>CM056996.1:14792903-15992903 GCA_029891345.1 Dryococelus australis | reverse complement strand
GGTCCTTGAAGAGCACGACCGTTACCAAGGGGTGGTAACGAAGGAGGTGTTCAATGTCCTCAGGAGCTGGTGGTGAAGTCTTCCAGGGGGCGTTGTCGCACGTTTCAGACATCATAAACAAATTTTCTCATCCTAAAGCTCTAAGAGGTAAATTTTAATTCACATTTGTTAAATGTTGAAATTTGTAGAGAGAACTATGTAAAAATAAAAATGCCACTACTAAAATGCTTAACCTTGTAAATAAATATACAGAAACAATTTAATTCATGTTTCATACAACCTAATACATGTTTTAAAATTTTAAGAGTGTTTTTAAATTTACATTATCTTTCATCTTCGTCATGTGCTACGGGCCCCGCACTTGCTTAATCCGGCCCTGGGACTGGTGTGTCTGTAACATCATCCATCATTGCGAAGGAGTACCCCGTAGCCACATGTCCAGCCTCTTCAGTACTGTGGTATGACTTGCCCAGGTAAAATGAAGAGCATTCAGATGGGGCGTATTCGAGTGCATGTCAAAGATGTGCAGTGCATCACACATCAGGTCTGAGTGGCAAACCACCTGGTCTGAGGCTGAGGACCTGTTAAAGGTTACTGACTACTTTGGTGGCATGAGAGATAGTGGTAAAACAGCAGGGAGACGTGACACAGTAGCTCGAAGCGCAGGTTGAGGCTTCCACTGGTTGAGCTGATACATGTTTCCATCTGTCGAGCTGCTTCTTCTTGCTTCCAGGAATACACCTGGTTGGCACTCTGTCCGTCTTCTAACAGGCTTCCAATCAGGGCTAGACCCTGTTTGGCAGTGTTATCCCACCCAGTCCTGTGGCGAGGGATAAGGGATAGATAGGGTAGAGAGAAAGATAGTGGGTTTTCCATAGTGGCGGGCATGGACTGAAAGGAAGTAGATGTAGGTAGCTGGGTTAAGTGGGCAAGCCTGCTGGCTACTGTCCTCCAGCAAGTGACTTCGCAGGCGGGAAGTTGCTCGCAGACCCAAGCACTTAACTGCAGTTGTCAATAGCAAGATAGCGGCGACTGCTCTTGTGTTACACAAGAAAATGGGAAGTTGGCATAGATCTACACATCACGAAGAGTTGGAGCTCCCTGACAGGGGCAGCTGTTGGCCTTCCTGCAAGTGGGCGGGAGGTTGCTAGCAGGCCCAAGCAATTACAGAAAAGTGCAACAGTCGAGTGGTCCACTCCTACGCAAAGATAGGGCTCATTATTGGCAAGGGAGGGAGTGTCTGAGGTTCGTTTGTCAAAACAGGAAATAGGGGCAGCAGATAGCGAAAGAATAGTTAGTTGCGAGTGATAAGTCAGCCAAATCATATTGTTGGATACAATAAACAGACATAACATGCCTGTACCCTGAGTAAAACCTGAAGGACCAATCCCAGGACCAGCCAGGATGATGCCTAGTCTCAGAAGACGTGGAGGTGCGGAGGGTGAATGTGACCCCAGTGGTTCAGTAGGTTCAGTACTCTGATTCATGGCTGAACGTGCATGGCTAACTGAAGGGGACTAGCAGACATCCTTTTATTATTTCCTTCTTTCTCTCTCCGTGACCTGGCACCATTATTAGTAACACGCTGTGGTGTTCTGAACTGTAAAGGTGGTGTATATTCTTTACACTTGACAAGGAAGCCAAATATAAAGGTGACTCTTTTAATGTTCATTTTATGATGCTGCAAATAAACACTGAATACGGGAAAAATTAGAAACAAGAGCAATACATAGAGGTTCATTGTATGTTGTACTTAGGTACATACTGAATTTAGCTAGAATGTTATAAACAATTAGTAAATTACTGCACTTGAGGGAATGTAAGTTTCAGCTTCCACATATTTTAAACAACATTCACATTTCAGAGTCCTCAGAACCGTGTGCAACTCAAAAACAAAGTAAACACTAAAGTCAATAAACATTACTGCCTACCAATCAAGGGAAGTTTAAAAAGAATGCTGTGCTTCAAGCAACGCCTTAAATTTAAAATCTGAAAGACGAAAATTAACGACAAGGACAATACCTTACCTCTTGTCGCACTGGTCACATGGAAACTTATTCTTTTTCTCCTCTGGCTGATGGGAGCGATTGTGGACATATAGGGCACTCTGTTGCCGGAATGACTTCCCACACTCGGCACACACAAACGGGCGGGCATCAGAGTGGGTCGCTCTGTGTGACTCCAGCACTTTCTTGTTAGAGAAGCACTTGCCGCATTCCTCACAGCTGATGTGGAAAAAACAGATTAAACTACTTATCAATTCACCTGAAAACGTTGAACTTGAGGGAGCATCTAAGGGCTCTGCCAGACTGGCCAATTAGTGTGACACAAAGGTTTGGTAGAAAATACATGACTTACAAAAGGTTGGACATTTTGCAATGCTGTCTAACATGAAAAGTACTAAGAAACTTTTTCTGCCGAAAGACAACGTTTAAGTTGTCTTTTTAACTTCAAGTACTATTCTTTTGGACATGAAAATGGCTAAAATAGGTGTTTTCAGAATCAGTTTTATCTGCTTATTTTTTATACACAAACTTAACGGGTGTCTTTAGACACATTGCACTACCATTATTAGCATGTCAAAAAAAAACATAGGATCAGAGCTTAAAGTCGTGTTCAGGTGAGTTGCAGACAACTGATTTGTAATTAGGGTTAGGATGCTGACGCCACTCCTTAATATTAAGTAGTCAGTCAATAGTCACCTGGTGCATCAAAAGGACACAAGACTCAATTGCCCGGCTGGGTAGGGGATCTTCTCATGTTGGAGAAGTTGGATTTAGGTACTTTTGACTGGGTGGCTACAGTAGGAGGAGGGGAGTCAAACCCTAGGGCAAGTATAATCAAATAGATCTCCCTCTCTGAGACTTTGATCTTACTTACCGTAAAGGTTGCCAAAATCGGTCAGCCTAGTTGACCGGCAGGTTGGAATAAAATCAGGAGCTACAAACACTATTTTCCAACTATTCATTACATTGATTGGAGGTGAAGGGTGAAGATCTTCGCCGCTGCCATGGTCACTTGGCACATGGAGACTGATGCTCCTGCTTGCTAGGCCGAACAAGAGGAGAGGGCAGGTTCTAGCGTGGCTATAGTAGGGGCTAGATTGCTGTGGTAATCAATCTTGTGCCAGAGCCAGTATATGCAGAGGACTGAGTCTCCGTCCTGTCTTATTGCCTCAACCCCTAGATGACCTTTATTGGCTACTTTTATTCAAGGGCTAAATAAAGGCAAAGTGTCTACACGTGCTGGTTAAATACTGTTATTTGTAGGAGGTGTTTCTGTAGGAATTGATAATTCTAGCTCTCTTATTATGGTCCGTAGGGCCAATCTCCTTACTTTACTTAAGTTACCTTTCGTAGCATAAGGCATCTCAGCTGAAGGTTGCTAAGTGGAATTAGGTTTGCAGAGAGCGGAACTCCAAAGACCCAGGCAGTATCCTGTCTCTACTAGTCCGGCCTTACTTCAGGCAGACCTCAATTTTCCCTCAGAATGTGTGTGATTACTGTTAGGGTGATCTTGTGGATACCAGATTTGCCTCTGAATGGCCAAGTATTATATGGTTTAAAGAGCTTGCAAAGTAACACCAAATTTATTTAAATTAAGCAGGGAACAAGGGTTTCTCACATTAAAAAAGTGGTAAACCAAATTACGAGAAAACTT
This sequence comes from Dryococelus australis, assembly GCA_029891345.1. Lineage (NCBI taxonomy): Eukaryota > Metazoa > Arthropoda > Insecta > Phasmatodea > Phasmatidae > Dryococelus > Dryococelus australis. Next base: position 15,989,243 of record CM056996.1, on the reverse strand, counting down.
TAGAGAAAGGCGAGGGGATGCGTAGCTAGCTCACTCCTAATTTTACGTGATGGAAGCTACAATTATAGCAGGTGAAGGTAACCTGTGCAAAGCTAATGATTTTGATCAAACCAGATTGTCACTGCAAGAGCGCTTCAGAAATCAATCACGAGATCCTAAAGGGTAACTGGAGTAGGGGGGGAGGGGGAGCAGTCCAGAAGGGACGTCAATGCGACCTGCTACCATGGGGGTGACTGGAAGTTGATTCCAGGTAGGAGTCAGGGGTGGGTGATGTCATGGATGCCTCAGGATGTTTGTTAGCAGTGGCAGCATCTTCGCGGTGATGGTGAGGTTATCTTCAGAGACTGTTATCCCGGAACACATTGCAGGAGGCCTAGTGGTTGAGTCCCTCTGAGATAGCCTCTGGTCTTTGCAGACTGGGAGAGTTGGGAGTCAAGCCACTTACTCCAGAAACTAACTTATGCAACCTCAGCATGAGTGGCCAGAACCCTGGGTCAGATAAACTCTGGTCTTCGCAGACTGGGAAAACAGGGTGGCTGCCACTTGCCCCTTCTGATGCCCTCGGCCTTACTCACGCTGGAGGACACAGCAACTGCCCTGAGTCAAGGTTTGGCAGCTCCTTATATACAAAATCTCCAAGCTTGTAGGATGTCTGAAGGGTGCAGGGCTAGCTAGCTTCTCTCCACAGGGGTAGTTGGTGTTCGCTTGATGGCCTTGCCACCCTTTTCTTATCTCCTCCGTTGGAGGCTGTTGACATATCTGTCGCCTCTGCGCGGGGAGCTAGAGGCTGTGATGATCTTGTGGAATGGGTGCTGTCATCCTGCTGCAACATGTGGAACTTGCTTATTTGTGGGCTGGGTGTCGAGGGCTCGTCAAACAGTAAAATCTCTCATTGGAGAGTAGTCGATCAAGTGACGACTTTGATGGTGAACAGTACAATTTTGCCCAACCATGTGTCTGTAGTCACATTGCTGGATCCTGTAGGCATGTGATTTATTGTACTGCTGATGGTAGGACTGCCCATGTGAGCGCTGGTGCTCTATGATGGGGCGAAGTCGCACGTAGAGTGCGCATGTGCAATGCGCAGTAACGTTTCACGCATCAAAACTAATGCTGACATTTCTTGGGGTCTTTGAGAAATGTTATAACTGGGTTCTATTGTATTCCGAAGTTGTCTTGACTATTGAATTAAATTAATATTAAATTAATAAATCATGATGATTTTACATCAGAGGCAACTGAACATAACTTACAATGCTTGGTAAATACTTGTAACGCTCCATGTTCGTAACATACTAGTAGTCAAAGAGACGATAAGTATACACCTCCATGGAATCATTTTTTTCAAATGTCTGCATATTAAAAAAAAATTATATTTTGACGCTTGACAGTACCAGCTGGTTGATTGTCCCTGTCTCTGATTACTTACTCAACGCAAGGCGAGTCGCGTCTCAGGGTAGTTACTAGTCTCGGGGCAATGCGGCCCAACCAGAATACAGCACTGGCCTGGTAGGTTGTCGACTTGGCACAAAGTCTGGCTCAGCAAGTTTCACCCTGCGTGAAGTGTGTTTAGGTGGTGGGACAATGTGTATACTCGGTGGGTGGTTGTACTACCCTTGTTCCCACTACCTGGGTGGCACTCGACTGAGAGGTGGAGTTTACATGTGTGGTACTAGGTTTCGGCTCTGTTGTGCTGGTGGACCTTTCCCCAAACAGTGCCTCCTGCACTAGGGTGTGATATCATTTCTCAACTCCAGTAGGTGGCTTGAACAGATCAACTGGCGTGAGATAGATATAGGTACGGTGAGTCGTCTCAGTAGTGCAGCCTGTTCTCGCGGACTCAGCAGTCCAAACTCGCTAAGAAGGATACGTAGTCCCTGTAGATTCTTTGAGATAGCCCTCGCCTTCTTGATCTGTCTCTCAACCCCACCCCTACGGGTGTAAGGCATTAGGCGCTAAAGTCGGGGCTGCAGGAGGTAGGCAGTTGACGTGTGAGTGTCCAAGTGTGGGTGCCAATTTCTGCCACCAACACCGCACCTCACTCTTGACTCCTCCACCACAGATGGAGAAGACTGAAGCTGAAAAGCGTTGGCTGCAGTAATCTAACGGTGTTGTCCCAATGGAGTTGGTTTCCCTGTACCAGAGCGCAACCCTCTCTGCACCACAAAGTGAGCGGTGAGAGTATTTCACCCTAGCCGGCAAGCCGATCCCACCGGGAGTGTACCTAGTGTCGTGGCTCTACCGTTCCTCCCACCTGAGTGCAAGAAACGGGTGGCCTTCCGATACTGGTGAGGTGAGTGTCCAGTGGTCACTGGTCTCCCCAGACTCAAAGACGTTCCCCTCCTCGGCACCACAAATTGAATGGTGAGGCAGGGACGACTTCAAACCAACTTCCAGTGGACGGTATCCTAATGTCGTGGCTCTACCGTTCACTGCACGGGGCAGAGAATGGGTGGCCTTCCAAAGATGTTCTGGTGTGATGTGCATGTAAGTTCGGTACGTTCAAACCCAGCCTCCTGCTGGCTCCGTCAGCTCCAATAATGACGCAAGGAAGGAACTCTGAGTGAAAGTTAAGAGATCTGGTAATATCAGTGTTTATTGACCGTAAGGAAATAAACATAGATGGTGGAAGCACTATCTCCTAAATCCACGTAGGCTAGGCAGAAGGTGAACATCTTAGCATTAAACAGGGGAAGGTGCCCTGTGCAAAGCTATAGGATGAGGCAGTGGCTAGTGCCTGTTGCGTACAATATTTCCTCAGGGCGAGCTCTACTCTCTGTGTGTCCGTAGGGGACCAAACGTGTCTCAGTGTGTAGCTGTAGATGCTGCTGGTTCTTCCTTCGGTAGCATAGGAAAGGATCTTCGGCCCCACGAGGGAAGCAGTGAAGTCTTGGAGAGGTTTGAGCCTCTGCACCAATAGCTGGAGTGGTGATAACTCAGGAGAGAAGTCAGAAGACTAGATTGAGAACTGACTATCCGGAGGCCGGGACGCATCTCCTTTTACACTCTTCGGCCATCCCTTCTTTTCACTGGCAAAGTGTGTCTGGAGAGGAGATTAGCAGGTGCGAGCCCAGCGTCTAGATCCTTGGTGCGAGTGGTGTCGTGAAGAGCGATGGGATCTAGGCATCTTACATGTGGCGGCATCCCGTAGCACAATGCTGTACTCACCCCGGACCTCTAGCATAGTCTCGGTGGCTAATCTGGCAAAATAATAAATTATAATTGGGACATCTGTCTCGGCCTGGTAGATACTACAATCTTATAGACAGCAGCTGCGGTAACTCAAATCTGTAGACATCTGCTGGAGATGTAGTTGCACTGATGAGGGCAGTAGTTTATTAATATTGGTGATAGACGTCATGCGTAAATTTTATCAGATAAAGTGTTATTATCCCACTAGAAGCAACTGAACTAATGCTTCACGAAAAAATTGAAAATTATAATGTGCAGGGGTTGGCAGTGGGTCAAAATCAGTCCAAATTTCCCAAAATATTTCAAAGCGACCTCCTTTCCATAGCGACCTAATTTCTGTAAACTGTGAGGGGTCATTTCAGAAATGTCCTACTATATAACCAGTATCACAACAGTTGAACAGTTTTTTTTTTTTTTTCTTCACTTTATGAGAATTTTATTTACATGTTATAAAGAAAGCAAAACTGGAAATATGTTTCTTTGAAATCATTCGAGTATTGTGAAAGACTGTAACTATTAATTCACTCATTGCACTTTAGAAAGAGCTGGTAAGAAAATTTCAAATTACAAGCATACCAACATTTCTAACCAAGCAAATCTGGTTATCATTTTAGAGGTCAAGTAATATAATTTTGATTAAAATTAAAAGTTAGTACATTCACTCACCTAAAGTGTGAAAGATTATATCCTTATGGTGGTAAATGAATGTCAACTAGTCATTACGGCAAACAGTGACAAATCAATATAAGGTAAAATTCTCACAGCAAAATTCAAATCTGTCTTTCACAAGACATGTGCCACACTCACCAGAATTTCATGTGGTTCTTGTGGCGACGCACATGACTGACGAAGCCGTAGTACTTTGTGTACACCTTGCTGCACTGCGGACAGAGAAAACGTGCTGGCTGGTTGTGCACCGTCTGGTGGTGCATTCTCAGGGCATGCATCGATGGTAGCTCCTGCAAGTGGAAACCACCACAGCTGTGACCTCCATCTTTTCTATTGCTTTAGTTTATACACACTACCCCAAATTAATTTCTAAAAGACTGTCACAGTGGCTTGTACAATAACCTAAACATACATTCTGATATGGTTCAAATAGGCCACTAGGCAGGGGCGTAGCTAGAAATAAATTTGGGGGGGGGGGGGGGGGGATGTACAAATCTATATTTGAGGTAAATAATGGACTAAAGCAATATAGGTAAATGTGTACATCTGTGAGAAACAGGGCGTATTAAATCTTACATTAATTGTATTATTAAATTAAACACTTGATATTCACAAGTATAATAATAAATTACTTAAATTTTGCACACACCTCTTTCTTTTGTATATCTCAGTTTTCAAAAATACGTAACGATTGGTTCTTCCAAACATGTCCAAAATTTCAACTTATATATATCTCGACGTACTGTGAGCAATGCCAACCCATCCAAGTGGTGTTCTGACATACTGTTGAGCAAACATGATTTAATTCTACGTAGCATGGAAAAATACCTCTCACTTGATGCTGCAGATCATTGATGTGCATGGATGGGGACAATAATATTATCTATCACACAACATGCTGAGCGTTTCAACAAAATCACTTCTCTGTAATATTTGGTCATCTTCTGCTAATCACTTTTTTCGCCATGTCTGTACTTCACTAACAGCCACAGACGCAGACTTGTCCTGGGGATACTGATTCAGTAGAGTTTGTATACCTTTTCTGCAAGGCCAATATATTTCCTTGGAAGAATAAACGACAGCGAAAGCAATAAATCCTTGTCAAGCAAGAACTTCCAATCATTTAGTCCGGGTAAGTAATCAAAATTCACTTCCTCCAAAATTATTGAAAATTGTTTGTAGCATAAGTGTCTTCTGCCCATTTAATTGCTGCAAAAATAATGTTAAATTTGGTGTTGACTTTATTGCTCAGATCTTGGATTTCAGACTTGAAGGATTATGCACTCTTAATGCATGAAGAGAGGCCGTACTTATTAGCTTGCCAAAATTATGAAAATTAGAATGTTAGGCAAAATATTTTACAATATACCATAAGTGAAACTAGTATAAATTACTCTAGTGCAAAGAAGAATGAAGATTGAGTGGTTCTGAAGTAGTTTCTGAGTCTCAAAATCTTGTTTTCCAACTGTGGGTCACAATCGAAAAGTTCATTAAACAAAAACAAATAATCTTGATGCTCAACCCTTTAAATTTCACTCGTCTGGCGACGTATCTAAAGAACTACACCACTTCCGTTACTGCTCTATGCAGTTTTTGAATAACTATTACACACAAGATTGAATCAAAGCTAATTTTGATGTGTGATAGGTGGTGGAAAATAGCATTAATTTTGTCTCCTTGTAGCATTTTCAAAGTGTGTTCATAGCATTTATTTTTATATTTTCGTAGCAAGCAGTATTTTACCAGCAATTTAGTTGGTAGAAAATGGCATTCCTTTAGTTTATAGGATTAAAACACACTCTCAAAAGAAGTCATTACTCTACTGCTCTAAAAAAAATTATTTTCTATAAACAGGTATGTTATTTGTAGAAAATACTCTTGAAAAACATCTTTACATTAATTCATACTATTTTTTAGTGCTGAGCCAGTACAGCTTTCTACCGATACCAGTACGAGCTGACACTTCCTTGCCGATACAGCAGATATCTGATACTTATACAATGGAAATGAGTCATTAAATGACTAACTTCTACTAGCACCTAAAGTATCTCGGAAAACTGATGGAAATCTGTGTTACATCCGTATCACAATATGTAAACATACAAAAAATTGGTAAATAAATTCAACATAAATTCTTCAAAATTGGAGAATAAAAACAACACTCAAAAAAATACTTTAGTAATAATTTTAGATCAGGGCAACTTAAACAATTTATGTTTTAAACTTATCAAATAAAAAATATTAATCTACAAGGTTGTGTGCCACATTTCTCAGCATAATATAACTTTGTTTATATTCAGGAAATTAAAAATTACATATATGTATAGTTTTTTTTAATTCAACACACCCTTATATTTTACTGAGAGTAAAATTGAAGCTCTAACATGTCAGGTCATTAATGTCAGATTTCATACTGATTTTAAGTACTGAAATTACAAGGTTGCACAACCGACCAGCCTCTGCTTTCTTCTCTACCTCCCTCCTGGCCATTCCTATCAACCACCCTCCACCCCTCCTAGGCCATTCATGCCTGGCACGTTTCTCCTCCCTCTTGTTTGCACTCTTCCCTCTCACTTCAAGTCGGCTACCTCACTTGCCCTGACAAGGTTGCCAATCCCAACAGGATGCTGCAGTCCGCATATATTCACCTGCCTCCTACCCCACACTGCTCCCTTACCTACGTATCGACTATGGCGCCAGCTGCCAGCCCCGTCTGGAGAAACATGCGCGATGGGAAACCCAAGTTTGCCATATATTGCCAATCAATTATGTTGTTACACCCACTGGCTCATGGGTGAACAGTTTCTTCTATTTATACAAATGTATTCTAAATATACACTATTTTGTGAATGTTTTTGACAGTAAACATTTTCGTATTAATTCACATTTAAATCCAATTATAGCATTTAATCACGAAAATTCGCAATAACGATTTTCCACCACCTCTACATAAGTCTTTGACAGGTGTCACGTCACGTCGCGCAAAGTGACTTCAGTGGGCGCTAGGCTAGATGCACCCTGACCGCAGGTGTTTCTTAATCTCTGCGCGGAATCGGAGCTCTGCTAGTGTACAGTACTGGTAGAGTCGGTTTACGGCAGCGAACAAAGTCGGACTCTGCAAGCACTACTTTCTGCCTTGGCCGGACTACTCGTTTTGGCAAACCCAGGTGATGTATGGTAGGTGGCTGCGGTTATGCTGACTGAGGCTTGACTGGTGGCACACTAGGGGCTGCCCCTGAGATAGGTGTGCTGGTCGGTCTGATTGTGTGGGTTTCGGTGGCTGACGAGGTTCATGGTTCTCATGGCGTCCCCCTGAGTCCAAAGGCTGGCGAAGCCACGGTCGGTGTCCTGGCTACTTAGGTAGGCTTGAACAACTGGGTGATAAACCTCAGCGATTTTGGTACGTGGTTCAAACGTAGCAGGCTCGTAAGTTGGCAGAACTGGTATGGAGAGTTTGTGAAGCTCTGCTACCTGCTCTCGTGGACCAAAATACTCAAACACGGCATGAAGGCGGTAAATTTCCAACGCATATTTAGAGGTAGCCTTTATCCGTTTCACCCTCTTATGAACACCGCCACTATGGTTAAAGGGCATGAGGAAAGATACATCTACAATTGGATCTCACAGATGTGTAGATGGTGTAATAAGCATGTGTAATGTGGCCATCAACCAATGCAGTATCTCACTATTTAACTCCAGTCCCAGAGGTGTGGGGTTAGTCGAGCTGCATAGCAATGGTGGCAGTCCCAATATAGGGGTGAGGTCCTGATAGGGTTGGTCTTCCCAGACCCGGAGTAATACTCCTCTCGGCACCTCTAGTGCGTGATGAGAAGAGCAACCTCCAAGTTGACAAGCCAATCCTAAGAGGATAGTTTACCTAGTGTAATGGCTCAACAGACTATCCAAAGTAAAATGAGCACTTTTAAAAGCCCTGCTTACGATCTAATTGTAAGCACATTGTGTATACCTCACATTGTGTATACCTCCGACTTATGCAAAATTAACATTGCCATGGGCCTCATCACTTTATTCACGCACTGGTTAAGAGCAACTGTGAAATTATTACAAAAGAAAATGTTTTGTAAATCTTCTTGTTTTTACACTTCCATGCCCTTATAGAAAACAGAAAATGACAAATAATTTAAGTTAACGGAAATGGTTACCCGACACTTTTTATTCGACATTAAGATATGGAGTTACTTTCCATTCAACGTTACCAACCTTACAAGGCTCATTTCACTCAGTTCGGCCGTAAAAATATATGCAGGTAGGGATAGTGACATTTTTCTAAGGTTTATTTTAAAAGTGCTCACTTTATCATGGACAACCTTAACCTTTCACTACACTAGATGCAGAGAACGGGTGGTGTGGTTAGTGTCCCAGAGGAACAGGTCCCCAGGCCCCCAGAAAGCACTACTCTCTGCACCACTAGTGTGTGATGTGAAGAGCAAACCTCAGACTGGCAGTCCAATCCTTAAAGAAGCTGTATCCTAATTTTGTGGCTCTACCGTTCACCACACTAGTGCAGTGGATGGGTGGCCTTCCAAGATTGCATTGTTATTGGTGTTTGGTGTTTTGATGATAAGAATAAAATCCTGGTCACCTGCTGTCCATCTTATGGGCCTGATGTTTACGAGGTGAGGTGCTATGACTACCGAAGCGATATTCATAAGCTGGCTGAACTGTGTTTATTTCTTTAATGGATATAAATAGTGATGTTGAATTTACTACCTCCTATCCACGTGAGTTTTATGGAAGCTGAACATCCTACGTGAACACAGGTGAAGGCGACCCAGACTAACAGAGTAAGCAGTAAAGTGACTATGAAAACAACTCTGACTTTAAGTTACGCTATGACTTATCCAGTATGTGTCTCGGTGTAAGCTGTGACTCAAGAGGTGAAGTGAAGGAACTTCGGCCCCCAAAGGTACGGTGAAGTCTTGAGGAGCGGATGTGTCTTTGACACCACTAGGACGCTATGAAGACCAAGGTAGGAGAGCCAATGGTTTCTGCAGCACCAGAGGCGTGCAGCCCTCTACTTATACTACTCGGCAGCATGCCCCTTGCTCACCTCGCAGAGAGGGTTGCCTGGAGAGTGGAGTAGCAGTTGCAAAGTGCGTGACAGAGATCCTCTGCGAGTGATGTCAGTGGCAGGTGCTGGATCCACGCTCATGCCTCGGTGATCGTACTAATAGTGGCATACTGCTGTACTTGGTCGATCTTGATGCATGGCTTCAGTGGCTCGGCCGGAGAATAATAAAATCTGGATTGGAGCATCCATCCTTTGCCTTAGGTAAATAAAACAATTCCTGACGTTTCGTTGGTGGCAGCAGCAAATAAAATTCTGTTGCAAGTACACCAAGTTCGTTTGCACTGATGAGTAGAAGTCAATTTAATTATATGTAGAAAGACGTCATGTGTCAATTAATACAATGGCTTGTACAACAAACACAGCTGTGTGATATGACTGACGAATGAGTGATTGGTAACCCCGTAATCGCCCATTCATGCTTGCTATGCCATCATATCCTTAGCTATACAAATAGTCTAAACTGATATCAACATTTTGAAGAGTTTTAAATATTGTTCATGAAGGATATTACTCATGGAGATCATATAATAGTACAAATTTGAGACAGTATTATCTAATAACACAACCATTCTGTATTATCCCCATACCTCTAACAAAGTGATAATTGTTCATTCCCATTTACATAGGGTCACTTTCCTTGCTAAAATACTGAATCACATCTGGTACCTAGGCAACAGTTTTTCAGTATTAGAAATTATGCATTAATTTCTCAAAAATGTTGGTGTGCAGGGTAAAATGACAAGGCAAACATTTTATTTACTATGTAGGGTAAATTACTAATCCGTCGATAACAACCCAAAAATGCCTGAGAGTTATATTTTTTAATCAAGAAGTGGGGTTACTACCCCTTCCTCTTTATGGAAGGAGGTTGAAATCAACCTTCAAATTTTTTTTGGTTTGCACTCAATCAATAATGCATTACATATCCAGAAACTCAAGAGATTTACTGTATTTTTTTATTCTGTCTGAACTACTTGCAAATTTGCAATACACGACTTCAGTTACAGTTTCAAGGATGGTTACGCCCTTCTGGAACAGAATCAGACTCTTAGGTAGTATGTATATTTTCTACTATTTTTGATGTAGAAAACTTACAGAAGTTGGTCAGTAGATTGCAGTTCCATGTGTTAGAAAATACCAAACACCATCTTTTTTTTTTCAAACACAACCTTTTTTTTTTATCTTTTAATGTATTTATTTAGAAGGCACTTCCAGTGCACAAGAGAACTTTAGGTCAATTTTCGTTAATTAATTTTCAAATAGCCAAACAGTCCTGGCAGAATATTATAGATACCCTCAGTTCATCCTGAATAGTGGGAGGGGCTATATCCCTATGAATCCCCCCCCCCCCCAACACTATAGCCCTGCCACTAGGCTATTAACACTATTTAAAGGAGCTGGAGAGAACATTATACACTCACAGAGCGGTACTCGCAGATTACACATACACAAAGTTTGATGAACACATTTTGTATGCAAATGTACAGCCACAACATTTTGCTGACTGGGCTATCACTCACCACCTGAAAAAGCTGGCACGACCAGCAAAACATCGAGACCACACATCTGTGTGGGAACACTTGTTCAACTCTGTACCTATGTGCCCTGCGAGTACATATGCACTTGTATTTTATATCTCATTTTTATAATGTTATCACCACACATTCAGTAGTTCTTAACACATTTCAGAGGGGAACAAAACACACCAAAAATTTTTTTGCAAGGGTTAACATACAAAACATATTTATAGAAACTTATTTATGGTTATTCAGCGGGAAAAGTTAACAGGGAAGTATTTAATTGTACAATCTTCATTCATCTCACAGCTGGGACATATGTTCTACTTTAACACACAGTATTTGGAGGCTGTGTTTGCAAAGACAGTATAATTGTGGCCTGACCAGAGCCCATTGTGAGTTTGAAAGCCCGTCATTTTTGAGCTTTTGTGAATAACTGCCAAGTGTACACCACAAACTTTCCCAAATTTTCAGAACTCCGCACAACATGGTGTTGCGTGGTAATTATACCAGGAATTTCCAATAGCAACAGTTTACCTGGGAACAGTCTGTGCACATCCAAGGATACTTGTCCCAGCCCTCTCGCCGCTTCCTTGCAGTTGGAGCCTCTGCCCCCTCATCAGTAGGTCCCTGGCGGTCGTACGACTCCTCCTGTCCTTTGGCATCGTCGCTGTCAGGGGCACAGCGCACTGGCATGCGGCACTTGCGCTTCGAATTGCACGGACTGGACGACCTTCCTACGCCAACACACAACCTATTACTAGAGATGGTGACGTACATGTAAATCCAACTGATGTTCCTTGCCGTGAACGAGTGGAGGCTGATGATCAGTTAATTATATTTACATATTTATTTATGAAAGAAACTTACTAAGATTGTCTGACAAGACACACTCCACGTATGACGGGAGTCCCGAATTCGCACTCTCTTCCTTAAACTGAGAACAAAAACCAAATAAATTACTAAATTCCCTCTGCAGAATCATTGAAGTGTTACACAATACTGTCCAAAGCCATGTCTACATTCAAACCAGTACTTAGGGCACATCAATAGACATTGATTAACAGGTTATAACAAAACTGATGTTCCAAAATTCCTGTAAAATGGAGGGATTAAAAACTTACAATTTTCTAAAGCTTAGAAATCTTCTTTGAAAGATAAAACGACAAAAGAATAACAATACAATGTGCTAGCTATAATTAGTAGTGATCACTGCTGCACCTGAAGTAATCTTATGTTACAGACTAAGTTTTATGAATTACAGAGCACAACAATAACAAATAGGAGCTGTTAATATCAAATGATTTAAGCTTCGGAGTTGGCCTAAATTTCAACCATTCTTATAATTCACATTACTACCACACTGCAAAATAAGCAGCTAGTCGTGCTGGACTGTCTATACTTTACTAAACAAGCTTAGTAAAGTCACGAAGGCCCCATGTTGGGTGCCAGAAAACTTTGATGCGTAACATCCTTTTACTGGCTGTGGAGCACCTCAGTCGGGACTGTTTTGTGTGGAGTTGGGACAGGCACACCAGTTGTATTTAAATTTGCCTGATTGTTGGTGCACCAGAGCCTGGCTGGTGTACAGTACTGGGCTTGTGGCTTTTCCGCAATGCACAAAGTGGGGGACAGCCGTTACAGCCTTATGGACGGTCTGACGCACTAGCACTGGATTACCTGGGCGGTTGGTGGCCCGAGGTGGTTGCTGACCCTGCTGCGGAATTGGCAGTCGGTGACTGGTGCGCTGGATTACCTGGGCGGTTGGTGGCCTGAGGTGGTTGCTGACCCTGCTGCGGAATTGGCAGTCGGTGACTGGTGCGCTGGATTACCTGGGCGGTTGGTGGCCTGAGGTGGTTGCTGACCCTGCTGCGGAATTGGCAGTCGGTGACTGGTGCGCTGGATTACCTGGGCGGTTGGCGGCCTGAGGTGGTTGCTGACCCTGCTGCGGAATTGGCAGTCGGTGACTGGTGCGCTGGATTACCTGGGCGGTTGGCGGCCTGAGGTGGTTGCTGACCCTGCTGCGGAATTGGCAGTCGGTGACTGGTGCGCTGGATTACCTGGGCGGTTGGTGGCCTGAGGTGGTTGCTGACCCTGCTGCGGAATTGGCAGTCGGTGACTGGTGCGCTGGATTACCTGGGCGGTTGGTGGCCTGAGGTGGTTGCTGACCCTGCTGCGGAATTGGCAGTCGGTGACTGGTGCGCTGGATTACCTGGGCGGTTGGTGGCCTGAGGTGGTTGCTGACCCTGTTGCGGAATTGGCAGTCGGTGACTGGTGCGCTGGATTACCTGGGCGGTTGGTGGCCTGAGGTGGTTGCTGACCCTGCTGCGGAATTGGCAGTCGGTGACTGGTGCGCTGGATTACCTGGGCGGTTGGCGGCCTGAGGTGGTTGCTGACCCTGCTGCGGAATTGGCAGTCGGTGACTGGTGCGCTGGATTACCTGGGCGGTTGGTGGCCTGAGGTGGTTGCTGACCCTGCTGCGGAATTGGCAGTCGGTGACTGGTGCGCTGGATTACCTGGGCGGTTGGTGGCCTGAGGTGGTTGCTGACCCTGCTGCGGAATTGGCAGTCGGTGACTGGTGCGCTGGATTACCTGGGCGGTTGGTGGCCTGAGGTGGTTGCTGACCCTGCTGCGGAATTGGCAGTCGGTGACTGGTGCGCTGGATTACCTGGGCGGTTGGTGGCCTGAGGTGGTTGCTGACCCTGCTGCGGAATTGGCAGTCGGTGACTGGTGCGCTGGATTACCTGGGCGGTTGGTGGCCTGAGGTGGTTGCTGACCCTGCTGCGGAATTGGCAGTCGGTGACTGGTGCGCTGGATTACCTGGGCGGTTGGTGGCCTGAGGTGGTTGCTGACCCTGCTGCGGAATTGGCAGTCGGTGACTGGTGCGCTGGATTACCTGGGCGGTTGGTGGCCTGAGGTGGTTGCTGACCCTGCTGCGGAATTGGCAGTCGGTGACTGGTGCGCTGGATTACCTGGGCGGTTGGCGGCCTGAGGTGGTTGCTGACCCTGCTGCGGAATTGGCAGTCGGTGACTGGTGCGCTGGATTACCTGGGCGGTTGGTGGCCTGAGGTGGTTGCTGACCCTGCTGCGGAATTGGCAGTCGGTGACTGGTGCGCTGGATTACCTGGGCGGTTGGTGGCCTGAGGTGGTTGCTGACCCTGCTGCGGAATTGGCAGTCGGTGACTGGTGCGCTGGATTACCTGGGCGGTTGGCGGCCTGAGGTGGTTGCTGACCCTGCTGCGGAATTGGCAGTCGGTGACTGGTGCGCTGGATTACCTGGGCGGTTGGTGGCCTGAGGTGGTTGCTGACCCTGCTGCGGAATTGGCAGTCGGTGACTGGTGCGCTGGTGAGTCGGCTGCTGCTGGCACTGCTAGTTGCTCTGGGTGGGCTGGTGTAACCGTTGCTCCTGAACCAGGGGTTCGATAGGCCATAGGGAACTTCCTCATTCCTTACGAAGGCTAGTATGTGATGTGTCCCTGCAGTCTTAACTGGGGCTGTGAATAAAGATGGGGTGGGAGGTGAGGCCTCTCCAGTTGTCAGGTGGCTTGGGCTTGTTCCTGGGGACTAGGACTATGAAGTACAGTCAGCATTGACTTAAGTCTGTGTTTGTATTTAAAGGCGGTAGCTGCCTTATTATGTATCTCTCCTTTGAGTATCACTCTGACGGGATTAGAACATACGGACGAGGAACTACCAGCCCCACAAGTGTTAAGCAGCCAACAAAGGTCCCTAGCTATGTGTAATTCCAATTGTCGAATTTGAATATAACAAAGCGGCACCCCTTGCTCCTTTCGTATCCAGCATCATTAAGCGTGGTGTACACAGAGCGTTGGATATACGATGGCTGTCAGTTACGACACTTGGGTGAGGGTCCAAAAGGGGTCAGACCCTCAGAACCAGGCAAATATTCCCTCCAGCACCATAAGCGCGGTGGAAGAAGTACAACCTGGGCTGACTGACTAGCCGCCCCTTGGATTGTCTTTAGAGTGGTGGAGGCTCTACCTTTCTGTACACCGGGGTGTACAGAATGGGTGGCCATCTAATATGTATGTTTCGACGTACATGCATCCCTGAGCGGGACCCCGCAGTCCTACACAATGGTTTGCAAATAGGTAAAGTTTTATTCTGCGGCCTCCTGCATATTTCCAATGGAAGTGGTGTCTACGTGGGAAACAGTACAAACACACTTGGAAATAATACTCTGGGTTAGATAAAAACATGTTTATTCCAGTAGGAATAAACCCGGTGGTACGTACTAACTCCTACTCAAACAAGAGTTGACCTGAAATTAGATACTGTTAACAGGTAAAGGTGATCTGGTTCTAGGCTGCACAAGTTAGAAAAGACTACGTGGCTATTATAACATCTCGACCTAACTATCCTAAACTTGTTATCCAGAAGGGAATTGCGGGTGCCACTGGCCAGATGGGTAGTGAGGTGTATTGCCATTCCTGAAGGGAAGGTGTTAGGATTTGATGACTTCTTCAGGGGTAGATTCTGGAGATCTTCTGGAAGATGTTAAAGACATTGGCGAATGCACTGAAGAGCTCTTGGTAGATCGCGAAGACTTGGGTGGAAGTAGAGCACGCCAGTACACGTGGTGATGGAGCGAGCTACTGCCGATGGTTCCTTCGGCACCGTACAGTGCGGTGAAGGAGCATAGACTGATGATCAAGGGCCGTGCACAGGCACATATACCCTGCCGGTTTGCCGTCGTCTGGGCGGTGGGAGGTATGAGGTCCGCAGGGCATGTGATGTCGTCGGTCGGTAGGAGTTCTTGCTGAGGTCGCACGAGCCAGCGTTAATACTTGTGGTGCCATCCTCTGCCACGCTGTACTACTACGTGACCTTTAAATGCAGTCTTGGTAGCTCAGCTGACAGCTCATTCATGCTTTGGGGTTGTGAGCGTGTCTCTTTAACCGTTGGGTGAACAGTACAATTGACTGGCGTCTGTAATAGCTCCTGCGACTAGGGGTGTATCCTGTAGGCACTCTGGAAGATTGCACTGCATTCCTAACTCAGGGTTACCACATTTTTCACATTGGAAAATTCCCTGATTTCCAGAGAATAAAAAATTTTTTTTCTATAAAGATTGGCTCCATTGCATTATAACACTTCTTTACACCAAAATACTTCTCTCAGAGCTTACAAAATTACATACCACATAGATTGCAAAGAAAAATGCCTAAGCATTTAGTCCACAATCATTAAAACAATTTTATATAATTCTGGCAGAGGTGCACGATTGATGACAAAAATGCGAAAATATATTATGCATATCACAGAATTCCCTGACATTTAGCTAACTTGATTGAAATTCTCTGACATTTCCCCGATTTCCCTGACAGTTTTCAAATTCCCTGACATTTCCCTGTATTCCAGACCTGTGGCAACCCTGTAACTCTGTCGGGTGCAACAGGGAAGTTAGCACTGATGAAGCAAAGTCATTATAGTAGTTTGATAAAGACGTCACTCGTCAATTTTAAAATAAAAAAATCCATGTTTTAACATTATACACTACTTAGCTATCACTAACTAAACAATTTCATAGCGCAGTGACCAAACAATATGACTATTGTTGGGTACGTCACTGATACAAACTGTTGATCTGAAATCAAACAGTGCAGCAGTGTGTGGAAACAAAACATTTGTAATTTCTACTCAAGTACACAAATGGAATTTCTAACCACCCACAAGGCTTTCCATCATTACAAACAAGAGTTGGTTATTTCAACTGGCATATTGTGAAACATCGAAAAAAATTACATTGTCTGCAAATCAATAAAGTATTTTTTAAGACTGAATGTTGTCATTTTGTACGTACAAATACGGAAAAAAAATTCTGTTTGATTAAAATGTGGTGGTGTAAACAATTTTTGATTAAAATATTGTAATTTATAAGATTACAGTGAAGCTGGAATATTGTTTGCAAAAGCACAACACTTGCATCTCAGATTACAAGTTCTCATGGAATTCTAAACCCTGACTCAGTTACATAATCAGAGATGGAAAATGCAGAAAAAAAACACACAATAAATTGGAAGCTAAGAGAAAGGAGAAAAAAATATGAATATGTACAATAAAATGGGAACTATTGTATGAATATATGACAGAAAGATTTGGGTAGTGCTTAGCAACTGAAATCTACAATGCTGAAGGAGCTGAAACAAGGTGAAGATGGGACAGCTACAGAAATCTATGGACGTTGAAATTGAGTACCCCGAGATTACCCTACCACCAACATTCATCATATTTTCCATAAAGAGAAATCCAGGCTTGACATTGCTGTGAATTGAACCCAGTTTGCAATGTTTAGTCTCCCCCATGGTCCTGCGAAGAAAAATGAGGGATATTTCCGGAATGAAAATGTGACGGGAGGGGAAAAACTAGAACGGGAAGTGACTGTGCAAGCACCTCTATAGACGTGCTACTCTCTTGGTCATGATCTAGATCCAGGACCAACTCCTCCTCCAGGACCCGACTCGCGCCATTCTCCTGTGGCGAGTGTTTGAAGAGCTCCTCCGTGCAGTCGTCGCCCGTCTCCGGCTTCGGCTCGGGGAAGATCATCTGTAGCGTCAGCTGGGCTTGCAGGGACGTCTCGTGGAAGTGCGAGCAGTGAGCCAGCTTGGAGCAGCAGTCCAGGCAGACACTTTTCGGCAGAGGATCGTTTGGCTCCACCTATACATATTTAACATCACTAACCAACCTTAAAGACACACAAAACTGAACAAATTTTTCTGTATATTTTAATTTATACGCAAAAACAGAATGGGACTTCTGTGCATTTAGCTACCTCCCAAAAAAAAGTGTAGTATTACAAAAAACCTAGTTCCTTATTACATATTTAAAATTACTTAACAAATAATTTTTTAATTTATATATATTACTAATAATATTCTTCAATGTTGTTAGGACTTACACAGACTTTGACTGAAATTATTTTTACTACGGTTTGTTTCTCTGTAATTATAATACAAAAATAACTGAAATGCTGAAAGTTGAACTGATTTTTATTTATGTAATTAGTAGGAATAAAAACAAGCTATATTTACTAATTAATACAAAAAAAAAAACAATATTAGAGAAGTGTTCAGTATTTTGGTATTAGATACTTTAAAAAATAACCATTTAATTTTAATTTGTTATATGAAACTCACGTGAAATTACTTGAAGCTAAATTAAACGTTTTTCTGCTTCTGAATGAATTTGATACACTTGATTTAATACATTTGATAAACATTGATTATGCCGAAAATGTTAGGCATTACAGGCTGTTCACTGTAAAGTGAGCACTTTTGAAGCCCCAAGTTACTTTTTCCTACCACCTTTTTAAATAAATATTGCCATGTAAGTAATAAACACAACGTGTATATCCCACGGCACTCGGAAGTTAAAGTCAAAGGCTAAAACTACAAAATATTTATTGATTATTATTATTCCAAATGAGAGGACTTTCAAAAGCGCTAACTTTACCATGAATAGCCAATAGGTATATAGCTTATTAAGTAAATAAGTGCCTCGCCTAACGCCATCTCTTAAGATACAAACTGTGTTGTATATCCTATTAATGTACTATTTTATAGGCTAATATTATACTAATACAATAATTTATGTGCCATGGTTTTCAGCTCCTTCGGTATACCTACCAATATATAGGTTCATCCTGAACTGCAGGCACAAACTTTATGAGATGGTAGGCCTTAAAAAAAAAAAAAACCTTACCTTGATTTGATATCTGCCATCTATGACTGTTTGCCAGTTGATAACATTCTCTGTCGTTAGGAAATTACATGATGTTAACCTGCAAAGTGTGTTGCCCATTGGCGGCTATCAGTAGTTATGAGGCAATGGTCATGTGTACACAGAATTTTGACCTGGTGTGACATTCTCATACGAATAGTTCCCAAGAAAACCTGCAACATTTGAAAGTCCACCAGAGCGATCCTGGATCGTTGGAGAAGAATGGAGCTCCACAATACAATGGCTGGCCAGATACCAACAGTTTCCTGGCAAATACGTAAAACCCAAATTTTACACCAGCTTCCCTGAAATGCCTGATGTACTGTCGGAGCATTACATTTCAGTACACCTGACCTATTAAAACACAACAATCGAAAACACAAACGTGATGCCACCGCTAACCAAAATTACACCACGTTTGTAATAACTATCTTCCCCAATGATTTTAGTTAAACTAAACCCTACTCCCTTGTTCTCAATTTGCATGAAGATGCCAGGAATTGTTGTCAAGGCTGAACAAGGACTCTCAAAGACTATATTGCAGGTCCTTGCTGAATGTTTTCTGTCTGCACCACATTAATAACCTAGTGTTTGTGCGCAGCTGTCAATAGCATGCATTTCACATGCCATCAGGCGTAGAATCCTACTTGACTCGAGCATTGACACCAATGTAGTACTTATACCTGGAAATGCCCATTGTTCCTGTGCAGCCAGAGCTCCTGGTGGCCCCCAATGATCACTATATGCGGCTGCATATAGTGTACATGTGCCATCACAATGTCCTCGGTGGTCGCCCACTCAAGTACACCAGCTATGCCAGACGCTGTTTAACTTCAGATCAATGGAACCACCCCCTGTCCAGGGGCAGCGGTGGTTAGCCTGCTCACCTCCCACCAAGGTGAACAGGGTTCGATCCCTGGCCGGGTCGCTGGATTTTCACGTGTGGGAATTGTACCAGACGATGCTGTTGGTCGGCTGGTTTCCTCGGGGATGTACAGTTTCCCCCCGCCCTTTCTTCATTCCGGCGCTGCTCCACACTCACCCAATCACCCTCATCTGCTCTCAAGACCTCGCTGTTAAGAGCCGCCCATATCTCTTCACTCTTCACCCCCACCCCACCTCCCAAGGATACAAGCGTAGTTTGGCAAAATGTTGTGGATGTTGATAGGCTACTGTCACCATCACATTTAAACTGGAAAAGATGTTTCCCTGTACTTCATGGCTAATCCGCCATTTTACATCACTGGGACGCTACTCCCTCAGCTACTCCCCCCACAGCATGAACTTCTACATAATTAGTATTAGGAACCTAAAACTTATATGTGTATTTTATTTTCACATTAGTTTGCTACACACTGGTAGATGACAGTCGCAAACGCACCAAGTCACGTCTGTTAGGGTGCTTTTACACTGCAATAGTAATACGCAATAGTTCCTATCGTGAGAGCTACTCTTGAATTACTAAACTGCATGATATCGCATCGTCGCGATATCAGCTCTCGAGCTAGATAGTGATACTGTCATGACAGAGCATGCAACTATTGTAGTGTAAACCGCGTAGCATCACTATCGTGACAGTGCGGGTCACAAATTTGTACATGTATTCACTTTGACAGTGACAGTGCATAATATCTGTCGCTGTTCTTACAATACGTGGCGGTATGACAGGACGTGTATTATCATATAGGCCTAGGTGTGACACGACAGTATTAACAGCATATTTATTGAAATATAATAAACCACGGGAACAATAGGCCTATATGTTTACATGTCATTAATACCCTGACACGATATTTAACTACCCCAACAAATACCAACCTCTTGACAAAAATATGTAAATATGGGGCATACACAAGTGTCGTCGGACATGTTACTTTTGAGGTTAACTATCACAGCATGTCTCGATCGTTTGCGTAAACAGGACCAATTGTGGCAATTTTCGTGATAGCTACTATCGTGGTAGCTACTATCAAAGTGTAAACGCGCCCTTACAACTAACGAAATAAATGGCAAACCACCTGCGGAGATTTTACCCCCTCCCGCGTGTGCACACAGTCCAACCCGCCACAAAACGTAATTATACACGGGCCTGTTAAAAAAAGTTATGGGTCATTAGACTGACTTACCAACAGAAGTCGTAATACTCACGCAGAAATTGTACAGAAGCGGGAGAATATAAACGATGCAAAACAAGACATCGGAGGTTCGTTTGGGAACATAACTTCACAGCAAAAAAAAAAAAAAATCGGCAATTGCAAAAGACAATGACGTTTTGATAATCTCACCTCTATTTGCAAATACTTCGTGATATTCGTTTCTAAACTTAATTTATAACCTTCATCGTCGTAAATTCCTATGACATTGTCACTTTTCACAGCACACAAACGGCATAAGCTGCTTGCTTCGGCCATGCTATCACACGGAGAGAGTAAAACTTTACATAATTGCAGAGCATTAAAAGCAAGATATCTTTTCCGGCATTTTTGAAATCTTAACTCCTGTAATCATTTACACTGTTTTCTTTATTCCAAAACGCGCATGTATCGCGCACGCACAGATGGCGTTGAGTTGAAGTCAGCTGTTTTTTGTTGTCATCGATACAACTGAAGACAAAAATAATAACAATAATGAGACCTGCGTTCAAACAACTGCTCAAAAATTGCGTAGAACAATTAAGATGTTTGGAAAATTTTTTAATATTCAGCGAGTTAAAAGACAGTGAAGGGAGGAGGCGACATGAATGCAAACAAATCGTACTTGGCCTGCCATCTTTCAAAACGTTGTAAACGCTGAAAAGCTAGAACGTTTCATTTGATAAAAATAGTAAAATTATCCGCACGCCTTTCGGTTTCTCAAGTGGCCATTCCCTAATCGGCGTGTCAATTACGTTATATTTAAAAACTGCACGCCTGGAAATAGGTACCGCACTTGGAGGCCTTAATAATGGATAACCTATGTCAATTCTATGTATTATCTTTACGACACATTACCCTGTATGATAAGATTCCCGTGTTTTACGCATTTCTACTTTTTAGATGGTTTATGATCCAAAAAAAAATATTTGGGAGTGGAAGAGAGTGAGATGTCAGTTTATCATTGTGTAGCCTACATCTTTAACCACTTACAGCCTGTTGTTCCCTTGATGGGGATAACTTTCACTTGTGTTGAAACTCTCGGAAACGAGGGATAGCTGTAAACAACACCCAGGCCATGTATAAATATCGAGGACCAGGAACAAAAATAACATGTTTGCTTGTGATCCTCCAGCTTTCGGAGCATTGTTATTCTACCTTCATTACTTTCCCGAGGAACGATGGCTAAGCTATTGGTCAAACTTTGTTTGGTAGTTCTGGCAATTTTCTGGGCCGAAGCTCAGTTTGCAAGTCCACCAAAACCAGCTGGCCGCATTTTGGAGCCACCAGTTCCCACACTGTGTGCGCAAAGTAAGTATAGGTCTCTGCCCATCATTAAGTAATTCAAAAACTATACCAAAAGATTGTTTCAAGTTTTGTTTGATATTAGTGGTTAAAAAAAATTGGGTTAACGATTGCTATGAATATAGTGTCCCCTTTCATGGGCTTGCTGTGTGTTCATCGGTTATGCATGTAGGGTAAACAATTGTCCGACACACTGAAATGTAATGGGAAACAAAATTATTTTAGTACATTTATACAGATGGTCCTGAAGGGTGTGTTGCAGCCAATCATGATAATTTTAACTAGTTCTGCCTTAAGGATGAAATTTTTATTTAGCGTTTCTTGTTTTTCCTTCGCATTTTCATGACAGTTCGTTGTAACAAAAAAAACTGATCAACTTTTATTTAAATATTCTTTCTACAAGTTCTTACCATAAAATCTGTAAACTTACTTAATTCTTTCCAATGTCCATGGTAATTAAATTGCAGTGAAGTTGGCACAGTTCTTTACTTAGTCAGTTAATCATTTTTCCATTTAAGTCAACAAATATTAAAGAGCTCGTTGCATTTAAAACTGTTGCGAATACTTTCGAATATCTTTTTTCAACACTTTCATCATCTGTGCAGTGTGCGCGCACATGTTAGGAATACGACAAATTTTCAGTGCTGTTGTCCATGTGCACAAACTTAAGTAGGAAAAAAAAAATTCCAGTGTAATTAAATTTTATTACTCGATAGCGCAGACTATTATGCTCTGGAGTAAGACCTTTCCAAATATTTTTTTAACGTGGAACTGTCAATTTGTTTGTATGTTGCTGCAAAATAAACTGAAGCAATTGCAGCCTTTATTTCACAAATATATATTTTGGAACTCAAATTGAAACTGTTGTTTCCTGATTGAATTGCAAATGGACAGTTCGACTCAAAATGAAATAAGCAATACTGTTTGCAAATGTACTTTTACTGTACAGAACATGAGAAAAAACAATGAAAAAGAATAATGCAGTTCCTTTTGGATGCATTCATACCATCACTAACATTTCATAAAACATTTCCTAGTATATTTTAACCATGGTAATTGAATATTTGAAACATAAAACAAATCACTCCTGTAGGTATGCCATGTGTAAAAAGTTAATGCCCCTCATTCAAATTTAAAATTTAACTTGAACAAAACCCCATGTTAAATTTATTAGATATTAACACAGCTACGTACTTGAAGCGAAATTATTTTAACAAGAAATGTGTACACTGTATGCACGTAGGGGTACTTGTTTAAGTAAAATTTCTGTCTCACGATACTGGGGTTGTGAATTTGTGTACCCAATCTTGCATTTTCATGATCTCGTTAGTCCCACACCACAAATTGTTAGGTCCGACACCTAAGAATTCATGGTTTTGGTCCAACGGGCTTCTGAAAATTCAAAAGTGGATTCCCGTAGTGAAACAGAGGGTGTGGATCTACACCATTGCAAAGTTCTAAACCAACAGTCATATCTTACCTTGAGAGATCAGGTACAGTACATATCCGCAGCAACTGCCACCCACACACCATGTTGTGCAGGGACAATCCACGAGAAACTCAACGAGAAAGGGTATTTCTACTCGTGGAAGGACCCACGCACGGCTGGCGTGGAGGAAGACTGGCTCGGTGGACGCAATTTCTGCCGCAAGCGCTGCATGGATCTGGTGAGCTTGGAAACCAGCGCAGAGAATGAGCTCGTCAAGAAACGGATTGTCGAAGGTGAGTTCAGTTGGTTTTTCCACTGTACTGGTTCAGATCAAATGAAATCTTACGAACTGAACTCCTACAGCAGTACAGTAGTATTAGGTACTGAAATTGATGACTTAATTCAGACAACACATTACCACGACATTAATGAATCAGCTGCCAACACTGTGTAATTTGTATCCCACAAAATCACTTTATTTGTCTAGAACTTAGTCCAGTAGAACTTGCAATGGTTTTCTTTCACTGGATTCTCATATTGACCACATTTTATTTAAAAGTATTATACACAGTGAAACCCTGTTAAGAAGTTCCCACTTAAGAAGATTTCCTGCTTGATAAGTTGAATAATTTTGCACGTTGTCTATATGCACTTCTTTAATTTGACCCTGTTAAAAAGTTTTCCTGGTTGATAAGTTGAATAATTTTGCACGTTGTCTATATGCACTTCTTTAATTTGACCCTGTTAATAAGTTTTCCTGGTTGATAAGTTGAATAATTTTGCACGTTGTCTATATGCACTTCTTTAATTTGACCCTGTTAATAAGTTTTCCTGGTTGATAAGCATTATTTCTTCATTCCCTTCAAAAAATGTCTTAACAGAATTTTACTGTAATTTATTTATTAACTGCAGTCATGCTCTCATATCAAGTCACTGATATCTAACTAAATTTCCTTTGAGTAAATAAGAAAAATTACTCTTAATGACTCATTTCTGAATTTTTTGCCATGTTAAGGTGTTGTTATGTCAAAGAAAATGGTCATCCTTATTTCAAAGTTACCAGCTTGACAATCAAGTTTGAAGCATAGGAAAATTGATCTCCATGATGATGTGATTCCACCTTGTGGAGGGTTCTTAGCAAATGGTCAAGGACATGTTTCCCAGCCAATCTGCGTGTGTGTGTTCTCCAGGCAACGTGAAGTACATATGGACAAGTGGGCGGCTGTGTGACTTCGGAGGCTGTGATCGCCCGGACCTACAGCCCCTGTCAGTCAACGGCTGGTTCTGGACATCTGAGCTGCGCAAGCTGTCACCGACAACCAACCGTCAACAGAATGACTGGAGCGAGTCTGGAGGGTGAGCATTCCACTACACTCTTGTTGTTTTATAGTGTATTTGACCAGAGTGCCAAGGGAGTTTGAACAAGTCAGTATTCTCATGTAAAACTAAAATTTGTTGTACATATCCACAAAGTTATATTGCATTGAATATTTTAAATTAATAAATACGCTTACTCATAATTAGGGGCTCCTGATTTTCGTGAAAAGATTATGTGACTATTTATGTCTCCAAACATTTGAGCTCGAATCCCCTTTCGTGATTCACCAATTTTAATCATAATGCAGACGTAGGTGTCTACCAGTGAATCACATTATAAATGTTTATTGAAGTAGGGCAATATCCTCTTTCACAGACATGCAATCAATAAACAGAAGAAAACTGCACGTGTGCATGTACTTATTCTTAGTGCTCGTTCTCACAGACATTGAGATGTATTAAAATAACTGAAATCCCATTAGTAATGTGTATTGAAACACCTGAAATATTAGCATGAGTAATTGTAACTGAAATTATTCTAATGTGACTGATTGGTATTTTATTTGTGTATGTAATTCCTATTCTGTAACAATATGAATAACATAATCTTTGCTGCCTAGTGATCTAAATTGAGAACACTTTAAATATACCATTACTGACATTTAAAAAAACTCTTAAAATAAGATTGCTTGAGTGTTGTCAGGGTAGCCAGTAACATCTTTGAAAATTGCCTCCAATGCTCAAACTTTAAATACCAATAACAAATGCATCAACAATCTGTGGAACTGGCTTAAAAGAAAAGCCAGCCAATATTAATGTAGTGGGTTCCTTTGCGTAAGTTTTCACATTCCTCACACAATCTACAGTAAAAATGTTTTCATTTCTATAATCCACTTCATTTTAGTCTTTACAAGTTAAGAATTATACTATATAGGCCTACACAAAATCAAATTACATATTTATGACTTGTTAAAAAAAATTGGATAACTTATATACTGATATAAAAAATGCATGAGCTGGCACTGTCAATGTACAGAATTCTGCACCTCACATTGATTTTAGTCTAGTTGTCATAAATACATATACGACTTCTTCTAAGAATGGGCTTCTGATCATTGACAGAAAAAAAAAAAAAAAAACAGCTGTAAATATTTTAAAAATGTTTACTCACAAGCGATACTATTTAACAAACTGTTTTTTTACTATAGACCATTCACACTTTATCTGGCGCTTTTGGTAGGATCTATTTTTCAACCAATTCTATATCATTTAATCATGTATAAAATCAACATTAGCACTGAGCCAATAACTTTAAATGATATGTCAGTGAAGTGTAAATGTGTCATTATTAGGGCCATAAGTATGTTACTTGGTAATATTCCCAAGGACAGAAGATCAGGGGACCACCGGTCACCTCGCTGATAGAGAGAGCTGGAGGGTCAAGACTCTCAAACGTTACCTTAAAGTCACAAAACTGAAATTTCCATCAGAAATTTACATTTACATGGAGTAATGCGTTACTTTGAAGATGTTTTCCATCAACGTAGAAGAAAAGGAGGGATTTTTTTTCTACATCTTTTGAGCTGACAATGATTAAGAATGAATAATTGTGCATTTACAGGCAACGTTTCTCATTAATTGAAGCTAGACCAAGTTATCCAACGACCTAACACTTCACAAAGAACTGCACCTATCTGGCGATGCAAATGTTTATAATTTTACGTTCAGTATAGACAAACGACTGCTGTTTATAGAAAATAGTAACATTACTTCTGTATTCATGTTGATCATTGTGCCAAAGCCTTCAATGTAATATTTGCAGAACATCTTGATAAATGCTGTCCACGGTAAAGTGAGCGCTTTTAGAACAAACCTTTGGAAATAATCACTATCCATAACTTTATTAGTTATATGTTAGTGTACACACTAGCCTGGAGGCTACACAGAGAAACCCTGTTAATAAAAACACCTTTATACAAATTTGTTATTTTTCATCTAGAAATGAGATAGGAAATTTAATGTTAATTTATTTGCTCAGCAAGAAAATTAATTTGTATTACAATGGAATGTCAAGTCCACTTATAAAAAGGACTTATCCTGAATATAGGAATGCTCTATTTTCCAATCTACTGAATCACACAGTCAACATTTAAATTTTTTTTTAGTATTTCTAATAACAAATTTTTGCTAATACAAACCTCACAATAACAAATTGCAAAAATTTAGGTCCGTTGGGATTTCCACTGCAGAGATTTCACTTTATCCTAGTTTCATACACATTAAAGTATGAATTTGCGTATGAGAAACACTACATTACAAACAATTCCTCAGTTTCACTCGCATGGTGCACAAATAAAGAGATCAGGTCAATGCCGACATTAATTCCACGTACGCTAGAAGGGTACTAAATGAAAGTTAAAGTACGTGTCACGCTAAGGCTTTCACGAGTAATTAATTGACCATGAACAGCTTACTTCCACATGTGGAGATTGATAACTTGAAGAAAACCTTGTATCAAGTTAATTCTAATGTAAGCAAGTTTGACGGTAGTGGTCTGTCTGTCTTAAGCCCGTATCACACTGTCAAATTTTTGCCTTCAACTATATTTGGCAATAAAATTTTACAACAAAATATGGCCATAAAATTTTTCTTTCTAACAAATTTTATAAAATAATCTTAAATGTGTTTTAAAATGCGTCACACTGCCAAATTTTTTTACTATGAGAATATAATTTGAATTATTATTTAACAATTATTTTCAGAGTGAGACATTGATTTTGTTTTTCCATGCAGTCCATTACAGGAACAAATGTAAGGAATGTTGTCAATTAATTTTTGCCTCTTTACTAAATTCAAATTTTATTTATTAGGGATGTTTCTTGCACAATGAAATTTAATGCCTCTCAGTTAGTAATATGGGAAATATTCACTTAAAATAGCAGTCATCACTCATGCCCAGACAGATTCTACATAAATTAATTATTGTTTTAACCTATTTCGCTTCCAGCATTTGTTCGTAATTTTAAAGTTTCTTGATGTCCATTTTTGTCATGCACTATTATGATTTGCTAAGACACTCAAACATCAAAGAAATTCTTAGAACCAGTCCATTATTCAAATGTTTGATGGAAACTGAAGCCATCCAACTTTCTCAGACAAATATGCCAGCGTTTATGACGTTTCAGTGATCTCATAACTGTCCAACTTTATTTGACCAAACTTATTGGAAGCAGTTTGATGGAAAAAATATGACAGTGTGACAGGGGCTTCAGCCCACATTTCTCCCCATCCGAGATTAAAATGTTGCTGCACTCCTGCACTTACAGAGTATAAAACCAGCTGAAAGTAAAAAAAAAAAAATTAATTCAGTTTATAAATTTAAAAATCAAGTTTTTAATACAGCAGTAATACATGAGTTACTTTCCCCTACAATGCTGCCAACAGTATTGGGATCATTGCAGTCAGTGTGTCTGTTGAAATACCTACATGCAGTTTAGGAATATTTTTTAAAGGTTGATTTAAAAAGAGCTTAATCAAACACAAACTAGCTAGGAATTAAAAAAAAAAAAAAAAAAAAAAAAACAGAAGCACAAGTACTCACAATCTAGTACTTGTCAACGGGCGCACAAACACAGGAGGGTAACACACTTTTCGCGGGGTTGCATGGTCATGAAGTTTCACTGGCTAGCCCAGCTTCATCAGGCAGTGAGTTGTAGGACACTGTTCGTAGTGAACCTAGTGGCCAGGTGGCAAATTAAAGAGCGGCGATAAAACAGAAGCACAAGTACTCACAACCTAGTACTTGTCAACAGGTACACAAACACAGGAGGGTAACACACTTTTCGTAGGGTTGCATGGTCGTGAAGTTTCACTGGCAAGCCCCGCTTCATCAGGCAGTGAGTTGTAGGACACTGTTCGTAGTGAACCTAGTGGCCAGGTGGCAAATTATCGAGCGGCGATAAAACAGAAGCACAAGTACTCACAATCTAGTACTTGTCAACAGGTACACAAACACAGGAGGGCAACACACTTTTCGCAGGATTGCATGGTCGTGAAGTTTCACTGGCTAGCCCAGCTTCATCAGGCAGTGAGTTGTAGGACACTGTTCGTAGTGAACCTAGTGGCCAGGTGGCAAATTATCGAGCGGCGATAAAACAGAAGCACAAGTACTCACAACCTAGTACTTGTCAACAGGCACACAAACACAGGAGGGTAACACACTTTTCGTAGGGTTGCATGGTCGTGAAGTTTCACTGGCTAGCCCAGCTTCATCAAGCAGTGAGTTGTAGGACACTGTTTGTAGTGAACCTAGTGGCCAGGTGGCAAATTAAAGAGCGGCGATAAAACAGAAGCACAAGTACTCACAACCTAGTACTTGTCCACAGGCACACAAACACAGGAGGGCAACACACTTTTCGCAGGGTTGCATGGTCGTGAAGTTTCACTGGCTAGCCCAGCTTCATCAGGCAGTGAGTTGTAGGACACTGTTCGTAGTGAACCTAGTGGCCAGGTGGCAAATTAAAGAGCGGCGATAAAACAGAAGCACAAGTACTCACAACCTAGTACTTGTCCACAGGCACACAAACACAGGAGGGCAACACACTTTTCGCAGGGTTGCATGGTCGTGAAGTTTCACTGGCTAGCCCAGCTTCATCAGGCAGTGAGTTGTAGGACACTGTTCGTAGTGAACCTAGTGGCCAGGTGGCAAATTATCAAGCGGCGATAAAACAGAAGCACAAGTACTCACAATCTAGTACTTGTCCACAGGCACACAAACACAGGACGGTAACACACTTTTCGTAGGGTTGCATGGTCGTGAAGTTTCACTGGCTAGCCCAGCTTCATCAAGCAGTGAGTTGTAGGACACTGTTTGTAGTGAACCTAGTGGCCAGGTGGCAAATTAAAGAGCGGCGATAAAACAGAAGCACAAGTACTCACAATCTAGTACTTGTCAACGGGCACACGAACACAGGAGGGTAACACACTTTTCGCAGGGTTGCATGGTCGTGAAGTTTCACTGGCTAGCCCAGCTTCATCAGGCAGTGAGTTGTGGGACACTGTTCGTAGTGAACCTAGTGGCCAGGTGGCAAGTTATCGAGCGGCGATAAAACAGAAGCACAAGTACTCACAATCTAGTACTTGTCAACAGGCACACAAACACAGGAGGGGAACACACATTTCGTACGGTTGCATGGTCGTGAAGTTTCACTGGCTAGCCCAGCTTCATCAGGCAGTGAGTTGTGGGACACTGTTCGTAGTGAACCTAGTAGCCAGGTGGCAAATTAAAGAGCGGCGATAAAACAGAAGCACAAGTACTCACAACCTAGTACTTGTCAACAGGCACACAAACACAGGAGGGTAACACACTTTTCGCAAGGTTGCATGGTCGTGAAGTATCACTGGCAAGCCCCGCTTCATCAGGCAGTGAGTTGTAGGACACTGTTCGTAGTGAACCTAGTGGCCAGGTGGCAAATTATCAAGCGGCGATAAAACTGAAATGTCACCGGTATAGTTGTTGAGTATTTTCCTGCCACGACCTCGTTTGCCAGCTCGCTGCTAGGTTCAATACCAACAGTGCCCTTCCACCATACTGTAGTCCGTACAACTCGCTGTCCGATAAAGCTGACCTAGTCAGCGAAACATTGTGACCATGCAACCACGTGAAAACTGTATCGTCCATCTGTGTGTGTGTTCCTGTTCGCAAGTACTAGAATGTTAATACTTGTGTTTCTGCCCTCTTTTATGCATTTTTGGTAGCCCAGAATTCTCCTTGCCACCTTTACTAGCCAGATGTTTCTTGATGTTCGTGCACATTTAAACTCACACTGAAACATTAATAGCAGGAGACATTGATGTTGGGACTTGTAAATATGTGAATACTCAATTTTCATGTGTAGCGAGAGTCTGTGTGTGTACTGGACAAATTTGATATGTCAACTGACTTCCACGTGCTGGACACATTCAATATTTGCCATGCTGCCACCTATCGTAGTTTTTGCAGTTCGCAAACCCTGGGCCGCCGAGAGGAGGCAGTCAGTTGTTCGTGAAGCATCATGTCAGCGAGTAGTGTCAATCGGGCAGTCTCACTTCCAATCTATGTTTTAATTTCGCATCTGAAGTAATTTGAGTTTACAGTCTGTTTTGTTGGCAATAACACACTTAGAATGCCAAAAAGTATATGGAAACAGCTGCAATGATTTTTGTACGGAAGCACAAGCAATTATGAAAACTTTGGGCAGTCGTCTCCATTCAAATTACACCGTTACAACTAAATTGGCAGTAATGGCCAACACCTTTTTAAAGGTGCCTTAGTTTACTCTCAGGTGCTGGCAAGGAGTGATGTCAGAACTGCCATTTCTGTAGCAGGTCGAAAAATTAAAAAATGTAATGTTTTGATTAATAAATTGCATAAACACATACACTGTATCACGTGAAGTTTTCTCTTTTCAACATATTTTATTTATCTAAAATTATGAAAAATATTGAAATAATAATACACCTTGTTTCCAAATTTTACAATAAGAATATCTTGTGAAATAAAGACAATATTACACGTGTACAATTTCCTTTCATTATAAAATATCCATTATTTCCATTAAGTGGCTAATAAATTATGTAGCAGTAACTACCAAGATTTGTTGTTGTGTTTGGCAGAGAACTTTTGAAATTACCCTATTCTGCAACGATAGGTAGTTGCTGGTCTATGCCACTGGATGAATGCTAAGAGTTTAAATTATGTATACAGAACACACTGCTAAATCTGGACTAAGATACATGTACTCAGTGTGAATATATCTGTTTAAGATCTGCAAAACATAATTTTCAAGATTTTTTTTAAAAACGTTCCAAATTTATTTTTATTTATTTATTGTAGTGCACTCAATCCCTAAGCATGTCATATGTTTGCAACATATACATTGCAGACACTACTAATATTAAACATACAAATCATACGTAGTAGTACAATCCATTTTAACAGCACACGTTACACTGAAAGACATTATTAACTGGCCCCTAAACATGGAGGATAAACACAACTGTTTATGTATTAATATATAACATTAATAGAATATTCACACCATATACAATAATGCAGACTGGAGACTATCACTCTTTTACAAGAACATTGAGACACGGAGCATGTGAAACTTTTATCTAATCATTACATATGTCAGTATATTATTAATAAATAATGAACATGCAAATCACTATGTCAAAATTCAGTATTCGAAGTAATGAAAGTTGATGGGTAATATTCTGGAAGTATCAGTACTGTATAAGCAAATACATACAGACGTGTAAAGCACAAGCACAGAATATTAAACACAGAGAAGAGAAACTGTTGGGTGTTTTATAAACCCCAACTATGAACCCCAAGCAATGGCATAATGCTCTAACAACATGGTACTATCAGATCACTTACTAACTAGCACCTATGTACTCCTCCTCTTGGGGTCAGCTTGGTGCTTGCTCTTTCCACCTCACTTCTGGTGCTGAAAGGAGTATTCCCTTAGTTGGGAAGACTGGTCCTCAGGAGGAACTCCCCTACATGTTGAGAGCGTCCGTCAGCCAGTGAGACCTGACTCTCAGTATCCACCACGCTTCTGATGCCGGATACTGAGATAGGGATACTGCATTGGCCTGGCGGAGGCAGTACGTAGTTGTATACCCAAGTAGGGCCACAGCATTTCATACTCCACCTCTGCGAGGTTTTGATAGTAGAGTTCGCTTTCTTTTACCTCATGCTATACTACTGTTGCAGTGGTATCCGTATGAGGGTGAAAAGGGCTGAGACTCTTTCCAAGTACCAGCCAGAGCCTAGCCCAATCCCCACTGGACTCTAGCACCTTAGTCCCCGGGAGCAAGCAGAAGCCCTCTGCCAACTTGAGAGACCGACCATACCCAACAATGAGCCAGCCCCTTCACTCCACCCACCAATTTCGATGGCGACACACATCCAGTACAGTATTCGTAGCCTATCTGAGTGGCTCATGGCTTCGCCAACTTGTGGTTTTGGGGGACTCCACTCCCTCAGTCGACGTCTGCAATAACAAGTCCAATGAGCAGTTGCGCACCAGCACACCGGAAACCGGAGCTCACCTCAGTATATCACAATCCGAAACCCAGCAACCTCAACAGGCCAACTGTTGTCCAGATGTACCACTGAGAGCGGTCCCGCCAAAATGTTAGCTCCAACATGCAGTACAAGACTTCATGCCCTTCCGGAAACGAACTAGGCCGGTACTGTACACAGGTTGCGCATCAGTTCCGCGCAAGGATTAGACGCATTAACGCCCCGGGTGCATCTGCCCTTGCACCCACCAAAAACCATCTTCTGCTGTAACGTCCCTTCAACTAACTAGGATGGCACTCGTCACATTTTCCAAAGATAACAGTGAAGCGCACTAAAACCATCGGAAACGATGGAAACATTATTTCAACGTTTTATTGCTTGCATCTCTATTTTAAATATTGATGACATCACTAACATTGTAATCATGCTACAACATTACAATATTTAGACACACATAACGTACACTAGAAATGTTTGTCTCCCTACCATATCATAGATGTCACTCAGAAAAACATTGTGACATTAACAATTTATGAAAAGTATTTTAAAACTTTAAAAAGGTAAGTGACATTGGAGTCAAATTAAATTCAGACTATTACCCAACAAATGAAGCTAGCACCCAGAGAAGAATGCCAGTTGCAAAAACAGAGCAGGGGCATAGGCAACGGGAGGGAAAAGTGCAGGGGAGGGGTGAATCAGAGAGACCGCCCCCCGCCCACCAAAAAAATCCAAATTTTTTATATAGTTATTGCAATATAATGTTTAATGTTGTGGGATTGGGAAGGAACATCCATGACATGATGCCTCCCAGATCTTGCATGAGGAAAAATGTGTAAAAATGTAGGTATAATAATTTTAATTTTGATGGTGTTAATGTTATGCAAAATGTAATTAAAATGTTTTAGATTGCCGAACATAATTACATATAATCTATTTACGCATTTTTGCTCAAAGATAAATTAGTGTCAGAAGTACACACATGATTTTTATCAAATAATCTTAGTTACTGTAAAATTTTAACCTCAAATTAAAAAATTTCCCAGAGGAGAAATCCATGGGCCCCTTCTTTATAGGCAGCCATTAAAAAGTCGTAGCATCCCCCCCCCCACGCACCCGAAATAAGTCAGCAAAACAGTAATGTGGACATTTCTTGACGATACTGCATTACGGTGCACCAAGCTCACATGTTGATTATGTTAAACCAATGCACTTTACAAGCACTGAATTAGTACCCAAACAGATTAAATTCCACTCTAATCAGAAATGTCTATTTATCTTTACCTTCAATTTGCTTGCTGTATCATATTGTGACACAAAACAATACATATTTTGAAATAATAATCCCTCAAACTCAAGTCTTTGTCCTAATTACCTAGTAAATTAGCTGTCCAAAGGGTTTCTCCCAACAAAAATTTTTTTTATAAATTTGCAAAGGTCGCTGGTAAAGCATCGTTATACATTTCAATGTGTTTAAAATTACAACAGGTCATAGGCATGCAGTATTAGGTATTACAAGACTTAAAATGTTTTTAAAGTGTTACAAACACTATGGCATCCCAACCATTGACGACACAACTGCAACAATTAATTGCATACGCTAAGGGTGAGGTAGACCAATTTTCATCTTGTACCCAACAGTACTCCACACCAATACAGTTATCAAGTCATACGGTCAACAGTGACAAAACATGTTTGTTTACATCTTAATTTTAAAAAAAATTTTAAGTCCTTGAGCTTTGGTACATTATGATGATGGTCATGTACCAACAGGTTGAAGCTGCCCCAGCCAGACAACCGAGAGGCCCAGCAGGGCGGAGCCCCAGAAAACTGCCTCGCTGTGCTGAACAACTTCTACGGGGACGGCGTACACTGGCATGATGTTGCCTGCCACCACCACAAGCCCTTCGTGTGTGAGGAGAGCGACGCCCTGCTGGGATACATCCGCTTCATCAGCCCTGGTCTCAGAGTTTAGTTCCTCTCTCATGAGATGTTTTCCTCCCTCGTGTCTCTCGAGTTGCAATGGGTCAACAAGGTGGTGCGCATGTCTGTCAGCCGTAAGCAAGGGTGAAACAACACTCTGTTTGCCATGCGAATGAAACACAGAGCAAAACTCTCTTCAAAGACACAAAGAAATTGTAATCAAAATATTTCTGTGTTACCAGGGAAAACTACGCAAGCACAAAAATTTACATGGTCATTTTGTACTCTGTAAGATAAGTTAAAGCAACAGATAAGAGACTTTTGAATTAAACTAATTTTGATGATTCAATGCAATGCTGCGAGCAGACACATCTTGTACATACAGTATTAGGTAGAACCACTTTTACTAGAATTTTTTTACACATCTTACTTAGGTACTCCTAAAAATGTAGTTGATTACTAATGAGTTGTTTATGCAAGTGAAAATGCAGATGATGTATAGCATAGTCGATTCATTTAATTTACTGCTCAAGATTTAAAAGTAGCAGTTTTTGGAGAAAAAATAAAGTAAATTACGCATTAAAAATAACCACTTGTGACTGGTGTCATCTGCGGAAGACACAATATTCCCTCGCCTGGTTGGGCCACTCACAATTATACTTCTTTAGGTGATAATTAATGCAAATTATTCAATTATACTTCTGTAGGTGATAATTAATGCAATTATTCAATTATACTTCTGTAGGTGATAATTAATGCAATTATTCAATTATACTTCTGTAGGTGATAATTAATGCAATTATTCAATTATACTTCTGTAGGTGATAATTAATGCAATTATTCAATTATACTTCTGTAGGTGATAATTAATGCAATTATTCAATTATACTTCTGTAGGTGATATTTAATGCAATTATTCAATTATACTTCTGTAGGTGATATTTAATGCAATTATTCAATTATACTTTTGTAGGTGATAATTAATGCAATTATTCAATTATACTTCTGTAGGTGATAATTAATGCAATTATTCTATTATACTTCTGTAGGTGATAATTAATGCAATTATTCAATTATACTTCTGTAGGTGATAATTAATGCAATTATTCAATTATACTTCTGTACGTGATAATTAATGCAATTATTCAATTGAGAACCGTGCAACTAAGTAAAAAAGTGCCACTAAAAAAAAACTACCACGTTCAGGACATTATTTTTAAACATTTTCCTATTAAATATGGTTTGTAGAACAGCCTACAGGACAATCCGTTACAATTATTATGGGCTAACACACATTTAAAAAAAAAAAAAAAAAGCACAGCATAAATAAATGTATTGTGGAACAAAAAAATATGTCTACAGCTGAAAAAAAAAAACCCCCAAGGAAATGCATACAGTTACTGAAATTTGCAACGCTTCTGTTCAAGAAGTCAATTGTTTTAAGGAAATTAAAAAGTCTCATTTAAGATGGTAGAAACAGTTTCACTATAAAAAAAATTATAAACACTACACTCATGCTTTCTAGATGTAAGTTGTAATATCCTACACAATCAAGGAATTTACATGAAAAAGCAACTTTTAAACTGTAATCGTGTAACAGTTTATTTTGGTTAATTTCAGTAATATACTGTACACATCAGTATCTAAATGTTTTTCTTGAAGGATGCATTTAACTATGCAACTAATGTGTGCATGTATCATTCGCAAGTTAATACAGTAAATACATGGTAAGTTTTACAACTGTTCATGGGACAGCCTTATATTATTAACAATGTACCATAGTTGTGTTCGTATGGGGAACAGTGCTTTATGCCATGTGTACTAAACCTATAAGAATGGATAATTCCTTCCAAGTTACATACAACTCTGCTACTGGTTACTAAATCAAATGTCATCACAGCTAGGTTTAGTTTCGGTAATATTCTAGTATAGGCTGTTCACTGTAAACTGAGCACTTTTGAAAGCCCTGGCTAAGACCTACTTGTATGTATCTAGTGTATTATTACGCCTTATATAAAATTGCCATGGGTTTCATTACATTATTCATACGTCGGTCGAGTGAAAGTATTAAATTATTAGAAGAGTAAATACTTTTCAAATACACTTATTTTTACACTTCAATGATTTAAAATAAACTAAAAGCGAAAAAAAAAATATTTATGTTATTACAAATGGTTAACCAACACTTTTAATTCAACGTAATATATGTAACTACTTTCCCCCATTGTTACCAACTTTACTGGGCGCATATCACTCAGTGCACCCGTTAAAATATATGCAGGTAGGAGCAGTGACTTTTTCCTAAGGTTGATTTCTAAAGTGCTCACTTTATCATGAACAGCATTTATACATAATTTAATCTAATGTGGTGCATTTCATAAGACAGAGTAGTTTCCTCGTAAGGAAAGGATTGGTTCAATATCACTAGTCTGTAAAATTTATAATTGTTAAAGAAATACTATAAACTGCATACATAAATGCTGTTTACCACAATATTGTGGTCCAGTAAACAATTCCAGGACATGAGGTCTTATTCCATGTCTCTTGTAAGTACGTAGATAAAGCACACAGAAAAATTGTATTGGAAAGTAAGAATACACAGCATACTATAAAGTACTAATGTGACTTGCTTGCTGGTGAGGGGCGGAGTATGCCGGATTTTGAGAGAAACCCTGGTTTATGGCTGCAAAATTTAAAAAAGATTATTAAATGTCCGTAGAGTGCCAGCTCATCTATTCACGGGTGAGCACGTGGACTCTGGTTCTCAGGGCGGTAGCAGGTTGACAGCCACGTGGCGGTCCCCTCACAAGCACATGTTAACGAAAGGAAATTAATGAAAGAGTTCAGGTTATACAATTACACAGTTGATGTAATTAAGTACGTGGTTTCTGGAGTGTGCCAGACCTCAAAAGTACGAAACAACTGACGCATGATGTGTTGGCAACAATGGTGTATCAACGACTTCAGCTCATCAGCATAGAATGTGTTGCATCTGATTGCAACGGAGTTTGTCATTGTTGGCCGCTACGTGACTTCAACTTGTACTATTTACCCTGACAAGAACGAATGTTCCAGCCCAGCAAGATTGTATTATTCACCGACCCAACCAAAGTTATGCAGCTGAAGGTACCAAGAACTACTGCTCACCTCTAGATTACTCTTACAGACAGTATGTTTCATTGCTGTCTTCCATCCTTCTCTCAGCTGGCCAGTGATGTCACACCAGAGAAGCTATACTTTTGCCACCCCCTCGCCCTCAAGATTCCAGCCAATGAACGCAGAGACAGCGCTGTCTGCAGAGGAGAGTCAGAATTTGACTCGGGACCAGTCTTCAATTCCCCACTGCACCTGTTGCCGGGGAACTGACCAGACTGACTACCAGTCTTCATTCCTTCACCGCGCCAGCTCCCGAGAGACTGATCAGTCTGCCCCTTAAGCCTTCGCTTACCAAGCTCCCCGGCTTACCTTCCTTCTTCACCACACTTTCAATGCCGAAGGGACTCCTTGGGCTCCTTGCCGAGATCATTCCTCTCACGCCCTTCTTAGTAATCCTAGCATCATGCCGAAGAAACCAAATGTCAAGTCGTCTACACTCTTAGACACTGTGGTCCCTTCTGGGCAACAATAGGAACAGGGAGTTAGGCTAGTTATTAGTTTTCTTCACAGCACTAGTCTACCCCATCCCGTTAGGACCAGGTCGCCTTTACCTGGATTTGCGTAGCCTTTAGCTCTTGTGCACGTAGGAGACTGTATCACACCATGTGATTATTTCCTTCTCCCCCTTGAGAGAAACGCAGGTGATCCCGTGAACTCTTGAGGTTAGTTTTCTTGTGTTTTTTGTTTGTAGGATTTTTAGTTTTTTTTCGGAAGTCACTCCAGGTTTCTAGGTACTCGTTCAACGTATTTGCAGAATGTGATGGCTTCTGGTGGGACTTTTAATTGATTTTCACCAGGATTAAATTAGGTTAATCCCCGGTACCAACCTAAAATAGGTTATTACTTTGTCTCAGAAGTGAGTTTAAAAGTCAGGAATGCCACTCTATGGAAAAGAAGAGGGTTTAGGCATTATTAGTTTATTTTTAGTGGTTCCATACGCCGCCTATTTTGAGGTGCCACTCAATGCCAGGTGCCATGTCAAGGATAATGATGCCAACCACACATCCTTTGTACAAAGCGGAAGGGACATATATTTTAGTTTAAAGTATTTCAAAATACTTTAGAGTAATTTTACATTAAAATTTTCAAATTTTCAATTGTGATGACTTGGGTTGTCATCAGTATGATACACTGCAGAGGTCTGCAGCTGTACGGACTGATGCTAGTACCGGAGAAAATGAATTGAAATAATTATCCTTGAGATAGTCTTTGCTTTTGGTTTTAATTAAAATGACTTTTTGGATAATTACCAGTGTCAGTGACAGTTTTATTTCACGTAATTGAGAAGTGAAACGTAACCTAGTGATGTGAGAAGTAGAAGCTATTGGGAATATTACAGTTTTCTTTTTCACATTTGTGACAGATATGAGCAGCATTAATTTTTCTTTTCAGTAATTTCTTTCAGATTTTATTAGTCGTTAAGTACCTTCTGTAAGGATGTTGGATATCTGAAGTAATCAAACTCCAGATCAGAGTTGAGACGATTTTAATTTTATTAAACCTGATTGAAACCCAATGTCCTGTTTTTATTCCCAGCAGTGAAGTAGCAAGTAGATATTATTCCTGAATGCTATATCCTGCATATCCTTTGTTTTCTATGTGGAATTTTAATGAGTGTTAACTTGCATATTGAAACTATATTTTTCACTACCAAAACTGAATATGTCAATACTACTACAATGACCAATGATTACCCATTTCACTCAACACAGTGGAGCTGACACACTATTTTTATTCATTTTCACTAACACAAAGTTGTATACATAATATAAATATCATAGTAAAGTGGCTTCTACTACATAAGTAAAATTGGTGCACAACATGCTGGCCTATGCAAGTTTGCTATTGAACAGTATCATGAGAAATTTTTTCTTTGGTAATAAGATTCAAAAACAGTGGCTTCGGAAGTTTGGATCAGGGCGCCGGGGGGGGGGGGGGGGGGGCAGAGCCCCCTCAAAATTAAAGCAGAGGTGGGCTAAGCCCAACCCGCTATCAAATGAAACTATGCGTCTTCATCCGAAATGAAAACAACATACTTCAGGAAGCCTAATACGATGCAACTCTACAGTATCTGAACATACTTCTCATCCTTCATATTTTCTAGTTCCTACCCCAATGGGGCAGTCACTGATGCCTAAAGCAGAAACCTACTGAATTGATGCAGTACAGCACAGCATGGCAACAGTAGTTTTCTCCCTGAAGTATGCGTCAGTGTCTGGCAAATGGCTGCATCTGTCTCTGCGGGGTGGTTGAAACTTGACCCGCGAGCTAATAACGGACCAACCAAGCTGTAAAAAAAAAATGTTTTTGTCGGTTATCGGCTGTGATAGGTGATACACATTCGAAGAACGTAGCGATGGGAGGCATGGAATTAACGTATTTATTATTTGTGTACTGTATGTGATTGGCATTGGTATGAAATGGATAAACAAGCAAGGAGAAGGTGTATCGGCAACACTTCTAGTCCTAACTATTTAAAAGTCAGGAAAATTACAAGTTTCTTTGAAAAGGCAAATCATTTAAATGAACACCAGCTGAAGTCTGAGAAGCAGGGTAAGTGAAAACCATATTTTTTATGTTTCTATAATAATAATACTTAGATTTCGGGGTTTTTTGGCCTAATAGACTGGGCTGTATATTATGCTGTATTGAAGCGGTTCGTTACAATTTACAGAAGAATCTGTGATGGTCAACAATGCTCATCCGGATCCAAGAATTGTTCAAGGGATTGTACAATATGCCGGATGGGACAGCAGAAACCTGCCACAAGAGTATAACAGATGTTATGATTTGTCTTAATGTAAGCAAAGAAGCTCTAAGGGGACATTGTTTTGATGGCGTACGTGTACTATCCGGCCATTGAAATGGCGTGCAGAAACTCATCGCAGATGAGCAACCAAAGTCTTTATTCGTTACACTTCTCTAACCACTCACTAGATGTTATGCTTCAAGAAGTTGCATAAGAGATGCAGCATAATTTCAGATGCTTTAACACTTGTTAAAGAAGTTTCAAACACAAATCTTGAATCTTCTAAGAGGAAGAATATTTATGCGGATGTGGTTGTCAGGCCTTACTCGCAAAGTGAATGCCTTCCAGTCCCAGCCAAACGCCTCTTCTCTCTCTACGTCCGACACGCTGGTGCGTGCATGCTAAAGCTCACCATAGATTTTCCTAAAATTATGCACGTGTGATGGAAACTCTAATTTTGATTTTGGCAGACAAAGCTTGCAAAAATCTCAGAAGAACGAAAATCAACTCTGAAGGGCTAGCTACCTGAGAAAAATGAGACAATTCCAAACTCTGTTGGCGATCAATATAGCTCTATCTGCGTGCGAACCTGCTGAGCAGCTTGCCAAGTCCCTGCAGAGTCAAGGATATACAGCAAGTGGCGCTTAGCAAGCAGCACAAGCTCTTTGGGACCGGTATAATGGAATGGGTGAGGCTGATTTTGAAGGCATTTGGAAAGAAACTTCAGCTAGAGAGCATGAAGAGAACCTTCAGCTAGAAATGTCTCGCATCCCACGATTCAGAACCACTGCCAGATTCAGGCATTTGGAAGAAATGGAAGGCCAAGCACCAGACGTTTAGATCGACGAGAAAAATCGTCTTCGCCAGAAGTTCATTTCCGTTCTAGACTGGTTAAAGAATGAGCTACAGCGCCGCTTCAACCAGCCAGGTATGGAACAACTTGTCAAGCTAGAAGCCATTCTGCTGAGACAACCAGGGGATGATTTGTCTACAGATCAACTGGAAAACTTTCTAGGAGTACATAAGGATGACTTTGATGTAGACATGTTAGCTGCACAGCTAAAGATTCTTTCAAGTGTCATCTGTCCACCTGTGAAAAACATGAAGGAGCTCGCAGATTCATTACACATTCAGCTTAAAATATGCTGCTGCAATGCTGGATGAAGTAGAGCGTCTCATAACTCTCCCCTTGACATTGCCAGCCACATCTGTATCTTGTGAAAGGTCAATCAGCACTCTTAAGCGCATCAAGTCTTACCTCAGGACAACAATGTCGCAGAAGAGACTTTCACAGCTTCTTCTTCTTCTTCATGTACATGCAGGAGAGACATGGAAGATATCAACTAAGAAAATCTTAGACAAATTTGTTTCAAGAATATAAGAAAGAAGGAAAATTTTTGGCTGTCAGAACAGTTCCTAATAATTTTTTTAAACTCAGAAATGTTTTAAAAATTTTCATATGTGAACTGAATATATATTTTTTTACTTTTTTATTTTATTTTCAACCAACACATGAGAAAGACAAATACATTAAAACCATTAAATTTTTCAATTAAATTTTTTTTATAGATAAATTGCTACTCTCTGTCTCTCTCTCTTCAATATTCATTTATGTCAGTTTTGAAGTTGCTTTTGTAGTGCGGTGCTTCTGCCATACCATGATATTGACCCCCCCCCAAACACTTCCGACGCCTTTGTTCAAAAATGTAACCAAATCAAAGGGAGAGCTACTTTTTGTGTAGCACTGTTCTGGAAAGTGATGACGCTCTTTCTAACACCGAGGAGATACCTTCCCTAACTGATGTGAGCATGAGTGGCACCTCCAGGTACAATGATGTGAGTGAGTACGTTCGACACCAGGAGGGGCAATGGAGAATCAACATACAGCAACACCTACCCAGCATGATCTCACTACCACAGGTCCACTAGCCTTTCAGATCCAGTAGTGACCCCAACTAGCAGAAATAATGAAACAATTAGGTGAGAGTATGAAGATGCAAATATAGCAACTCAGGGCAGACGTTAAACAGCAGAGTTAAAACACAAAGCAACTAGAGTTGAAAACAGAGCAAACAGATCAACAAATAGGAACACTGAACATAAACTTTTTTTTACATCACAACGAAAAACTTGACACTATTGAAGCCAAGCTATCTCAACAAGCTACAGACATACAACAGTTGAGGAGAGAATTCAGACAACAAACATAATTCATTGCCAAAATCTTCAGTACGCTAATTCCACAATCCCAAGGGGAAGATGAAGTAAAAACCCCACCTTTCACTGAAAACACTGAGGTTATCAAGGAGGTACCAAATGAGCCAGAAACTCCTACTCCTTAACCTGAAGCTAGTTCAGAAGGTAAGACTGACCCAGACATCAGCATGGAAAACCACTGCCTTGCATGACCCCAGGTACCCGAGACGAGATAGTCCTTCAGCCCGAGATGGTGTGTGTCGAGGTGAAAACACATATTGTGAAACAACACATGTACTCAAACTACCACTCAACTCGATTAATACAACCAGTGGAATCGAGTATACAGTAATTCTCCACAAATCAAAATTGATTCTGTCCCAGTCATTGTCGCAGACACCCATACCACTTAATCTGCCTAATGTAAATGATGTCACCACATCCATGAATGAGGATGCAGTGTTAGCCGAGACAGAAGTCGACCCATGACATGTGAATGCAAATCACTGCACACCAATTTCCACGAAACACTATCTCAACCACACATGAGCAATGAGGTTTTGCTTGACCCAGTAAAAATGAAGCAAAAATTTAAGACCGCTCGCTGGTTGCACGAGAAAAGGAGAAGAGTGTCTGGAGGAGTGCAAGAAGAGGCAAAGAAATCGCTGCAATTTCCTCACATCTGATTGCTACCGTGCCAGTAGACAGTACGAATACAATATGCACATATCTGACCCAGGAGGTATAACCAGTTTGATGTGGTTGCACAGTACCACAACAGAGCAATACAGCAAATTCTGCCTTTTTCCTAACTGTAAGCTAGTTTTACGGAGATTTTGACAGAGTTATAGCGATGATAGCAAGATATTATCTACAGCCCCTGGTGCACTATATGTAATATTTGTGTCACAACGTATGATCTATGTGTATATTTTATTCTTTAGAGCACAGAGTGTGTCAGAGTTGATGAATGAATGAACAGATTTGGGCGGTTCTTAACAGCGAGGTCTTGAGAGCCGATGAGGGTGATTGAGGTGAGTGTGGAGCAATGCTGGAATGGAAGGGCGGAGGAAAACGGGATATCCCTGAGAAAACCCGCCAACCAACGGCATCATCTGGCACAATTCCTACACGCGAAAATCCGGTGATCTGGTCAGGGATTGAACCGGTTTGCCTTTGTGGGAGGCGAGCGAGCTACCCGCTCGACCACCGTGGCCCTGTCAGAGTTGATTAGTGTGGGAAGAGTTACGCGTCACCCTATGCTTCGTCAATACGTCACATGTGCTGCACTGCAATGTAGACTACTAACCTGTCTTCATTTTGAGCTGTTTTATCTCCAAGAGACAATTTGTTTAAGACCTGCATATGGCTATCTGTGAACATAACAAGAGCAAGCACCCAAGGTAAAACGCCAGATAATTTTAAGCTGAAGACTACCTACATCAGAGTCCCCGTAATTTATTTCAAAGCCAAGAGAGGTAAATTTTGCATTGTCAGGAGCAGTGTAAATGCAAACATATTTACTGATGTGTCATTCAAGACTTTTTAAAGTGTTACGTTGCAGTAGAATGTAAAATGTATATGTTGTTTTAAGGGGGGGACATATTACAGTGTACAGACACACACTACTAGACACAATGCACTGGGAACATGACGTTTTCACATACCTTGTGTTTTGACTAACCTAATCGATGGTAATCCAATTAGCATTACATGGGCCAGGGCATATTTTTTAAATTATTTATTCAAGGAATATGAGTCTTGATTCTATTGGCGATGGATTTCTTCTCTCAAGTAGCCGCCAGACCTCAACATAAGATAATCTCAGCTCCTAACCACACTCATTAGCTAT
The DNA here is from genome assembly GCA_029891345.1 of Dryococelus australis. Taxonomy (NCBI): domain Eukaryota; kingdom Metazoa; phylum Arthropoda; class Insecta; order Phasmatodea; family Phasmatidae; genus Dryococelus; species Dryococelus australis. Next base: position 15,944,903 of record CM056996.1, on the reverse strand, counting down.
ATCTGTAATTTTTCAATTTTTCTGCCCCACCCTAGTTTGCCACCCGGCCACTAGGTTTACTACTAACAGCACCCTTCCACTAAACTACAGTGTCCTACAACTCGCTGCCTGATGAAGCCAAGGTAAGGCTTTTTATTTTGCTTCTTACTGTGGTACGTAGTTTTCCTTTTACCTATTATAGTTTTATTATCCACACGTTTTCACACCCCACATACAGATACGGCAACACTGCACATGCGGAGTCTTCGCAAGTGGCCCATTGGAGAACAGTGCACTGCGTGCTCTCTGTTGGCCAGTTTCTCAACGCGAGGCACACTTCGCCACGAGTGCCCGCCTTATTATTTAGATTCATTATACTAATAAATATTAATATTACAACAAATGCAAAAAATATTTTCATTTACTTACTGCAAAGAATCTTGTGCTTCGGTTTGTTGCATCCTCATTGTTTTACCTTGTGACACAGTCGTCTTCTTCTTCTTCAAAACGTCGTGATCATGCAACCACGTGGAAGATGTGTCTCCCTTCTTTGTGCGCGTGTCTGTCTACCTTTTGACAAGTACTACACTGTGAGTACTTGAATTCCTTGAGGCATTTCACTAGCAAACGTGAACTGAAGAGTAATTTTAAACCCACTTATGTGAAATTCTTGCAGCATAACAACACATGAGTAACATGTGTACCAGACATGTAATATTAAACCACAATACTACTAAATTATTCCTTTGTTGCATACCATCTACAATTCTTTATCAAATGACAGCTATTTCATTCATTATTAAAACTACAAACTTGTGACGTTCTACTCTTTCCTTTATTTTGCAACAAACCAAAATCACTCAAAAACAATGTAAAAGATATTCCATACGAAATATTGTACATACAGTACCAGAGTAAAGTTCAAATGAGAAAATAGTCTTGGTGCAGCTTTGATGGAGGGAACGTAGGGAAGGCAGTGACCTGCCGGTGCTATACATACTAAACTGATAAAATTGCTCTCTACTACCATACTGTTAAGATATGTGCTGCATGACTGAAGCTTTTTTTGACGTGAAGCAGCTCTCACTGAACCACACTCGGCCGCCGTCACTACTGAACTGGACAACCCCACCCTTTCGTGAAGCAGCAATGGGCTCTCTCAATTCGCACAACGTGTTTTGGACTTTTGCATATTCTTTTCTAATCTGGATTCTACTATATCAACACTATTCAGTCTTTCAGCAATTTTGTTATAACTTCAATGCCACACACTGACCACTCTGTCATGTTGATATCACTACTCCTATCTATTTAAGGCAAAGCTTCACCATGCATAGGCGTATAGGGAATTAAATGTTGAATTCGGACAAAGATCTCTCTGTCATTTTTTGGGGTGGTATTTTCAACTAAAGATTTTTTTTGTCATAGATTCAACGCATCTGGATTTGTAAACCGTTCAAATTTTAATTTTTAAATTCACTTTTTCATTATTTATAAAATGTCACAATATTATAAATAATAAAAAAGTGCATTTAAAATTAAAAAATTAAAATTTGGAAGGTTTACAAATCCATATGCGTTCAATCTCCAACAAAAAATCTTTAGTTGAAAATATTACCACAAAAAACGACTGACAGATCTTTATCCGAATTTAGCATTCAATTGCCTATAGGCCTATGCATGGTGAAACCTGGCCTTAAGCTGCATTGTATTGAATAATAAATCATCACAATATCAATTGTTTTTCTTATGTTTGTGGATTAACCTTTTCTATGTTTATAAAATTTTCAAGAAATACCACTAATTAAAAAGGGAAAAATATAACCACCTCCATGCAAAGGACAGGTTTCAACACAAATAAACATTCAATGTCAGAATTAAAAAAAAAAAAATTTATAAACATTATTTACAGTCCATAGAGTTGTAAAATGTACATACATAATTAATTGTAAAATTCAAGCAGACTTATAGCAATCACTTTTTCCCTTCCACCATGATGATGTGGTAGCCAAACTTAGTCTTCACCGGGGGGTCGGTGTATACTGGGCTGGCAACTGTTGACACAGAAAGGGCGAACGCTGCATCCTGGAAGGGCCCTACCATGGAACCCCGGGTCATCCAACCGAGATCTCCCTGCAGCACACCACCACACTCGCAATATAACAGCAGTCAAAGTTGTGCTTGCTTCAACTATGAATGGGAAATTTGATGCACTTGCACCAAATCAATATAACAAAGTAGATTGTATAAATTATTATAATTATATACTTAATCCTTATTTGGAAGCTGCAATGGTGTATTAATCTAACTAGGAATGGATCAAATCCAATTTTTGGTCGAATCCGAATCCATAGTCGAATACTTTAAAATATTCTCGAATCGCAAACAAAATCCAAATCACATGTTACCAAAAAAATTAGTCTTTTTAAAAGAAGTTTTTACAAATGAGATGAACTGGGAATACAGCTATAGATAATTCTAATAGTAAATGAACTAATAACATACACAGTAAAAGACTGAAAATATGACATTGAAATACACTTAGTACTTACACTGCATATACGCATACTTGCACAGAGCACTTACATAAGACAGTACCTTTCAATGAGCACAGAGGTCTCAAAAACAACATAATAAAGTCGGAAAAACATAAAATGAAAACTAAAAACTAAGCTGTTGTAAACTATACTGTGCGTAATCTACATATTTCGGTAAGGGAAAGCTAACCTTGAACTTACTTGAATCTTAGAATCCCCTCAAATCTCACACATTCGACGAACCTTGGATTCAACTGACCCATCCCTATATCTAACTACTCACCTCCCATCACAGCAAACCATGTTCAATTCCCAGAGAGATCACCGAAGTTTTTGCAAATGGGAAATGTGGCAGACATTTCATTTGGCAGTGGGTTTTCTCATGGCTTTCCCATTTCCACTGCCCTTTTATTCTGCTGCTGCTTTATCTGCATCTCTTCATCCTCACTGGCACTTAAGATATTAATTTTAAGCCTCTCACCTTTACTTAATTATAATTTGTACCAGTTAATGTATAACTGAAGAACTCACTAAAACTAACATTTAATGTAGTTTTTACCTCAATAACATTTGTACGTTCTGTTTATTTTGAAGTGTGATACATTTAGCATCTTTGTTGCACTCTCTACTAAACATCTTCATCCTGTCTTGGGCGCAATGCTCAACACCCTTGGCAAGTCATTAACCACAACAGTACAGAAGAGTTGGGACACGTCTTACAGGGTACGTTGGCACAATGTCAGAAGATGCTATAGACATGTGATCCTAGCTTGAAGTCACATCATCAACTCCTCTGCAAGATTGTACAGTTGGTTGAGCCGCTGTTCCCTCACAACTTGGCCAAGCTACTTCCACAGAGCAGCGAGGGAGGGCAGCACTAGTCTACTCCAAGCTCCAGCCAAAGATAACGAATGAAAGTGCCGCCTCAGCATTCTTGAATTTTAAACCCCTGTGTCTGAGGCTATTGCCCCCATACCCCTCACCTCCAAGTCCCTACGGGAGATAAGTATAAAAGGTCTGGCATGACCACAAATCTTCAATCTCTGAATCTCCACCGCGCAGAAGGGCCGGGGTCTCTACCAGTAGAAGACATCGCCAACCTCAATACTTCTTCAGCAGCCGCTGACCTTCCACTGCTTCTGGAAGACTGGACCCTCCAGAGGCTCACAAAGACATTGCTCCGCCTTCCTTACCACCCTCTGGTGTCAAATTCAGGAGAACCCCTTGGTAACAGATCACATACAGCACGTTCCTTCAGGACCTCCACTCTGCCCACCAGACATGAAGGCAATCATTAACGCTACTCTTCCAGTAGACGTCCTCCCCAGTTTGTTCCACAGAACAACCAAATGTTAGTCAGGATATAGTTGTTAATTACTCATTTTCGCTAGGACCAATTAATACCTTCCATCAATCAGATTAACTTCCAGGACTGCCTTCACCCGGATTGCTTAGGGAACTTCTGTTTCAAAGTCTAGAGTAGGAGGTAGCACAGCGCTACCGTGTTTTATTACTCATATTATAAAATACGTGAAACATAACTATTTTCTGTATGTTGAAGTTTTTTGTGTAAAACGTCACAGATATCCTAAGTAGTTCAGACCTGGGTATTTCTGGTCTGGAAGTAACTTGAGCTATCCACGTTCTGTCCACAGCTCTCCTGCAACCTTAGTCACTTCTGAATTTCAGCTACCTGAATTCGGAGGTCAACCACATGAGGACTCAATTTCATTCACAACGGAGTGTGAATGGGAATTCAATTTCCTTCACAATGGAATGTGAACGGGAATTCAAGGACCACGCAATCCATCCAAAGTAATGCGTTGCAAGACCAGAGAAACAACTGCGAGGGAAAGCCCTAAAGTGGTGGGGGAAATATAGCGAATTCATAACTGAGTGGTGGCAACTCTGTTCCAGGCTTGCCTGCCAGTTCATTGGAGAAGAAATGCTGGCTGCTCTCACTACTGAATTCTATACTTGAACCCAGGCTCGAGAGGAAGAATTCAAGTTGTTTATAGGCAAGAAGGCACAGATGTATCTGCGTATATACCTGAAAGAAATGAGGAAAGTTGTGTACGAAATATTATGCGTACGCTACTTCCAACCCTAAGGAATTTGCCATTAATTCCAAAACCTATCACTGTGGATGAGCTCGTGGAGAGAGCAAAAGAGATTGAAAAGAACAACAAAGCCTGTGCTTTGTTGGACAAGTCATGTGCCACCAAGGTCGCAGACCCTACCCCTCCTCCTTCCGGAAGGTCATTACAGCCCACCCTCTCCTCTTGCTTCCTTGCTCCCCCGGTGCTGGCACTGCTCGGGGAAGCATCACCAGACACTGCTCGACCCGGCAAGGGCGAGAATGGGATGGGAAGAGAAACCAAAACATGCGGATGCCAAATGCACCGCCTTGTCACCCGCACATTAAGGGACATGCCCAGATGGGAAACGTCTCGGCCGGGATGCACGCAGGGCAGCCATTCCAGGCGAACAGGGCCAAGGTCATGCTATAGACTCTCAGTAACGAGCGCTATTCTTCGGATACACCTCGTTTACAAGTTTCAGAGAACAGAAAATTTGCAGTGGCAGCGCTGGATACAGCTGCCACGGGAAATTTCATTAGGAGCAACCTGTTCACTCCATGTCAACGGGCCAGTCTAATCCCCACAGGGAAGACTGTTCAGTTGGCGCAACCCAACATCCACTTCAAAATAGAAGGGAAATCAAACTTCCCATAAGAGTCCTCAAAAATATCCCCTCAACCTAGGGGAACCCATGATTTTGGGGCAACCCTGGATGCAGGTGCAATGCTGCATCAACTGCGGACAACGCCTTATCTTCCCGGGGAAAGACAGGAGCGTAGTAGTTACCTGGGAGGGTAACATGGTACAGGCTACCCCTCTCTGTACCTAGGCCCGCCTCCTATAATTACAGGTGGAAAAACACCCGGAGTCAGGCCCGACGCCATCGGGAATGACAGCAGAGGGAAAATAACACTACCGCACAGATCACCCCAGTAGTCAATTCTCCTGCACTAAGGGAGCCCGAACATCATCTAAGTGATTTTAAGAGGAATCACTCCTCTAGACCTCTTAGGGACATCCCATTACTGGCGTGTCGTAGAGGCATGTCCAACCGGACATTGCCCTTGACATCCGGTGGACGTCAGAACAGGGACGTCCAGCGAGAGGCTTCCATTACCTAGAACCCACATAGGAGACGCCTCCCACAACCACAATGCCCACACCGATCAACATCCATCTGGCTGCCTCAGCCAAAACCAACAAGGCGCAGGCAGCCCAAGACAAGTACATTGCCCATAAATACCCACCACCACACACTGGTGTATGGTGTAAGCAAGTTTCATATCGGAGAGAGTTCTCATCCAAAGTCACGCTCTCAGCAAGGCAAACAGGCAAATTTGCGGCAAGCCTCGCTAACAAGTGGGAGGGAACCATTCACAGTGGTAGAGACTAATGGGAACATGTACTGGATAGAGGATTAATGCGGACTCACTCGGAAAGTGACCCAGGGGCAGATGAGGCCTTGCACCTTTGGTGTCGGAGAAGATGCGTATCCTCCCAGTACACTGCAAGGAGAGGAAGAGGTCAATGCAATCCCACAGCCTGTGCATGAAGTCAAATACAGGACAACAGGAAGATTCCAACCCCCCACAGCCGCTGGAGGGAATCTCCTCCCTCTACCTACACCAAACAGGACTATCGTCCTACCAACATACAGAGGTGGAATTTCTAGCCAGACCCTCCCCTCTAACCCTAGCTTCTTCTTACAGTTCTCGTCGGCCCGGCGAGGTAAGAGGACCACCTGAGGATCTGAAGTCTGCTGGCAGAGCCGTCTGGACAGAGATCCCTCCAGCCAAGCATCATCTTCGAAAGATATGAACTACAATCCAGGATGGCGCCATTGTCTGCACTGTTTCTCCTCTTGTGCAGGATAAGCAGCCCAATGAGCCTGAGCTGGATGTGTCACAGTTCCCCCTGCCACCCGGCTCAGTTCCATCCATGCCACCTCCAGAGGGTGTGGAAATGACCGAAGGTACGGATGGAAGGGCACCAGGTGTGCCACCCTTCCCTCACAGGCAGAGAAACAGCCATCGGAAGACATCGGGGCAACTGTACAGCAAGAAGGGGTCTGGACAAAAACACGGTCCAAGCTTTCCCAGTCCGGAAAGTTGGACCCTCCCTACAAGTTGTCAAGGTGGGGATTCCGAAGATGCCTAATCTCCCAGGCAACACCACGTAAGTCCTGTTGGTCCGGGACGACACCCTGATCCAGATGCTGGACGTCTGGGTCCACGATTCAGCCACTCTTGGACGAGAGCCGGATCATCACCCGCTCACCGGAGTAGGGAAACCCCAAGAGCCCCGACCCCAGGTGACCCCTTCAAGAGTGCCCTTCCGAGAGGAAGGGCCATCCAGCAGTCACCAGGTGCACAGTGGCCCTGCACAAGTCCTCACCTGGGAATCAAACCAGGAAGTGAGCGGTAACAGGAGGGAGATGCCAGCGTGGGCATCCTGCTTCCCCCCTCAACCAGGCCATTATAGCAAAACCCAGTGGAGACCCACCAGGAGGTTCACGTGGCCATACCCTTCGCCCATGACCTTCAAGAAGAGGGGTTGTCCACGCAGACAATAAATTCTTACCACGTAAGTTGTCGCAGAACATAAACCAAAATCAACTGTGAGTGAAAGTTTTTGTTGTTTTGAACCCTTTGTGTACTAGTGCGTTGAAACTTAAGGAAACCAGCTGTGTAAAAACAGCATCCAGTGAAAGTGTTTCGGACACTTTGTGTCTTAAGAGTGCCGAAAACATAGAGAAGATGTGTGTAAAAAGGATGCTGAACTTTCGGAAGAAAGAAATGAAAACAGGCCTGTGCCTAAACCAAATAATAAGCTTTCTACAAGAAGAAATCTTAACATTGTAAATCACTTAAATTTCTACAGTTTCCTGTTATTGTTTATGTAACTTGCTTGATATAGTGTTACAATGTCTTGTCTTAATTCGTGTTTTTATCTTTAACATAATTTTCTTATTTGAATTGTTGTAGATTACAGTTTCAAAGTTTTACGTGTCTGTAAATTGACATGTACTAATTTAAAAGAGTTGAAGACACATTCACAATAATTGCTTGGTAACTTGTAGAAATTGTCATGTTTCTAGTAATTGTCAAGATAAACAGTAATAAGAAACATTAGTTTACATACTGTAAAACATATTACGGCTATTTTTAATGTGCTGTAAATAGACACGTGTATATAACTAAAAGACTGAAAAAGGACAATCACACCACGTACCAAAGTGTATGTAACCACATTTAATCCATGTATTTTAATTATTGACCAGTGTTATTTTTCTTGTACTAGTTCCAAGTATTTCAGAGTTTCTTGTGTTTTAGTGCTTTTGTGTCTTTAATTCAAGTGTAGGTGGCACTGTGCGACCTTGTTTGGCTTAGATAAATATTTTATATTTTAACACTCATATTTGTTCAGTTGATAGGAAACTTAGATTAGAGCCACACTAATGTACAGCAGGTTAGTATGGTTATTACTCCCAAAGCAACACGTAACTTATTATTTGCAATTCTCCTTCAGAGCCACAGCAAATAAACTTTAACTTTCCCCAGTCCTTTGCGAGTGGAACATTTGTTCACAAACGGGTCGTATATATTGCGTGCCTGCCTGTAATTGCACTTTACAGGATAAACCCATTGTTACATCAATTGTATTTAACTAACCAAACCCTCAGCTACTTTTGTGAGCTGGTACATTAAAAGAACGAAGGCTCTGCAGCTTTTACAGACAGCAGTCAAAACACAAATTAGTTTCACGCAACATGACCTGATTCCCCCCTGCCCTGCCCTCCTATTCCTTCCCAGGGAGCAAGGACAGCAAGACAGTTGTTTTGAAGCTGCATCTGCAACTCCAAGCCTAGCCAAGGAGAAGCAAAGAGAAGACACGCACAACACAAAGAGAGAGAGAGAGAGAGCACACCCACGTGTGCTAACTAAAACCTGGCCAACACAAGATAAGAGAGGCATGCATACCTTTGCAGAGACCCTAGAGCACACAGAGAAGGCACCCCGCTAGAAGCCAAATGACATTTACACTGAGTCGCTTGACTCATAGTACACAAAGACGGGAAATTTTTTTTCTCCTCCAAGATAGTTCTACGTCAAAACGGGGGCGGGGTGACTGATGCATGACACATTTCACAAAAGACTTTGCCCCATCTTGAGAGCAGTGCTCAACATGCTTGGCAAGTCCTCAACCACAACGGTATTGAAGCGGCAGGACATGTGCCTGCAGGGCACAATACCAGAAGATGCTACAGACACGTGATCCTAACTTGTACTGTTTACTCAAAAAGCCATCACGTCAACACCTCCTCTGCAAGATTGTACTATTGGCTGAGCCGCCGCTCCCTCACAACTTGGCCAAGCTAGTTCCACAGCATGGCAAGGGAGGGCAGCACCCAGTCTATTCCAAGCTCCAGCTGAAGATAAGGGATGATAATGCCAACTCAGCATCTCTGAATTTTCAACCCCTGTGGCCGAGGCTATCACCCGCCGCACCCCTCACCACCGAGCCCCAATGAGAGATAAGTATAAAAGGTCTGGCATGACCAGAAATCTTCAGTCTCTGCACCTCCACCACTCACAAGGGCTGGAGGTAGTCATCGAGATGCGCCACCACTGGTACGTCCGCAGATTCCACCGCTTGCAAGGGTCGAGAGGTCTCTTATCAGTAAAAGACATCGCCAACCAGAAGCCTCAATACTTCTTCAGCAGCCGCTGACCCTCCACAGCTTCTGGGAGATTGGACCCTCCAATGACTCCCAAAGACGTTGCTCTGTCTTCCTTACCACCCCCTGGAGTCAACTCCAGAAGAACCCCTTGGTAACAGGTCACGTCGAGCATGACCCTTCAGGACCTCCACCCTGCCCACCGGACGGTGACGGTAATCATTAACGCTACCCTTCCAGTAAACGTCCTCCCTAGTTTGTTCCACAGAACAACCAAATGCTAACACCAATTAATGCCTTTCCCCAACTAAATTAACTTCCAGGACCGTCTTCACCTGGATACTTAGGGAACTTTCAAAGTACAGTGTAGGAGGTAGCACAGTGCCACTATGTTTTATTACTCACATAATAAAACAAGTGAAACTTAACTATTCTCTGTATGCTGAAGTTCTTTGTGTATAACGTCATAGATATCCTAAGTAGATCAGATCACAAAAGTGAAGCTGGCAACATAAGTCAACAAACCAAATACCCCACATATTAAGATGCCACCCAAGCCCTGCCAAAACCAGTAGAATTCAGTGAAGTCAATAGCACTAGAAACTACTCCACCAGGCAAATCAGAGCATCAAGGTGTTCCATACTCCGTCATCGCTCTCTAGAAGGGCAAGAAAGGGGATGGACCTACCTCTGACTAACCAACCTCCTGTGGATACCACACCTGGGTATTCCGATCAGGAAGTAATGTTAGCTATCCATGTTCTGTCCACCGCTCTCCTGCAGGGTCGAACAAAAAGAACACAGGATGCCGTGTCTCGTTACAAGACGGGGTATTCAGAAGTACCCGCTAGGGAACCACAAGTACAGGGTCTACTTTATTGGTCTCAATTGTACCCTCACTTCCCATGCCTTACACCTGGAAGAGCGGTATATGGAGAAGGTTGAAGCAGGCAACTGCCACCCTCGAATCTAGACCACTTGTTGACCCTCAGTCTGAAGTTGCACTTTGCACTTCCACCCAGGAGCTTCACTCCTCATCACTGCAGTCACCGTTATTTCCGCCACAAATTAAGCTTGAAGGCCCTCCTCATCCCATTCTAGAACCCTTTCTAAGTGGTGAGGAACCTCTTACTGGAATAGCCAACCCCTTGTTGTACAATCCAAATCCCCGCTCAACAGTTGCCTGCAGTTCATCACAGATCCATAGGCCGTTACCGTCCGACAGTCACTGAAGCAACCATCAGCCCACCCCACACAGAGCAATAAGAGATTGCAGCTGGCAATAATGCCATCACATCAGAGGAAACCTCATCTTCCAGGTAAAGGTGTAACTAAGAGTCAGTTGACTCACAGGGCTGTGACATTGGCTTTGAATTTTGTCCCCTTGAGACAGGCCACACGACAAGTACTCTACACTGGCCGTGTGCCCGTGCACAATTAAGGCTCTCAACCTCGTGATTCTGGCATCATGAAATAAGGCTGTAAAAGTGACTAAAACCTCAACTGTCTCTTTTAAACGTTATGTGGCCAGGGTCACGATAACTTTTAACCCAAAAGGTTTTAAATCATTGTTTGAAGCGCAGCTAGCCCCTCCAAATAATTGTATTTATAATTATACTTCCCCTTGGGCATGCATCAATTTTTACCATTAAATAAGCCAATGTTAGGTTACTTTAAAAACAGCATATGAAAAAACATTACAATACTAAATTTCCCTAATGAATATGTTTGAATTTAAAGATGACAAATCCAGAAAATCAAGAGATAAATTACACAACCACCCCATCCTTGAATGTAACACATATTGATCATGGAAACAGCAGAGCTAGTACTTACTCATTGCTTATTAGCAGCTATGAGGAATGACCTTTCAGAATCTCTATAAAATGTCATGAAGGGTTTGTAATGTAAAGAAGGATTTCTAGGTCTTAGGTAAAATTCACAAGTACTTTTTCAGGAAATGAGCATTATATATTATTTAAATGTTTTCCTGTAGGTTTACTGTCTGTAAAGCTGATATCACACAATACCTGCAGCCATACTTGGTTCTTGTACAAGCTTCTACAAGGCCTGGTGCACGAGCCGGTATACCAGCCTCTCTATGAGCCGCCATGGAATATTCATACTACACGACAGCAGTTTGCGTGCTAGCATTTGGCACCCACGGTGGATGCGCAGTGTGTGGTACATATGAACCCCAATCGTAGAACTGCTACCAGTTAGTAACATGCGTAGGCCTATGAAAAAACTAGCTAGCACATCTTAATATTGCTATATTACTGTTCTCCTTTTACATAAATTGATTGCTTACTAGTACAGTTTCATTCATGTTCTTTAAAATGACGTGAAGTCACTAGAGTACGAGGGTGTTATTTTTAATTTTGACAAAAAATACTGACCGGTAGCAAAATATAGTTACGTACTGGGAAATTAACCGCGTGTAAAATTTAATGATAAAAAAAATTTGGGTCCAGCAGAGTTTTGAACTCACGTCCAAAAGATACACTGTAGTATCGGACGCAGCGTCCTTACCACTGTAATACCTGTTCAGTCAATGTAAAGTTTATACACAATATTTATGATACATAGTTAGAATTAATATTTTCATAGAGTAGGTAATGTTTTAAGTATTTAGAATGGTTAAACAGTAATTAAAAGTTGTCATAGCCAATATTATTCATCGCCGTCGTATTGTAAATCTTATATTTAAAAAAATTTCTACATCATAGATGCATAATCAAAATGGAGGCATCCTTTTCAGTTTCTTCATCAATTCATTTCAAGTAGTAGCCACAGGGAGCGCCCTACGCTCTGAAACTACAATGCAATTGGCCATGTACGAAAGCCGGTGTGGAACCTGCCACGAAAAATAGGACGTGTCCAATTATCAAACCTGGTATGAAATCTGACCATGCAAAATGGGTCCCATGCTATGCAAGATGGGTCCCATGCTAGCCGGTATAATGGTCGCTATGGCGGACCTTGCACAACCTTTTACGGAATCTGGTATAGTGCAATATCACCTTTACGCTGTGTGGCTAAATCTTGGCCTATAAGAGAGGTAACTTTGGTCCAAGCATTAAAAAGTATTTACTTTGAAATTACTAAGAAACATTTTCATTCTATTGCTGCTCTCTAATAACTAAATCTTAAAACAGAATAAAGCACATTTGTTTCTTACATTAAAAATGGTGAATAGGTAGGTTTGTACTTAAAATTAAGGTCAAACTTACCCCTTAGGGCAAATGAACAGGAAAACATTTCCCTGAAAAAGGACATGCGAATTTTACTTAACATCAAAAAACACTTAATTTACTTTCATATATTTTACAGCGTCTGCACAAAGTTTTATTACCATTAGAACATATCAAGTCAGTAGGCAGTGTGGTTTTATTGTTTTAAGTATTTATTTCATGTTTTGGAATGTGTTTTGTAAATTTGTGACATAGGTATGTTTGGCATTGAAGGACGTGATTAGTACTCTAATTTTGAATACAGGTGGTTTGTTTTGTGAGTTTAAAAAGAAGACTGATGGACTAATATTATTATTTATTTTATGATTTTCCGTATAATTTGACGTGTGCTGCTATGGGGTAGCTACTGGGGGTCACTACCTGCGAAGGTAGTGCGGTGACGTTGACTATCCTATCATCCTAGCTTGACCTATCACGACGAATACTACCTATTCTATTAGGCCAGTGCGACGTAAGGGAGTTAGGTGTAGTACTAGGCCGCTTGGGGGTAGGTTTTCTACGGGCTGTAGGGGAGTCAAACCCCAGGGTGAGGTGGATGGACGTGGCTGCCTGTCCAGGGAGCTTGATCCTCCTCACTACCAGGGTCGCCAATATGCGGGAGGACAGTGATCCCAAATGGTTGAAAATGTAGTGAAAGTTAATCCGAGATGGTGATGGGGGTACATGGTCTGGCAGATGAGATTTTAACTGCCAGTGTAGGTCCGCGTGATGGGACAAAATCTGCAGCTGGGGATATTGTACAGGGTCGGTTGTCTGGCTGGGCCGGGAGTCGAACCAGAACTACTTTTCCCGATGCAAGTTTAATTGAGCAAAATCTAGGAAGGACGGGGCCTTTGGGTGAGTTACTCTAATTCGTCTACCGGACTGCAGTTTAATAGTATTGGTGGACTTAGAAGTTTGCCTAGTGGGGTTGTCACAGTGGTTAGCCTCATCTTCCTGAGCGAGTAACTTAACTTGGTCTTCGTAATCAGTAGCGGGGTAACCTGGCCACTGGCCACCGAGCAAGTGATCTAAGGAGGTGGCAATCTCTATCTAAAGGAATGAATGGAGAGATAGGTCGTGGAACTAGATTTTGGCTCACAGGTTGAGGTTCGTCCTCTGTTGTAGAACTAACAGATGCATGTGCTAGGGCATGATGTTCCCTATGTCGTCGTTTACTTGGTAATCCACCCTTTCTACTATACATCTAAGTGTTGGAATTACGCAAGGATAAAACAAGGGAGTGGATAACTACGAATAAAGGTACGCACAGAAATAAATTCAACGTTGTGGTTTATTAGGGGATTGGTCCCTGGACAGAACCAAGCAAAAGAAATTACAAGTACAATGCAAAATATGATTGCCTTAGCAAAACACTGGGGAAAGTTTATACTATGTAAGACGTGAGCGACGGGATCAGGCGAAGGCAAGCCTGAGGAAGATATAGCAATGCTACTTTACAGCGGCTAACAAATTAAGGGGAAGCTAATCAGGTATGCAATACGAAACGCAATGGCTCGTAACCGCGGAGTCAAAGGAAGTTGACTGGGGTAAGGATTACTGGGTTTAAGGTGAGCTATACCTGTAACTGGAGTTGACGCCTCACTTGCAGGTCTTCCGTGACGTGCAGGTCTTGAGAGAGTCTTCACAGACTGGCAACGACCTTAAGGTAAAGGGTAAGGTAGGAAGGTTAAGGTAGGAAGTAGAGTGCTCTTGGTCAGGCAGACAGGAAAGTCTTAACAGACTGGGTAAGCGGAAGTGAGGAGGTGAACAGAAGAGATCTTGCAGACTCGAGGATGGGTTAAGTTCCTGCGGACTGCAGAGGAAAAGAGTAAATTCTTGTAGGCCGGGAGTCTTTGCAGACTGGTCAGAGTTTGTTAGGTCAGCCGGTATTGAACCTTAAGGTTTGCAAATAGTTTGTCTTTGCTGGAATGAGTGATGCCCCGAAATTACCAAAATTAGTAGGACAATTACATTATATACAAATATAACTGCATACATGCCAGCAACAAATTTAAAAATGCATTATTTAATTTAATTAAAGTTAAACATCTGGTATAAGAAAAATCTCACCCAATTTAAGTGCTCAGTCATGGCAGGGCGTGTAAACAGCAATGCAGTTCCAGCTAACTTGATGATATAAAAAACTGGAATTATAGCCAATAAATCAAGAAGTAGTACGCAGAGCAACATTAAACTCTTTATTTATGTCTACAATAAAACAATGAACATGGCAGTACCCCTTGCCTAGCCTTGTCTTCGCTGTACTGTGCTGCTACATCCGGGAACTTCATCCCTCCTTTCAGTTTCTCAAGGGCTTCCAGCACTTTGGACTGCTTTTCACAGAGAATATGTCGTACCTGGAAAACCATCCCCAAATTATATACAGTTTAGCAATTAACAAGTAACATTAACAACACACACAACGGCTCCTCTTTGTGCCACAAATTACACTCACTATTTTTCGGAAGCAAAAGCATGCTTAACGCTGTAAAAATATTTTACGTTATTTTACAAAAATTGTATTTGTTTTACATGACTGAAAATTTATATTACCAATACGTAAAATTTGTTTATTTCAAATACAACAAATTACCATCTCCTTTTGTTATAGTAGAATATTGCTCCAGAAAACAATTTCAGGGGAAGTGACAAATGGTATGCAAATGTCTAGCAGTAATGTATAAACACATGATCATGAAACTCCCATTCCCTTTTTAGAAGACTAACCCCAAAGAGTAAGTATGGATGACTCAGTGTGGAAGAACTGAATCTGTGTGTTGGTATATACCTATACTTAACGTGTCCTAGATATGTCTTGGTACAAACATGTACTTTTAAAGATCCACTGGACACTAACTAAACTAAACTACTCAAATGTTTCAACTGTCAAGTTTTGTTAAGACAAACAACTGTGCTGTAGCGTACAGCTGCACTTTCCAAAAACAGCAGTTAGAACAGCAAGACTAAGTCTACTGATTGGAAGGTAGTGTGCAGTTTGAATGATTTTTGCAATGAGTTAAGTGAATATCTGGATGTAGATTGGCCTACCCCATTGCAAGACTGTATTGTCACAAAAAATACCCTCACTTTATGGGAAAAAAAAAAATTAAACACAAGTGTACATAAACTGGAACAGAGACAAGCCAGAGAGATAGTTGTCGACAAATATGTGACATGCATATACTTCCCGGAAGGAATCTAGTGAGACTTCACAAGAAAAATTAAACAATATAATCAGAGGGACTATAAAAGAAGTGCATGATGTAAATAAAATTGCAAACAAAAAGTAATAATAATTGGACAGAACAACAAAACCAACACAGAAGAACACAACGGCTGGAACGCAAGTCTAGACGGACATACAAAGAGAACAATAAAGATGATTGCGACAAACTTTCTTCGACAACAGATGTGACATTTCATTTACCATCCTCATTTGTTGATACCCATTCTCATGTCGTGTCATTTATTTTTATGACATATAATTAAGATTCCTGCTTGGAATTATATATTATGTAACATATTTGTTGTGTTGTACCGTTTCCTTTTTCTTGTTAATAGGGACATGGCTAAACTTCCTTCATTTAATTATATGCATGTCACATATTTACCGACAAAAGCTAACACTGGCTCTCTCTATTCAAATTTTAAATTTGCAACAACATTTTTTATCAAATTGTAGAAATAGGTTTCCTGCAACTACAACATAGTGTTGCAGTGGCCTATGTCCATGGTAATAGCTCCGATAATCATGTTATTTAGGCCTATTGGGGGTGAAAGGGAGCAATGGAGTCATTAGATCTAAATTATTCCTTCCCCATATGATTAAACTGACAACACAATTATGGATTCAGCACAAAGATCCACGGATTTTTACCAGACTGAATGTTCTTTAATTGCAGATGGACTTTCATTATGTTTCTACTAATACCAGCTGCTAAATGCAACTGTTCTGCTATAAATACATAATGGGGAATGATTTAAGTGGCAGCATCAGTAAAACTTGGTATGAGATATTTTACAGCGAGGACCCCTTTCAGCCGGTGAGATATAGTGGCTTCTTCATCTGAAAGAGAAAGGAGCGACCTGCAGGTATAAGGCTGCACGTCTAAGGTCAAGAAGCAAGGGAGCGATATGGGCGACACCAACATGCACTTCTAGCGCCTCATCACCTCTACGTGCAAGGCATACAGGTTTCCGTCGAGGTCCTATACTGTCCAAATCAGATCTGTAACAGTGGGGTTTTATTACACGTGATGAAAGTCCACATATTAATCTACGCCCTTACCTTTGTACTTTTTTATTGCCGCTTAAGAAAACTGCATACACAAGCTTCAAAAATGTGAAATTTAACCATTTTCACAATTTTTTCTTCAAGAATACACTTTGACGCCATTGGGTGGGACACATGAGAAACAATGACACCGATTACTTACTGATGATATAGGCGTCATCGGTGCGTCGTAATCACAGCACTGTTGAGACCCAGGGATCTCAGGGTTGATGTGGGTTCTGTGTGTCTGTCTCATCCAAGCGTACTTATGATACACTTTGCAACAGGTTAAGGGGAACCGCTGCCACGTGGTGGAACTTGGTCAGGGACTATCGAGGTATGTGGGAAGAGTTTTGTGAGAGATTGCTAGGTCGGTTCAACACAGACAGAGATGCTATACAGGCACAAGCGCGACTCTATCACAAATAACAGAGAGAGAGTGCGAGGGAACTGAATTCACACAACGCAAATTAGGCTTGTATAAGCGGCTACACCAGGGACAGGCGACCCGCGGGGTATTAGAGATAACTGTGGTGTTATCAACACCTGACACTAGGCCGTATCTACGGAGGGCGACACGTGCCAGTGTAGAATAGTTCACGAGAGAAGCATGAGTGTATGAGAGAGACGTACGCGCAAACCAAGAATATCAGTCACCGCTGCAAAACCACCCCAAGTCAACACCTACCATGTTGCCAGATGTCGTGAGACCACCACCGCCGTTCACACCAGAGAGAGCGAACCACGGACACAGGACACATTTTTGCAACAGTCACCGCAAAGCTACTACCAGGGAAACAGGTCAGGAAACTAAGTAGAGAGGTTGGCGAAACAGCACCTGCACCAATCTCACTGCCAGGTCATAATCTGCCTACTGAAGGTGCGAAAGTACAATACCGTGAAAGCATTAAGGATCTGTGTTGAACTTGAAGGGAAAAATGTCACAGCTGTTATTGACACTGCCGCTAGTCACAATATTGTGCGTGAGGGTTTTATACAAGCTATAACCACTAGAGTGCCACTGCGATGTCTGCAATTCACTACCACACACCAACAGGGAGAAGCGAGGAGTGTTATGCACGTCACGGTACGGATTCGAGAACTGCGTACCAAATTCAATGTTTACATTTTGCCGTATTTGTGGGAGGAAGTGATTCTGGAACTGGCATGGCTTATTGACAACCAAGCCATGATAGAACCGCATCTGAATTGTCTGCATGTGGGGACACATGGCAGGTGGACTGTATACGCCATGGGAGCAACACCGCCGACAACAACTGCTGTGCCGCTTGCTGACTTCGAGCACGAGGTGCCCGCCACACATCAGCAACATCTGCTGGACCAGTATGCCAGTGTGTTCCACACTGAGGGGAAGCTGCAGTGCACCAACATCATGGAACATGCGATCCGGTGTACTCCAAGTCACGAGACCCAGGTATTTTCTTTTGATTTCTGCCCTTTGAATAAAATCACTGTAAACGTGCCACCACCAGTCATTAATATGAAAGACACTTTGTCAACATTAGGACCAGGTACCATTTTGACATCTCTTGATTTAAAGTCCGGATATTGGTAAGTGCCTATCAGCCCACAGGACAGAAAGTAAACAGTATTTACTATCCCAGATGGATGTAGATTTCAATTTGTTGCCAAGCCATTTGGTTAAAATGTGCCCCTGCAACGTTTCAAAACTTAATGGTTAATGAAATGGATGGAATCATTGGGGACTTTGCGATGGCGTATTTGGATGATGTACTTGTTTGGTCTAACAGCTGGGAAGAGCACTTGCACAATTTGAGCCTTGTGTTTGAACGGCTCAAACGTAACAAACTTACGTGGAAAAGTGTAAGTTGGGTATGAGACGAATGGAGTTTTCGGGACACTATGTAACAGGGGATGGACATGAACCAGAACAGCAACATATACAGGAAATTGAAAACAAATCCACACCCAGATCATGTAAACATGACAGGAAATTTAATTGGTTAAGGGAATTGTCCCAAACTTTACTGTGATTACAGCACCATTAACTGCTTTGCTGTGTGAGAAATGTAAATTTGTCTGGACACCTCAAGCCGATCAAGCCTTTAAAGAAATCAAACTTGCATTTCAGAACTGTAATCCACTATCTAGGTTCAACACAGAGTTACCAATTTGTACAAACAGATGCCAGTCGAGAAGGTATTGGGGCCGTGTAGTATCAAGTGGGAACACACGGGGAAAAGCACATTATCAGTTACCACATTGCGAAGTTCGGGGAAACAGAATGCAAGTATCACGTCAATAAACAGGAATGTTTAGCAATTGTACATGCATTGCGAAAGTACCAGTCGTACTTGCTAGGAAGACAGTTTACTCTGAAAACTGACAACCAATGTAGTGTGTGGTTAGAGGGCATGCATAACGGGAAGAGCGAGCAAACGTGCCTGCTGGGCGCTGTTACTTCAGGAGTATGATTTCAAGGTAGAACACGAGACGGGGAAAACCAACGAGCTCGCGGACGCCTTGTCCAGGAATCCTTGTCCGAATCTAACGGTAACTGACGATGCAGAGTGGGAAGAAGCGCTACCACCTTGCCGTGCAATACCAACTGCAGAAACACAAACTCTCGTTGTACAAAACATTGTTGCCACACCACCCAATGAACTTGTTTCATTGAATGTACGGGACGTGTTAAGAGAGGTACACACTGCGCAAGAAAATTCCCCAGATGCTGCGCAACGCAGACAACACTGTGCCACGCGGTACACAGAACACTGGAGGGTAGTGGACCGAGAGATACAAACCAAACCACCTGGTAATTGCACGCTATGAGGAACATATGTGCCAAAGGAGAAACGGGAACTTGTACTTAAGTATGCACATGACAGTTTGGAGCATGGACACCCGGGATCCGAGCAAACACGAAGAAACGTGCAGAAATTTTTTCACTGGCCAGGGATTCAGGGAGATGTAAGGAAGCATGCACAAAGCTGTATCACGTGTAACACCCAGAATCCGCGGAGAACAGACGGCGATGCTCCACAGCAACCGAGGCTGCCAACCGAAACATTTAAGACAGTAGTGATTGACGTCATGGGCCCATACCTGCTTACCAAAATGGGCAAAAAATTCCTTATTGTTGCCACGGATTTGTTTACCTGTTGGACCAAGGCATTTCCTGTCAGCAATGTTCATGTGCACACGGCCGCACAGGTGATGCACCTTGACGACCGATAACGGTACGCAATTTGTAGGGCGAAAGTGGAGAGAATACTGTACCAGGTGGGGAACAGAACACCGTACCACCCCAGGGCTAACCCAACCGAACAACGTAGCCAAGATGTCAAAAGCCAGTTACGCGTCCGGTTAGGAGAAGATCACACTAGGTGGTCCGAGTTGATCCCAGAGGTAACGTTTTGCCTAAGGAACAGAGCAAATGCGGCAACCGGCAAGACACCCGCCGAAATGGTACAAGATCGCAAACTCCATGCCACCAGAGCTCACAAACTCCATGCCACCGGAGCACCCCGCAAAAACACGCCAATACCACCTGAGCAGATTGTAGAACACCAGGCACAAATCCACGGGGAAGCAAGGGCAAATTAAATAAGTTATTGCAATGTGTGGGTACCGGAGAGTAAAAGGCCGCCACCAGAACTTGACCCCGGAATGTATGTTTACGTGAGAGAGAACCAGCTATCGGCCGGAATGAAAAAATACTGTGCTGGGTCGGCACCTAGATGGACAGGGCAGTAAGAGTGGTAGAGAATATGGGAATTCCACGTATTTAGTGAAGTTGGGACCAAGATGTGTCACGAGACGACCTGCGTATAGCCCGACCACCTGTAGGTAAGAGAGGCAAGAAGACGACGTTTATGCCCGGTAGCTCGGCGAGAACGGAGCAGTATGACAGGGAGTACACAGGGAAATGTCAACACCTGCACTACTGTAAACAACAACACTAACATGGGAATGCCCAGTCAAGATAATGAACTGTCATTTAGGGGTCTTGCACAGACAGAACACCCAACACCTAGTAGTGAGGAAGTAGGAGCAAGTAGTTGCAAAACATTATTTCAGGGTTTTTCTGTTAACGCCTGTAATGACACAATAAATCAGAGTGATTTTAAGGGGTTTCCAAGTGTACACAAAGAAAGTGGTAACATAAGTGCACACGTAAATGTAAACACAACCAGTGCCAGAGAAATAAGTTTTAAATGGTATCCCCAGGGCACAGCTGAATTTGGTTGTAAAAAGAGAGTTCAAAAGGGTTTGGGGAAAATAGTAGGGCAGTGAGTGTGACGTCAAATGTCAACAAATCGCAACACAGCACTCGCAAGAGGCGAGGCGAGTCACCACCACATACCCACAATGCTGTTCCTGCCTACACCCCAGCCCCTGCAAACACCGCAGAAACAGAAGAACTCTGAGGCCATGTTTTCTTTGCCCTCAACCGGCACCCAGCTGGGCAGAGACCGCCAGAGCAATGTTGCGTTGTTCGCACCGTTTTGGCCTTCGAGGGAGGGGTCATTTGACGCCGGCTAGCAGCCAGCGGCGCTACAGTCCATGACGACGCTCATCACGCACGTGTCACGTGCGCAAAGAGGCCAATATTTTTGAACTTTCACATAAAGAATATTATTTTGCAGCGTAAAATGTGTCTTGTATTTTTATTTTCAGGGTTTGATATGTCTTACAGTGTTTTAAAAGGTTTGTTGTTATTTTTTTAATGTCTGCTTATGAAATTCAAAGTGCGCACTTCACGGATCTTAAGAACACTAATATTCCGGCATGAACGCCATCATAAAGAGACACTGAGATAGTACAGAAAAAATTCACAAGAAAATTATAAAATGTAAAACAATATTTGATTTATTTGTGCCACTTCTATTTTCATATTATACAGAAATTTACTCGGCATGCATAGCACTTCTGCTTATGTGAACCCCGTAGGCAGCCATGGTAGGTCCATGCAACGCTTGTCTCTGGGCAGTCTACGAGAACTGGAGAGGTAAGACACTGTCAGGTACGAACTACATCTTTTTGTTCACTGATGTAGATTTCAATAGCACTTTTAGTATACCGGTTAACCTTTGCTTGCGTACGTTTTGCCAGACATTTCCCCCACTTAACTAATGTATTTCGCCCTTGTGGCACTTTCAACATAATCGAGGAGAAAGATGTTGGAGAGGTCATGCAACCTGCGAAAATCGCAATGTCTGTATTTTTGCTGCCTGCATTCTTTTTCGAAGGGCTTTGTTTTCATAATGTATTTGAGAGTATTTTTCATGAATATTTTATGGCAACATCACGTACAATCACGTGGCTAACCAACGCAAAGTCCATGTCCGCACCATCCTTGCGCTTTGAGAGTTTATTTGAGTAAAACCATGTGCGCCAAAATGGTTCTATGTCAATTTTATTCAGGGTTCAATGTATTTTTCATGTGATTGATGATTTTTGTCTTTGACCACGCAGTTACGTTAATATATGCTTTTACTGCCATCAGGCATGCTACACGCCTGTAACCACTGTAATCGCAAAGAGAATAATTTTCTCTACCAGAATAATATTTTTTTGGAATTTAATTTGCCATTTCCACGTAGAAATATTGATATTTCACCTGCACCACGTGGTCCACTACAAACTTTATCCAGCGACATCCTCGCCATATAAACTTGTTTTCACAAGTGTGTGTTTATTGTGACTACTCATCTCGTGACCCATCATCTTGTAAAGGTCTTTGTGCAATTTGTGCTCTGTGTATAGGCCGTCACCACACTACCCACGTGCTGACGGGCGAGCCCAGACGAGTTTGCGTTAGTGATGGCAAGTAATCACACGTGTTAACGTATTATCAAGTGTTTCATTTTGTAATTCACTGTGTCCTATCTTCAGGGAAAATTGTCAGTCCACCCTAGCAGCTGTCGACTCTCTTCCCTTGTGAAGATTGTGTTTTCATACACCGTGGTGAGATTATCCATCTAGGAATGCGCTAGAGTAATTGCGGGCTGGGGAGCATCCAATCGGAGTTAGCTAGACATGACTGAGTGTATCATTAATTTCATGGCACGTTGATTTGTACGAACTGTATAAATAAAACAGGTATCACAGTGAGCCATCTTCTTTCACTTGTAGTGACAGTGTCCTAGGCACATGTGTTTCTTTTTCAAAGTGTTCAAATGTTCAGTAAAAGTTTAGTATTGCCAACGTGTTTGTAAGTGCGCTCGGGTGAGACAGACACACAGAACCCACAGCATCCCTGAGTCTCAACAGTGCGGTGGTTGGGAAACACCGCTGGCACCCATATCATCAGTAAGTAATTGTGTCATCGTTCGTCTCGTGTCTCACCTGACAGCGTCAGTTCTGTTTCATTCTGATAGGTGGCGATGGAGTCTAACTTCTATAATTTGCTCATACTTGCTAGAAATGTTTGTTGATCTAAAAGACAAAAGTGCCAGTGCTACCACGGTCAAACATCGGTCGATGTACCCGACCTAATAGAGAGGATGCATTGAGAAGGCAAAATAGAACGTGAACACGTGCTGCACAAACTGAAGAGGCACAAACACAAATTCGAGAAGCACACAGCACGATCATAAGAGGACGTGTACGCCAAACAGATTCTAATAGACATTTATGCGCAGAAACAACACAGTTCAAAACATAAAAGACACACATTCGATCATACGATGCTTTACAATATCCACTTACATTCTGGGAAGGAGAGGAATGGATATAACTTCTATTATAAACAAATAAATAAAAAAACAGGAGCAGAAACTGAAAAAACTAAACTTCTATGCGTACTGAATAACTATACGTGTTGAATGTTTAATTACAGATTTATTATGTTAAGTCAATGTAATTATAACATGTAAAATATAATACTTTTATATGTAAAAACAATTATCTTTACGAAACACAATACACATGTAATTTGTGCCAAATTTACTATGACACACAATGGTAATGACATTTAAACTTCATGTTTTAAATTTGCCATTTACAATTTAAATACAACAGATGGCATTATATACATATTCATTATGTATATAAAAAAAAGAGAGACGGAACAACATTCGCCGGGATCAGCTAGTATTTTTATAAATTCTTGGGTTAGTCTTAATTAATGCAGATGGATCTTAAATTATTGACATCATTTTTGCTATACTAAGAAGATACCAAATGATAAATAAATTTGAAATAAGGATAAGTGACATGTATATTATACAATTTCATTCTTTATAATTTCATACTATTACAGGAATCCCTGGGGTTTGACTATGTAGTGAGGGGGGGGGGGGGAGAGGATGGGTGGTCTCTCGAGCCGAGATGCTACCACCAGGTCGTAGAGAGACAGGATGAGAAAAGCGTATCTCCACAAGTCGCGAAAGTTGTCATATGATCATTTTGATTGTAATAATACACACCGTAATTCTCCCAGCATGTCTATAATAGTATTGAGTGGAGGGTAATATATAGAACATAATTCCCCTTTTGATTTTTGTGCAATTTTTTTTTATAAATATTTGGCTTAGGCCAAATTTGAACTTATATGGTTGTGTCCAAATTGGCTGGTATAATTTTAATTATAGAAAGAAAATACAAAACGTTAAATAAATTTGTAAGTACGCAGAGCCAACAAGTTTATATAAACTTTCACTATGTAAAGTTTCATGTCTTTACAATTTATAGTTTCCGAATAAAACCATCATAAAATATAACATTATAACAGATAGGGGATTGAATTTGTGACACGGCCTCTTAAAACTTCCACAGACTCCAAGAATACAATTAGGCCTAAAGATTTTTTTCTTACATTTAATTTGAAATATGACAGTAAAACTAAAATTTAGTAATTGTCTAGAATAGCAGCTGTTTTGAAGGAGACTTAGCAGACCAACAAAAATATTTACATGGGTTCTGCATGGCTTACCTGTTCAATATTTACAGGGGCATGATGATAAACTAACTAGAACATCAAAAATAAAATTGATAAATATATAAGCGGCACTCGCTTTGTTTATGTTGAGTGCCACGTTAGATGTACCATCTTCATGGTACCTATACCATAATTTTGTATTTTGTGCCAGTGTACCATTATTTTGAACACCCCATAGTATGACAGAGCACTGACACTTTTTTCAACGGACTATGTCACAGATGGATTTTGGGCAATTGCTGAACTATGTCTGATGTTTTAACAGTCAGAGGTTTACGAAAGAGTACTTAAAAGTGTGTTTTATTGCAATAAATTTAGTTAGAAGTGTTAAATAAAATAATTATGCGAAAATACAAGTGTTTGTGTGCTTTATATATATATATATATATATCCATCCATCCATGGAAAAAGTTAAATTATAATAGACCTATTTGTGCCATAATTTGAGTGTGTATGGAGTGTTGTAAAATAGAATACACATTGTGTCATGCTTAATGATCTATGACGTATGAGTCACAATCGATTGAGTAACGTAATTCATTTTGTATTGCAGTATTGAAATTTATTATATTGTACTGATTTTACCTGTGTAGTATTGTGTGTGAGTGTGTTAATTGCAGTGAGTAATGTCAAATGCAGAAGACCTCACCAAATTAAAGATCACTTCATGATAGCTGATGTATAAATGTAATTCAAGCATAGCTCCCTCGCAATTACAAATATGTTCAAGCATAGCTACACATCATGCACCGAGCCAGAGTCCTCAGCACCAGTAGGGGAGTAAATCCCCAAAACAGTGATTCAAGGCACGCCTGCTTTCTTCTTTAGGTAGCGACCCAAAAACGGTCACGCATCAGCAAAGCTTGCAGATTCCCCAGAAATGATTTTCAAGCGTAGCCCTCTCGCACTGAAAAATGTACGTGTATTGGTAATATTGTGAATTTAGATATTGTTCTGTTTGGGTAGGTTGTTTTGGATAACACATTTTTATGATATTCCTGATATAATCGTAATATTTTATCATGAAAACATGTTTAATTGCACAAAGATCTAAACGAACAATACCTAAGTTGACAATATTACCAATACAAGTTACAAACTCGGTAGTGGGGATGGTTATGACCTGAAAGAATTTGAGGGGTAAAACTTTATCACAAAAACGTACATATTTTTTATTAGTTTAATACCACAATTTATTATCTTCATAGCCCTCCCTACTATCGTATTTATAGTTTGTATTGGTAATATTGTTGGTTTAGGTATCTTTCGATTATGTCTTTTAGCAATTTAAGGTATTTTCATGGGTAGCCTAAACATTACAATTATGTACATATTTTTCACTCGTTTAACCTCAATATTTCCCTAGTTGGATGGTTTCTATTGACTATCTTGATGCTAATAGTAAATTCATGTTCTGTGTAATTAGTAGAGAGAAATTTTACCACTCTCTGCGAAAAAAATTTATATTTTTTCGAAAAATCCCCCCTTTTTTTTAACATTCTTAACATAGTTCAAGCTCACTACAAAATAATACCCATAAACCAGAAAAATACAGAATATACAAAAATTATAAATACAACCACATAATGGGAGCAGCTTTACAAATGTAGCCTATGTCTTCAATGTAATGCTGTACCTGATTTCTTACATACAATTCGGCTCACAAAAAGAGCCCCAGTGCACTGCTTCGGAGGTTTAAATGTTAACGCAAGTAAATAACAACCATTTTTGGAAAAGTTATCACCTTCACTGCAGATCCACCCTTCTTTTCTTTAGCAGCTCCCTTGTCTTCGTCTGCTTTGCCTTTTGCAGCTCCTTTTGAAGAATTTCCACCTTTTTTGGGAGGCATTCTGCTATACTCACGGAGATGACTACCCGCCCTAACCTATTTCATATTTGAACCACTACAGATGCGTGTAGTTTCCAAACAATGCACATGGCCTGTATTTAAGTCTCTAAGCCATAAATATAATAGCATAAATATCGAAAAACCTATAAATTTGTGAATGATCATATTAGCACGAGAGGAAAAAACCCAAAAGTTCAAAAATGCGAAAAGGTATGGAGAAACGCATAGAGTAAAAGTGCCGCAATCCCAGTGCCAAGCTTAAAAATCCAAACGGTGCTCCACGCCCCACGGTGGCCACGAAGCAGCTCTGCCTTAATCTATGAAAGTCTCATAATCAAGTCTAAAGGCACCATAAGCCATTCTCACAAACTATTAAGTTAATTCTAAAATTCTACCAAATCATTCTTCGTTTTTCCTGATTTATTAATTTATTCATTTTTCAGTAGCCTTCATAACATACAGAATATGTTATATGAGTTGTTAAAGTTTAGAAGTTAGTCAGAATAAATCAGAATCATTTTACATGCTCATAAAAGGGTATAGAAAACGAAACATTTGCATTAATATTGAAATTATACATAACTTCAACATGGCATAAACACTACAAACGAATAATTTCACATAAATAAATAGTATTTGTTAGCGGTTCCAAACCCGACCTAATTCATAAAGGGCTTACTCTGATACACATCCCATGTTCCTGTTGTCTTACATACTAACATTGATGCGCTGCGCCTCCAGAGGTGCTGGTGGTGTATTCGTGTCCCACCTGAAAAAAGGTGAGGAACAGGAACTGATGATGTGCCTGGCGCCACATTTGGTATAGAGAACAATTGTTGATGGAGGTCGTATGGCCGATGGCCTACTGCGACTCTGTATACGCGGTCAATATGAAGGCGAGCTGAGTGACTTTGTCTGTTATATTATGTAAAGGTAAAATATTGCTTGTGGGTGAAGCTGTCGGCCAATTCGCATGCCTATATTACCACTGAAGTTGCCCTGCTTAAGGTAGGCAGGCCCCGGACGTGCAAAACACACTGAAATACACTTGTAAATTTGAAGGCTGCTATTAGGGCGCAGTACTCAATGAACTCATGAGAGTTAAATGCAATAAATTATGTCTAATTATGGTATGACTGTTTTATAACCATAACGGTACAACTGAATGTTACTGCACTTGTTAATGTGTACCTTAGTTATGCAGACCCGGCACTCTGGTAATGCCAGTGGTCATTACTGTTGGAAAATATGGTGTGGGCCTTACATTAATTTTGTAAAACGCGTTCCGCACGTGAAGTACTGGTATGTTATGTCACGATGTAGGGAGACCACCTCTCGGCTAAATAAAAGTACTAAAAGGGATCTTGAATTATGTTAACTATGGATATGAAGAAAAATGCAGCCTATATTGAATTGCCGAGGGGGGTATGCGGAGCTTACCATCTGCCCTGCCGGTTGTCTGTAGTGCTGAAGTCTGACTAACGACATGGAGTTGGTTTCGCCGCACATCCAGCGAATCCGGTGCTAAAATGAAAACATCGTAAACAAACTGAACTTAATGAATAACATGACAAGTTAAATAGATGTATATAATTGAGATTGCTAAATTAAAACACATTGGTGACATACTCATGAAAGCTGGAGCCCCATATATGGCTAAGAATGTGACGCCATTAGAATATCACTGCACTTGAAATGTGATATTAAATGAAATGATGCCTCAGGTGGTTGATTCTTGATAGAGGATTACATGAACCCACTTATAATTAACATTTTAGAATCGGCATGTTGTTATGTATTTAATTTCAGGAATGTGTATGGATGTAACGACACATGGATTTCGTAACTAAGGGCTGAGCTGCACTATTGAATGTTATCGACTCTCTATGCTGGAGCGGGTAGTTTTCCTAGTGAGTTATGGTGTAATAACCATTAATTATGCTTTAAAATGCTCCTATTAATCAATGCTGCTAGGGAACCGCTCGCCAATTCACACTTCCAGCGGGAATTTGATTCCCCGTCTTTTGAAACCACTTGGAGCCACGCCACACTCCGGATTTGGCCACATGGCCCATCGACATCGCGCACATCGGAAAATCGTGGGAATAAGTGGCACCGCTTACCCCAGTTTTACCTCCAGTGTCTGTTGCGTCTAACGGTCTTGGCTTCACGGGACACTTTTGTTTAGGTCACATATCCATTCATCATGAGAGTTACCTCTTGTGGTGAATGTTAAATATTATGACCTACGGCCATGTGTTATGGGGCGGCAAGAAAAGTGTAATGCCATTCTTGTCGACCTGCACTGATCGAGACCGCGACTTAATGTCGATCAGTTGAGTATTGCTGTGAGGTTGATGCTTCTGAAATGGAACAAATGGGCACAAGGGATACATGGACATCAGGAACACATCAACATGCATGCTGAAACATGCACACAGAACTGTGAAGGTACTCGCTCTATGGGGTTTGGGGGTGTGAAAAAAAGAAACATATTTTTTTCCTACAGTGTAGTCTCATCAACATTCCAAGTCGGCAGTGAAGGGGGTCTACGAAGCTGGATGGGAACACGTGTTAGCAACCGGGTGGTGGTGCATATGTAAACAAATTTTCTGCATAGTCTTTTTGGTATCGAATTCGTGATTTTTAATGCCAAGATTCTAAAGAAATTTTAGATATCAAACTGAATACTGTCAGCTTTCTACTCTAGTTTATTAATTCTATTATAGTGCGATTAATTTACTAAATGATTTCCAAGAATTCGTAATTGTATTTTTACATCCAAAAATATTTTACACCTTAGTGCTACCTAACCTTTCATTTTAAAGGTACGATTATTTTATATAAATGTAGGATAACATTCAAATTCAAATTCCCTAATGTATTTCTAATATGTACATTAAACTATTATATATAATTACAAAATACACGTATATTATCCAAGCCATTAGTAGTATAAAATATGTGAACCAGCTGACTTCTGGGAAATATAGATAAAGTCTGCTCTTTCCGCGAGCAGAAAATATCTTGATGCCCTAGAAGGAGATGACATGGGGTCGATGGTGAAAATGAAAGTGGAACTCACTTAGCCACATGTTGGCAAGCCATCTGATGTCTTGTGGTGGAAATGTAAAGTGTTAAATGACGTTTTGGGGGCAGTGAAGGTGCGGTCGATGATGTGGTTATACCCGGTTGGTGCCAGATTCTGTCAAGGCGACTTCAATGTAGGGGCTGCATCTCTTAACATCAGAGTTGCGGGACATACACCCGGACCAATCTCCTCGCCGACGATGTTGTTGACCTCTGCCTCTTTTATTACTGGTCCAGATGAATGGTGTTTCCTAAATGGTAGCCCATCTATCGACTACGCACCATTGTTGATATTGGCAGGACAAATTCCTATCTATTAACACCCACATACGTGGGCTGTCAGGGCCTCGCACACGCCCATACAATGTGAAACAATACTTATGAACACCTGCAGATGAAAAGACTTATGTAAACTTAGTGAGTGGGTATTGTAAGGACCCATCCCCTGACATGCATTATGTGACCATAAACAAAGTACCTACCATTAAGTTCACAGACATATTTATTATGTTTACTTTCATCTCCCTCTGTGGAGAGCACTTTACACAAAATACTAGTGGATATTCCGGTCAGTCATGCGGCGAAACTGTTAAAACATCTTGCGAAAAACAATGGTTATGGAAAGCTTAAGCTCACCGGGGCAATGCTATTCCCGCAGGGAGAGGAGATGGCTTACCGGGCAGCTGAAGATGAAAAAGAAGGTTCCGAGATTATTAGGGTAAATTGTAATTAATATCTAGATGCAAAAATTGAAGAACCGCCTGGTATGCATGGGAAAATGTCGGAGCTCATGACAGGTACTCAACCACTGCTGGCTGCTACGTGCTGACTGACTTCCCGCTCGTCGCGCTGGCTCGCCTCAGATTACACACATACCGAAACGTCACTACTTTCTCTCAAGACTTGCATTTCCTGCCCTTTGCAACATGCTAAGAATTAAATAAACATTTAAAAATCACAAAAAATTACCCTGCAATACAAAATCCTTGTGAATGGAATGGACAGCTCACTAGATGAATGATGAAATAAATAATGACACATTAATATAGCACAGAAAAAATAAACACACAAAGAAAACAAAACAAGCAATAAACATTTCAGTTATAACAACAAATAAAGTCTGAGTTAGGCCTTGGACTCTCAGTTCCAAAATAGTCGGCCTATTTCGGACTCCTCCACAGTGTCTCTGGTCACTATGGTACCACTAGTTGCTCTGCACCAACATGCCCTTGCACTAGCTTGGCGCCTGATCGTTCCGGCGACCAGGCATACACTTTACTCTGCACAGAGTGTGGAACCTCGCTGCAGGTACATTGCAGGCTATGGCTGGACAAACAGTCTTAGGGGTGGGAGGACTTTGCACACATCAAGCTGCGTGATTGTCTGTTATAGTTTAACACTCTGTCTGTTTGGCATGATTGGCGTACATGTGAACCAGGCATAATGATCATATCTCAAAAAAATTCTCTCTGCAGAGATTGCATGATGGCAAGTCCAACATGATGGCAATGGCAATGTTGGAATATGCGACCACAAAATGGGACCCATATTTGAAAATGGTTGTGAGGGATTTGGAGAAGCTGCAAAGAAGGGCAGTGAGAAGAGGGTAGGGTAAGTGGAGAAGGTAGGGGAAGGATGGGAAGGAAGAACATCATTGATGAAGAAGATGGGATGGAGTTCGTTAAAGGACAGGAGATGTGTAGTAAGGTTGATTAGGTTACATGGGATGGTTAAGAATGATGGAGGGTGGGGGATGGGTAGGGGCATGGTAAACAAAGGTATTGTACACTGGGAAAGATGACAACAGAAGGAAGATACAATTGGTGTGGAGGAAAACAGAGTGGGAAAAAAACTCAATGCATGTGAATTCGGTGAGGGAAAGGTATGTATAACATCAAGCGTTTGACTTGTGCATGCATTCCTCGCTTCCAGTCCTTTTGCCTGGCCGTGCACCTGATCATCGTTACCGCATGAATTTGCACTCTACCAGTGCCAAAGAGTGTAACAGAGCGACATGTGCATAAGGGGGAGTAAGTGGGGAGTGACATAATGCAAGTTAGTGCGACTCTAAAATACGGCACTCCACAGAATTGGGCTTAGTATAGCAGAAACGGTAACAACCTTAATTCAAGGGACACCAGATACATTGCGTTAATGAAAGAAAGTAAATAGACATATAAAAACAATACAAATATTCCTACTACATAACACTGGTGAAATGGGGTGGACAATACACTCTGCGGAAGATGGAAATAAATAATGAGACATTACTCTGCAAACACAACAAATAAAACAACACCTGCATAATAAACCATAAACATTTTAATTAACAACACAATAAAATCGTTTAATTAGGCCTGAAATGTTCCAGTTCAATATACGGGACCTACTTATTTCCTTCGTTACTCATGCATTGCTTTGGCAACCACCGGCTGCACGTTCACCAGCCTGCCCTGCTCTTGCGCTGCCCCCCGTCGGTCCAGTGACCAGACGCACATTCAAAGTAGAGTGCGCAGCTCCGCTGTGGTGGCCTAAAGGGTACTGCCGGACAAACGGTCTTAGGCTGGGGATGCACACTTAAAACACCCCTCTTTTTGGCTAGTTTTTAAACCATCTGGTGTCACTTGCAGCAACTGGCCACTCCTGTGGCCCTGCCACACACCGCAATGCTGGCGGTTGCCTCTTCATACTTGGCAACTCCAGCTGCCTGCATTGTTGACACGACGGTGGTGGATGAGTCTGCCGACGTGACTGTCGAAGGCACAGAGAGCCCTATGTCTCACTGTCTTCGCTGTCACCTTCCTTGCTCCTGATGTCCTCTCGCGAAGTCCACTGCCTCAAGGCACTACCCAGCTGAACAGCCCCTGCAAAAACACTTGCAGTTGCATGAATACTCTGTCTTGCTTAACCTACGCATTCACTTGCTCCACCCACTCTGCATGTTTATTCACTTGCGCCCCTTTTACTCGCACCTGCGCATGTCCACTTTGCTTATCATGCTCCTTTTGCACATATATATTCCTCTTGCACTGTCCTTGCACTTGCTCTTCTTATACTTGCTCTCCTAGCACTTGTTCTCCTTGCACTCGCTCTAGAGGCCTTTCAGGTTCCCTGCGAGGTACTTCTACACCATGAGACTCCTCTTAGCAAGCCAAGCTCCACCAAAAGAATTAGTAGCTTTTGATAATTTCCATTCTTACAGTGAAATTTAATAATTTAATGTGTGGAAAATTAAATAACTATTGCGGGGGATAAGTAGAAGCCACTCAAGGCGAGTATAAGGAAGGTTGGCCGTTGCCCCTAGCAACACAAGGGGGGTTGGAGCAAGGGGTGGGGGAAGTACGTCACAGCTAGACCCCTGGACTCGGCTCTCACTGAAAGGAGGCGCGCTAGGAAAGTAAAAGGAGACTTTGGACAGCGTGTGGGCCGTGTGTCCACAAGCAACAACGGGACTCGTGAATTATGTTGTTTGTGATTTTTAGTTCCTAGTGAAATAGTGAACATTTTACAGTGAAATTATGTCTTGACAATGTGCTTCTAAATCTGCTGTTATTTTAAGACTCGGAAAGGCAAGGCTTTGATTATTAAGGTAACTACAGTTTTCTAGTAAATAAATAAGATAAACAAATGATTTATTTACAAAATTAATGTATTATGTTTTAATATTTTAACGAAGTATGATAAAATAATTGCGTTTGTTAATCATTCCAGATGCCTGTAACACGTTGCACTGTTGCTACATGCGAAAACAGTTTGAAAAAAAAATAGTAAAGGAGATTCAGTAACGTCTCACACGTTCCCTTCAGATCTTGTACGTCGAAAGCAATGGGTCCACAGCTGTCGACGAGATGGACGATGGAACGCCAGATCCTGCCATCTTTTTTCGGAACATTTCACAGAAGACTAAGAACGTGACCTACAAAATGAACTTTTGAGACTTCCCCCAAAAAAGAAAAAAAATTAAATTGTTAGCTGGGCCGCATCTTAATTTAGGCAAAACCTGGATCAAGCTGCAGTTAGTGACAGAAAAATACGCAACACTAAACGTGAACAAAAACAAATAATTTCGGGACTTTTGCTTGAGCAAGGAAATTTTGTTCACAGTGATGGCGACCAAAGTGTTTGTGAGAAGTGTGTTGTTTTAGAG
Organism: Dryococelus australis; assembly: GCA_029891345.1. Taxonomy (NCBI): domain Eukaryota; kingdom Metazoa; phylum Arthropoda; class Insecta; order Phasmatodea; family Phasmatidae; genus Dryococelus; species Dryococelus australis. Next base: position 15,911,106 of record CM056996.1, on the reverse strand, counting down.
TCAGAGAAGAAGTGTTTATATTTACAGATATCTCATTTAGAGAGACTGGTCGCTGAACAAAAAGAGAAGATTCTTACCCTTGGAAATGCTCTGAAATGCTGTAGGGAAGAAATAACAGATAAAAAAGGAAATACAATCAGACCAAGAAAAGAAATTGGCTGAGCAGTCCGAACATTGTGCAAATGAAAACAATGTTATTTGCAGAGGAAAAATTAAGCGAGGTTTTAACCAAAACTCAGTGTGATGTGGTTTTGCGTGAAAAGACAAAAGTAGTGTGGACAAATACGGACATTGAACGAGCATTTACATTGAGGTATTTTGGAAAGAGAGGTCACATGTTCCTTCGCAATGAAATTGATTTTCCTCTTCCCGCGCCATCAACACTGCGTCACTGGGCGTCACGCATCAATATGAGACAGGGCATACTTAAATATGTACTGAAGTTTATGAAAATTGGTGCTCCAGACTTGAAGGAAGAGGACAGACTAACAGTCCTGCTATTTGACGAAGTAAAAGTAAGTTAATTTTTCTATTATATGTAATGTTTTTAGTGTTTATTTTGTTAGCTTAGCGTCTCGTCGACAGTAGTGTCATTAGAGATGCGTACACACGAAATCTCTTCCGATGAAGGGAATCGGCTATGCTTTTTATTAAGGGACCACGCTAGCATTTGACTGGAATGAAACCATGGAAAACGTAAATCAGGATGGCCGGACCGGGACATGAACCCGCATCCTCTCGAATACGAGTCCAGTGTGTTACCTTGTGCCACCTCACTTGGCATTGAGATAATTAAATTAAAAATGAAAGTTGGCATATACTTATAATGTGGTAATTTTTTAACCATCTATTATATCTATAGTCTATAAATAAGATAAACAAGACAAATAATCGAGGAGAAGAAATAAGCGACCTCAAATTCGCATTTTATTCTTAATGTTTTAAATCCTGTATTTTCACAAAAAACTCTCATTATATTGATTTTACATTACCTCACAAAGGTATCGAACTTCGTACAAGGATTTATTTTGAAAGACGTCACTCCCCTTACAAATATTTCTTAATTTAGCATAAATACTGCAAGTCAAAATAAAAGTTACTCGTAAAATAGTTGGCACTCAATTCATGTAAATACATTGTAGTTTATGAAACAAATGTTAAAGGTAAACGTTTCTTACAGGTAAAACATCTGTATGAGTACGGCAAAGCTGCGGTTCGCATCGTGGGACAACACAGTCAAGCTCAAGTGATATTGGCAAGAGAATTATTGTCATCATGGAAGCAGCCAGCATACATCGAATTCGACAAAAAATGACGGCGGGTTTATTGAATTCCATCATTAGTGAGCTGTACGAGTCTGGGTTTCGAATTGTAACATGTGTCGGAGATTGTGGCGGTGACAACTTAGCACTTTGGAAAGAATTAGGTGTGTCTATTTCCAATAGTAGTTTCTGTCCTCCAGTATCAAAGGAATGCTTCATTTGCTAATTTCCTGACGTGCCACATCTTCTAAAACTCATAAGAAATTTGTTTATTGGCAATGGTTTCTTCTGGCTCAATGGAAATGTTGCTAACAAAAATCCAGTAACGGATTTAATTCAGGGTATCTCATCTTTTGGAAGTGCGTTCTTGCCATAAATTATCTACACTTCTTGTAGAGTGTGAAAAAACTCAAAGGCAGAAAGTCAGACTAGCCACTGAGTTACTATCCCACACAACAGCAACTGCCATTAGAAAATATAGCAAACAAGAGGAAGGACCCGCCACTGAGATTTCATTGATTTGGTAAACTCCGTTTGATCTGATGAACAGTTATGTACCAAATAAGCAATATTCTGAAAAAATTCCATCCAAATGTGCTTATGGTTTATATGAAAAAAGCACAAAATCAGATTTTAGATTCACTTTTAGGAAATGTTACTGAAATAAGATGTCGTGGGAAAAAATCACTACAAATTTTGCAGAAGGGCATTGTTATATCCATAAATTCCATCAAACAGTTGTTATCGGATTTGCAATTGCAATACCCCAGCATTAAATACATTCTGACACATAGACTCAACCAAGACTACCTAGAAAACTTATTCAGCCAAATAAGGACACGAAGAGGGCTGAATGAACATCCGCTTCCCATTGATGCACTAAACCGGCTGAGAATGATAATTCTCGGGAAAAGCCCAGGTATAGTTCAAAGTGAATTTAACACAATAGATGCTGCAGCTGGGTCGGAAGAATTCATTGTCAGCAGTGCTTTGAAAATTGCTGGTATTGTTGGAAACAGCTAAAGGCAACATGATATTGAAGGTGACACTGATGTATTAGCTAAATTAGAACTGCTACCAGCTAATGCAGAAAATCCAGTATTAGAAGAGTGCTGCATAGATGGACTCCAATACTTAGCAGGCTGGTTAGCAAAAAAAAAAAAAATAAATTCCGCAGTGAATTCCCTAAACTGGGTAGCCATACTAACGCAAAAAATTCCTTGGACATGTCATCGTGGGTACAGCATCTATCGTATGGTCCTGGAGGTAGTTCAAGACATGGAAATTATCTTTCAACGGTGTCTCAGCCCTACATTTGGCATAAAGCATAGAATCACAAAAAAATCACCACCACCATTTTGACAGAAATAAACTATATCCCTGAAAAAATTGCGACAAGTTTTGTAATACAAAGAATTTTCATACGAGTGAAATATCTCAATGAAGTCAGTCGATGAAATTCATCTAAAAAGAAATACTTTGAAAAACACCCAAGTTCTTCACTGTCTCTCAGAAAAAGAAGAAAAAAATTTTGCAGTGAGGCAGTAAATTTTTTTCTGAACAGTGAACTGGTATTGATGTTATTTCATTAAAATGTTATGTAATTATTGCATACAAATCTAATAGTTGATAATATAAATTTGATTTGTCAATTTTTTTTTATGTCTTGAAAACTTTACGTGTTAGGCCTATATATATTTATACACAATGAATTTTTAATCTTCCAGCTGTTGTTAAACCTTGTATTAGTTTTGTACCGTATACATTTTTACTATCTTGTAGAGAACATTTTCTTCTTTATAAGGTATTCTTTTCTTTTACAAATTATTATTAAATCTTCCATTTGTTGTGTATTTCAGAATTGTAAATATTTTCACTTAGAGGACATTTTCGTGTTGTAACTAATGCATTCTTAATTTGCATATTATTTTATGCCTTAAAAACATTATGTGTTAGTAAATTTATGTTTTAGGATAGTATTTTTCCATTAGAAAACATATTCTTCATGATGTATTTTTATTAATTTTGTAACTGTCGTGTAAGTCTTGTGTTTTTACAGAGCGTATTACTGTCCATAATGTCTTAATAATTTGCTGAGGATTGTATGTATGTGTTTCAGTACAGTATTTTGTTTTCTCATAGAAAATATTTTTCTTGTCTATAACATAGTTCTGATTTTCAGATTGTTTCTAGTCTTGTTGGTAGTTGTTATTGTATTTAAGAATATTGTTTTGCTTCTCGTGCATAACATTTTCTTGTCCAAATGTTATTTTTATTTGCAAATCGCTGTAAATTTTAACTTATGTTATGTGGAAATACATACATACACTCGCAATTAGGCTACCTCCCGGTGGCGAGCTCTCTCAACTATCCTTCACCCAACCAACTCCTTTTCCACTCCCTTCCTGAATTTACCAACCCCTCTCACAGATACCAATTCCTCCCTCAACACATTCCACTCCCTCACAGACTTCACAAGCATGCACTGCCTACCCCACTCCGTTCCCCTCCACACCCTCTGAAACTTCTCACTGTTGTTTCCTCTTCCCCTAAATACCCCCTTACTTAGCTTGCAGTGCAGCCCTCCCCATCCTCCCTCTTCATTCACCATCCTGTACATCCTGACTAATTATAATATATATATATATCTTATAATTGTTTTATTTTTTTTCGTACAGATAACGTTCCTTTTGTAATTTATTTCGATTCAGTCATTTAGGTATTGAATTTTCGATGTGTTTAAAAACTATTTTCTATTTTTACACAAGACTGTGCTTTGACTCATATATTTGACAGTTTTGTGGGTTGTCTTAATTAATTTGATGTATAGAACACAGTCTGATTCATTACGTTTTCTTGAATTAAGAACAGAAATAATAAGATCAAGAAATTTAAAGAAAAAATCAATGAATTTACTACAAAACATTTGCTGTGATGGGTCCCTTTCTTCCTTACTTGGCTCACATACTAGCGAGAATGTATGTACTTCATCGATATAATAAAGTAGTGTCCGTAATCAGATGTTCTTTCTTTCTAGTAATTCGCTTGTTTGTAATTAATAGTGCTAGTGTCAAATAGTTTAGAATGAAGTTTCTCTAGCACGCCCGGCTTTTGCAAACCAGCCATTCAGCAAAACGACTTTATGTTAGAATTTACGACTTTCAACGTAGCGCGAGTTGTACGGTCAAATATTGACTATATTATTTTTAAAAAAATCGGTTAGTTATCTTCATTAATGTGTGGGAACTGACTGTTTGAATTAATAAGGCAAACAGTTTTCCGCGTGTTGAAAATTCGAATGCAAAATGTCGAAATTTACAAAAAAAAAAAAATCTTTAAATTAATTTTTTTTTTTAAACAGAAAAGTATGAAAGGTAGAATAAATTGAACCAAGGCGTAAGAAGCGTGATGCATTTCTGTACAGATCATCGAAATTTCATAACATTTAAATTTTTTGTTAGCCCACAGCGACGAGTTTACTTTCACGTAGCACGGGATTTCTCAACCACATGAGGAGCTTCCGTGCGACAGGTCTAGCTAGGACTGACGTCACAGTTTCACTTGAAATAGGCCACGTCTCCATCGGCCAACCTTCCTTACACTCTCCTTGGAAGCCACCCCTCCCCCTCCCCAACTAGAATCGGATACCCCTCCCTCCCACCCGAGACTATTTACTGCATACAGGTAATGAAACTAGGTTTCATTAGCAATTAAGATCGATTGCTACTACCACATAGATAAAACACATTAAGCGACCCTCAGGAGCGGGCAGGTGACGACGGAGTTACGTGAGCTGCAACTTAGGAACGTCCTTGCTAAGCCAAGCAGTTTCGAGTGCGAGGAAATACGCGCAGACGTAAACTGACACACTGCCCTCTAAGCATATGTCATTGCCACCATCCATGTCATTAATTAATCGGGCATGTTCCCAAGTTGCTCGTTTCCCACCTGAGTGCGGAAATCCTCAAATTACGTCGCGGAACTACGTAAATACAAAAGAAAACATTTGCTCCACTGACAAAATGGCAACGGCCAAGCTGTTTCAAGGCGTAATAAAAGGATGGGTATTTGACAGCGAAGAAAATAGAAAAAACGGGGGAAAGAAACCACAATATGTCGTACGAGCAGTGCAGACGCGGCTCGTGGGGATTAGGATATGGCGCGATAATGCCCCAAAGGGCAATACATCGCCATAGGGTCACAAAAGAGTGGAAAACCACTCTAAAATGGTTTATATAATATAGATACTGTGTTGTAATACTAAGTAGTAGCAGTTAATAAGGGATAATTAAATATTTAAGAAATTTGAAGTCAATTCCAAATGACATAGCAATAATAAGTTATTTGAATAAAGTAAATGTTAGCAATATGCATAGGTCCAAGACCAGTATACAATTTGAAAGATTATCATTAGGAATCACACGAAATTGAAACGTGATTGTGCATATAAGTCTAAGTGCAAATAATATATATGCATATGTAAATTTGATACACTGCAATTTCCTTTAATCAAGTATCAAAGTTAACAATTTAAATGTAGGCAAAACTAATAACGTAACTTCTACAGTTTGTCCAGTAAGAATATTTTGCAGGAATGTGCATAAAGTAGATTGTTTTAACAAAAAATACTGTGAAATATAGCGTGATAAAAAGTAAAATTTTTACTTAAATCAGGAAGCTGCCTAGAGAATAATGACAAGTTCCCAAACAAAAGGAAAAGTTTTACGCAAGTCACATAATATCAGCATAACATAAAAGGGCATAGAAATAATATAATTTAAATTTAATGCATATACTCATTAAATATAATTTCAGACAGAGCTCAAGTTGCAATCAGGTAAGAATATGTAGAGAAGTGTTACTACTAACAAAATGTTAGGTATAACTATGTGAAAATTAAGATTGTTTTGTACAGTGTGCACACTGTAAAAATTCCCAGCAGCATATTGTGTAGCGAGGAGCTGACACGAGGCTTCCAAGGACGCGCCAGGCACTACGACCATTAGGCACTACGACCATTAGCCACTACGACTATTAGGCACTACGACTGTTCCGGGGAACGATTATTTGCGTACTAGTTTTGTGGCTCAGTTTCTGACTTTTGTCTATTTTGGCGGTTGGTAAATTATGTCTTTTTCCCGTATCGACGTCCTCGCGGGCCGATGTTTACAAATTGGCGAAGATTTGGCTGTGCAGGTGATCGGTTATAATGGCATCCCTGTTGTGGGTAATTATAGTTTCGTATTTGTCTTTGGTGTACGATTGCAATGTTGGCGATTTCTTCTTTAAGTTTTGTAATGCCCGCCCTAGGTGAATCCGTTTCGGACATGGTGTGCTGGCATGTGATGGTCTCATTGTATCGGAAAAGCCCGAGTTCTGCTCGCTGGATGTTACTTATCATGTCCTCTAATGTGTCGTTTTTAAGGCCTGCGATTTTATCTGCCAGAGAAGGGAGTAACGATCGCCATACAATGATTATAAGATCACTATCTGTAACACTTGCATTGTACTTCCGATGGCACTACACCAAGGTCTTGATATGTTTTTGGGCGCTCTCGTTTTAGTTGTGTAGAGCAACTGTTTGAGATATTCCTCATTTGCTGGCATTGAAAAGGTAGTCTTCAACGTTTGTGTAATCCCTTGCCATGTGATGTTACCGCCTTGTGAGTGGAGGTAGTTGTCGAGTGTATACTTCGTGGACCCTTTTAAATAGTACTTTACCTTCCTGCATTTTTCCTCGTCTGTCCAATTGTTGTTGTCTGCGGCTTGGTTCAACTGTTCTAAAAAGTCAGTCCATTATTCTGTTCCGTCCCCATTAAAATACGGAATTGTAATGGCTGGAGCGTTTGTCATGTTGTCTGTAATTGGTGTGGTTTCGAGATGTGATGCTTAGAGCGAGTTCTCATACAAATTTTCTTTTGTGTTAGAGTAGATGTGTACTGGTGTTAAGTATCCTGATGTTTGTGATGTAATATTATTGTAAGTTTGTGTTGGTGCTGCTTTTAAAAGGCCGCTGTTTGTTATCTAGTTGATTAAGCTACGTGTAATACGCGTGTATTTAGTGTTGAATTGTTTCAATTAGATCTGGGTCATCGTTTGGCAGTTGTTCGACTGATTCAATTAAGTTCTGGAATTTGTCGACTGTGTTAGTGTTTCAGGCAGCTAATTTCTTCTGTGTGCCGGACAAATCGATTGTGGCGTGTTTAATAATGTTTAGTGCAGTTTTCAGAAAATATGAATATTGTGAATCCGATATAAAGGTACGTATTGTGAATTCTTATATTCCACCATTCATTTACACAAGCTGGTGTTATGGTTATTGTTTCCACACTGCGTGATCCTGCGTTGAAATTGTGCGACAGCGGCAATCCAAAACGGACCGAAAAGCGGCCGTATTCCGACATGCATTAAATTTAAAATCTTAAGCACCACTCTTACTACGCTACGAATGGGCGCCTTGGTTTGTCGCTGCGACTGCCAGCGGGTCGGTCCCGGTGTGCACTGAGGCACCGCTGGAATGTGCTGACTATGCACAACCCACCGTGGCTTTGAATGGCAGGACAATGCAGTTCTACTACACTGTTTACTATGCGAAGTTCTAGGTTAATGCTGGCCTTTGGTTTTGGCCTTCATGAACAGGGGCAAAACCTTGGGTGTCGGGGATACTGAGGTGATTCTGAATGGAATTTTATTTTACTCTCAATGGTGGGAATTGAAATGAGTTTATATTTCCCCTTTTGCCTCTCTACTAGTTGCTGTGCTGTAAGCCGTTATACTTGGCGATTTTTGCCAGAGAACGCAACCCCGTGGCTGGTGGAAGTTTTGCACACGATTTGAGTGCTATAAATAGGAGGTTTGGCAGCCTCCACCATTTGCTGTGACCTGTTCTGTAGTCGAACCAGGACACGCGAAAGGAAAGGGGGGGGGGTTGTAACCAGAGGATAAAGCACTCTATCAGATTAACTATACTTTAATTACAAATACTATATCTACTACAAGAAGTACATATAGCCTTTGGCTACTACAACAATGTTACTCGTCTCATTAAAAGACTTTATTACCAGACCAAGTTACGGCAATTAATCATTTACAATAACAATAGCTAACTCTTGGCTGGATGAGCCTTAATTATTTAATCCGAGGACCCTAATCCGGCAAGACCTAAGGCGCCCTACTGGGATTATAATTACCCTTTTAATGTTGTCGGCGTCGTCGTGTAGAGAGAGACTCGACAGTGGCAGAGTGAAGAGTAAATGTCGTGACCATGGCCCTGTGGTCCAGGGCGATGGCGTCTCGCTGGTTAATCAGTTAATTGCATACAAGTTTTAACAAGCACTACAGATAAGTTGACAGCAGTGCAGCTGTAGTTTTAGAACACAAGCGATTTAATTTATGTATATCGAAGTAAATGTTATAAATGTATGTAACTTAATTTTTATTTAATCAAATTACAGTAAATGTCAAATGAGCAAGTCAATATAAGTAGTGAATGTGAATTTTAAATGATAAATATATATATTTATTTACATAACACAAATATCTCTCTCTTATATATTTGAGATGTCTTGTATGAAGTGCGCAAATATAAATTAAACTATGCAAATCAAAGATCTAGTAAAAATGTTGGGTAAAACACTCAATAAATTGCCGCATTGTTAGCTGTAAGAAGAAAGAGATAATGCAAACTATTAATTCCAGTCATCATAGGTGTGCAAAGTATAAATCACCTCTAGTAAAACGATACTGAGGTAACATAAATGTTTGCACATCCTTGCACTATCATGTTGTACATACTATATGAGAGTGTTTTTTGTCAAAATAATACTATACAAATAACACAGAAATGCATGTCCACATATCTTAGTGTTAAGAAATAATCCTAGTTTAGAATAAGTAATCCATGTGACACCTAATTCCACAGCATAAAACGTAGAAAAGGAAACACATATTTGTTCTTACATGTTTTTACACGTGAAAATAAGGAATAACACAATCTACATTTTATTACAAAAACTCATACCATTCCTGTATTTAGCGATATATCGCATAGGAAATAGAAACTAGGCTAACATTTTTAAATTGCACGGGGAATAACTTTAATTAATATTAATTATGTTCTGCATACCAATGAAGTGTAATCTATTACATGTATATTCATATTTACTTTCAACATAATCATGTGATGTGTCTAATTACAATTATTTTTCAGCAACACTTAAATAACCCCTATGTATATCATTTTCATAACACAACTAACTATATACAATGAATTCACATTAAAAATTTTTGTAACCGGCGGAGATTATCATGTTTTCAAATTTTAAAGTAATGAATTTTGTTGCAATGTCAACCCTTGTAAACTTTCACGAGACTTTAAAGAGTATGAAGCCACTCTAGGTATGATAGGGCATGAAGCAGGCTGCCATGTTCGCGCCCGCAAACACGCCTGTGTCAACCGCGCACGCGCAAGGAAGCACGCCCAGTGAAAGTACAAGTTCAGGGTTATGACCACCAACACTGGACGAGAGGGGCGTGTCCCAGTATTGAGAAAATACACACGAAAGTTGAATTCAGGCCGCAAGAGGGCGTTCCGTTGCCACCGATTCTGGGACTCCTGCAAGCTGCCTTCGGCATCGTTAACAAGGTGATATTGTTCCAACGAGTCACTGCAGAGACTTTATTAGATATTGACATCGTGGCTGATAAAGATAAAGTTAATTATATCAATCAACTCCCCCGCTTAAAGTAAAGTAATGATTGCACGCGCTGTCACTTGTATTTTGAGTGTGGTTTTATATAAAGACATTAGATACAACATTGCCTTTAATTTAAAGCTACTCCATATGTGTACGCATTAACCCCAGTTTTAAGTGTGTGACCTTAAGGAGAGGCCACAGCAAAATGAATTAATCTCACGAATCGCCTCCTCTATTTATTTATTCCCTCCTCACTCATCAAAAAATTTCATCATTAGTTTCAAATAACGAAATTACATTTAACATATCTTTTTGAAAGAAAGATTTTTGTAGTCTTCTTTGCATATACACGTTTGATTGGTATTATAGTGTGTAATATTAACATGTACTGCATTTCTGGATATGTTTTAATTGACAGAAAAAGGTTTGTGTATGTCTCCATACATAATCAAAATGTAATGTTTAGTATATGATAGACAAATAGAAAATATTTCAGCGATTTATTGACTTTTGAAGGTTTCTCTAACAATTAATGCAAGGTTGCATCCTAAAAGTGTTTGCAATACCTGTTTGTAACACTTATTTGTAAGAAGTGAATTTAACAAACACTATTATTTTCAATTCTCAATTTTCAGTTAGAAAATTTGTCACATCGAATTCAGCTGACTTAAGCCGTCTGGAAAAAAGTATATTACTTCAAATTGAATCATATTCCTCTCACGCCATTTTTTAAAACCTAAAATTCACCTTTTCATTCGATATTATATACTTCTGAAATAGTTACTGTTTTCAATAGTGTGTACTAAAATTATCTTTTTTTTTTTTTTTTTTTTTTTTTTTTTCAATATATGCAGTCTTTATACTTTTTTTCTTTCGTCCGATGTATACCCATTCTTGAAGCATACCAATAATCGAAAACATTTCTTTCATGTTCGAGTATTTCTTGTGTTTTTGAAACTTAAACAAATATCTAATTCTGTTTACAAGTTCGTTGGAATCTTCGGAATATACGTACTCATTATTCACAGCACTTGTTCGATTGGTAATTCAGCGCCTGTAGGTGTTAATTCGTTGTGTTTGATTTGTAATTCGTACTTGTAATTCACCGCCTGTAGGTGTTAATTCGTTGTTTTTGATTTGTAATTCCTGTTTATAATTCATCGCCTTTAGGTGTTAATTCGTTGCTTTTGATTTGTAATTCGTACTTGTAATTCAGCGCCTGTAGGTGTTAATTCGTTGTGTTTGATTTGTAATTCGTACTTGTAATTCACCGCCTGTAGGTGTTAATTCGTTGTGTTTGATTTGTAATTCGTACTTGTAATTCACCGCCTGTAGGTGTTAATTCGTTGTTTTTGATTTGTAATTCCTGTTTATAATTCATCGCCTTTAGGTGTTAATTCGTTGCTTTTGATTTGTAATTCGTACTTGTAATTCAGCGCCTGTAGGTGTTAATTCGTTGTGTTTGATTTGTAATTCGTACTTGTAATTCACCGCCTGTAGGTGTTAATTCGTTGCTTTTGATTTGTAATTCCTATTTATAATTCATCGCCTTTAGGTGTTAATTCGTTGCTTTTGATTTGTAATTCGTACTTGTAATTCATCGCCTGTAGGTGCTAATTCGTTGTGTTTGATTTGTAATTCGTATTTGCAATTCATTGTGTTTGGGAGTTGTTAATAAGTTGCGTTTGATTTGTAATTCCTAATTATAATTCATCGCCTTTAGGTGCTGATTCGTTGCGTTTGATTTGTAATTCTTATTTGCAAATCATCGCCTTTACGTGCTAATTCGTTCTGTTTGATTTGTATTTCGTATTTGTAAATAATCGTGTTTGGGTGTTAATTAGTTGCATTTGATTTGTAATTCAAATCGTATTTGTAATTCATCGTTTTCGGGTGTTAATTCGTTGTGTTTGATTTGTAATTCAATTGGTATTTGTGATTGATTGGTTTATTTAATTGAATGTTGTCAGATTAGTAAATGTGACATAATCGATCGTTTTTAATTCATTACTGTCAGAGTGATGTTTAGTAACTCGGAATATATGTCTAGTTTTTTAATTGCTTGTGATAGGTTATATTTCTTTGCTTGTAATGATACATTTCCTGGAATTCGTTTCTCGGATTAGATTTCTGTGGGCTTTCGTGTTCTTTGATTGCTTTTAATGTTACATTTCTTGGAAATGGGATAACATAGCATAGAGTTTGAGAAGTAATTCCGTTTAAATTTTATTTAGACACTATTTTGAATGTGTTATATTATATTCATTGCAATAATTACCTGGAATTGAAATATATTTTCCTGGAACTTTGCGGATTAAATGTATTTGGACGTAATTCAATCGGTAATGTGTCTAATTCGTTGTTGTAATTTCCTGGAATTGAAATATAAATTCGTAGAATTTTGCAGCTTAAAGACATTTGGGACACGATTCCGTTTTAAAATCTGTTGGGATATCTTTGCAAATTATTTTGCAACGGCCAGCATGGGTTCGTTCTGGCCAGACGTCGATGCCTTGGAACAGGTACCTGTAAGGGTGGGGTAGGGAGAGAGGGAGGGAGTGTGTGAGACAGGAGAACAGGGCAGGTTTCTCGAGCGCGACCATTTTAGCTGTGCGACAGACATCGGCTTGGACAGTGAGCAGAGTTCCGGAGATTAATCATAGTTATCCTTTCATTAAACTTATCTCGTAACGTACAATGCGATAGAAGACAAAATCATACTTAGGTGTTTTCACATAAGAAATTCGTATTTTTTTTTTTATAAATGTGTGATACACTGAGCGACGTGTAACGTTCCGCCGCGATCCTATGAAGGCTAGGCGGGGCGTAGCGAGGCCGGCGTACGATACGAGATGAACTATCGATGTGTCGAGGGTGGTATGCTTAAATTGTTCTTGTACGTGGATAATAATTTGAACGTGTGCGTTTATCGGATTATTTTTAGTAAGTCGTTTCGTTTAGTTCCTTTATGGCACCTAGATTCTTGGGCTGTAAAATACATTTTTCCTTGGTTAATATTTAGTTACATAATTGTGTGTTGTAGGACAGTGTATTCAATCAGTTCGTTTCTTTTTTTGGTTCCTTTATGACACCTAGATTGCTGGATTGTAAAGTCATTTTTTCCATGTTTTGTATTTTGAATGTGTGTTTAAATGCAAATCGTTTGATCTTTCGTTCCATCACCAAATTTTTGATGACACCTAGGTTGGTAGGGAAATTAGATACTTTTTTTTTTTTTTGTTAGTTACTTCGTTGTGGGTATAATTCAGGATGCGTCGTTCTTGTTTTTATGACTAGTATGTTTCAATCAATATTTTTCATTTATATTAGTGTGATTTAATATGCGTGTGGTTACCGGATTCGTGTAAATGGGGTAAGTTGGCTGGGTTAACCGTTTATTCGTTACTTTTGTTTCATCTACTAAGTGCATTTTATTGATTTGTGAATTGTTTCAATACGTATTTTTAACTCGTTCCGTTTGTGCAACTCGAGGAGAGATTATGCTTGGTATTTGTTTCGTTGAGTGCGTGTGCATTTTAAATGGGTTTGTAAACTAATATTTTTCTGTTATGTATTTGAGCATAAACTGTGTTCATGTCTCTTTGTGTTTAAATGATTTGTAATTAACTATCTGCTAGTCGAGGAGTGATTATTTCGTACGTATTTGGAATTTTAAGTGTGCTTCGTAATTGTCAATCAGGGTAAGTCATTTTAGTTTATTCGTGAGAAATTATGTCATATTTGTGGCATGTGACGTGTTTTTCATTTATTCATTTGCTAGTTAGTTTCTCTCGTGTGTTTGATAGAATGCAAATTTATAATATCATGTAAACTCTTAATGACATTTGGTACTTATTTGATATCGCCGAAATACTATACTTCGGTAATTTAAAACAGTTCATTATTAATAATCTCGAAATACGTATTACCGACGATAGACATTGCACATGTGTAGAGCTCAGTATACATTCAGATGCCGCCCCAGGCGGACGTGTCTTGGTGTTGCTCCTCCAACACTTCAGTCGCCCGCCAGACAGCAGAAGGGAAGGAACTCCTAGGCCCCTCCCCCATCCTCTCCCTCTTCAATAATAACAATTTATATTACATAATGCATGGATTAATTACCCCTTCCCCAACACCTCACACCTCATCCGCCTGCTAGACGTCCAAGGGTGAACATCGATACTTACTACTGTGTCGGTGAGCGGTGGGGTGGAGTTTGGTTTGTCGAGCCATACAAAAATCCCCTGGGACAAAAATGGTTGCCGCTCGCCTTCTCGGTAACCTCCCGAGCGCTGATGTGTGAGCAGCCCCCCCCCCCCCCCACAAGGGAAGGGATGGCCGGTACTATGGTACCGAGGCCTGGGGGTCTGGGGGGTCCGCGCCCGCCTGACTGGGTTACTTTTGTAATAATGGCATAAATGCAAGTTTTAAAACTTTTTCCCCAAATCGGATATTCTACATTATTTGAACCTAATTTCGTGCAAAATTGATTGTTGATTGTTACAAAGAAAATCATAGGACTATAGAAAATACGAAGATCATCTACAACTTTTTAACAGTCAAAATAAATTAGTGCAAAGTAATTGTGATGATACACGGTAGTTACGCATTACTGCCAGGTCATAATACCCCGATATTTCTCCCAGGCCCTGCGCCTGTGCAAGGTTGGCAGGACGGGAGGGGCGATAGGAGAGGGGAGAGCAGGTTTATACGTAGCTTACATTGTTTACACATGTGTGAAACGTGGCGAGTAACACATTTCTTCCACACGCTCAAACTCAACCTCCAGTTCTAGTGCTGCTGGCTTCTGACTGTTGTTGTTAATTGGTGTCGGATGCGAATGGAATCATGGTGATGGTGTATCAGTTTTCTCTTTTATCTTACAGTATTTACTATTATGTTTGTTATATTACGTTCAGTGAAATGTTAATCATGTCTTCTTTTAAACATAAACTAGGGGCACAAAAACCAAAACAACAAGCTGAAAAAGAAGCAATAGATGCGATTGATGGGCAAAACATTACAAAATATATATTTTTTTAAATCTGAGAACACTAGTGAGCAAACTATTGAACAAGTGGAAGGTGATACGCTCAAAACATCATTCATACATGATGTGATGCTTGCAGAATCCTCCACGAGTGGTAGTACGGGCACAGGGTCGGGAGAAGTGTTACTGCAGGAAGACAATAACATTAGTGAGACTTTATTTGAAAACAGTAGTGAAATGAGTACAAAACACCAAGATAATGTTCAATTTGATACACTGTACTTGAAAGATCCTGGCACATGGCCTGATGTTATTAATGACACTGTGCTGCAACAAATTTGTTGATCTTTCAAAAATATTTCCGAAAGATGTTACTCTAAACCATTTTCAGATTACTTACTAAGCTCAATTAACAACAGAGAATCATATCCCAGTTATTGGCTGGTTTGGAGTACTTCAAGAGAAACCCTTCACTGTCTTCCATGTATTTTGTTCAAAGAAAACATTTCTGCACCTTTTGTTAACCGTAGTAATTTAGCAAAAGGGGAAGGATTTTCTCCAAATCAAGAGACAGTGGAAAAAGTTGTATTATTGGTTGCCTGTCCAGGAAAACAGTACTGAGCAACAGGAATTGTTATTGTTAGTTAAAATCATTGCAACAAACCTTAATGTGTAAAGGGATAGATAGTGAGCTCCAAAAACAGATTGCATGTGAAGCTGATAAGTGGAAAGTTATTTTACGAAGGCTACTAGATGTTACATTATTCTTAGCCCCAAGAGGTTTGCCTTTCCAAGGGGATAGCCGAGAGATTGGAGATATTCACAATGGAAATTTTTTGGGAACTTCAGAATTGTTGGGAAAATATGATGAGATTACTAGTGAAAACTTGGCTAAAGTGAAGCACTTCCAATTATAAGGCAAAATAATGAAAGATGATGCACATTATTTATCTTGGATGAGTCAGAATTAATTTATTTCTCTCTGCAGTGAGAAAGTTTTGAACGCCATCCTAGAAGAAAGACAAGATGCCATATGCTATGGATTAATAGTTGGCGCAACTCCTGATGTTTCTCACCAAGAACTAAATGTTTTTATATCAAGTTATGTTTCCAAGAATAAAGAAAGAAGCAAATTCGAAATTTGTGAACAATTTGTCGAATTATTATACTTCAATGCAAAAACTGTTGAATATATTACTACCGAAGTACTTTCACTACTAGAGAGAAATCGAATCCCACTTGAGTAGTGAAATTTTTTGGTAACGTGAAAGTATGTACTTTTTTTTCTCATATAGTCCTGCAAGATGGGCCATTTTAGAAGAATATGTGTCATTACCTTTAAAAAAACAGACTAAAACTAGATGAAGTGAACATGTTGAAGCTGTTCTCCCCATAGCGAAGCACTACTCAGGTATACTAAAAGCACTACCCAGGGATACTAAAAGCACTGCCCAGGGATACTAAAAGCACTGCCCAAGGTACACTAAAAGCACTGCCCAGGGATACTAAAAGCACTACCCAGGGATACTAAACTCACTGCCCAGGGATACTAAAAGCACTACCCAGGGATACTAAAAGCACTACCCAGGGATACTAAAAGCACTACCCAAGGATACTAAAAGCACTACCCAGGGATACTAAAAGCACTACCCAGGGATACTAAAAGCACTGCCCAGGGATACTAAAAGCACTACCCAGGGATACTAAAAGCACTACCCAGGGATACTAAAAGCACTGCCCAGGGATACTAAAAGCACTACCCAGGGATACTAAAAGTACTACCCAGGGATACTAAAAGCACTACCCAGGGATACTAAAAGCACTACCCAGGGATACTAGAAGCACTACCCAGGGATATTAAAAGCACTGCCCAGGTATACTAAAAGCACTGCCCAGGGATACTAAAAGCACTGCCCAGGTATACTAAAAGCACTGCCCAGGGATGCTAGAAGCACTGCCCAGGGATACTAAAAGCACTGCCCAGGGATACTAAAAGCACTGCCCAGGGATACTAAAAGCACTGGACTACATACTACAAGAAATGTCAACAACTTTACAACCAAAAATATTCAAAACTGTTGTAGGCTTGAAGAAATATTTTTCTTTTTTTGAGGGACTAGTTATTGCAGTATTTTGGCAAAGATGCAAGTGAACAGTTGACTGCAGAAGATAATATCAAAACTTGTGTTGTTTACATGGTGCTAGATTTATTTTTACATGAATTAGATGATCGATTTAAAGCAGCAAATTCCTTCTGTGAGCTTTTCAGTTCAGTAAATTTTTTAAATGAAAAAGAATTGAAGGTGAAGTCTGAAGATCTAGTACGACAGTTTAAACGTGACTTATCAGTCAATTTTTGTGATGTAATTGTGCGTTTAAAGCATATTTCTTCTGTCGTGTTTGAATCTAAGATTGAAGTTGACCCTTTGAAATTACTAAACTCAATATGTGAGGAAAATATGGAACCAGTATTCATGAACGTTTGCATTGCACTCTGTCTCTTTTGTACACTTCCCCTTACTGTTGCATCAGCAGAAAGAGCATTCAGTAAACTTGGAACTTTGTTAAATACGTGGCAAAGAGCATCCATGAGCCAGCAATGCTTAAATTCACTATCTTTACTGGCTATAGCACACAGCCTGGCTTCTACGTTAGGCTTCACAGACGTCATAAACAAATTCGCAAACAAGAAAGCTTCAAAAAGTAACTTGTTAGTGAGATACAAGTATACAACATTATGAAGATTAAGTGCATCATATTTTAATGCTTGCTCATGGCTTATGTATATAATTTGTGAAATACTTTAAGTAGTTGATGTGGTGCTATTTTATATTTCGTTTATTGGACATTTTACAACTTAAAGAACATTAATTTTCTCTCATATAAATTTCTCTTGCTTTAGGTACAAAACAAAAACATTCTAAATGCATTATGTTTGTATGTCAAGTTATTCTACCCAAAGTACAAGTTAGTTTAGTATGAGTATTGGTAGCTAATTTATCAAAACTGAGCGAGAATGCAAATGAGGAAGGAGAGCTCACCTTTGGTTGGGGGGGGGGGGGGGGTCACCTGACTTGGTACTGGGGCCCAGAGTGCCGATGTGGGGGGGGGGGGCTGTGTGTGAGGAGGATTGAGGTGGAGTAGGGTCAGACGTCCAGTATAAAAATCCCCTGGGAGACGAGAGAGGGTTGCCGCCCCGATACACTCTCGAGGCCTGCGCGCTACTTCACCCGTCCGTGTGACATTCTAGATGGTCTGCAGCCTTGCTTAGAGAGTGTTCTTATCGCTGTCATCGGAAGTTGATTTATCGCAATACGTGTCATGCAGAGTCTTTTACCCCGGTTAGTGAGTTGAAACCAGAATGCATATTCTATTTATATATGTAGGATTAGTACAGATTCTCTAGCAGTGCCATCTTAACAGGCCCTAGCCAATCGTACTGCTGGTCAATGCCATAATACCCTAAAAAGTTTTTTTTTTTTTGTGTTTCCTGAACATTTTCCTCTGGTGGAGTTAGCGAGTTTTGGTATGGGAGGCATCAAGTAATACCAATAAGAATAAAACAACGTCTCCATCTTGCAGGGTACAGAGACAGGGTACCAAGAGTGAAGCTCTACATAAGTAAGACCATTCTGAAGAGAGGTTAGCGTTGGCTAAAGGTCAGCAGGGATGTATCAGAACTTCTGGGACAAACTATTGTTAAACATGGCGGCGGTGCAGTTATAGTCTGGGGTTTTGTGGCTGCTTCTGATGTCGGGGAACTAGTTGTCATAGAGAGAAATATGGGCATATATGGTTTTATGGATATACTTAAATATAACTTATCGAAGAGCTCCGAGGAACTGGGTTTAAAAACTCAATATTATGGCCGAATATCGAACGTTATACTTCTGACGGTAACATATGTACATGTTTGCATGCTATAGGTACTACATTTATGTCTGTGAAGTGCAATTATAATTGTTCTTTCTTAGAGTATGTAAAATATTCCCCCATACGCATTTGCCTTGCAGTGACATAAAACTGAAGCTGAATTTGAACAAGAAAATGTGGTCTTGATTACATCTTTTTGTCAAGCCTTCATTTGGAGCCCAGTGCTAAATTCGGATAAGTGGATAACTACTGATTCGCAGTGAAATTCAACTACTCCAATGAGTGAAAATGGCTCCACTTAGAAACAGTGGAAAACCACTAACTGTTTCAGTGAAAAATTGCACTTATTGAATTAGTGACGTGAAACAATTTCACTTAGTGAGTAAATGACGGCCCACTGCAGTGGCGATTTAAATATTGTTTTTTATTTCATTTAGCCAAATAATTCCCCGAAATAAACATACTGCCTATAGTTTACTATTTACATTGCGCAATTTACTGTAATTTAAAATTTAAAAAATTGAGGTGGCTAGGATTGAATAAAAACACAATTTCAATTTCGTTTTTAGGGCATTATCTTACCATATGCGCTGTCAGGTTAAGTAAAAAAGGAGAAAAAATGTATATCTTATACATCTTATCGAAATCGCGAAATTTAAAATGTATGCCCTTACTTTTCATATGGGGTTTAATTGGTACCGTTAGGATTGCTAAAACGAACAATATATATGAGCGCACTCTCTTTACCACATTATATGACAAAGACTGTGATAATATGAATTGATTTTATGACACATTACAAAATCAGTTTGGATTCTGGCGGATGGTTATTGCATACCGCAGACAAGGAGTTTAGTACTGTAACCACTCCGGATTGCTGGATATGTTCGGATCAATTTGTATGTCAGCTACAAGTAGCAGAGTTTCAACTGAATAAATCTCCAGCTGTGAACGCAACCGCTTCTATAGAAGATATTTTACATACTGTGAACAGTATTGACGATATTGATTGACAGCAGAAATATGTTTTATAGCAGTTATTACTGGCTAACCAGGCTATTTTCTCCGAGTAGCCAGGCCGGAAAAAGTGGTACAAGGCTTATGTAAAAATGGAATCTGGACATGTATTTCATTGTAAATCATATCCGATCCCCATCAAAGTATGCAAAAGAAGCGGAAGATTATTTGAATCTAATTTTGTCATGGAATATAATTAAACCTGCAGCGAGCCCGTACTGTAATACTATGGTCTGCGTAAGGAAAGAAGAGGGATCAGTCAGATCATGTCTGGGTGCAAGTAAACTAAACAGCATTACCATTAAATCCAGAAAATGCCCCAGGCCTACGGACGAACTATTAAGGCTGTACCAGGGAGTTCGCTATATGTCTATGATAGATTTGACCTAAGGCTACTGGCAAGTTCCCTTGACTGACGAATCAAAACAGTACACCGCATTTTTGTTTCGTAACCAACAATTTTGTTTTTAAGTGCTACCTTTTGGCCTTTGTAATGCCGTATCACAGCTCACGAGGTGCATGACAGTCACTATAGGCGATGAATGTTCAGAATTCGCATGTTGTTAGGTAGACAATATTTTGGTTACGTCGGCTACTTTGAGGAACATTTGGAGCACCTGCAGATCATACTAAACAAGTTGACAGTCGCAGGGATGACAGTTAAATGAAGAAAGTCACTTTTCTGTCGCCAGGAAGTGCCGTTTCTAGGGCATATTTTGACCCCGGAAGGGATACGCGCCGGATAAGCTAGCCGCTATCAGGGAGTTTCCTGTGCCCAGGACCGTAAGACAGTTAAGAACGTTCCTAGGAGTGGTCGGTCGGTTTATACCGCAGTTATTCAGATAAGGTTGCGCAGGTGTGTGCACCGTTGTTCGAGCTATTGAGAAAAGATGTAACCTCGAACTGGACAGAAGAGAAACAGCAGGCTTTCGAAGTTGTGAAGGAACAATTTTTGAGTGAACACATAATTCATCGTCCTGTGAAAGGTGCTATGTATTATTTGTACACGGACACATCAAGTTACGCTTTAGAAGCGAAGCTAGCACAACTAAGCTCTGGCGGTATTGAAAAGACAGTCGCTAACGCTCAATAAGGCAGAGAACAATCATACTGCGACTGAGAAGGATATGCTAGGTGTAATGTGGGCGCTACAGCATTTTCTGAATTTATTACTGGGCGAGCGCATTGTACTACAGACTGACCATCAAGCATTGATAAGTTTACTCACAGGAAGAAGTTTCAGTAGTCGCCTGAAAAGATGGTCACTGTTAATACAGGAATTTAACCTAGGTTTTCAGCACGTCAAAGGAAGCGAGAATATCGCAGCTGACTACCTCAGCCGTATTCCGGATGGAGAACCGGGAAGTGGAGAATAAGAATCCGAACGAATTTTTAGTTGCTCAAGCTGCTATGCAACCAGAGTTGTCACGTCTATCGCAAGAGATGTTTGCTAAAGTTTTGCAAGATCAGAAAGCAGATCATTTTTGCAGCAAGGTACTGAATAAGCTTGAAGAAGTAACAGCTTAGCATCCACTGAGGAATTATTTTTGTACAAGTTCCGATGGAGTTTTGTTTCAACGTGATTTTAAACAGAAAGAATTTGAAAAGGAATGGAAGATTGTCGTGCTGGAGAAATTGCAAGACCAGCTTATTATTGGTACACACGAGTTGGTTGGCCATGTAGGCATAAGAAAAACATACGAAGCACTGCGAAGGCAATTTTTCTGGAAGAGAATGCTACAGAAAGTTACCGTCACTGTAAGAGCCCGTGACTTATGCCATAAGTGTAAACATCCACAAGAAAACTTGGCAGGTGAAATAAAACCTATTATTCCAGAAAATCCATTGGATTTAGTGTCAGTCGATGTGTTCGGTCCATTGCCACGTTCAAAGGCTGGAGTGACCTATATATTCGTAGTGATGGATGTGTTTTCTAAGTACACGAAATTATTCATAATAGTTCGTGCCAATGCTAAGACAGTTGTAAGTAAGCTGGAACAGTTCATTAAGGAAGTTGGAAAACCGGTATGCGAGGTTTCAGGCAAGGGTACGCAATTTACCGGACATGTATGGCAAACAAGTTCGAGAGAGAAGGGCATTATACACACTACAACTTCACCGAGACGTCCCGCCAGGAGTCCAGTAGAGCGCAGAACGTGTAGTTTAGGACATACATTGCGCATATTTTACCATACATCTCAACAAAGTTGGCAAGATAAAACCCCACTAGTAGAATTTATTTTTAATGACATTATTCATGAGAGCACTAATTGTACGCTTTGGGAAACTTTGATGTGCCAACGATCAGTTATTTCCGACACTAGTGAGCTACCATAACTTCCAAGGATTGCACGCGGCGACGAACAACAGCCAGAGAAGTTAAGAGAAGAAATTACGCTACTAGTAAGACGTAGATTGCATTTAGCAGCTGAGAGACGATCCAGATACGCAAAGTAGTCTAAGACATATAAACTGCAATCAGGTCAGCTTGTATTGACCAGAGTGGTAGGTGTGAGTAAACAATTTGATTATTTAATGCCATTATATTCTGGACCGCTGGAAGTAAAGAGAGAAGAATTTCACAACTGTTAACGAGTTGGTTATCCCAGGCACTAATGAATTAGTGGGCATGCAAAATCTGAGTAATCTAAGAGTTTATCGATCTCGTGAACAAGATGGTCTAGCGCGTGCTTGAAAATAAACAACATCGTAAGGCGAAGGGAGTTACAGCCTTGTATAACGCAGGCTAGCAGAAGGGGTATTATTATTATTATTATTTGTACGTAGTGAGTACTTGGTATGAGTATCTGTTTACATGAAGCTACGATAAAAGTGGGCGACTGGTGTGTCGGCTGCCCCTCGATGAGCCATGGAAGTTAATTAGTTACCTCCCAAGTTTGTTTTCTTAGAGTCCTACACCGTCTGTCTTCGAGGAAGACTAGAGAAAAAAAAAGTTGACATTGCTTATCGCCACGCCGGAGTTTTTGTGACACGTCTGAGAGAGAAGTTATTTGCTCGACACAGAAGTTATGATTGCTGCCTAGTTACCAGGGACCCTAAACAGGGAGGAAGACGATCTAAGCTACCAAGAAGACGCATTAATCAACCTCAAAGCGAAAATTGCCAAGTAGACTCCCTACCTCGTGTCTGGAATGCTGCTCGATCTGACGTATCTGAAAATAAATAAATAGACGGACCCAAGGGCCTTTTTGAGGACGGGCATAGCTACTGTGCTCAGATAAGCAACATGTAAACACTATAGTGCTGGTTTGTACGAACCGTGGTTTATTCTGCGTTGCTGTTGGCTCGAAGTAATCCAGTTGGTATAGAAGTCTTCTCAGATATCCAAGGATAAAGTAGCGATGTTTTGTTGTGCTGATAATATTTTCTTCTCGGCCTTGCTTTGTGCCGCTGGAGTTTTTGAAAGTTATGATGTTTGTACGTAGTAGAATAATTTTGTCGTTGAGTTATATTGTGTCATCTATTCGTCGTTGTTTTGTTTATATGTTGCCGTATGTTTAGGCAAAGTGAGATGATGTTATTCCAGATGAAATGCCTATAGTTTTCAGGCGGAGCTTCCTATTGATGCAATTGTTGATATATTCTTCATGTATTTATTCCTCTTCTAGTGTTGTGTATTCTGTGTTATTGTGCCTACGAAGTAGTTATGGAAGATAACATTTTAGGTAGTTGTCATGTAAATACCCTGATAAACATTTAAGTGCTGTGTAAACAATGAATGAAGTAAGAGTGAGCAAGTGTCGCTACTGAACTGTTTATCACCAAACATTTATGGTGCTGCGATTACAGACACTTGGTGTAAGTAACGGACACACACATCACTACACACGCCAGTGAACGTAAACACACGCACACGTAAACACACGTAGTTCGCTGGAGACTGTCGAGCCTCGATTTTTAGTGCGACGATCTCCAGTACGACGAGTGAGACAATGTGTTGTCCCAGGAGGTGCAGAACTGTTTGTACAGGAAGGAACTGTGCCTGATCAAGTGCATCGCCGAACCGCGAGGCGAGTTCTTCAGAGATATCGACGTACGACGCCTGCCTGCCTGCCCATACGCGCCCCTATAAACTGGAGACTGTTTGGCACGATTGTTGAGCGAGGGGGCAAGGTTCGTGTTACTCCGACAGTTTGGCGAGGACACACGAACTGCTCTGCGAATCATGTTACCGGAGCAGACAACACGCCACCGTCTCGTCGGCACAGCTGCACACTAGTTAAAAGAGATGGTTGTCACAGTGCTGCCTAAAAGAACTTGTGTATGTTTATTTTGCAGACTCTTCAACAATGAAAGTTTCCTTACTTGATACGTTGCTATGTAATTTTGTACCATATTGTGTGTTTTTCTTTTTCAGCTTCTTATGATGAGTATAATTAGATGTGATTTTTTTATTCCTACTGCAACAGACTTTTGGTGGACAGTTTTAATAAAGGGAATATTAAATTAACACTTTTACGACATGAATATGTACACATACACAAATACATTCTGAATGTTTTGTTCCATTGTTTTGTTTTTGTCTAAACATATTATTAAGGAGAGATTTCTATTCAGGAGGTGCTATCTGTAACACAACATGTTCACTATCTGCACCTATTTGTAATAATTAATTTTTTTTTCGTGTATTGGGCACTGTCATGCATAATATTTGTAATTTTACATATGTTTCATATATGTTCGATTTTTCGTAATTTTTGTTACTTCAATTTTTGCATTTTTCGTACGATTAGAATATTTGAACTTAGATGTACAAATGGAAATAATTATGTTCAACTGAAATAGATAGCAAGATTTTCTTTTGTTTGTATCTTTAATTAATAACATAGTATTTTGCATTATTTTTGGTCTCATATTTATTGTTAATGTTTCAGGGAATTTATTGTATATTTTTTTATTAACTTCTACGAGACCCGTAACTCTATGGAGTAGGGATTTAGGCCGTTTGGAGTGTGTCATTTTAGATAGTTAGTCAGGAAGCCTTGAGATTGGCTAACAGGTTCAAATCCTGTACTCCGATTGTCTGGAGAGCTCAGCATAGGGTTAGGACGTGTGGGCCGTTTGAATGTTCGCTCTCTCTGCCACCAACCTTCAACTATGCTAGACGTAAGGCTAGGAGGCTCGTCCTAAAGTTGGCTGCAGCGGAGGAATTTTAATTAGAGTTAGGTTGTTACACTTTCTAACAGCTTGCAATAGTTTTTTATTTGTTTTTTGCATCGAGTTTGATAGAATAAGCACTCCACAGATTTTTATTTTAAGCAGCTGTTTAGGAGTATAGATAGCTAGCTAGACCTGAAACGTCCGTGAGCCGTTGAG
This sequence comes from Dryococelus australis, assembly GCA_029891345.1. NCBI lineage: Eukaryota > Metazoa > Arthropoda > Insecta > Phasmatodea > Phasmatidae > Dryococelus > Dryococelus australis. The sequence continues at coordinate 15,885,928 of CM056996.1, read as the reverse complement.
TCCTGTAAAGCACTACCGCACCCAGATATATATATTTTCCCCTACCTCCACTCCTTCTACGAGTAACGCCATCCTGCCTTCATCTACAACCTGGTATTTAACTACAAAACTGTTTTTAATGAAGTTTTAAATTTTATTTCATCTTGGACTTTGTTACGTTACGCCATTGGCATAGAATATTTTATGGATGCCATGTTGGCAAGGCGCCTAAATTACATTCAGCCATTTTTAACCATAATTTAACCTGAGAGAGAAAGTAAAGTGTTTTACCGTATTGAGACAGTTATATTTTTCTGAACTATTTTCCAGCCATTTTATTTTTGAAAGAACTACATTAATTTCAAGTGTATAATCCAGACTGTTAATTAAGTGTCACGTAAGGATTTTGAAATATGACCGTTACTCATGACCACTTCCCAACGGCGGCTTATTTTAAACATTAATAATTTCCTTGCTCATTGCCATTCAGGGATTTTTGATTTTTCATTAATTATTTTTCCAGCTTATTTGAAACACATATTTTGAATTTACGAATTTTGAATCTTTTGAGTAAATAAGTTTAAGCTAGATTTGACACGCCTGGCACTTCTGAATATGCTCGTTTCATCCTATCCCTCCTCTGCACATTTTCAGTTGCAAATAATTAAACAAGTGCTTTAGTATGTGTGTAGTTGTAATCATTAAGTTTCTTATCTGTACGTGTGGCAAATAATGGGCTTAAACATATTTAGCAGTTCCTCTTTTATGTTCGTGGAGAATTTATGATTTGGGTTTTGGCAGACAAGTGCTATATGAACCACTCAAGGGGCATTAGGTACCTGGACTGTTGTGCCATGGTGCTAGAAGAAGTAATCAAATGGTCCGTTCTTGAGTTATTTTTAATGACTTAATTGACAATTAATCTTGGTGCTTAATGCGTTACTACGAGTTATGACTTCTCATGGTTAAGTTGATGAGATCAATGTGCATGCTATGGAAAGACTTTTTGGGAATGGCCAAGTGTGATCTTCATGGTTGCTAGCACAGTGGATTTTGTAATGGCTGGTGCTCTCATTCCTACTATACTCCATTCAGACATCAGTTATCACCGCTTGTCTGCAAAACCGATTGTCCTCATGGCAAAGCTGTTTCCATGAGGAGTAGCTTAAGCCCCATAGTAACAAGTTGTGCTCTAATTTGTGTCCTGAATCCCTGTAGTCAGAAGAATGTTACTGACATAGAGATCTTCTCATTATGTCAAACTATGGCCCAGCCACAAATACAGATCTTGGTATGTCTATATCAAGGCGGAATCCGTATTATTCTGGTGATTTGTGCGTTTCTGTGTATGCCCCGTTCGCTGCCACCACCAGGTGTATAACGATCATTCATCAGTCCAAAAATGCACGGCGGGAACAATTGAATCACTTATTTGAAGGACACGAGTCCACAACACTACATTTAGAGATAATCAACAAAATGTGTTTCGCTGTCATCCCCTATAACATAAGTATTTAATAATTTTGTATGCAGTTATGTATATATTCTGCTATTGAATGCAGTTGGAAATAGACATTTAGCTGCTAAGTATTTGAATATGAAAAAATATTTAAGTGGTGGACTCGTGCATTCATTTTTTATTTTTGCAGTAATTTTCGTTGGTATCAAAATAGTTTTCTAGTGTTTCCACATGCAGTATTTATAAAATATACGTAAATAACATTAATCATAAAATTTAAGAAGTAACAAAGATAAAAAATTATACATAATCATAATTGCATTCTAGATAAAAACATAATGTATGTTAACTGTTGATATTGCAGTTTACGTTATTTTTCCAAATAAAACACTATAAATTCCTGTTCGTATCAAAACACTACACTTCTGTTTGCACAATAAGTAAATTACATGTAAGTACCATTAATCTTACAATATCGAAGATTATATGCTTAATAGATTTCATTTCAACCATTCCAGGTAAGCAAACATTATGCCTATGATGTAATTCTTTCATCATATTCAAAATACTTACAACTGGAGACATGCTGAAAACACCGGAAATCGCTGAACAAAACAAACAAGAAAGCCAACCAATATTCCAATGTCCAACGATACTTAAATTAAATAAATCCAGATTGACTTCAAAATGGATTTAACTATGGATGAAATTAATTGAAGAAACACTAAGATGGCTAAATTCAGATTTAAACACAATGGCAAATAAATTCCAAGAAAAATTCATATTTTTATGAATGAGAGCCATTAACAAGTTATTTAATGCATTTCTCAATAACAAATACTATACAAATAGATTGAACTCATTGCATAGCTCAGCATGAGGACTCAAAACACTATCTTACGTTTTCAGCGGATAAATTGTAGGGATTGATAAACAGAAGTGTAGTAGTATTAACATTCATTGTGAAAATTCTGTTAAATTAAAGCTGCATTATGATACTAAATGTGACTTAACTGTTGAGCCATGTAGCTGGGAATGATTCCATTTTTTCTCACAATTCCGAAAAATTAAGGCATCTCGTCTTGTAGGAATTATTCTTCCGATATTGTTTCAACTTCTTACCTGTCACAATCTTTCCTTAGTAAAAAAAAAAAAAATTTTTTTCCAAAATAATTCTTTAAAATTCGTGGCTCGTGTATACTTGCTAGTGTCGTATTTACATTCCAAAAACTTCGATCGTCATAGTTAACATACAAAAATTATCCTTTAACTAACTCATTTCTTTATATAAACATTGCTATATCAAACTTACTTTCATATGGTATTCAGTGACAATAAATTAAACAATTACAATTTAGCTTTTATACAAAAAGGTAAATTATATGAAAACTTAGAAAAGCACATTCTAACGTTTGCAACTCATCATAAACAAATACTCTGCTTTCTATTATAAAAATTAAATTGAAATACATATTTAAATAAAGCAGCTAGTGATCTGAACTCAACAGCATAAGGAAAATAGCACATTGTACACGGTGTGTGTCGTGAATAAGAAATAACCGGCGTCCATTCTTTAAAATGTTACTTCATCTTGAGCATCTTCAGGAGATAAATTATTTTCAAAGCTGATGATGTCACTTTATGCTTCTTCTATTAGTCAAGAGAAGCTTTTCATTACGCAACTATAACAATCCCTGTTATTAAACAATAAAATGTAAAATAATTAATGCACTTATTAAAAATTGCATTAACATATTTACTCTGGGAAGGGTTATTTGGAACACACGTGCAATTTGGCTCTGTAGATATTTCTGTCATTTCCTTCCCCACATGACTTGTGTGTCGTAGTCCTGTTACCCTGATTGTCTTTATTTTTTGTCTCTATTTATTTTATAGTTATCATCACATTTTTATAAGTTTTTTTGGGACTAGTTACATTACTCTTATTGTCAGTAACTAATTATGAGAATACCACTCTGCTTAATACTTTATAAACACAATGCTATAAATATCTCGGAGATTAAGATGGTTGAGAGCAAAAAAAATCTAGTCGCACGTGTACTATACAGCCAGTGTTAAAAACAACACATGTGTTCTGGTTTCATGTCATTTATATTCCTAGAGAATTTTTCCCCGATGATAATGATAAAATTGTAATGAGTCCTGGATTCATGCCTTTTTAAAATACACTATATATTGCAATACACGATATGACTATTTGGAGTGCGCAACCATGCCTTTGTCCATGGAAAATATGTGCATCTGTATTTTATAGTTTTCTAATTGACCAAATATATTGGTGACAACATTATACGAAATGGTCCTTACAATCATGAAAAAGCCGTGGTGGTGTAATGATCAGACCAAAAGACTCCCAAAATGGCAAACAGGTTCAGTTCCCGGCGGGGTCAAACCTGGATTTTCGCATGTGGAAGACATAGTGGACGTTGCAATTGGCTCCTCGGATTTCTCGGGGTAGGCCTACTTCTAACCTCCCATTAATATTCAATCTCTGCTTTATAGTCACCTTGCTTCACCCCATCGGTACGAAGAACCTCAGCTTAAAGCGATGACAAAATCTCTATCTCACATTATCCTTTAAAGATTCTGCAGAACAATACAATATGCCTTCATGTTAATAAATTAGCTGGTGTACTATGCTAGTTTTGCGCAATCCTAGGTCATTTTACCATTAAGAGATATATTATCCTTGAAGCTTAGTTTGATGATGTGCGTGTGGTTTTTGTGACTATTTATTATGCCTTAGTTTCAACTCCAAAATAAGCGTATGAATCCTCGCTGTGTTACGGTCATCAGCTTTGCGTTACAATTTTCTAACTTCTCACATCATTCGACTTTATAACATCTGGAGAACCTCTCAGGCAGTCAATCAGTCGGCAGTATTTTATTAGGTTTGACCATCACCGATGCTCGTGTGAGTGTTGAGTGTCGACAGTCAACTGTTTTAGCTGCAGATAGTGGAAGCTCACACAAGTGAACATACATGATATCCAACTGCCGAATGCCAGCGGTCGACTGCCCGTTCTTGAGCGAACTGTGTCCTCAGAGCACATCACATCCTTCTTGATGTTTTGAAAGAATGTGTGAGATGTGTTGGTTAGCCTGTTGCGACTGTTGCTAGATTTATTCGATTTGACTCTGCCTAAGGAGACAACTACGTCCTTACGTTGACACCGTATCTTGTGAAATATAATTGACGAATGGGCTGCGATACGTCTTGTAGCCACATGAACCATCAGAAAAAGACTTGTGTATGGCGAACAAAATGACAGTTTAGGCATTACCCCACTCCCTCCCTCTATAACACTGCGGAACATATTCCGAAAAATATTGTTGACTCAATTAATAATTCAGTCCATTGAGAGTAGACACGAAAAAATTAGTATTATTCCTGAGTAAAGAAAATATTTTTTTTTAACCAGTTTTTGGGGCAATTTTAATGCAGGGCATGGATTACTTTCATCCTTAATACTCTCATTGCAGTTATATACGTATATATTTTGTGAACGCAGGAACTACAATATGTCTATATACACAGATAATGTAATGTTTATATATTGGATCGTGTTATTCGTAATAAACGTCGTCAGGCCAAACGGTTTTTTTTTTCTCGGTGCTGCACGTGCCAAAGTTGTTGGCGCGGAGTAGGAGAGGCGATCCAGTAGTATTCGCTCTCTCGCGGTCGGCGCCAGTCGACACCTTGTTGGCGGCGGAGTGGCGCTGCACCAAGTTCACGAGGGTGGCCGGCGAGTCCAAGGTCTCCTTCGACGTGGGGACTATCTGCTCGCAGGGCAGCAGGACCCCCCCCCCCCCACTGGTCCGTGTCCCGCAGCTCGTAGCTGAAGGCTTACGGGACGTGTCCGACGCCAGCCGTCCAGTCCATACTACTGCCCGACGCCACGTCTGCCAAAAACAAACAGTGAAGTCCTCGAGAAGAGGCTAAACCGGCTCTGACGCCCCTTCCCAGGGCCTGTTTTCAAAGTTTGGCGCCCATAGGTACATTTTTTTTTGGCGCCCCCACCCCCCTCCCCAAAGAAAAAAATTGTAATTTTTGAGTCCACAATCCCGTCTTCGGCGACGAATGTCAATAGCTTAACTGTCTCTTTTCTTAGAATGTCACTTGTTTTAAATGACTTTGTACACTTTCTTGGCAACACATCATTAACACGCAAAATCAAATACACAATAAATACAAAACACACATACAAAATAAAACACGCGCCATCAAATAATGTCATAAACATTTCTTCTGGTTTTACTATAAAATAATGTTATAATCTAATACTTAAGCAATGTTTGATTAAAAAGTTTGTTGGCAGTATTAAAACAAACATTTTGTCCCCCGAATAAGATTTGTACGGAGCTACTTCCATGTACAATCGGTTTCTCGAATGTGCCGCCTCCCAAAAGCTGCCGCCCCTAGGCCAGTGCCTAGTGGGCCAAAAGCTGCCGCCCCTAGGTCCGTGCCTAGTGGGCCTAGTTACAAAGCCGACTCTGTCCCCATCACACTGTCAGCTCCAGTATATCTGTATGGAGGCGAATCAAAGGAGAGGGACATAGCACCAAGAGGTAGGGATACACACTGAAGATAGCTTAAAATAAAGTGGGAGGGGAAACGGGTTCAACGCCTCAAATAACCGCTACTTAGTCCTGTCACACTTATCTCAGTTTATTTTTGCAATGTGTGTGCAAACGTAGTGTTTAAGTAATTCGTTCTATTTATTATTTGTTTGCTTGCCCGGCGCCACGTCTGCCAACACAAACAGTGCAGTCGAGAAGAGGCTAAACCGGCTCTAAACTCCCTGTCACACTGTCAAATTTTTCCGTCAGATTGCTTCCAATAAGTTTGGTCAAATAAAATCGGACAGTTATGACGTCATCGAAACGTCATAAACGCCGCCATATTTGTCTGAAAAGTTGCATGGCTCCAGTTTCCATCAAACATTTGAAGATTGGACAGGTTCTAAATTTTATTTGATGTTTGACGGTTTCAGCCAATCGGAATCGTGCATGACAAAAAAGGACGCCAAGAAACTTAAAAATAACGAACAATTGCTTTATACTAAGTAGGTTGTGAAGATAATTAATTCATGCAGATGTTATCTGGACATGAATGTCATTTTCATTAAATACTTCACATAATATATATTACGAGCACAGAGGCATTTCACTTCTTTGCGCAGGAAACATTTCCGATAAACAGAATTAAAATTTAGTAAAGAATCGCAAATAAATTACAACATTCCTTACATTTCTCTCTGCAATAGTCCGCATGGAAAACACAGTACCTCACTATTTAAGTAATTTTTAAATAATAATTCAAATTAGATTATCCCAATAAAATTTTTTGACAGTGTGACACATTTTCAAACACGTTCAAGATTATTTGATAAAATTTGTTGGAAGGAAAAATTTGATGGCCGTATTTTGTCTTCAAAATTTATTCTCAAATATAGCTGGAGGCGAAAATTTGAGAGTGTGGCAGGGGCTTAATAGGCACTGCCTACCGGTTGGCAGCTGTGAAATTTAAACAGGAAATCCAATGTTAAGGAAATTTCGCCTCAGTGCGTTTATTTTACAGGTAAGGGTTTCAAACCAAATGTATTCTTCACGAGCTTTTTAGGAGAAGATCTCTACGAGCATATATTTTCAATCTAGTTAGGCAGTATGTACTTCTTTTATAAATGATAAATATTAAAAATTCCTTGCATACAGGCTATACATGTCATGGAAACATCTATACGCTGCAGGGAAATTATCCTAAATCACTCGTGAAAAATACATTTATTTTGAAACGCCTATCTTTAAAATTGGCGCACCGAGGTAAAATTTCACCGCGGTCAACTAGTAGGTAGGTGGTCGAGCTTGAAGTCTCGTCGACAGCGAGGTCATTAGACACGGTGCAAGTTGCACAGGGAAGAGGGTCTGGGGAAGGAAGCGGCCATGGCCTTTGTTAGGGACCCATCCCAGCATTCGCCTGGAGTGATTTCGGGAAACCATGGAAAACCGAAATCAGGATGGCCGGACCGCGAATCGAACCCGGGCCCTGCCGAATGCGAGTACAGTAAGTTAACACTGCGCGACCTCGCTCGGTGCCAACTAGCAGGCAGTGGATCTCTGAAAACGGCGACGGTGAAGCGAGGGAAGCATGGAGCAGTGCCGGGATCGGAAAGCGGGAGACCCCCGAGGAAACTCTCCGACCAGCGGCATCGTCCGGCAGGATACACGCGTGCGCGACCCCGCCGGGGAATCGAGCCCGGTTCGCCTGGGCGGAAGGCGAGCCTTCCTAGCCGCTGCGCCACAGTGCGCGCGTGGCCTCGCAGTCACAAACACGTGTCGCTCGTCAACTAACTTAATTTCCGGAGGACATGCTCAAGGACGACACATGCCAGATTGACTCGGATTTACTTACACACATTCGCAATAACCGGACATTAAAAATCAAACTTCACATGGCATAGATGACTACTTATCAGAATTTTTTTTATGTTTGTACGGCTTCAATTTTATTCGCATTTTCCCACGTTGTACAGCGATTTAAAAATAATGAGACGGCCCTAGATTTTTGTTATAGATGTGAAATGAGTAATGGCAAAAAAAAAAAAAAAAGGACGGATTTCTAAATCGCTGTTAAGATGTTCCTTCTGCCTTGTCTAGCTTGGTTTTTAAATGTTGATTCTGAAACATAACTTACAGAGGAATGTTACGTAAATCCAAGGTGGCGGGACTCTCCTCCGCTTAAGCACGTGTGGCACAATAAAATATTTCGTACAAACTCCGGCGATAACTTCTACTAGCCCTGCTATCCAAACCTGCAAGCAAGCAAATGTGGAAGTTTCACGAATCCCAAATTGCTGTTTAGATTAGGTACGGACTAAACAATTACTTTCATATGACGAGTTCCATCGTTCCAGTTCCAAGTAAGTAACACGTTTCAGTAACGTGTTATTTTTATAACAGTTTACTGTGAAATATTTCTCGCCTGTCCGGACGTTCCGGAATGTAACAGTTGCGTGGTTCAATGGTACAAAACAAGGCGTTTCAAGAAATAACATCCGCGCATGCGCACAGCTGCAAATCATGACGTTCCAAAAAATAACTTTCACGCATGCGCACAGTTGCCAGCTGAAAAGTTCCAAAAAATAAAGTTTACGCATGCGCAGTAGTCAAGCGTTGGTTTAGGTGAGGCAATCCAAGACGTTCTAAAAAAATAACGGTATAAACGATGGAACGTGTTACTCGTGTAACACGTTACCAAATCGTAACAGTTTATTATAACTGTTACATTAAGTAACGCCCATCTCTAGTTTTGATAATTAGAAGAAGAAAAAAATGGAAACATAGTAATTTTTACAATTCTCTGCTATAGCATAAGTAAACCACATTTTCGCGGGGTTTTAGTTATTTATTTACTATTTATATAACATATTTTTTTTAATGAGCTTGTCGCTGTTTCTGAAACAAAATTAACTTCATTAACAACTGTCGTCAATTGGAGCGCCCAACCGGCGCTCTCTGTCTTGCAAAAATTTCCATCCCCTGGTAAAACTGTCAAATTAAGATTACACGTGACCAATTACGTAAAAGTCCATGAAAAAGGCCAGCTGTCAGCCAGATTTTCCATAGAACACTCCATATCAGTGGCCACGCGGGCTTACATGGAATTTTTCAAGGAACTTCCATCATGTCTCACGGGCTTCCGTTTCGTCTTTACGTCGCCAGTTTATAATTCCGTAGCACATTTGCAAATTGACGTTGCCAAGAACCCAAAGGCGTTTGCCACATTTTCAAAAAATCCTTCTTCAGTTGTGTGTGCTAATAAAGTTGAAGGGAATGCACGTCGTCGATTACATGTGATACAATAAACAGATATAATAAAGAGATGGAAAGACACGCGCCTCGAGATCTATAAAACCGAGTCAGCTCCAGTATAACTGTATGGAAGCGATCCAAAGGAAACGACCATAACACCAAAAGACAGGGATACAGCAGGCGGAAGATAAACCAGCTTAAAATAAATGGGTGGGGGGGGGGTGGGAGGGGAAAGAGGTGTAACGCCTCAAATATCCGCTACTTATTACTGACACAGTTATCTCAGTTTATTTTTGCAATGTGTATGGTAACGTAAAATTTAAGTATTTCGTTTTATTTAGTATTTGTTTGTGGCATATATATATATATTATTTACTACAGCTCTAATTCATATTATCAATTGTAAGTTGTTTTAACATCAGGTTACGTATCTCCATGTAATTATATTTGTAAATATTTCTGTTTTATTCACAAATGTAATGTTATGTGGGCCGCTTTGCACAGAGGGATTTGTTGATTGGTTGCTATGGTAACTCAAGGTGTAGGCCTATATGATGTAGCCGTCTCGTGTTTGGCGCGACGTTTAAAGGCGTCGTTTAACTAAAAGCCTTGTATCCACCTTGGTTTTCCCGTCAGGCAGGCGATGACCTAGTGGGTCGTCGGCCTGAGGAATATTTTTGTTTTGCTGGTTAACTGGTCGAGTCCCATACGAAAACGCACACTGTCGATAGGGCATGTGAAGAAGAAGTCTGCACGTGCTACCCACGTGGTTTATTCTTAAAGCCAAGTTCGCGCTACGCCGATTGCGTGTGGTACGGCAAGGATTTGAGTGGCGTACCTAAGGCTCGAAAGCCTAGTGAGGGAGGACAAAGGCCCAAGACCAGCAGGACCGGCTATAGACTATCTCAAGAGTTGCCGCAGTAATCAAGATATATTTTAAGTATGATGAATTTTCGACACAGACTAAGCCTATAAACTGATTAATAATTTCTGAGAAACTAATCTGGCTTACGTTACGCCATCTTGCATCGTCAGTTAGTGAAAAATGCTCTATCTTTATACCTACAGAGCCCCTGAACTGAGAGTTCCCATGTTCTCCCAACTGACTTGGTGTGAGAAATTTATTTATTATATTTTAATTCACAATTAAAAAACTGAGGAAACTAAATTACGTTTTGAATTGAAGAGATACGTACGAGCGGGTTACACTCACAGTTACGGCCACGTAAAGTAAAGTGAATTTTGAAAACATAAAAAACAAGAGCTGCTGCATGATAATTAGTATTTGCACCGATATTCTTTTAATTCATGATGCTTCAACTAAAATATTTACTTTCAACTAAATCACACTTATTTCTACTCAACTGTCTGTGAGTATTCTTTTGATCAGTAGCTAGTGGAAGATTTAATTTGCGTCTTCGTGGTGTCTTTTGCATGTTTTTGGTGGTTTACGGACATTGGCTGGTTGCAAGAGTTCCTGAGTTCCAAATATCTTTGGCAAGACACACATGGTGGTAAAGATCAATCAGGTTGGGGTTGTGTGTTAACGTTGTGTTCCGTCTTCATAACACTCTTCAGGGGACTCGAATTCGGGAATCCAAGATCGTGGAGGGATTAGAAATTTGGAGTTGATCTGGTCGAGACCGGATTTGAGAAGGAATGTCGAATTAGTGTTCGAATTGACACGACCAGGCGCCACACATATCAGGTGGTGGGGATGGCAATGGGAACTCTTGGTTGCTTCCCCGGGTATCTCGTCGACCGCCCGGGCACAAAGTAGACAATCACACATGCACGAAATGGTGCAGCGGTTCATTTGATGTGGGGAGCACCAATTCTCTGATAGGCTGCGCTTGGCTGTGAGGGCGAGCTTTGTGCCTGACTGGCAGCTGCATGTTGCGAATGCTTCTCTGTTGGTTGGGTTAATTGGCTGGCGAATAGTTTACGAGGCGCTTATTGGAGGATAGCATGCTATGTTGCTGGTCAGTGACGCCATTTTGTTAGCGCTTGAAGTTGGAGCTCGCAGTGAAAGCGACTGTTTCACCTCTGTACTTAAGTATTTTGTGGACCGTGCGAACGGATCTTCCGTGATACGTCGTGATGTTACTTTACAGTGTACCATTACACGAGTATTATTAGCTCTCGCGAACGTGAGATTATTCAGGGCTCTCCTGCACGCCCATAACACACCACGCCGGGACATGCCGTTAAGGGGCGGGGAATATGATGATTATCCTCGCTCTTCCATACGCTGATACGGCGGTAAAAAATACACTGTTGCAGAACTCGTTATACTGGCATTCTACATTAGAACATAATGAACAAGACAACAGAACGTACGTTGCTAAAGGTGATTTAAGCCCGTTTGATGGTTTACGGAAATATTAAACCTCTATATAAAATTATGCTCTGAGTGCGCAAACCGACATGGGCGGGTTGACCAACCCTGGACACACACACACACACACACACACATACATATATATATATATATATATATATATATGTTACTGAAAGATAGTAGACTACTGCACTTGAACAAAGGAATATGGTGTCCGGAGTGGCTGTACGTCGTACCTACCCCTAGCGCCGATCGTCCCCGACTGACTGACCTCGGCGCACGCCACTGTGACCACACCACTTCGTGTGACGAAATGTACCAAAACACATTATACATTAACGTCGTTATTATTATAAAAATATATATGTTACAGTGAATACTGTTGTACAACTACGTATGTGGATTATCAAGTACTTTTGTTTCACGGAAATACTACGTAACGCGAATGAAAACTTTGGGAGTTTATAAGACATTCAAAAGAATCGTAAATATAGTCGAAATAAAATACCCTGACAACATTCTTCCTCAATTTATCTCTTTTATCTAGGTATTTATCAATTTTGTATTTATTTAATAAATGCGTCAACTATTAGGATAATTTTGCATAGCTTCATGGGCTTAAAGCATTGCAGAATGGGCTCTTAGATCATTTATATCACCTTAGTGATTTATTTCCTTTTTAAATCAAACACGGTGGGAAGATTCTGACACTATGGCCTCTTGCTTTACTGGCACTGTACTCATCACCGGGAGTACACGGGAAGATTCTGACACTATGGCCTCTTACTTTACTGGCTCTGTACTCATCACCGGGAGTACACGGGAAGATTCTGACACTATGGCCTCTTACTTTACTGGCACTGTACTCATCACCGGGAGTACATGGGAATATTCAGTAAGCATAGTACACACTTCAGTACGCAATCACTTGCACACTTTCTAAAACTCTGTTTTGTCCTAAGACTAATTTTCATATTTTATTCGTTTCGGGAACTATCACTGGGCACGGACGGGCGGTGGAAGGTGCGTCATCTTTTGAAAAAAGAGTGGAGGGTGGGTTCCGGTACGCCGAGATAATGAATGACATTCGAGTGCAGTGCAGGCTGCCACGAACATTTCGGTGCTAGTGCACGGTGCAGCAGAGTGGCGTGGAGAGATTTGGGCGACTGTAACATCGAGGTTTTGAGAGACGATGAGGGCGAAGCTAGGTGAGTATGGATCAGCACCGGGATGAAAGGGCAGGGGAAACGGGAGATCTCTGAGAAAACCCGCTGACCAGCTGCATCGTTCGGTACGATCCCCGCATGCGAAAAAAAGGAATCAACTCCGTCGTGAATCAAACCAGGTTCGCATAGATGGAAGGCAAGTAGTCTAACCACTACACCACTGTGGCCCATCGGAGCAACAGGAGGTCTGAGAGCAGGGGAACGCGGGCCAGCGTTAAAAAATTAAAACGTTAGATAATGTGAAAAATAGGTGCAAGGGATTAGCTAGGAACACTTAGCACAAAGGAATAAAAATAGAAGTATACGATCAAAGCATTCGGAAAGAATGGTTAGTGAAATAATCCTAAAGAAAATCATAAAATATTAAACAAGAGGCAAAAGAAGTTTGGGAAGACCAAAGGAAAAGATGAGATCTCTAACGGGTTACTGAATCTTAAACATACTGTGAAGAATAAAATAAAGTTGACGAAATAAGTAATCAAGTTTTGTCATCAAAGTGTTAGTTACATAATCTCAAATTTGTTTGAAAATTTATCATACCTTCAAAACTCTTTTATTCTTAATTTTATTTGCCTAAGTTTTGTGTTTATTTTTTAAAATTTAATAATGCAGCTGTGTTTTCATGAAACTCAGCACATCAGGGAAGCCAAATATTACTGTAAATTTTTGTATAAGAAATTATGATATATATTTGCTGTGTAGTGAAAATCAATGCCCCTGACTGTTAAAATACAATCAGCTGGCCCTCGATATTCTGCAGAATGGCACCAAGATGAAGTCGACATTCTATCTGATCCCACAAATGTAATATTGGAGACAAAGCATGGAACCTTCCTGAACACTAAGAATATCTCAACATGATGCAGGCATTCCTTTGATATACATACTGTTTGAGGACGAGCACTGTCTTGTTGAAAGCCTTATATCAGAGTTCTATCTCATGAGAGGTAACATATGAGAACGCAGGATGTCACCGGATGTACCGATGTATCATCAGGGTCTCCGGAATCACAACCAGGGGTGACCTGTAGTCATAACCTATCGCTCTACATAACACAACATTATGCCAGGGGTAATACCGGCATGTCTTTCCACAACATTGACAAATTGTGTGCTCTCCTCTCGGCTTCGCCATTCTCGCACTCGATGGTCATGGGTAGAAATGCTGACCAGAGATTCATCGCCAAACGTGATGCGACGCCTCTCGTCATCACTTCATGTCTCCTGATCATGTCTCTCTATGCTCTGGCGTGAAAGAGAGCCTACGCATATTTCAGGCATCTGTAGCCTGGCTGATGCCAGTCGCCTAGACATACTGTGGGATGACACAAGATGCTGCAGATCATCTAGTAACTGTGTCCGGATGGCAGGTGTCATCGGCAAAGTAACATGGTTGTGTAGTACGTGGTGCACAATAAAGAGTTCCCCTTTCTCTACCTGTGATCTATTTTGGTCGACCAGAAATGTCACGACACGTGTATCGGTGTCTTCACGTACTGTTTAGATCCGTCGGGTCATTATGACATCGGAAAGCCCTACACACCAGTAAATTGCTTGATACACCCACTCGTCCTTATGCAGACCAAGAAATACCACTCCTATCAAACACTTTCAAGTACTTTGTAATATGTCCACGTCTCTACAAGGGACATTATGTGTTTGGTGACGTTCCCTTATTGTTTTAACTGCCTGATGCTCTGCGCACAACTTATAAAACTATATCTTTAATAGTGGCGAAACCTCTAATTCACTCTGGTGGCCATTCTGGGCGTTAGAGAGCATTACAACTCTTACAATTTGCGCACATGGCAGTGCTATAAAAGTGTGCTAAATTGCATTGAGTTTGAGTTGTTTATTATGGGTGCTTTACTATTCACTGGAACTGCTGGCATGGGGGAAATATATTTTTTCCTGCAATTTTCATGCGTAGAACAGTCAAAAAGTCCGTGAACGTCGTGGTGTGTGGCTGTCTACACTCGGGGCAGCAGTCAGTTCACGAACTTAATTGCCTGTGGTAATATGATTTACTACTTGCTATTGGTTCTAAATCTTACAGGATGTTTCAAACCAACTCAGCTTCAAAATAATTATATCCTAAGGCCAATATACTAATGTTTGAAGTCTAGCCTGTCGCCAAATAATTTTAAAAATTTCTCAGGTCTCCACGAATAAAGTATTTCACAAGAACAAATATGCAGGCCATTCAATTGCTCCTAAAAGAAAGCAATTTTCTTTACTTGTCAACCGCAGAGTTCTTTGATGCTTCACAACTAGCAAATGCACTGCTGGTAATAGAAATCGATCCACCATCCTTCCTCATGCAAAGTCATAGGCTGACAGGCGATAGTACAAATAAGTAGTGATTAGTCTGGCGTATATAGAGAGATCGTTGTTTAGCACCCATAAGGCATGAGTTTAGTATGGGGTAGAGCGAGAGTTCGTACCCATAAGGCACCCATAAAGCATGAGTTTAGTATGGGGTAGAGCCTCTTCTCTCGGCTACACATGCAGCGATGCTACGGGAGACGCCATCATACAGATGGTGGATAGTGTCTTGAGGTACATACCAACATGTTTCTTGCAACTGCACACATAGATAATCCACTATTTAGGCAGGTGGTTGATGGTGGTGCAAACATCACCCCATCATATCCCATATGTGTTCAGTAGCGGACAAATCTGGACAGGCGTTATTCGGCACTTAAATGTCATTAGTGTTTTATTCTCACTACCCATCACGTAGAATGTAGTTGCCAGGAAGTAGTCTGTTGTTGGGTTACTTTATATTATTTACTAGCTGTCCACCATCGCTTCGCTCAGGTTTTATGGAGTAACTGAAATACATTCCTATATATGCGACTACCCGTGACTACCTGTGACTACCTACGACTACCTGCGAATACCTGCGACAACTTGCGACATTTTCTTATAACATTGTTTCAATTTATCTTTAATTGTTTTGGTAGAGTATGCTTAGAAAGCATACAAGTAGTTCATTTTTCTCCGACTTGTTTTACAAATTTTTAATTTTTCAACGAATTTTTAAAAATTGAACATAGCCTATTTCCATTTGGAAGAAGGTAGCTTTCTAACAGTGAAAGAATTATAAGAATCGGTCTTGTAGTTTCCGAGACTAGCCGTTACATATAAAAAGATAAACAAACAAACTCACATTACTTCTTTATTATATTATAATAGATTTTTTTTTTGGCTGCTCAAGATGTAGTTATTCATTTGGATATTTTCTGTTTGCCCTTTCTGGTGAGTACAGTTTAAATTTTACAGTTCGTTTCTTCTCGTGCACCAGTTATCTTTCACTCACTAATTAATTTAATTGATAATTATATATGTTCTATTGAGCGTGCACGTTGTGCAGATAATTTTTTCTGCACATTTGTGCACGTGTCAGCTTAACCTCTTCTGCATGTTGTGCGCTGCAGCTCTCCATTCTCCGGCACAAGTCGTTTCTTCGCGCATTGCCTGCCTCTTCCCTGCTGGGGTGACAACTAGTCAAGATTCGTTTTTAAATCCCTTCTTGCCCATACCTGTGGACTCAACACAATGCCTGTAACCAACAAAGTCACAACTGACGTTTTGATACTTATTTACTAGATATCAGTATTTATTATTTTATTATTAAAATGAACTTTTAACGCGAATTTGGAAACCATGATTTAAATTGCGATTCGTGAGGATTATATGAAACTTAAAATGCAACTTTGTGATGTAATTTGAAGTGATCACATTCTTGGTTTTAATACTAATTTTTAGATGTTTGGGATGCATCCCAGGAGTCTTCAAATAGTCCATTTAAAATATTTCGAGGTTTCATGTTTAACTTAAATAATTTTATTTCTGTACATTATTTGTTTTCAATCCAGGTTGCCAACTTTAACACTATTTGTGTCAGATCAATCATTGCAATTGTGTAATTATTTGGTTGTCTTTGCAACGTTTATTTCATATTATTTGGGAGTATGTACTTGTTTCTATTTTCAATGTACTTAAGTAATTAATAAATACAGGGTGAGTCCTTGAAAAGAGGTCCCGTATCGATGCCATCTCGCAGCATGTCCTCGCCCGTGCCTTTCACAACTTTTGGTGTCGTTTGCACACCTGCCTCGAGGTCAATGGCGGCCACTTACAGAACCGACTCTTGGTATTTTGCTGTCACACTGGATTGTATTTCTTCATTCCTTCGCTCTCTTGCACACATGTCACACGAGGCCTCTTTTAAACGACTCATCCTGTATTAAAGAAAAGAGTAACACGCAACCACAATTACCATGGTTTTATTTATTACTAAATTAGTTTCCGTCTGGGCTTATTTGTTTTATTGATGATACAAAAAAGTTTTGTAAACTGTGATGTTTTTGTTTCTTTCTTTTTGTGCCATGCACATATCGATTCCATTGCTGTTTGTTGTTCTTGTTGCAGAGTCCTTTGGAAATTTTCGATATTATTTTAAGTCACGTTTTATTGTACTGCTAGTGGACTTCTTCTTTCGTTGTTGGTACTAATGACTGACTTCATCTTTCTTTTGATTAAGTGGATATTTTATTGGTTTATGGTTGTAAATGTACTGCAATATCTAGGTCGTAGACCGGGTGTACTTGGAATATCCTAGAAAATTGCAATTTGAATGAGGTTGACCATACATGTACCAAGACTTTGCCTGCTGAAATGTCTAAACCTAGCTTTATTATAGTCTCTGAATAGTCACAATGCACAGAATAAATAAAGACGCATTCATCTGGTTGAATAGCGACGTATGAAGTGGTAACACAATAAACAAAGGTTTCGACTCCCGATCCGGTAATCTGATCATGGTTTCCCGCGTTTTTCATAAATCGTTCTAGGAGAATGTCTCGATGGTCATTTATAACAAGTCAAAGCCTATTCCTTGCTCGTCAATGTTAGCCAGAGCAGCTGATTCTGTCTCTCTAACTATATACCCATCTGTCGACGATAACAAAAATAAAAAACAATATCACTGTTGACCTAAGTATTTTGGTTTATTCCTGTTGCTCACTGTGTTCCCTTCTGCCGTACGAAAATATTGGTATCACCTTGGCCCTATTTAATTGTGTATTGTATCCATGCATCGGACAAACAATTCACAATAAAAAGAATTCATGAAATCGACCATTGCAAAAACGCTGTTCACAAATACACATCCTACAGTACACACTATATTCTATTCACGGTTTCTTCACTCTTTTATAAATCAAATCTATAAATATCACCCCATATATGACGTGTTTATTTATTTCCTAAATACGCCATGTATCACTCGTTTTATACCTCTATTAACATAACAGTGTATTATTTTTTGTTAATTTGAAGTTTTACCTATAGTAAATTTACAAGTTAAAATATTTCATTAATAATAAATATGAATAAAAGCAGTAAAAAAAATGTGTGTTGGTAGCGACTAGTAAGAAATAGTTCTAATACAAATAATTATTACAATTGAGTGCGCACGAATAAGGTACGCTGTCCTTTGGCGTAATCCTCTAGACTTAGATAAGCTAAGTTTGCATTTGAGGCGGGAAAATATCCTGGAAGTAGAATTTTAGCAGGGCTTCAGAAAAGTGTGAAGTAACCATGAATGGACTATAGTACGCTGTTTAATTAAGTTAAATTGGCAGCAAATTAACAAACTTGGCCTTAAAACTTGGCGTCGTATTGATAGCGTAATGTTTACATTTATGGCCGCTGAATTTGGTACAGCTTGTTTTATACACATTAGGATTCGAATCTCAATACAAGAAACACATTTACGTTCTTAAAAAATTCCTCGATTACTTTCGGATGACGCATGAATATAAAGTGACGAGGTTATGGCGACGTTGATTTAACATGGCGGAAGGATCATAGGAGATGAAAGTAGATCCTATGCAGGGCTATCGGAATAGTTAACGATGAACAAAGTGTAACTAGGTTTAACTGTAAGAAACGTTAATTACTAAAAAGATAACTATTAACGCGAAGTCACCCCAGTGTTTTCGCACGTGAAAAATGTGGTGGATGTTGCAGCCGGCCGTTTGATTTTCTAGGACTTGTTCTGTTTCCTCCAGCCTATACATTCCGCCACTCACCCCTCGTTAGGGTCTCGTCCATGTAACCACTAATTTACGTCTCTTGCTCGACATCAATATCCTTATGACAGTAATAGTGCTGCTGTCTGTAGAAAAATGATCAGTATTTAGTAGTCACTAACTTAATAATAAACGATTATATGACGACATACCATTTAAATTAAATCTCAACCACAGAGTTGAAACTCCAACCGCACACGCCACCAAAATGGCGTCGCTTACCACCAGCGACATGTCGCAACGCTGTCCACCAATCAGCGTCTAGTAAACTACTGGCCAGCCGGCAGCTCAGCCAATAGGGGACATTTCACAGCACGCAGTAGCCAATCAGAATCAAAGCCCGCTCTTACAGCCTCGCTCAGCCAATCAGAGAATGGGAGCACCCACTTCAAAGGAAACGCCACGAAATTTCGTCTTTGCGTACTTTTTTATTTTGTGCCTACGCCAAATTACTGTACGGCATTCAGGTTTACATAATAGATTGTTATCAGCAATAGACAGGGATATTTTTAAAGGCTGGCATCTGAAGTATTCAGTTTAAAAAGGTTCACGATAGAATGAGCACTTTTGAAATCAACCTTAGAAAAAAGTCACTGCCCTGCCTGCATATATTTTGACGGGCGCACAGAGTGACATGCGCCCAGTGAAGTCGGCAACGATGAATGGGAAGCATGTCAATATCTTAATGTCGAACAAAAAGCGTTAGGTAACCATTTGTTAGAACTTAAATTATTTATTTAGCTTTTTTTTTTTTCACTGCCTCGAAGTGTAAAAATGATAGCTTTAAGAAATATTTACTTTTTAAATAATTTCACAGTTTCACACGACTGACGCATGAATAAAGTGATAAGGCCCAAGGCAATATTAAACATACATAACGGGGAAAAAATACACAACGTGCATAAAAGTAGATCTTAAACAGGGCTTTCAAAAGTGCTCAGTTATATCGAGAATCAGCTGCATTATCATTTCATGCATCATTCAGACCAACTGGTTGAATTGGGTGGCCAACATTTTCGCTGAACAATGCGAAGAGAGTACAGTAGTAGGGACGACGGGGTTCTAACCCACTAAGCGTGGGAAATGTGGATGAAATAGTGGAGGGACAAGGTCCTGGACAATCTTGTAACGATAGCCCCAATCGATGTCCCATATGATCAACCTAAGAAGGGTTTCACCTCAATAAGACACCCCTTAAACTCCGCAACCCGCAATACATGCTCCGCAGTTCGCATCGCAATTAGCACAGCAGCACCGCAATTAGCACCACACTTGCCTCTGCATACTCCAACCCTTCACCTTCATACACCCCAAACCCTTCCCACCGCCCCAACATGAGTTGTGTTTTTATTACTTCTTGCATTAATTGGGTCCCTGCTGCGAGATTCTAGGCTCTCTTCTCCGGTTGTTTATTCTGGATACCAAGTAGACAATCAAATCCACCCTCTCCTCTGTTGTCCTGTGATTATTTACCCCTAAATTTAGTTAAGTATACAAATAGTGGTTCATTTTCTGACTACCTACAGTATTGCAGCAAAATTTTCAAAACAAGAGTAAAAATTCTAAGACTTTACTATCAAAAAGTTGTTGAAAACACACAATGAACTAATATAAATGTAAATACGTATACACTGTCGAATACAATTTTATACTTCACACACTTTGTATAAAAAACAGAAAGAAATTTATTAGAATTTTAGCATGATACACGTAATTAGAGTACATTCTGCACAGCTTTATTAGCCATCACCATGCAGTAAACTGAAATGTTTACATCGCTACCACCACATATTTTTATTTTGTAGATATACATTGAAAAACAATATCTTGCTCTCCCCCCACCCCACTGCCTCCAAAGTATTTGTTATTGAATGTCTTACCTTCTGTTGTCCATGGAAAGGTGCAAAACAATCTCTACACAGGGCAACTTGACACGATTTACAGATAAGAGAACTTTGTTTGGGTTTGTTCTTTGTGCTGCAGTAGGCACATATTCGCAGTGTCCCCTTCACTGGTACATGAACACCAACATTTGTGAGGTAAACTTAAGTTTCCCGGGATAATTTGGTCTTAGCAAACTTCGATTTATTGCAAACCATGGGAGAAATCTACAAAGATTTCTTTTTTTTTTTTTTACTGCAGATTCCACCAATAAGCTCGTCTGCATGAGTTGATAAAATCTACTTCTCCCATGTGCATATTATAATCAGTTATAGGTATTGGGCATGTTACTGTCTGTCTGTTTCTATACTTGTCCTTCCTTTCTACAGTACTAGAATGCTAAGGATTCTGCATATTACTAATGACAACCACAGACTTGATTCCTCTGTCTTTCCACTTAGTGTCGGAGATTTCCCCACAAACAGCATAATCAGAATCACCTAACTTTAGGTCTTTGATAGTTTTGAGAAGATTCTTAGGAAAATGTTTCCTGTTTTGCGCGGTTGTCCCACAACTAAACAACCCCTTTTGCAGAATTATCCTAAGAAGCGTGATGGAGCTGAAAAATCTGTCAAAAAATAAGCAGTAGCCAAGAGTCTCAAAGGACTTGGCTAGGGATAAAACTATCCTTTCACCAAGAGTCCCTTCAATTAATTCTGAAGTTTTTCCTTCGTATAACTCAAAATTTATCATGTACCCTGAAACCACACATAGCACGACCAGTACCCTGAAAACTTTCTTTATTGGTTTCATGCAAAGATATTGTTTTATACTGGATATTCCTTTGAACCATATGATACATTCATCAATTGATAAATAACATGTTGGGTTGAAAGATTTCTTGAATCTTTGGTTTAAGTGCTGAATGAAAGGTCTGATTTTGTAAAGTCTGTCAAAAATTGGGTTTTCTTTGTTTGACATTCAGGAGTTGTCATTAACATGGATGAATCTGATTATTGGAAAAAAAAATTCTCAGTAACATTATTTTAGCAGTTCTGGGAACGTGAAAATTGTGATCGCCTGACCAATACAGTCTGAGACTGGGAAGACTATGAAATCCCATAATGATAAGAATTCCAAAAACGGCGTTCAACTCACCAAAAGTCAGGTCCAGAGTTTGTTCTGTCTGTGAAGCATACAAATTTCCATTGGTCAACAATGTACCTTATAAATGACATAGTAATGAATTGCAGAATTATATTTATTGGAGATCTTATATCAGTCTCAGTGTTGGGACCAAATGGTCGACAAAATGACTTTTCAGAATATTTTTGGGAATTGAAACCTTTTTAGAAAAATTAGGTTGCCCTGCATTTTTAATCACTTTCTCGGATTTATTTACTCACCCTCGGAATCGGTTGAATCAGTTTAAACGACGAACATCAAGTTTCTTTGTTAAATGTCTGGAGGTTGATAATCGAGGTCTCCATCCATGTCATCACTGTCCAAATCCATTGCAGAGGGTATGTTAGTTTCCTCTAAAGATACAGAGCTCGTGGATGTTTGGTACATGATTGGGACTGCTTCTGGTTTTTGTGTATCATTGCCAGAAAGAGTTTTCGGTGAAAGTGAGGTAGTTTTTGGTATTTTATTATGCTGGTTCCTTGCCGTCATATATATTTCTGACCATACATGAGGAGACATTGCTGATTTAGGGTGAATAATGCTGTCGTCCGCATCAGAATCACCACCGAATTCGGAGTCACCAGCATAATCAGAAACACTGTTAATTAATTGCATATACTGTTCATAGTCTATTCCTTCTAACATTCTGAGCGAGTAATTTTTCGCCATTGTAGAACTGAAGCAATAAGGTATGTTGCTGTATGACAGATAGAAAATTTATAGATAATTAACTTATTTAATAAATAGACGTTTGAGAATCATAAATGAACATTGGTTTTTTGACACCATACTAAACAATACTTGAATCTCACAAAAAATTATCTGCAGTAGTGGAAGATACTATAGTAGGAACATGTTATATGTAGAGAGTATTGGTGGACTTGTGAATTATCTGTACCAAGGTTTTCCAATGGATGGTGGTTTTACTGTAAATGAGCTCTGCTTTTGCATGTAAATAAAGCTTCAACTCAGCAATACACACCAATTGCATTATACGCGTATTGAGAGATGGCGGTTTATAAAATAACCACTTAATAAAAGTAAGGCAGTACATCGAATCACATTAAATATTTCCCAAGTGCTTTAAGGTAAAGTGGTTTTGTTTGCCTAAGGAGAACATGTATTGTTTGATATGAAAAACTATGAAGAAAGGAAACAAGATACGAAATAAATGCATACAAAAATTAAGTTATTATAAACATGATACTATAAAAATTTATTACCACTCACCAGTCTTTCTTCCCATAAAATAAGATTCTTGACGAAAAAAAGGTCACAAACTCCACCCTGGATGCCAAAAACACAATAAAAATTATCTCTGCAAAGTGGCAACACTTATCTGTGATGAGCTGTCCCGAAATTGGTATAATGTTCGCAACACAGGAAAAGAACAGGTTAAATTGACTGCTGTAAACAGTTGGTGATCAGTAATGTAACCACGTAGATAGAAAATATTTTCTCATAACTGCTATCAACAATTCTAAGAGAAGGTGGTTAGTGTAATAACCACCAACCATCTATGAACTACTATGGATGACACAAGATTCATCATGCATTTACAGAACAGGAGATAGTTAACTCTAAAGTAGGTGGTTACTTGTAAGACCATTAAACTATAAAGGGTTTTAAACCACTCGACCAACCTTACAATTACAGAAAATGTTTTATTATAATGAAAAATGTTAACTTTTTGCTTGGTTGACATTATAGGATGACATGTTGGATCTTAACCTTATGTTAAAAGCCTACCATAAATAAAAGAAACGTAATTTATATGAAAATTTTAATTTCACAAAAAAACCATACCTGATAAATAATTTCTAAAGACTTATATTAATAAGGTGGGCATGGTGTCTCTTTCTCTGAATGGGTTTGAGTAATACATAGACCAATTGTTTTGTTGTGAACATTATATATCATCGTTTGTTTTGTATGAATGTTTCCACTGCTTCGAACAGTTGTGATGGAAGTCAGATCATTACGAGTAGGATCATATAGTGATAGTTTACACTTTATATATATGAAGATGTTAACAATGGTTGAAGATTTTCCCTCTGTAACACCTTCAGCAAGCATATCTGATGAGTCTCTAGAAACAGTATTATTATTGTGGAAAATACTTTTACTACACGTTGTCATGTACTTTGACAAGAATGTAGTTATTGTTTGTTCAGTTCAGCATACCAGTTGTTCCACTGTGATAATTGTGATAATGTGTTTACTCGTAGTGATATCCTATATAGAGCTAAGAAGAAGTGTAGAGATATCGTTTGTCGATCATCGGGAAGCGAATATATGTATAGCAGCAAGACATTTGCGATTAGGTTTAGCTCTAGACGACATGAAGATTGTAAATGTCCATTTCCAATTAGTTATAAGACCTATAGATGTGTTAACTTTAATGTTGTAGTTGCGAGTATGGAAACCTTGAGTGGACACTGCAGGAAATGTTCTATAAATTTAGAGTAACTCATAAACACTTTTGTTGAAATGAGAATATGATTGAGTGTATGTAAGTGCTACTACGTATTTTCGATAACTGAGTGAAATAGAGATAAAGTGTATGAAAGACTATTGGTTTTATTCATTTTATCCATTCCAAGTTTTAAGTGTTGCTATTAGCAAACACTTTTAAAAGTCAAGAGAATGATAATAAAGACTTCAATATAAAAACTTATGGATAGTTAAATGCCTACATAAACATACATTCTACCTATATGTATAAATTTTTGAAGACATGTGAAAATTTTTTCTAATATGTATGGATAGAGAGAGCCTACAAACCCTTAGACTGGTAAATGCTGAAAATTGGCTGAAAGATTGTTAATGATTGGTAAAGATTGTTAAAGATTGGTAAGGAATGAAGGAAAGATTGGTTAAGATTTATGGGAAGATTGGTAAAGAAGGGCAAATATTGGCAGATGGAAATATTTTTAAATATTGGTGAAGTTTGATGGAAAGATTGGTAAGGATTGATTGAAAGATTGTTAAAGATTGGTGGAAAATGTTAAAGTTAGATAAATTTTGATGGAAAGAATGTTAAAGACTGGAGTGTGTGTATGTTTGTTTTAGAGTAGATTGTGTTTTTCGGATACAACTTTAGGTTTATTTGGGTTATTTTGGACTATTTTGAGTTGATTTGGTTTATTTTGTATGGATTTATTTCGTTCATTAGGAGCAAGCCTTTGGTGGAGCTGATTTGCCAATTGGAATATTTTAGGTTCTTTGAGTGTGATTTTCTGTTATTCTGTGTGTGTGTGTGTTGTCGATGAGCAGTGATAGATTGATGTAGAGAGATGATGAATGGCATATACGAGTTGAATAGAGATGAAGCTAGTTAATGGGAAGGCATATTGTTTAGGTGTTTGTTGTGTGGTGCATTACGATATGGCTTGTATATGTTATGCTTAATACCATACATATGTTAGTCGGATATTAGTTTTGGTTATGTTAAGATGTGTACTTAGAGTGAAATTAATCATGTTAGCTAATAAATAAATACTACTTATAAGAGTACTTGATATGTAATGAAGCAATGAGTATGTTCTCAAACCTATAGTTGTCTTCCATCCTTGTTTTTGGTTTTTCAGGTTTTTCAAAGGTCGATGGGTATTTGGTTTCAGATCAATACATACATACTCGATAAACGATTAAATGAAATATATACTTACTCTGAATGGGTCTTGAGTCTCTACATATATATTCCTTATATCTAAATATTGTTGCTAAATATGTATTTTTGTTATGCAAATACACATGCTTTACTCTAGATGACTGATAACACGTGTACTCAATCTCCCAATGTAAACCTAATCTATCATGCTAAATACAATTTTTTAACTTTCTCAAATTTTAAGGTATATAGATGACAATTAAACATGGTGTTCCTCCGAAGCTTACGAGAACTTGTTAGTCACTCACAAAACAGTCTTCCTAGAATAATTAAAAATATTAAAATATCTTTGCTTATGAGAGGATATGTGAGGAGATGCATCGGCATGCATTATTAAAAGTTGAGGTTTGTTACATAATGAGAACTTAGCAAGTGTGTTATTACACTATATACAATTAGCATGTCTTTAACTTAAAGATAGATAAAAAGAATATAAATTTAAAAGTATTATTTAATGTTTAAGATGAATGTGTTTAATCAAATATCGCACACAGTAATTCATATATGTATATTGACCTCATTTGGAATTGAAACAAAGAATATGTTAGTATAACTATACATCCCTACATTTAGGTTGAAGTTTTGACTAAATCAGTATGTATTCTTGAATTTTGATGCTTTTAGAAGTAGAGAAATATAGTCACACTTAAACCACACTTAAGCTTCTTGTTTGATGAAAGAAGGTTTAATTGTGCAAATACTTCTTACACAGATAAGATCTAAGTAATCTAGAATGATCGATGAATCAGTTAAAAAGAGGAAATGTTAACAAACATTCTTTGATTAAGGGAATTCTATGAAATAAACGTGTTTTGATTGCTATCTGTAGTATGGGATAACACAATTTGAGTGAGACAAGTGATTTATTTGAATCTTAATTTTGTTTTAAATGCTGCTATATAGTAATTTAAAAAATGGGGCCTTGAAAAAGTGTTTTATTTATTGTATATAATTATACTTTGAATTAAATATGTTTGATAATGTGTATTGGAAGACAGATGATACAGATTTGTCCATTAGTATTGTATGATAAGTTGGTATAGTTTTCAAGTTTTTAGTTTTGCTTGTAAAGTTTGATGTTAGGGGTTTTTAAAGTGGGTGGTATGTTATTAGTAATAGAGTTTGAAGTGGTTCCATAATATGATCGGGTTTGTTTTTGTATGTTTTGTTCATTTGAGTTGTTTGCTATGTTGATATAATTTCAAGTATTTAGTTTTGCTTGTAAAGTTTGATGTTAGGAGTTTTTGAAGTGGGTGGTATGTTATTAGTAATAGAGTTTGAAGTGGTTCCATAATATGATCGGGTTTGTTTTTGTATGTTTTGTTCATTTGAGTTGTTTGATATGTTGATATAATTTCAAGTTTTTAGTTTTGTTTGTAAAGTTTGATGTTAGGGGTTTTTGAAGTGGGTGGTATGTTATTAGTAATAGAGTTTGAAGTGGTTCCATAATATGATCGGGTTTGTTTTTGTATGTTTTGTTCATTTGAGTTGTTTGATATGTTGATATAATTTCAAGTA
Organism: Dryococelus australis; assembly: GCA_029891345.1. Taxonomy (NCBI): domain Eukaryota; kingdom Metazoa; phylum Arthropoda; class Insecta; order Phasmatodea; family Phasmatidae; genus Dryococelus; species Dryococelus australis. The sequence continues at coordinate 15,858,732 of CM056996.1, read as the reverse complement.
TTTAGTTTTGCTTGTAAAGTTTGATGTTAGGAGTTTTTGAAGTGGGTGGTATGTTATTAGTAATAGAGTTTGAAGTGGTTCCATAATATGATCGGGTTTGTTTTTGTATGTTTTGTTCATTTGAGTTGTTTGATATGTTGATATAATTTCAAGTATTTAGTTTTGTTTGTAAAGTTTGGTGGTATGGGGTTTTACAATTGTCTCTTACAGTATATGTAAATGATTTGTGTGAGTATGTGTATGCACTTGGGTGTGTTTTGCTATTACATGATGATATGTTTTATCAGAGTAATTCATTGGAAATAATCTGTTGGTGTTGGTATATGTTGAAGCTGCATACACGATTGTTTTTCCCGTTAGGGTTCGTTGAACTGACAGGAATAAAGCAGGAAAAGTTCTTCCTTGAAAATATCCTATGGACATCATGTTTATGGTAAATCTTTAGTCTTGAGCTGTCGTTTCTTGGGAGCATAAGTATGTCTCTCTATGTATAAAGTGCATACTTGATAAGTGTGTATAGTGAATGCAAGCATAGTATAAATGTAATACCTTCCACCCATTATAAAAATACTAATTACAAATTCTGAAACAAATGAAAAGTTATATGACAGTTGATGTCTGGCAGTATTCCTGACAGGGCATATTATTTTGGTGAATGTTTAGTTGTTAATTATTCGTATGTAGATGCGCATACTTATTAAATATGCATGGCATATTTATGGAAGTATGGATTTGCACGATTAAATTAATTACACAATTATGTCATTACCCGATTACATCATATAACTGCATTCCCCTCCACCATTCTCGACCTTCAACAGTTGTCATCGAACATGTAACATGTTAGTTCAGCAGTAGACACAGATCATGTAATACAATAGACATTGAGTATAAGTGAATCCATAAGAATTCATTTCCTAGTATTTTTTAAATTAATATTAAGCAAGTTGCCTGGGAATCAATGTCGGTTATTAAAAAATAACATTATATTAACTACAATAAGCATGAAAACAAAGAAAAAAAATGTTAAGTTACAATTAAAATAATTATAAGTATTCTGCCCAATAATCGAACCAAAATAAAAATTAACATAACATTAATTGCTCTAAGCAGGAATATAAATCAAAACAAAATGTTTTGTCAAATTTGGATATAATATATTATTAGGAGTTCTGACTGAGACTAGAACTAGATAATCCGAAATTAACATTACATCAAGTAAACCTAGTACTAATGCAATTCACAAATAAAATTTGGTTAAAATCGGAAATTAATTTATATTACATGGGTAAATATGTTCTTGATTGATGAATATGCACTTGATATGTTTATGCTTAGCTATGCTTACAAAAGTTTTTAGTTTGTGTTTGCCCTTACAGTCTTGTTTGTTGTTGGGCTTTATGTGTATGTTATGAATTTGATGTGTATAGCTTTGATAAATGGGTACTTATGAGTAACTATGCTTATAAATTGATTTTAGGTGTGTTTGACTCTATTGCTCTTATCTACATCGGGGGTGACGTGTGTGTATGTAATAAATTTAATGAATATAGCTTTGGTAGATGGGATGGTATGAGTAAGTATGCTAATAAAATGTTTTAAGGTGTGTTTATCTTGGCAGAAAGGTTATTGGGTCTAAATGACCCTAGCATTATGGTGTATGTCGGGTAAGGTGTCTATTTTATGAATTTCATGACCATATTATCAATGGTTCAGAAATTATGACTATATATAAATAAGGGCTTAACTAAAAAAAATAAATTTCCAGAAATGGTTTAGGACTTCAGTGGCCTGTTGTTAGGTAAGCAATGAGTTATGTTTGGTTCTAGGAGTGTTTACATAATTAATTTAAAAATAAAAAAAAACATTTATTCTATGCTTGTTAAAATTCCAAATGGCGATGGTTATAGTTACATAGTAATTTTTTTTCTGACGACATATTCTTATCTGTCTAATAAATACTAATATTTAGACACGTCACTCGATACACTTATTTGCAAAAAAATTAATTAATATATTTTTAATTTAAATATATAGCTTTTAATATATATACATGTATATAATGTTTGTCTGTTAAAACCCCATAAACTAAATCTCATTTATAATATTAGTTCATGGACATGTTGCTACATTCATGTATGTTTGACAATCTGTAATTTTATGTACTTACATTAAAATGAATACATCACTTGTTTATATAATTACGATTTTATTATTTATTGCAACTCCGTTTCGAATGTGCGAGTTCGTAGGTGTTCAACTCTTTTTTGACCTTATTAAACCTTACATTTCGTCTTATGTCTCGGTCTCAATCGACTAGGGCATCAGTTACTCTGGCGACTTAAGGGTTGCCCTGTCCAAAACCACCAGAAAACAAAGTTTTTTATACTGTACCAAACCATTGCATATATGATGGGGAAAATTGTCTTAAGCTTCCATCCGAGCTCAGAGCTCGTAGTAACAGATTATAGTATTATGCATGCTTGCCTGTGGTGGGCGAGCGACTCGTGCACTCTCTGGCAGGTGATGCGAGAAACCAATGTATCAATGTTATCGATCCATCGAGCTTGCATGCTACCTAGCGGTCTATGATGGCATCAAGAGACACCAGTGCTCCTGATAGTCAACTCTGCAACTAATATGGCAGCCGATGGCTACAGCAATGCTGTCTAACAAGCAAGTTTGGAACTGAACACAGTCTACATTACCGGGAAGGAGTGTATGGTAAAAGAGTTGGGGGAGGGGTAAACAATCACAGGATAGCAGATGGGAGGGTGGGTTGATAGTCTACTAAGTATCCAGAATAAATAACAGGAGGATAAGAGAGCCTAGAATCTCGCAGCAGGGATCCAATTAACTCCAGAAGTAATCACAACACAGCTCAGGTTGGAGCAGTGGGAGGGGGTGGTGGTGTAGGTAGGTGAAGAGTTGGGGTATGCAGAGCTGAGTGCGGTGCTGCGGTGTTAATTGCGGTGCTATTTGCAGTGCTGTGGTGTTAATTGTGGTGGTAGTTGTGGTGACAACTGTGGAGTATGTGGATTGCGGTTTGCGGAGTTTAAGGGGTTTCCAATTAAGATGAAACCCTTATTAGGTTAATGTAATGGGACTACGATTGGGGTTATCGTTACCAGATTGTCCAGGACATTGCCCCTCCACAATTTTCTCTACATTTTCCCCGCCTAGTGGGAACCTCGTCGTCCCTACTACAGAGCACCTCTACTAAAACTGTAATAATATTTTGAGGCGTCTTCAGACTTATACGTTTGGAAATGTATACGTATATAACACATACGTATATAACCGATACTTACACAGGATGTCGACGATATTCCCTGATCTGTATCTGATGGCCTAACGTCTGGAGAGAGTGGCGGCCGCTTGTTTAGCTATTGATTGCTGGAAAAAGTTAAGATAGTACATTTGAATGCACCCACAACGATAATGTTTTAAAGTGCAAAACATCTTTTTGAAGTTTTAAAATTATGTTTCTTAATGAACACTTTTCGTTCAGTGACAAAAAATTACAAAAAATTTTTAAAAATAAAATCTAGTACTATGCTAATCGTTTAACGTATTTTTCTGACTATAAAATGTACCAAGTGTTAAGAAATAAGCTAATGCATACATTTCATTTGAGTGAATAGATACTTTACCTTTATCCTATTTCCTAAATGATATTTTACTGGCTGATTATAAAATATATTAAAATTATATACATAACTGGTTTCACAAATTGCCAACAGAATTGTCTAATTGTGTGATCAAACATCGACGTGAATACACAGGCCTATTTATATTTTGCATTACGGTATAAACGTGTGCGTAAAACAAACATATTTACGTTGGATTTGTAAGCAGGTATCTGTATGAAGTGTTATTATAACTCTTTGAACAACCCCTGCGGTTTTGACATCCTTACTAGAAAGAAGGATGTCAGGTTTGAAATACATACTGTGATAAATGTGCAGTTTTAATAAGCTTTTTAGTCCATAGCTCCGAACCACAGTCAGTGACTTGGTGACGAGATATTTATAAAGTCATACTCGCTGGCCTAACCTCGTGACCACATTACCGTGAGGTTGTACTTATTACGGCCACGCATGACCCCGTTCGTAGACGCGATCTGGCTTTTGAGCTGCGTGCGAGTTTCGCCTTTAGAGGTCCTTCGCTCCAGCGCCTTAGACGCGCTTTGTAGAATACAACTCTAGCTGTACGGCGACCAAACCAGGGAATTTGTACCACTTCGGTAGACCGTTTCGCCAATTCGGCTAACTTGCAAACTTCTCCCGACACCTGACCGCTTTTTTTTTTAAATTCAGATGTTGTGTCAGAACCACGACTATCGCTAGTTCACTGTTAAAAAAATTACTTGTTTAAAATGCAAGTTAGCTTCCTCTTATCAAGTTTGAATGCAAGTATTAGTCACGTAAACAAATTGTAGAAAAAAAGTCTGCGTGACAGTTTCAACACATATCTTTGACAGTTCTGGAAGCAAATAGTGAGCCGATGTTCATGACATGCCAGATAACTTCACATTCCAATACAGGATACTCGGCGAAGTTTCTAAAAGCCACCTTTTACTAAACGAACCTTGCTTCGCTTGCGTGAAACCACATCTTTTAAAAAAATTTGTCTACACAGTTGTATTACAAGCCTGCAGATGTCACGCTATAATGTTATTACACTGTATACTTTAAACATTTTGTGGTAAGATTCTCATTGAACCATACACAGTCGGACAGAAAATGCCACAGCCTGAAGGATTCTCAAAAACAGACCAAAGCGCACGCGTAGATAGACAGGTGCAGGACAAATTATTTAATTTTTAGACCGGCAAGGCTCCAGTGGTCTAATGCCCGGTTGCACCAACATCTTCCCCGATCCGAGACCGAATAATCCTAGTCCGAACCAGGATCCAGTTTGATCTTGGTTCCAATGTAAAAGTGTTGCACCAACTAAATATCATGATTTTGGATCTCCGATTCGTCGATCTTGGTTTAAAAGAGAGAGATAGAGATTAAGTATGAGACAAATTTTGCTATTGGTTTAAAATATATGACGTCATGGAAGAAGGCGTATTTTTAACTATAGATAGAACTAGATGTGCGATGTTTGATCTGTTTTAAGTGAATTATTGTTGTACGAATTTTACTGAATAATATTCAAGTGCGTATAATGTTGTTTTAATTTCCCAAGAAAACAATCGAACGTAGTTCTATCTGTTGGCGTATTTTCAAACTACATTTGTCGACGATGGCTGCTGATCTCGGATAGAGATTTCGAACAGCCAATTTCGGCGGTTCGAAATGAACTTCATCTCGATCTGCAGTCCTTTTTGAACTCGAATGGTGCAACAGTTTTCTGTGCTCGATCTTAGATCCGATCTCGGATAGAGTTTCGAACTATTATGGTGCAACCGGGCATAAGCTACAGAGTGATCAGTAAGTTGTGGCACCTCCATGATTGGCGATACATTGTTGAACCTGACGTGGCATCGATTCGATGAGTGTCCGAATAATGTTCAGGAGTATATCGTTGACAATATTCATCTGCATTAAGTGCGGGTGGGAGAATATTCAACGGAGGTCGAACCGTATCCCACTTATTCTCAATGGGCGAGAGATCTGGAGAGCTGGCAAAAGTGCTGCGTACAACAGTAATGGACATACATTTCTTGGCAACTTTTCACAAAGATCATCCGAGATTACAGTAGAAAAAATGGTTTCCAAGCGTGGCCATGCTAAAGAAGTGTCGCGTTTTGGAATATAAGCTACTTGCAGTTATGCAGAAGACAGAAATATGTTTATCAGTACCGAACCATTCATCCATCAAGTTAAAGCATAAACAACATAAGGTATAGGCTATTCACAGTAAAGTGAGCACTTTTGAAAGCCATATCATTTGAAATCATAGTCAATAAATATATATTTTTAGCCTTAGATGTTAACTTCCAAGTACAGTGTAATATACGCACTGTATTTATTACTTATATGACAATATTTATTTTAAAAGATGGTTCAATGATAATACATCGCTGAAAGAAAAAAGTAACTAGGGCCTCAAGAGGGCCTAGTTACTTTTTTTAGTGACTAGGGCCTCACTTTACCGTGAACAGACTATACCTTCCTCCATTCCCCCACCTGCAATTCTATAATTGGCTAATCCTCCTACTACCTTCCATTACATCAATGCCCACGGCACTCCTGCTGGCCTCGAATTGATTCATCTTCCGTCTCCCAGACTACTTACAAAGGCGGGCAGGTATCGATTCCCGCAGCGCCGCCCGCAGTTTCTAAATGCGGGAAACGAGACGGACGTCTTCGTCGGTCAGTGGGTTATCTCGGGGCGCTCCCGCCTCCTCCACCCTTGCATCCCGCTGCTGCTCCATATCCACGCGGTTGTAAACTAGCTGGTGCTCACGACCTCGCCACAGAGTACTTAGTAACACGGAGGTGAAACAACCGCCTGAAGGCCTACGTCGAACTCCAGCCGCGCGCGCCAGCAAAACGGCGTCCATAGCACACAACATTTTGGAGCCTGGTTCGTCAGTCAGTGCCTGGTATCTTACTCGCCAGCCGGCAGCCAGTCGTTTCCAGAGACTGGCGCTGCCAATCAGCGAATGGACGCGCTTGCATAAAACGAATCGCCAGACCATTTCGCCTCTGTGTGTGTATTTACTCTGACCTCGCTGTTACGTGACCGCCAGAATCTCTAACTCTCTCGCTCTCGCTTTTCCCGTCTCCTTCTCCCTTCTGGCGTTGAGAGATTTCGTCGTCTCTTAACATCGATGTCTTGAGAGCCGATGCGGGTGAAACTATGTGAAAATAGGCTGTTCACGGTAAAGTGAGCACTTTGAAATAATAGCCGATAAATATATTTTATTTTAACCTTAAACGTCAACTCCCTAGTGCGGTGGAATGTACACACTGCGTTTATTACTTACATGGCAATACTTATTATTGCTGCTCGCTCCGCCTGCTGTCGACACCCAGGACCACAAGGTAAAGTCTGTTCACGACAAAGCGAGCACTTTTAAAAAGTCAACCTTTGAAAAATATCACTGCTACTACCTGCGTATGTTTTAACGGGCGCACTGAGTTTCATGCACCTATATGCTATTAACGGTAAAGTGAGCACTTTTGGAAGCTCTCTCTCTTTGGGAATAATATTCAATGAATGTGTTTTAATTTAGCCTTAGACGTTAACTTCCTAGTGCGGTGGAATATACACGCACTGTTATTTACTTACAAGGGGAAATTTATTTAGATAGGTGGTTAAATGATACTATATGGCTGAAAGAAAACAAGTAACTAGGGCCTCAAAAGTGCTCACTTTACCGTGAATAGCCTACAGTAAAGTTACTAACGATGGAGGGAGCGTAGTTCCATGTCTTAGCGTTGAGGTGGGAGTGGTAGGTAATCATTCGTGAAAACTATAATTTCTTTCTTCTTTCTGTTTCTACACTGCATCTGAGTGAAAGAATCAATAGATTTGTAAAATATTAATGTTTTATAATTATGCCAATGTTTTACTTGACCGACGCATGAAAAAAGTGATCAGGTTCGCGACAATGTTAATTTTACACGTGGCGGAATAATGTTCACACAAGTATATCTTAAGCAGGGCTTCCGAAAGTGCTCAGTTTACCGTGAACAGCCTACAAGACCCGATTTAATTTCCGATCTCAAGCGTCGCAGTCTGCCAAGGTCACGATGTGCGCTGTGGGTGTGTCGCGCATGCTTATCGCAACCCAGTGAACAACTTGCTGCGAGTTGGTTGGTGTCAGCGCTAACCACTAACAGATCAGAGGTGCAGAAAATTCAACAAATCAGACATCTCACGCGGGAGGTGCTCGAAACACCGATCATTGATTCCGTGCTGTGTACAGTGCCGACCATAAATATACTTCAAGTGCAGCGTGTCCTTGATCATAGGCGCGGGGACTGAACAGCTTAAATACATTCAGACCTGTTGTATAAAATTACGTACACAACGCACCTGGAAGTTGGTTTTGAGCAATATACTGTGAGGCTCAAGGCCCATTATCTTCATTGTAACTGATTTTTTAAACCGTACTGCTGTTCTATAGTCCGTCTCACGCTTAAATTGCAGTACAGGGCTTACGACGCTCACTGTTACCAGATCGCTTCAGCTTTGTGACGTAACTGTCAAGCTGAGAAACAAATGGGCCATGAAGGAAAAGGAATGATTAAGATAATTTCTATCTGGTTACCTCCCTGCCAACTCGTAAAGGAATCCAATCCTGCGACGCAAAGCTAAGCGGCTCCTTTGAAACTGAAGCCTGTGAGAAACCCTATCATTGTGATTGCATGGCGCGCAAGCAACGATAATGGCATTTTTTTTTTTTAGGCTGGATAAAGATAAAACACCAGGCAACAGTGCACGCAGGAACAAGGACAGAGTTGACGACGGAAACCATGTATTGGAAAGAGGGAGTGAATGTCCATTACACCGCACACTGAAATCTACGTGTGAGACGCTCTATAGTTTATGAATGGTTCCCAAGCCAGACAAGAAGCGCCAAGATTATTGCTTGTAGTTGAAGTAGATAACGAATAAAAAAAGTGTGTTCTTTGCAACGTGTGAATCCGTGAAGTTAATTGGGCCTGGAAATGTTAAACATCGTCGCATGCTGTCTTAACTAACCGGTCAATGAAGTGTTCGCATGCTCCTCACCGGTAATTAAGCAATTTCGAAAGTCCAAGGTTAGTCCTATTTTCTACTCTTTTCGCATCCTTTCGCCATTTACAGGATTGGGCAGAATATGTAGTAGGGTTTCAACAAGGGAGGAAACCACGAGTGATAGTGGAATTAATTTAATACTGAAGTGTTTTTTTTTGTTGTAGTAGTAGTAGTAGTGAGTTCGAATTTACAGTATAACCCTACCGTATGGGTGTGAAAAAAAAAAATTCAATATTTGCAAGTAAAATTAAATTTTTTTTTTTTCCTTGTAAGGAAGAAAACATATTAATGTTTAGAATATTTCGAGTATTGTCGGGCGTACGAATGATGCATGATAAATTTCCCATTGCGCTGCTTAGTTTCTCAATGTGTGTGGCGTCTAGTTGAGACGAAATGACGCCACACTAGTCCACGCCCCTTCGACTCACACAGGGTAAGACAATTGCTTAAAACTTTCGATTGGCATGGAGATATGCCTGATTATTAATAGCGATCACAGGTAAGTAGTGGAAAGAATAATTACCAGACATTAAAAATAACTCGTGAATCGTAATAGGCATAAATTACCCTATGAATTGATACTAGTATCATACTTATTCCACTATCACTAGCGTTTTTCCTCCCATGTTAAAATCAGCCTATTTATTCTGCCCACTCCTGTAAGACGGCCACGCTACAATAGAAATAACCATAACTATAGCAATGATAGTAAGAATTGAATACCATCTGCACGTTGGGGTGTGCTACGATCGAGCATAAAAAACACCTATAACCGTTGCCAACTTACGCGTAGACAATCAGAATTGACTATTACTATTACATACCTAAAATTCACTTTCACAGCTTTGCATTCGTGGTCACGAAGTTAAACATATACTTGACTCCGATTATTATATATTTTTTAAAATTGTATTTGTTTCATTAGCACGTTAGTTGTGAAAATGAGAACTGCAACCGTTCAAATAATTTTTCTGTATCCCGTACGACTCTTTTACTAAATACATATTCACATGCATAATATAACAAGTGAAAAATTTATATAACTATTTGTAAATATCTGTCAATCTGAAAGTGAAAGCCTATTGGCCAGAAACGGAAAACCTCTACGTTTATTGCATCAACTATAGCAAAGGATAGTTATTATGGCAATGTTTATGGGTATAGGATGTTCACGGTAAAATGAGCACTTTTGAAAACCCTGCTTAAGATCTACTTGTATGCAAGTTGTGTATTCTTCCGCTTGTGTAAAATTAACATTGCGTCGGGCCTCAGCACTTTACTAATGCGTCGGTCAAGTGAAACTGTAAAATTATTAGGAAAGTAAATATTTAAAAAAATCTGCATATTTTAACACATCTGTGCATCAAAGTTATCTCCAACGGTTACCTAACAATTTTTTTTGACGTTAAGATATGGAACTAATTTCTATCATTCGTTACCAACTCCTGGGCGCATGCCACTCATTGCGCCCGTTAAAATATATGCAGGCAGGGTCAGTGGCTTTTTTCTAAGGTTGATTTCAAAAGTGCTCACTTTGTCGTGAATAGGCATTATCGATATGGTTATGGCAATGGTTATTTCGATTGTAGCATCGCCTTAACCTTTTAAGTTCCCGCGTCCGTGATCGAGGACTTATAACCGACTCGTCAGTAGGCAGCCCGGCCAATACGAAACCTTCCGCAGCCAGCAGTAGCCAGTCAAGACACAAGACCAATTCCTAGAGCCTCGCATGGCCAATCAGAGAATGGGTATGCCCACATCAAAGGAACCGTCGCACCGTTTCGTTTCTGTGCGCTTATTTATTCTTTCCCTTCACGGTTTCTTTACGCTTGGCTCAGCCATTCTCATGTTCGCCACAACAACGCTAAAAGTCACTGAAAGCAACAAAGGTACATGAAAAAGTTATTTACTTAGAGCTGTGCTAATTTCAAGTAACTTTAAACTTGAAATATTCAGACGACGCTCTTAATTAATTAGTGAAATAAAATCTCTCATGTAGGCACACGATGGATGCTTAAACACAAGGAGCAAAACTGCTATGCATAAAATGTGTTTTTTATTGGTATATTACTTGCTTTATGCTGGCTCCAGGAATATCATTACTTAACAGGTAAGTCATGAAATATTTGTAAATAGGATAAAGTTCAGTATTTGAAACGAAGTGAAAACATTATTACAAAGAAACTAAATTAGCGATCAAAAATATCGTAGTCAGCAAGTTTGAGCAATAGACAAGATAGTATATGTTCAGAAATACTCCGCTTACTCGAGCTACTGTTTTGTAATAATTAACTGTTGTCCGTAAGAATTTTTTTTTCATGATATGTAGTAGGGTGAGCACCTGTGTTCTGGACCACTGGGGAGCAAAAGTGGTACAAGAGGCATTTTATTAATTTCGTGAGAGGCTTACGGCTATTGGCTGAGGGGGCACCCTCTTGGTTGACAAAACGCCCAAGTGACATTCGTGAGACTCTGTATCACCGGTGGAGCCTGTTTGCCAGCATGTCGTGGAATAAACTGCCGCCCGATTGGGAGCTGTAGCGACTTGTGCGAAGAGTGGAGCAGTCATAGGTTCGAGACCCATCGAGGACAATTAAGCATAATTAGGCATAATTATGTGATGACTGATTGCACAAGTACTGAAAGTAAATTTGACTGAGTGAAAGTTTTCATTTCTTTGGAACGTTTGATGGGCTTATGAGTTCAAATTAAAAATTATCCAAAAAACAAAAGTAAAACCAACATATGTGTGATAGGTAGATACCTAAACTGTCTGAAAACGAATTTATGAGCATTTTGCCAGTAACTGCTGTGTTTCGCCATGCCTATCGTAGTTATTACAGGAGCTACTAGTTATGGCTTATTAAATATTTCAGGTACAATTCAGTTCTATGAAAATAATTGCTTATGTCAATTATGTTGCTATTGATAATTTTCGCAAAAAATGTATTGATGTAGAGAAATCAGCTGTTTCAGATGAATTAATTTGAACTCAGCTCTTTTTAAAATGATTTCTTGGTTTTTTTCACAAAATCCAATACAACAAAAATATACCTATGCTATTAGCCCAATTAACAGTCAATGGAGATTCTATAGGTACTACTTTAGTTAGCTTTTCAACACGTTCTTGAATGCTGATTGGAAAATGTTACAGCCTTAAGGAAAATCATTTATTATTCTCAAACTTACTGCGAAAGTAAAAACCAAAATTTCTGTTGAGATCTGCCCCCATAACACAAGGTTGTTATTTTGCTCCGTGATTTTCGCCATAAACGATCCTGGAATCAAACATATAGAAGACACTTTATACAAGGAAATATTTTGGTGACTTGTGAAATAATTTTAAGGGTTATGGAAAGTTCCAGTTGTGCCCGAATTGGTAAAACATAAAGTCAGTTATATCTTCCCTTGAACTATTCGATATATTTTACGAACTTACATTTATTGGCAAGATATTTGAGTGCTCGTAGCTACCATATACAGAAATAGTTGATATAATTTATTGTTTTCAGTTCAAAAGTTGACAGGACGCCTGTACAACCCCGGCGTGCTGCCAGATAATAAGAAAAATTTCTTATATACTGTTCATCGTTAATTGAGAAAGTTTGGAAGCCGTGCTTAAGATCTACTTTTCTCCTCATTATGTATCCTTACGCTATATGTAACATTAGCATTAGCGTTGGCCTAATGATTTGATCCATGCGCCAGTTAAGTGAAAACGTGAAATAGTTGGGAATATAAATGTGTCACTAATATGTCGGTTAGTACTTTCAAGTGTATAAATAGAGCAGAAAATCAAAAAACTTAATTTCTCATACATTTGAATATCATACTCGCAGAACGACGCCCAGACTCGGGGCTATTTTTCTTAATCCTCTGCCCACTTAACTGGAAGCCTGCATGGCAGCATGTACGGAAGTATCTACGCAGGTAAGGGACAGCGTTTTTCGTTCAAAGGTTGATTTCAAACGTGCATAATTTATCGTGAACAGCTTATAAGCCCTTGTAAGTAAGTGGGCGAGTGAGTGAGCGAGATTTGGGCGGTTCTTTACATCGAGGTCTTGAGAGCCGATGATGGTGAAGCGAGGTGATTCTGGAGCAGCGCAGGAATGAAAATTCAGGGGAAACGGGAGATCCTCGAGGAAACCTGCCGACCAGCGGCATCGTCCGGCATTATTCCCACATGCGAAAATCCGGGAGTGACCCAGCCGGGAATCGAGCCTGGTTCGCCTAGGTGGGAGACGAGCAGTCTAATCACTAAACCACCGTGGTCCAGCATAGTTTATCCAACATGTCCTGAATGACTGTTTAGCCACTAACTAAAATTGAAGAAATATTTTGGAAGTACCACCCGTAACCAAGTTGGATTGGAAAAAAGAACCACTCATTTCGGCGACATATGTCGGTATGGTATTTATGGGGGTAAAAAAAGACGAATTGTTTATGCCTAATTGTGAGAGTCTATTAATTACATTTCGTGACATTCCAATGCATGCAATCATATTCCATTAAATAACACACTATTTCATTACATTACAATTCATTACATGTCACTACATTCCATCACATGTGGAATGTACCGAAATGTAATGATTGGAGTGTTACAATTAATCTTTGCCTGCATAAACAAGTGTGATTATCTGGAGTACTATGAGAGTTAGGCAGTTGCAGCAAGAGACCCTTTGTTCTGTATTGAGACCCAGTGTTTCATTATTTGTATCCAAAATGTGATAATACACATTCCAACACATTTTATTGCTTGCAATAGGGTGGAAATTCCTATCATTATTCTTCTTCTTTTATTCCCAAAGATATCTTGCCGAATATGTTCCCATGTTTTATAAACATGTCGTATATAAGAACGAAAAGTCTAGGATGCTGCTAAATTAATCTTTAAGATTAGGAGTCCATCACCAAGTGCCAAAACGCACATCGAACGAACTCATAAGAAGTCCGCGATGTCTCCTTCATGATTGTCCTTCAGAATTCAGGTTGTAAACTGGAACGCTGATAACGTCTCACTGCCTCACTCAGTAGAAAAACTGAATCGAAATATTGATGGGAAAGTTGCCAGTATTTCTGTAGGGATGCTGGTCGATAACTTTGGAAGCATGGAGCGGTGTTTCGAAAAATTGTTGAAAGAAATGGGCTACTACTCCCAGAATTCTACAACAGATATTTGATAGAAACACATTCTGGTCTAATTGGTTCAGTTTTATCCGTGTTGTTATCGAAGGAATGCTAAATTCACTTTTTTATTTGTCGGCATGTCATACTTCGACCAGGTGTATGTTCTGACAGTCCCTTCGAACACCATGGATGCCTTTTGTAAAGTAATAGACACTTCCCAATTGGGAAAACTAGTCATGTGCAGACAGTCAGGAGAAAATAAGCTTTTCATTATGGTAGCAGTCAATGAGAAAATGAAGCTGACTTGAACCTGTACACATCTGAGATCTCGATTCTGCTGCCATAAAATAACGCACAGGTCTAAAATAATATACAGGTCTCTAGTTACTACTGAATTTCTGAAAACTCCTCCAAGAGATTATTCGTATATCACTGCTATTAATCATATCCCAAGCACAGAGTACTTAAGAAAACTGAGGTGAAATAGCCTCTTAAATGGCGAACTCCAGCCGCACGTGCTAGCAAAATGGCGTGACGGATCAGCAGCATGAACGCAGTAGCCAATCAGCAACGAGGACCATTTCCAGAGCCTCGCGCAGCCTGTCAGAGAATGGGTACACCTGCCATCAAAGGAACTACCACATAATGGCAACTCTGTGAACTTACCTACTCTATGGCCCGAGATACACCTTGCCTAATCCCTGAAATGCTGGCGAGCCAGTGATGGTGGTGGTCGTACTTACCTCCCTCGAGGAAGATCCCTTTGTTGCCGCGCTTGAAGGACACCTTGACTCCGAGAATGTCCCGTCCTTCGTACACCACTTGCCGATGTTAAGGAGCGACACCACGCCTGGGTAGCGCGAAGCCAGACTCTTCAGACAGATGTACATCTGCGAGGAGAGGACTGATGAACAACAATCGTTATCTCTTCCATGCTAAGCCACAAAAGGAAATGGTTTAGCCCACGGCCGTCGAATGCAGGTCTGGACACTCGCCTATCTGACAGTGTTAGCGAATTGACCCCCTTACTGATTGATTTAGTTAATGCAGTAGCCGCAGATCGCTGCAAGCAAACTAGTGTTGCTAGCATTGCTGGTATAGTGATAACACCATAGAGATATGGATGTCGTTTTCCCATTTTAAGAAAAAGTGCCGTGCCCCTCCCATGTTAAACAGCACTACTTCGGTAGCAACGCTCAGCGGCTGGGTTCATGAACTAAATGGGTCAATAAGCGCGTCAACTTTTCAAGCTAGTGTCCAGACCTGTCTTCTAGGGCCGTGGTTAATCCTGTACAAACTTGCAACTGATAGCCCTGCTACGTCATAGATAACACGATAACAGTTCTAGGCTGTGAAATCCCAGCAACGAGATAAGCTAAACAAACAACATATAAGAGCACCCAGCTACACTGTGTTACCTCCAATGTTAAGCTTACACTGGGAAAAGGCTAAACGCGGCACTCTATATGTAATAAATACCATGTAGCATAGTGTGCAAGCCATATGACAAATTTTCTAAGTCCATAACCTTGTAACATTAAATGAGAATAACTGAACCTATTTCGGTTAAACAAACGTTATTGACGTTTATGCACGTTTCAGTGGTTCTCGTTTTATGTTTCAAGGTTATGGACCTAGAATATTTCTTATATAGCTTTCACGCTATACCTACTACTATTATATATAGCGTGCCGCGTTTAGCCTTTTCCCAGCGTAGATTTAACATAGGAGATAACATTGGAGCTGGGAGTTCTTATCGGTTGTTTGTTTTATTTATCTATTTGCTGAGGGATTCCACATTGCAAGTTTGTACGAACTAAATGATTTGCTCTTGGGGCTTTGCATGAAAGAGACGTACACTGACCCCAATCTTCGATGGCGAGGAAGTGACGATTGGTAGGTTACTAATAGGGTTTGTTAAGCCTGTTTACGGTAATGTGAGCTCTTTAGAAAACAAAATTTGAGAGAGATAGCTGCATATATCTACACACAAGCATTTCAGTAAAAGCATGTGCAAATGAAACTGGGAACGTGGGCCGCACTACAGAACGTTTTGGAATTGGGAATGTGTGGTCTGTGATGCCATGGCTAAATGAAGTATGTGTATAAACATGTGCGTAATCCATGACGTGTGTGTGCGCCACTCACCTACCGTCCACAGGGTGGCTGTGTCATCCCTTGATTACCACAGTACGTGCATGTGTCAACGACAGACGCAACACGCGTAGGATATATTAACGTGTGCAGGCAGAATCTTGTACGCCGTCGTCATGTTTTCATGCTTGCGTTGATGTTGGCTATCACTATGAGCAACTCTTGTGAGGTACGAATTGATACGCTAACACCGGCCCGTAAATTGTACAGTACAACCTGTCACTAGTGTACACACTGAAAGTCAGTGACACATGCAACTAATCCGGACACCTGTATTCGCTACATTCATTCTACTAGCTTCGCGGGCCACACGTTACCAACCTCGAAACGTTCCGTTAATGCTACTGTACGTATGAGCGTGCAGGCCTTTCGTTAAGTTGGCAGCGAATTCATTGAAATAATTCTAAGACTTGATGTCGTATTGAGAGTGTAATGTTTTGAGTGTATGGCCAGTGAAGTTACGGAGCACGAATTTGCATGTTATTAACAAATTTACTGTCTCCAACAGTTTCAATGTCTCACTTGAATGGCGCTTGAATAACATGACCAGGCCCATGGCAATGCGAATTAGACATATAGCGGAAGAATACACAACGTGCATACACGTGCAAGTATATGCTACTCAAGATAAAGTAAGCATTTTTTTTAAGTCTATAATTTGGAATAGTAGTCAATAAATATATTTTGTCGTAGCCTTAGAGGTTAACTTTCGAGTGAAGTGGAATACACACACTGTGTTTATTACTTACTTGAGAATATTTATTTTATAAAGTGGTGGATCTATAATAAAATGGCTGATAGAGAAAAGTAACTAGGTCCTCGAAAGTGCCCCATTCACCGTGAACAGCCTAAGGATTTCGAGCAGAGCTTTCCAAAGTGCTCAGTTTGCCGTGAACAGCCTATACCAGGTTTGCGCTGTGGAAAAAACGAATCGTAACATCGAGTACGATATTGCCGCAACTGCTGCGGGGATGCTGGCAGATAACATCCGAAACATGGAGCGGTGTTTCCAAAAGTGGCTGATAAGAGCGCTCGACTACTTCCAGCATCTCACGCGAGTGATCGTCTACACGGACCTGGAGGTCTGTTGTGATTCCGCAAGCAACGACGCGGCCACAGCATACCCAACACTTGCAGGCATAATGTAATTTTAGGCATTGCGATGAATAAATTTTTTGTTTGGAACTGTTCTAGCTCCAATATAATGCTCTGCAATATGACGCGGACAGTAAAAATGTGTTTATGTTTGATGTTATTGGCAGCAGGTGTTTATGTACTTACTGAATGAACGTAACATACACAATTAATGATGCCTCCAACCAAGTGAGGGGTTTCTATTATCGCGTGCCGTTTTCTGCTGCCTATATTAACGTCGTATATCATTAAATCCACTCACTGTGTAGCGGGGGCCGTGGTGGTGTAGTGGCCAGACTATTTGCCTCCCGCATAGGCGAATCGGGTTCGATTCCAGGCGAGGTTGCTCCTGGATTTTCGCAAGCGGGAATCGTGCCGGACGATGCTGCTGGTTGGCGAGTTTTCTCGGGGATCTCCCATTTCTAACGCCCTTGCATTCCGGCGCTGCTCCATTCTCACCTCATTTGACCCTTGTCGGCTCTCAAGACCTCATGCTAAGATATGCCCAAATCTCTCCACTCTTGTGCGTCGTCCAGTATACCAACCGCCGTAACGGGAAGTGTCAGAAATACAGAAGTGAAATGCATGGCTGAGTTTATCGCGAACTGCATCCACACGCGCTTGATAAATGTCCTCACTGGCCAGGAATACGGTGGAACGGTATACCGGCCAATAGGGAAACGTATGCAATGCGCCCAACCAGATCCAAAGTTAGTTTTCCAGAGCCTCGGTCGTGGTCGATGAGCGACAAGGACGCTTACGTCAAAGAACCCGCTTTGCTATTTCGCTTCTGTATATTTAAGTTACATATTCTTTGGCGCCTGCGATGTAAACCGCAGCGCACTCAAGGCAACTATGCAGCATGATTCTGCGGAGGATTTTTCATTATCTACCGCAGTATGTAAATGAGCTACACCCACTTGGAAACGTCCAAAGCTTGTGGATGCTGCCTACCAAGCCTGCAGCCATGGGTTAATTTTAAAGGTAACGGTTTCTAAAAATATATGCTTTCTAATTGACATTTTTAAAGTAATACTGGCATGTTAAACAATCTTGCCAGTTTTTATGTCTGATAATAAAAAAAAAATAACGCTAACATTTAAATTTTACAAAAAATTATAAATTAAATTTTTAAGAAATTTATTAACTTAGCAGTATTTTCTGAGAAAGCGGTGTCCAACATTATTTCTTACTTAAAACATTTGTATTTAAATCATATATTTAAGAAGGGATTTCTCTAACCTTGATTCACCACTTAAACTCCATGGCTGCAGTCTTGGTAGGCCGCTCGCTTAATGCCAGCCAACGTACCCTGATGCCAAATGTGAAAGGCAACAACATTAAATACTACATATGCTATCAGCATTTGTGCTAATTATAAAAGTCGTATTTGCTTATGATAAAAAATTATTGTTATAAGTATCCTTGACAATTTAAGTAATGATTACATTGTTTATTACTTAATAATCTAACAGCCTAACATTAGTCAAAGACTTTGAAAGGCGACATTGATACAAAAAAAAGCAGTGAACAAAATATACCTTGGGCAATACACAATACCACATTAAGGTGAGTGAATTTGAGTATTTGTATGTGACATAAATTGAGAAAGGGAAGATACAAACACATTTAATGTGACATACACCTTAACTCGTAATTAATAAATAACATTTTAATACAGTTTTTTAATAGTATCATATTTATATACGGTGGAATAACATTGATACAAATACACACAGTGAATGATATGCCCTATCAATGATTTAGATAGATATAGTGGTGGTAAATAATATGGCGTGATTACAAAATTAGAAAAAAATTTGAAACTATTAATGTATTATTTTTTTAAATAATAATGTTCGATGGTGATTCTTTGATTTATAAATGAATATGTATTTCGGAAATATTATTGCAGATATCAGTGGTGGTAAAGGCTGATCACGATATAGTGAGCACTTTAGAAATCAACCTTAGAAAAAAGTCACTGCGCCTAACTGCATATATTTCAACGGGTGCCCTGAGTGGCATGCGCCCAGTAAAGTTGATAACGATGGATGGCAAGTAGTTCTGTATCTTAACGTCAAATAAAAAGTGTTAGGTAACTATTTATGATCATTTAAATTACTTATTTCGCTTTATGTTTGTTTTAATGCATCGAAGTGCAAGTATGAGCAGATTTGTAAAATATTCTGTTTTCTGATAATTTCACAGTTTCACTTCACCGAAGTATGAATAAAGATATGAGGCATATGACAATGTTAACCTTACATAAGGCGGACGAATACACAACGTGCATACAAGTAGGTCTTAAGCTGGTCCTTCAAAAGTGCTCATTTAAGCTTAAACAGCTTATATATTTCGATAAATCATTGGCTTTGTAATGTGTTGGAACGACTGAGGATCTCTTGAATACTGATGGTGGAAAGGGTAGGGTGGACTCTGGGCCCAAGTTCATGTAACATTTCAGAGCTGTAGCAGATGACCAACATACGGTGTATATCACAGATAAGTAGATCTCTTTCTTAATTTCAGTTACTGTGCGTTGAGAGAATCGGTGTTTTGCTCGTAGTTAAAATATTCAGTATCTTACCGAAAGGAGATCAAAAAGCGTATTGAAATTTTTTGGTACTTCTTTTCTGCTGGAATTAGGTTAGTTAGGACACGGTTCCATATCACAGAATCACATTTTTATTTTTATATAACTATAGCACAATACATACGAAGTGTATGATTGGGCGATGTTGATGGAAAATGCACAATATTTCATAAGACAAAGCGTTTTGTTTGTCTACGTGTTGGTGAAATACATAATCTGGAACTTAAGAGCACAACCAGGTTCCGTAGACAATTAGTTTGTTTTGAAGCGGAATGACTTTAGGAGTTTGTTTAAATGTAATGTTACTCGTTGTGTGGCGAAAAGGTTTTATTGGAAATATTTTGAATAGTTTTATTCAGTTTAATCGACACCATTTAATAGTTACCTTGTTGTTGTAGTCTTGTGTAAGAATGAACTGTCACTATGGTTGTCCATATAAATTCTAAGTTTTAAGGTACCTGACATATAAAAATGGCATCGAATTTTACAAAACTTCCACCATATGATAAATTAAATTTTAGAAAAAACAGACG
This sequence comes from Dryococelus australis, assembly GCA_029891345.1. Taxonomy (NCBI): domain Eukaryota; kingdom Metazoa; phylum Arthropoda; class Insecta; order Phasmatodea; family Phasmatidae; genus Dryococelus; species Dryococelus australis. The sequence goes on along the minus strand of CM056996.1, from coordinate 15,838,482 downwards.
TGAAAATAGTTCCTCTCTGGGGTACATTGTCCCGAGTATGATATGTTAACATTTCTCCAATCGACAGTTGCAGTTATTTTTCAAAATAACAATTCACCGAGTATATTAAAATTCTAATGAAGCCAACATTGGTTAATTTTTGTACAATTAGTGTGTTTACAATTATCTAAAGTTTTGTTTAATTCATAAATCACAGCGTAGATCTATCTGGGAGAAATTTTCAGAATGTACATGAAGATAATAATTTTGAATCAATTTGTTGTTATAGTTATACCGGGTAAAAAAAAAACCACGTGGGAGAGTGGTTGATAAAAGTGTAATGTGATACCAAAAATACGATGTCAAAGTTTTCTAAAAAAAAATTGGCAAATCTCCATAAAGAATAAGTCGGTTTTTAATCGTCTACAAAGATTTTATAACCCGTGTTAAAATCAGGAGCTACGAGTGCGTGCTTCCACACTTCGAGATAAGTTACAATAGTCAGACTCTTGATATTTAGTCATTCAACACCCTGCGAAAATAAGACGACAGTCACTTTAACTAGTATCAGTTTGTTATAATAATAATTGTAATATTGAATTTGAATTTTCGTTGTGGCATCTTTTTGTATACTGTGACGGCTTCGGGAAAAAAAACAGTCTTTAGAGAAAGCGATGTTCATCACCACTTCGCCTTCAAGTCTGCTGTAGCTGCGGAAGTAGCTGATGATGAGGAATCGGACACGTGATACTAGTTCTAAACAAAAGTTGTGGAGCGAGAATCACAGACGGTTATGAAAGATCTGTGCCATAGGAGTTCACACTCATTGTGAAGTCGTCTCTGGAAAGTACTATCGCAGCTCGCCGACCTGGTGCCCCTGCCACGAAGCAACCAGCAACCCGCACTACACATGTGTATTGTTGGAAGCTTGACTTGCTGGATTTGTACAGACGGCGCCCGCCTTCCTGGCGTATGTATTGCGCTGCAGTGTGTTTAAAATACACCTTTTCCCACGAAACTGTTAAAAACGTGCCCAACGTGATTACCTACAAAAATAAACACACACTTCAGGCGAGGCGTGTTGAGTGCTTTCAAGATGTCACGCACATTGGCACATTAAAAATGCCTTTTCAGAGAACTCCAACAAGGCTAAGAATGGCCCCTTCATAACGCTGTATCCCACAATATACGCACAATATATAGATAAGAAATACCCAAGGGTCTTGTATTGAACCTTGCTACACTTTTCACCAATAAAACGATTGGTTCACCGCTTAAAGTCGCGTGGACTTTAAGGAGAACTCTACACGCCACTTCAGGGCTTTGGGCTTAGAGGCGATAGCACACTTACTGCGCTTTAAAGTATCTTTCTTATGACTCCTGCCCTTCCCGGTCTCAAATGCGATAAATAGCCCCAGGTAGGTGGATCCCTTAACATATTTTTTTTTAGCATAAATATATATTGTTTTCCTCGGCCATACGAATAAGAAAGTAAATTTATCGGAAAATTTATTATGATTAAATGTGATAATTCGAAACATTATTTTAAAAAGTTTTTTAAAAAAGGAAAAGTATATTTTAACACATTCAGAAACGTTATTCATAATCGTATAGATGCTGTAAAAAAAACTCGAGTGGGGAGTGAACCCAGTGTGAGGCAACACTCCCTGAGTGACGGGCTATCCAGCTGGGACCCGTAGGCGCCCATCATCCCCAGACATAACATGAAATGAGATCCTAGGATGGAGTGGCACTGGAATGCAAATACGTAAGGAACGGGAGTACCCCGAGAAAGCCAGCCGGCAAGTGGCATCTTCCAGCACGATTCCCGCATGCGAGAATCCGGGAGTGAACCCGCTAGGGATCGAGCCCGGAACGCCGTGGTGGGAGGTGAGCGCCCTAGCCACTGCGCCACCGCTGCCCCACACAGATGCTGTAAACGAGGGTTTATTTGGATCGTATTTTGAATACGTCAATGTTCAGTGATCAGCGAGTGCCCTGTGGACAGACGGTTCCCAAACCTTACCGCTGCTCTACTTAAAGACTTTCTCGGATTATAGTCGCACTGCAGTGGCGCTGGAACATTCAAAAGTTGTGTAAGTTGGAGCGGGAAGAGAACCGTACAGCCTGAGATCCGAGTAAAAAAACTGCAGATCACATTTTACAATGACTGCTGGAAACTGATAGGTTAAGTGAAATTAGTACTCGGGAGATGATCCTCTGTGTACGATTTCACACCCCAGTTATAAACATTTCGTTAAGTAATATAATTTTTTTTTCTGTTATCAGTTAAAAATATTTCTGCTGCAGCATATCGTAAAGTTTTTCTGAAAATCAGAAAGCTACAGGTGCACAATGAATTAAGTCACTAAAGGACGTGACAGTGATATCATTTTAAAGTTTACAAATGTTTTCTACCCAGATCCAGCGCAAATGTATCTCAGAACAGAAATTGTAAAATTTGTTTCTTCTGATTACGAAACAAGTCCTGCGTCAACTAAATGTATGTACTGTGTACTCTTCTAATATACCGAAAATAAACCTTTCAATGGTCCTAATCATTTCATTCAAGCGTCGTTCAAGTTAAACTGTGTAATGAATAGGAACGTTGATGAGCATTTAACCAACTTGACAATTTTTACACACTTACGTGCATTGGCATGTTTATAGGCTATTCATGGTAGAGCGAGCCCTTTACAAAGCCGCTCTTATTTGAAATAGTAGTCACTAAATATATTTTATTTTTGCCTTTGGCGTTCACTTCCGAGTGCGTTGGAATCTACACACTGTGTTTATTACTAACATTACCATATTTATTTATAAAATGTGGTTAAAGGATAAAAAATTTATGAAAGGAAAAAGTAACTAGGGTTTCAAAAGTTCTCACTTTACCGTGAACAGTCTATAACAGAATTACCATATACCATACGGCCAACGATTCATTCATAATGTTTGGATTTTCAAAAATCATCCACCTATATTTAATTTATTTCTTTCTCTGGTAAACAAGTAGCATTTAGTACAATATCTGTCCTTTAGAAAATATATTTTGGTGGAAAAGAAAATCGCTCAGCTATAAAATACTTCCCTAAAAACGTTGAAGTTATAATAAACACTAGCCACAAGTACAACTATAGTCAGTTCACGGTTACTTCCAACTTTTCTGAAGCTCTGCTAAAGTTTTCCTTCCAGGATATTCCTCCGCTTTGTGCTGCAACGTCCACACTTTTCACTATTTCTGTATCTTGTTAACATAATTTATGTACTTTTCACATGTTTAAATATGCTCATATTTAACACTCGTAATCTTCGGTATGTTATGACACATATTCTTTATTTACTATTTGTCCATTTTCACATGGTTAGAATTTTGAATAATTAGATGTACGAATGGCCATATTCATGTGTAAGTGCATTTAGTTAGCTAGTTTTATTTTCTGTTTGTATTTTTAAATTAATATTTTATATTAATTACTTTTCACGGTCTCAACTGATTGTTGATGTTTCAGGGATATTTTTTGTATATTTTTATTACATTTCTACGAGACCTTAAATTCTATGGATTAGGGATTTAGGCCGTTTTGGAGTGAGTCAGTTTAGATTTACGTAACGAGTCATTCGATAGGTCAGCAGGTTTAAACCCTGCATCCCTATTGGTGGAAGAGTCCAGCATAGGGTAGGCAGGTTCGTTTGGTTAGAATCTTCCGCTTTTTGCCGCCATATTCCGATGCATCAAGGCATTAGAACAGGACGCCCGTCCAGAAGTTGGACGAGGCCTATGATTTTAAGTAAGATTTTAGGGTGTTCAATTTTAACAGCTCGCATTATGTTTTTATTCGTGTATTAACGTCGAGTAGAGCGTGAAATAGCTCCTCCGTTTTAGTAATAAGCGGCTGTTTAGTAGATAGCCAGGTCGTTAGACGTCGCTACGTTCGTGAGCTGTGAGCCACGTATGACAGAACTCCTACACTTCTTATTGTTGCATCCTGAGCCTACAATATTTGATCCTATCCTGTTCCTACAGATTAAATGGTATTCTTCTTCGAGATCAACCCTACAGTAACGTAAGAAATACAGTACTCAATTTCGCGACATATCTAGTACAGAAAAGATGTTTTGTCGTTGCCATTCAGGGTTGTTTGATTGTTTCATTTTCCAGCATTGATTTTTAAGTTTACACATATCTGAATATTTTTATTGAATAAAAGGATAATTGCTGGAAATTACACTGCGTCTGACGTGTCTTCGTGTTCTCTTCTCTACTTTCTTGATTTGGATCCTCTTCTAATACATATAAACTGAATCTCAAAGAGCACAAAGTAGGTTTAAGAGTCTTTGCATGTCAGAATAGTTTTTCAGCTTATTGGCAAACTGTGGTTTGTCGTGGTGTGTAACAAGGTGAGTTGGGTACGCAGAGAACGTCTGGAGTCGGAGTCCGCCTGGCTTAGAGTGGACTTGTTACTGAGCTGCATCAACAGACTACTAATATCCCATGCCAAATTTGATAAATATAGCCAACAAACTGTTGAATGAATGCGATACGAGAGGGAGGTGCATGAGCTATGAAATTAACCGCATATGTACGCAGGTAGAAGCTCGTACACACGTCACATTGGTCAATGAAATACAGCCTTTTACATAATTTCAGTTATTTAATCTTGCTTAATTTAAGCTAGCACCCTTTTCCGAGTAATATCACGTGGCAGTACACTAGTTCATTTCCCCTCGACATCAATATTCAGAAATTCAGCCACTGTCCCCACATTAAATTAAATGTATATATGAAGTACAGCATTACACGCACTGGATGTACCATCATATGTTAAACACAGTGTTTACTCCAGATGTAAAGGGCTGTCACATTACAGTACAGACAAAGCTTAAAAATTTACACCAGAGGGCCAACGCACCGCACGCGTGCTCACTCAGTTTCGGAATATTTTACATAATAACTATTTCTTACTAACCTGTACAAATACACTTATTTTCTCTCTGTCTTTATTCATATCAGTTATAAATGATATATTATTATTTTATAAAATAAACGTAAAAGTTAAATTAAACAGAAAATAAGGGTCTTTTAGCTCTCTATAAAACGCTTGTGATACGTACAACCAAACACGTCATACATGGGATTTTTTTAAAAAAGATTTTGATTCAAAAAGTTTGAAGAAACTGAGAATAGACTATAGTGTTCGAGTAGCACGTGAAGATGGCCACGCCCTTCAACGCAGCGGGCCAATAACATACATTCGTCGGTACAGCTACTGAGTTCTGAGTGAGTGCAAACTGTCAATTTTGCGTCAATGCCTTCACAGACACACAATAGGTGATTCGCGTCAAGCATGTTGGAAATAATGGCATCAGTACATTCGGCTCAGCGTCGAAAGTCGCAAACAACATATAACAAAATAATTAATTTCATTTCAGTAGTCACAAATGTTCATCTATCACATTTTAATTCAACTTTAGGATGTGGAACTACTTCCCCCGGCCATTACCAACTTCACTGGGCGTGTGTCGTTCCGCGCGCCTGTTAAAATACATATAAGTTAAAAAGTGCTCAGTTAACCTAAACAGCTTACAGCAGAAATAGTCCTTTTTTTTTCTGGATGGGAAGAATTGCCGTTGTGCCATTTGAATAAACAGTGTATAAAATGTTCTTAGTCATTAAATAATTTTTCAAACCCCGGCTTGGAATCTAATTTATTGCGCATTTGTATCCTTCCACCATATGAAAAATTAGCGTTTCTGAACACTATTTATGCGTTGATTAATTGAAAATAATATATTGCTAGGAAAGCACGTATAAATTTGCTTCAAGCTATTTTCTAGTCCATGTCACAAAATCTGCAGTGTGGTATTGCAATATTGTGGCATTATATGTACTCCGGATTTTATTAAGCTTTAGGACTAAATATGCGTTTGTTTATATATGCGTTTGTTTATGAACGCCAAAGGCGTATATCGTGTAAAGCGCGTTCTGTGAATAATAATTGAAAACTCTATAAAGTGATGTGATGCGTCTGGTTTGACCATATACAGTTAATTTTGTTCATAAAATGTTCACTTTGCCCCTCCATTGATGCGTGTTTCATAAAAAAATAAACATGCAATCATCTATTGATCATTATATTTGTGGAAGCCCGGGTATTCAATAACAGTCTACTCACCGCATCTGTCGAGTGGTACTTATACCGACCAAACTTGCTCGCTGGCCTCGCACGACTTTTGATCTTCTCCTCCTGGATTAGCCTGTGAAACTCACAAAACTTTAGGAACAAGAAAAGGTAAAACATATAGTGAACATCATAAAACAATTAGTATTCTTAATGATCAAATAATTAAGCTTTCAATTGGCTACTGATCATGCGCCTGGAATATAAAACCGTTTTATTAATTTCGCGCTGTTGAAGTCATCAAAAACATTTTAGTTCGCTTTCTGTGATTGTGCTACGAATTGACACGCCCTGGAGTACTCTGACCAGTCATTAGTAAACTCTTAAGAATAAAAGTAACTAAAGGATGTCCACGATAAAATGAGTACTTTTGAAATCAACCTTACAAAAAAGTCACTTTCCTTACCTGCATATAATTTAACGGGCAAACTGAATGAAATGCGCCCAGTAAAGTTGGTAACGATGAATGGAAAGTAGCTCAATATCTTAACATCAAATAAAAAGTGCCAGGTGTTACCATTTGTGATAACTTAAATTATTCCTTTAACTTTATGTTTTTTTAATGTATCGACGTGTAAAAATGAGCAGATTTGCAAAACATTTTCTTTTGTAATAATTTCACAGTTGCACTTGATAGGCGCATGAATAAAGTGACGAGGCCCATGGCAATGTTAATTTTACATAAGTCGGAAGAATAGACAACACGCATTTAATTATAGCTTAAGCAGGGCTTTCAAAACTGCTCATTTTACCGTGAACAGCCTATAACCACATGCGGCCAGTGGTTTCTCATCGTAGCAGAAGACTACAGAGCACGTGACAGCCGTGAGTGAATGAGTGAGTGAAGAGATTTGGACGGCTCTTAACACCGAGGTCTTGAGAGCCGACAAGGGTGATTTAGGTGAGTATGGATCAACGCCGGAATAAAAGGGCGGGGGAAACGGGAGATCCCCGAGAAGACCTGCCGACCAACGGCATCGTCCGGCACGATTCCCACATGCGGAGTGACCCGGCCGTGGATTGAACCCGGATCGCCGTGGTGGGAGGCGAGCAGCCTAGCCACTTAGCCACCGTGGCGCCACGTGACAGCCGCTCGAGTGAACACAAGAGTGCGGATTATGTACTTGTGGTCAGTGAAATCTCGAAGACTCCCGTACTTGAAAAAAGCGTTAGGAGTATAGCCACACAGTTTTGTACCTCCACGAGACCGCAATTCGTAAATTTACGACACCCAGTAAACGTTTCTGTATTTTCCCAAACAATTGCTTGGAATATAGTTACCGAAATTATTTTTGTAACAATACAGGATAAACTAGAGCAAAATTTACAACACGTTACAGTGTTGTGTGTGAAACATATGTGGCATTTAACAAGCTTGTACTATATACTTCTCCGTCCGCAACTCGGCCCGCGTGTACTACACGAAGCATCGATTTCCTTTACCGAAGTAGGGGGGTATTTGTTCATTACATTAGTAATTATAGGCTGTACACGGTAAAATGAGCACTTTTGAAAGCCCTGCTTAAGATCTACTTGTATAAACGTTGTGTATTATTCCGCCTTATGTAAAATTAACATTGCCATGGGCCTCATCACTTTATTCATGCGTTGGTCAAATGAAACTGTAAAATTATTAAGAAAGTAAATACTTTACAAATATGCTCATCTTAACACTTCGATGCATTAACAAAACAGAAAGCGAATAAAATAATTTTGGGTCATCACAAATGGTTACCTAACATTTTTTAATCGTCGTTAAGATATGGAACTTCTTTCCACTCATCGCTACCAACTTTACTGTGCGAATGTCACTCAGTGCGTCCATTAAAATATATGAATGCAGGGGCGGTGACTTTTTTCTAAGGTTCATTTCTAAAGTGTTCACAGCCTCTATACACTCAGGTGCTAGGACGATCAAGTTGCTACACTGTAGAAGGCCACCAGGAGATGCCCACGTGAGCAGCAGTCCTCCCTCAAGCCTCTCTTCAACGATTGTCCCTCGGCATTTTTTATACTCACGGCGAAACGAGCTTTGAGGGGGAATTGCAATCTCTTGATTTCGAAAGACTACTCGAATGGCATGAGTTGTATGCGCGTTTTGAAAACTTGCTCTCCCACTGCAATGCATATCCAGTAAAGACTGTGGACTCTCGATTACATCTTTTTGCCAAGCTTTGACTTTTGTCTGGTGATATTGCAGCGTTTTGGCAGCAACATGAATGGAACCCCAACACTGAGAAGTTCGTAAGGTGGAGGCCAGGAGAGTAAATTCTGTTGAAGAACTCCACAAGGCAATGAGAACTACATCATGATTTTTTGCAACTGTTTCCACAGAGTTTTACTCAATTTCTACCCCTTCGAATAACTTAATCTAACTACTGTCATATTATCAACGTAACATCTTGTATTGAAACTTTTTTTAAACTATTTGTCAATTCGTTTCAAAATTGCAGAATAATGATTGTAATAACTTATTTTTGCCTTCTGAGTATTTCTCGTTGTAATTGAAGGTACGATAAATGTTACTGCAGTGAACATAAGCTCATATTTGTTAGAAAACTTAATATGTATTTTAAAAAAAACGGATTCGTCATTCTTATAAAACGTGATTTTGACTGTTCTGTAGGTTATTCTGAAGTTTATAGTTCTGATGGTTCTGTTTGAATGAAACTAATTAATTGTTGCCAGACGAAGATACTTACTGTGGATCTGGAATTCACAATATATCCTAAATGACTCTTGAGCGAAAATACCGTATGATATTTTAAACTGCGATTTAAAATATGATTTATTAAATATGTATGTAAAGTCTAATACGAAAAATTACGTAGTGCAACAAAATTCACTGACAGCGCATTCGACGAAAACATGCTAATTAATTACTGATCCTGCTCAATTCTGACTTATTTCTGAACTGAAGGGGAAGCGTGGTTAGGGGGTTGGGCTTAACTTATCGTTGACAGCGAGGTCATTAGAGAAGGTGAAAGCCAGGGATCCATCCCGGCATTCACCTGGAGTGATTTCAGAAAACCATGGAAGGCCGAAATCAGGATGGCCGGACCGGGAATCGAACCCGTGTCCTCCCGAATGCGAGTCCTGTCGGTTACCACTGCGTCATATCGCTCGGTCTAAAAGGGAAATGAAACTTTTTTCCTTCAGTAAGAGACAGGTGTAAAGTTTATTCATAAATTTCTCGTTTGATAAGTTTCTACAAGACTTGTTGGTTTGAAAGTTATAGACATGGAAATATGTAATTTAGGTTAGATATAATCGAAAAAAATACTCGAACCGTTTTAACATTCTCGGGTATTTGAATTTAAACAAATTCTGAAACAAGTTTTTAAGTATTTGAATAGCAAACCTTTTATAGAAGAAAGCATAACGATACAGTCGATCTATCGGGATATTAAGAATTCTTTTAGAATGCATTTTACTCCTTTCATCCCTCGAAAGGGATAATTAAAAAAAAAGAAATTAATTATTAGTCTTTTATATACGTAGCCTTCGGAACCAAAGAGAATGAATATATCTGACCGCGTTTTGCGCTATTAGGGAGTCCTCGAAAAAAAACATTTGTTCCCTTTCCCCTCTCTTAGAAATTGAATTTAATGTAATCCTGAAATCATTTTTTAGATATTTCTTTAGGAAACCTTTAAAAGCTTAAAGCATAACGATATATTGTCAGGTTAATAAGCTATTTGGGAGTACTTTAAAACACATTTCACCACTTTCAACCCTATTAGGGGTTGAATTAAAAAAAAAAATATACGGAAATTATTTATTATTTCTGGGTGTATCAGTTAGGCAACCTATTGAAGCTAAGAGCACAACGATATCTCATCGGGTTAATTTGCTATTGAGGAGTCCTCAAAAACACATGTTTTGCCTTTGCGTCCTGTTAGGAAACGAATATTGTAAAGAAAAAAACTTACTTAGTGTGTGACTGCGCTCTAAGAGGAAGTCATCCCTAAATGTTTATGATTTTGTGCCCAGTGGTTTGGGATATGCTTTTTTGAGACAGTCAGTAAGTCGGGACACTTAATTTTATACGTAGAGATGAAGACGACAATACATTTGTTAAATTTGTCTGTTGACTAAAACAAAAAATATTTTATACGGAATGGTGGTGTTTGCTAAAATGAACATCTCGGTGCATGCCCTATAAACACATGGTCACAGACGAAATGGAGGGACTAGAGGTTCTTATTAAACGGTGAAATTATTACTGCAAATTTATTTATTTTGTAGAAAGGAAAAAAATAATTTAAACTATGCCCGGTCGAACTTTAGAAATTTAGAGTCACGCATATTGTTGAAAATAAAGTTTACTATAGTAAGAATGAGTCATTATATAATTTTTAAACATATTGAGGCTTTTTACTGATCTGTCAGTAGGGAGTTTTGTGATATTTTCCTTTTTACCCGTGGTACCGTCGTGCGGCGTTTCACACTAACTTAAGATAACGACGGCAACTCTTCGGGCTGATAGAGGCCCTGGCATTCCTGAGAGGTCCACGTGTTTGACAATATTATAAAGGGAATAAATCATGTATGGTTTGTAGTCCACTCATGGTAGCTTCTCCATATTTTCAGTAGTTGATAAAATTCTAACGTCAGTCTATTCATCCGCCTCGCACAAACAAAGCTTATTCAATTATAGGAAATTACACCAAAGGGTCAGCGCACTCGGTTTAATATTATTTTGCATGAGAACTATTTCTTAAGGGATAAGTATCCTTGCTATATTGGATTTACGCATTTTCCTCATTAACTTAATTTTCGGAGTCAATATTTAAAAACCAAGCTAGTCATTACATAGGGAACATTTTAATAGTTATTTCTAAATCCCGCTATTATTTCTTGCATGATTAGTGTCACATCTGTCACTGTAATCAAACATTATCTAACTATTTAATAATTTCAGTCCCACATGGGAAAATACAGGTATATTTGAAACCCTACAAACTAAAAAAAAATCGTTAAGTAGTCGTCCATGTCGTGTCTAGCTCAGAATTTTTATTTCTGGTCATACATTTTCATTACGAAGATTTGTAAGACAATTCCAAGATGGAGGGGATACTACCCTCTTAAAGGCTGTTCACGATAATGTGGCACTTTAGAAATGAACCTTAGAAATAAGTCACTGCTCCTACGTGCATGTATTTTAATGGGCGCACTGAGTGACAATCGGCCAGTAGAGTTGGTAACAATGAATAGAAAGTAGTTCCATATCTTAACGTCGAATAAAAAGTGTTTGGTAGCCATTTGTGATAACTTAAAATTATTTCTTTCGCTTTCGGTTTTTTTTTTTAATATAACGAAATGTAAAAATGAACAGATTTGTAAAGTATTTACTTTCTTAATAATTTCACAATTTCATTTGAACAACACTTGAATAAAGTGATAAGGCCCATGTTAATGTCAATTTTACATAAGGCGGAAGAATACACAACGTGCATACAATTAGATCTTAAGCAGGGCTTTCAAAAGTGCTCATTTTACCGTGAACAGCCTATACTAAGCATTACCAAAGCACCTTTTTCCTATTTGTTTTAATTTGCGTCAATTTGAATTGAAACGTTATAATATATGAATTAATTACAAGTAAAAATTCAATTGAACCAAACCAACTGTAACGGGCGCAGAGAAGTAGAACAGCGCAGAGAGCAAGAGCTCGAGCCGCCAGCGTTTTGATAATAAGCGCCTGTTTGTAAAACACGGAAACAATACGGGAAATACATGAAGCCCTGAGGGCGAGCGAGAGCTGTCTCGCCACAGCCAGCCACCGACGGGGCACAAAAGGTATCAAATGCTTGTGATATATATTTAGGAAACAACTAAACACGTCATGCATGGGCTGTGATATGAAAACGTGTGAAGATACCGCGAATAGACTGCAAGTAACTTGGTCTGTCGCACGACAGGTCCATGAGCGTACCAAAGGGGATCAAAATACACCTAATCTCGGGCCGGGAAAATATTGACGTGAATGCGTCTTTAATTTAAATTAGCAAACATAGTGCGAGGCAATCCAGAGAATCCGATGGTAACAAAATCGGGGGATACAGTTTGGCAATGCAGCTCCACATCTATAGTCTACATTCAAAATGCAATTACACCACTCGATTGCCAAAGGATCAAAGAATATGCTACTTTGAGTGAGGACTGCGAAGAATCAAGCTAGGTGTCATGGGTGGAGAGGGGGGGGGGGGGCAGAATTTCGAGTTCGTTTCGCCGCGTCTCATAACTTCAGTGTAGCACAACTTTCGACTAGGGGAAACTACAACGCTCGTTTAGGTTTTAATCGACAGCTCTCGTCAAGATCAATCGGTTGCGCGTATAAAAAAAAAATCGGGTGGCGTAGTTATGGTGAAATTTACGCGTTTAATGTAAAAAATTACGAAAACTTAACACAATTTCGGCCTATACTCGTCTAAAAGCCAAGTCAGAGTAAAGAAATCGTATACGGTTGGAAAGAGCATCTCAAAAGTAAACCAGTGATACCCATGAGACTCCGTATGATCGTGTGAGGCGGCGGATGCCGGGAACGTACAATAAACATCAAGGCGTCCGAGCGCGTCAACGTAGACGTGTTCACGCAAAACAAACGGCCGTGTCCGCAACACAGCCAAACATTATTTTTTTTTTTTAAAGAAGCTGAAAAATTCTTTAACTGCTTCTTCCTTCCCATATAGTATTATTTATATATTATATATTCATCATTTATATAATTGGAGATTAAACGCCCAAACTGCAGTGGGTGATTCCTTATTACAAAATAAAGTCGAAAATACACCTCGCACCGTACACATACAAGGAATATTAAAGGATATATGAGCCTGTGAATATAACGTATTTTTCGCCGAATGCCTTGTACAGCGCATGCAAAGTCACCAGCAGAATGGTGACATATACTTTCCATGTTCCAGAGACACATGCATAATGCTGGCCATACCAGGTGCGCGCGCTCTGTTCGGCTTGAGGAAGAGGCATGTCATTACTCTGGCGACGTGCCCTCCACTAGTACATGCTCCATAGCGCGTCAAATGGGCGTGTCCCATTCGACCGTGTGGCTTTCACTGCGGACAAATCGCCGCCATCCCTACCGCTGGCGGGAAGTACTGCAAGGCATTCGGCGAAAATGCGTTTTCAAAAGCCATTTTTTCACAGGCTCATGTCTCCTTCAATATTCCGTTTATGTATGCAGCGTCATACCGTATTTATAATAAGGAATGGCCTCCTGTGGTTCGGAAGCTTAATTTACGATCATTCTGTATAAATGCGCAGAGACGATGTGGCGTGGCCATTCCTTTGTTTTGGGCCTGCCGAGGCTATGGGAGTGGGCATTCAGCCTGATATGCTGCACCTTGCTGTTAAGTTTTGGCCAATGGCTCGCCTGCCGAGTGGCGGGCGAGTAGTTTACCAAGCACTGATTGGTACTGGCGTTCTAAAATTTCGCTGGCTAGAGACGCCATTTTGCTGGCTTGTGCGGTACGAGAGGGTGTTTTACCGTTGTATTCTTAAGTAAAGGCTATTCATGGTAAAATGAGCACTTTTGAAAGCCTTGCGTAAAATATACTTGTATGCACGTTGTGTATTCTTCCGCCTTATGCAAGATTAACATTGTAGTGGGCCTCATCGCTTTATTCATGCGTCGGTCAAGTGAAACTGTGAAATTATTTAAAAAATAAATGTCTAACAAATCTCTTCAATTTTACACTTCCATGCATAAAAAAAAAAGAAACTGAATGCGAAATAAATCATTTAAGTTAGCAGAAATGGCTATACCTTGCTCTTTTTATTCAACGTTAAGATACGGAACTACTACCCATCCCTCGTTACCAACTTTACTGGGCGAATGTCACTCACGGCGCCCGTTGAAATATATGCAGACAGGGCAGTGACAATTTCCTAAGGTTGAATTCAAAAGTGCTCACTTAATCGTGAACATCCTTTACTCCGTGGTACATGGCGAGTACTGTGATGAATCGAAATACTGGGACAGAACATATAAGCGGAGGAAAACTGAACTGCCGCCATGTAACACGTCTTTCGTAGAAGCCTGCCAGCAATACAAAGGAACGTCATTTGCTTCGACACAAACCTACTGTACGCTAGTCAACTCAACGAGGTTTTTTTTTTTAGCTGCATGGTGGTCGTCGGTTCGTTTCCTGAGCAATACAGAGAACGACAGCCAAAAGTTCTCTCGTTAGCTAAGCCCAGCACGTTTAGCTTTCCGCAGATGCTCTATGCGGCCGGGGAAGCGAGAGTGCCTCCAGCTTGCCTATGGCAACGTCCGCCCCGTTTCCCACATGATAATATCCAGGTGACCCCGCCGGGAACGGAACCCGGTTAGCCTTGGTAGGAGGCGAGTGCTCTGACCACTGCAACACCGCGGCCCCCAGGAAGTCATAGTCATTATCTGTGCAGTCTGAGTCCAACACAAATCTTATAGTCTATTCGCAGTATCTCCATACTTTTTGAATTAAACCTTTAAAAATTCTCTCCATGTATGACGTGTTTAGTTATTTCCAACCTATGCCACATATCACAACAATTTTATAATTGTGTTCATAAAAGTTATTTTTTCCCCCGTTAAATTGAAATGTTATTCATATTTTATCTTTAAATTATAATGCATCATTTATACATAATTTGAATAAAAAAACAGTGAGTAAACATGTGTGTTGTTAGTAATGCCTAATGAGAAATAGTTCTTATAGAAAATACTGTTACAACTGAGTGCGCATGAACTCGGTGCGTTGTGCTTTGGTGTAATTTTCCAGACTTAGTTAAGTTTAGTTTGCACGATGAGCAGGAATATCCTGTAAGTAGAACCAGTAGGGCCTCAGAAAAGTCTCAAGTAACCGAGAATGGATTATACAAAATTATTATTATTAATGTAGCTGCCGGCCGAAGTAAAACTTCCTCGCAGTCTAGGAAATCTCCTAACATTCCCCTGCAGTGAGGGGATGACCGTGCAAGAGTAAACACAAATAACCAGCGCATATTAACTAGTTAGACTCATATCAAATAACATACATTTTGAGAAAAACATGTCTTGTATTTTTTTAATAATCTAAGTCCGAATTTAAGAATAAATAGTAATTAATACTCTTATTTAAGTATTTCCAGTTGTAAGATGTGGCTGACTTAATATTGCCTAAATAAAATTAATATATAAATAATATTATGTGCTGCTATGTAACCGCGTGGTTCAAAGCTGTCATTTCACGGCGACATTTTGCTATTAAAGGATGCAAACTTAGTGTTGCGCTGCGGCTGTACATTTAACTATGTTCGAAATGTTCGGCCTTTTTATGGTCTGCTTAAACAAATATTCTGCCTAACGTTTAGTTTAGGGCAAATTCATTTTTATTTCCGCAGATAGATTCACGCTCAAAGTAGGTTCCAATATGCCACGTTCACACATGCCAATTCCTGTCGATTAATCACCACGTGCTTGCGATATTTGTGAGAAGACATTTCCTTACTTGATTAGACTATCTAGAATTAATTTACTCCGATAGTGGACACCTGTGATTCGCAGGCAGAGTTTTAAAATGCATAACAGTTTAAGTCATTAAATTACAAAAGTGGATCTGATCTCAAGTCTTTTGGCGTATAGCTAGTTACGGAATCTTGACGAGAGAAATAGGCAAACATATAATTAACTGTAAGGAAAAATATCACAAACTGAACATATAATTAAACCAACACAACTATTTAATCTATACTACTAAATAAAATAGAAGTGTCTGTCTGTGATTTTCGAATTTTTCACTTTTAATTATTTTTTCATATAGTATAATTGATAACTAACCCATATATAATGTTAATTCTTTTCGTGTCTGTCCGAACGGATTTAACTAAAAAAAACCACTTAACATATTGACATCCAATTTACACAGTATATAAATAATAAACCCCAGGACCAACTTAGCCTTTGTTTCATTGAGATATCTCAAACGGTTCCGGGAAAAAAATGACAATCAGGGATGTAAATAGGTACTGGATAAAGCTATTCTTAGGATTACTGCGTAAAAAAAGCATTGTTAAAAAAATTTCCCATCAATTCACGTGTCATTTTTGTCTATGGGCTGTCCTCTTTTCCTTCCAAAAAGCCGTAGTGACCCAGTGGCTAGAGTTATTCAAAGTGGGGCTGCAGTGACCCAGTGGATAGATGTATATCAAGTGGCTGGAACACCCAATAAGGGTGCCGCAGAAGCTGAGTGACTAGAGAACCCAATAGTGGGCCTGCAGCTGGTCAGGGGCTAGAGCACCCAATAGTGAGGCCGCAGTAGCTCAGTGGCTAGAGAACTCAGTAGTGGGGCCGCAACTGGTCAGGGGCTAGAACACCCAATAGTGAGGCCGCAGTAGCTCAGTGACTAGAGAAATCAGTAGTGGGGCCGCAACTGGTCAGTGGCTAGAGAACCCAATAGTGAGGCCGCAGTATCTCAGTGGCTAGAGCACCCAATAGTGAGGCCGCAGTAGCTCAGTGGCTAGAGAACTCAGTAGTGGGGCCGCAACTGGTCAGGGGCTAGAGCACACAATAGTTGGGCCGCAGTAGCTCAGTGGCTAGAGAACCCTATAGTGGGCCTGTAGCTGGTCAGGGGCTAGAGCACCCAATAGTGAGGCCGTAGTATCTCAGTGGCTAGAGAACTCAGTAGTGGGACCGCAGCTGGTCAGGGGCTAGAACCCCAAATAGTGAGGCCGCAGTAGCTCAGTGGCTAGAGAACTCAGTAGTGGGGCCGCAGCTGGTCAGGGGCTAGAGCACCCAATAGTTGGGCCGCAGTAGCTCAGTGACTAGAGAACTCAGTAGTGGGCCCGCAACTGGTCAGTGGCTAGAGAACCCAACAGTGAGGCCGCAGTAGCTCAGTGGCTAGAGAATCCAATAGTGGGGCCGCAGCTGGTCAGGGGCTAGAGCACCCAATAGTGAGGCCGTAGTAGCTCAGTGGCTAGAGAACCCAATAGTTAGGCCGCAGTATCTCAGTGGCTAGAGCACCCAATAGTGAGGCCGCAGTAGCTCAGTGGCTAGAGCACCCAATAGTGAGGCCGCAACTGGTCAGGGGCTAGAGAACCCAATAGTGAGGCCGCAGTATCTCAATGGCTAGAGCACCCAATAGTGAGGCCGCAGTATCTCAGTGGCTAGAGAACTCAGTAGTGGGGCCGCAGCTGGTCAGGGTCTAGAGCACCCAATAGTGAGGCCTCAGTAGCTCAGTGGCTATAGAATCCAATAGTGGGGCCGCAGCTGGTCAGGGGCTAGAGCACCCAATAGTGAGGCCGTAGTATCTCAGTGGCTAGAGCACCCAATAGTGAGGCCGCAGTAGCTCAGTGGCTAGAGAACCCAATAGTGAGGCCGCAGTATCTCAGTGGCTAGAGCACCCAATAGTGAGGCCGCAGTAGCTCAGTGGCTAGAGAACCCAATAGTGAGGCCGCAGTAGCTCAGTGGCTAGAGAACCCAATAGTTAGGCCGCAGTATCTCAGTGGCTAGAGCACCCAATAGTGAGGCCGCAGTAGCTCAGTGGCTAGAGCACCCAATAGTGAGGCCGCAACTGGTCAGGGGCTAGAGAACCCAATAGTGAGGCCGCAGTATCTCAATGGCTAGAGCACCCAATAGTGAGGCCGCAGTATCTCAGTGGCTAGAGAACTCAGTAGTGGGGCCGCAACTGGTCAGGGGCTAGAGAACCCAATAGTGAGGCCGCAGTAGCTCAGTGGCTAGAGAACCCAATAGTTAGGCCGCAGTATCTCAGTGGCTAGAGCACCCAATAGTGAGGCCGCAGTAGCTCAGTGGCTAGAGCACCCAATAGTGAGGCCGCAACTGGTCAGGGGCTAGAGAACCCAATAGTGGGGCCACAGTATCTCAATGGCTAGAGAACTCAATAGTGGGCCTGCAGCTGGTCAGGGGCTAGAATCCCCAATAGTGAGGCCGCAGTAGCTCAGTGGCTAGAGAACTCAGTAGTGGGGCCGCAACTGGTTAGGGGCTAGAGCACCCAATAGTGGGGCCGCAGTAGCTCAGTGGCTAGAGAACCCAATAGTGGGGCCGCAGCTGGTCAGAGGCAAGAGCACCCAATAAAAAAAAAGTTTCTAGATCAATTCAAATTCCTAAATATCATGCTAAAGTAAAACATGTGCGAAGCGATGGCAGGGTGTAATTTAATAACTCCATTAAAACTGAAAGAAGAAATATTAGTATTTTAAACATAAAACCTTAATGAAACTATGGCGGGATTTATTTTAATAACTTTACAAAAATATCATGCGAACGAAGTCGCACGGGTCAACTAGTTGTAAAATATGTCTATCTTGTAGGAGCACTGTTGTAAAGCTTTAATGTGTCCATATTTAAAATTTACAACTTTTCTGTTTCAAGAAATTAATGTGAAGATATTACCGCAGAATGACGCTATGATTTTCGTCATTATAAGCATAACATCCCACAGTATCTTTACCTTTCAATTTAGTAAACTCCTAACTCGCCTGAAGATCTGCTTCAATTTAGTAAACTCCTAACTCCCCTGAAGATCTGCATCAATCCCCCATTTCAACATTTTCTCGTTTTTACTGTAGCTCATTTTCTGGCGTACTTCTTACGTAAAAATCTCCTATGCAATATTTTCCATCAGGATCAAATGCTAATCTTTTTTCACACATCGGAGTGTAGTAGTCAGACAAAAAAAGTTGTAGCTTTTTCTGTAAAATAATTTTTAATTATACACATTTCGGTTGTAAATTTAATATGCCATACATTACTTGGTAAATCGAAATTGATTTTAGTTGCACGCTTTTAGAAGCCAGTTCTATTTTCGTTTTCAGCAAAAAAAAAAACACTCTACTAGTTCTTAGCGGGTAAAACTTAAAATTGCGATATGTTGAAGTCTGGTATTTTGTGTCGATGAAACGATACAGTAAAATTATTAGAAACGAAATTGTCCTACAATTTAGTCAGTTATTACATCAGTTCATAAAAAAATAGATTCAAATCACCACCAACTTAAACATTACCCTTTTAATGCGACGGTAATGTATAACCTCTCCACCGTAATTAACTGCAAATACCGTCTTTTGTGAACGTCACGTTGAAGTACCATAGGCTGCGGGCAGTATTTATATATATATATATATATATATATATATATATATATATATATATATATATATATTTAAAGTTGATGTAAAAGTTGTCAATTAAAGTAAATAAGTTGTATTAATTGTTTTTTTTTCTAGTCACAGTCAAGTCCAATTTTCATAAATCAATATAAGTCACTAGACAGAGAGCTCCTGCTACACGTACACGATACAAAAGAACGTTAATTAACTTTTAGCATTTCGGTGCGCTGTGCGTCGTGTTCTGTGAGTTACCAACAAAAAAAAAACAATAGTATTTGCATTTCGTCATCCCGCTTGCAAACAAAAGGTCAAACAGGCACCAGCAATGATATAACACGTATTACATTCACGTTTCGTAGACTGTAAAGTAAGGCGAGCGCAAAGGAATAAAAAACAGGTAATTGCTGTAAGTGAGCGATGTACTGTAAGAAATAAAGCTGATATCGAAGTTAAAAAAACAATAGTATTTGCATTTCGTCATCCCGCTTGCAAACGAAAGGTCAAACAGGCGCCAGCAATGATATAACACGTATTACATTCACGTTTCGTAAACTGTAAAGTAAGGCGAGCGCAAAGGAATAAAAAACAGGTAATTGTTATAAGTGAGCGATGTACTATAAGAAATAAAGCTGATATCGAAGTTAAAAAAAAAATTTAGTTTGGCTGTGTTGGGGACACGGCCGTTTGTTTTGTGTGAATACGTTTACTTAGACGCGCTCGGACGCCTTGATGTTTTATTTTACGTTCCCGGCACCGCTTCACTCGATCATACGAGGTTTTAGGGGTATCAGTTGATTGATTTTGAGATGTTATTTCCAACCGTGTACGGTTTCTGTATTTCGAATTGGCTTTTTGACGAGTACAGGCTGAAATTGTGTTAAGTTTTCTTAATTTTTTTTACATTAAACGCATACAATTTCACCATAACCATGCCATACAAATGGTTATATAGACGCAATCAACTGATCTTGACGAGAGCTGTCGATTGAAACCTAAACGAGCGTTGTAGCTTCTCTTAGTCAAAAGTTATACTATGCGGAAGTTATGAGACGCGGTAAAACGAACCCCCAAATCAGCAGCGCTCAATGTTTCGCAGTCCTCACTCAACATAACATATTCTTTGATCCTTTGGCAATCGAGTGGTGTAATTGAATTTTGAAAGTTGACGATAGATCCGGAACTGCAATGCCAAACTGTATCCCCCGATTTTGTTATCATCGGATTTTCTGGAATGCCTCTCTCTCTATGATTGTAAATTTAAAGATGCATTCACGTCAAAAATAAAAACTAATCTCGAAAGTAAACTTTCAGTAAAAAATAAAGTGTTTTTTTGGGGGGGGGGGAAGTTACGTTCTTATGCAGAGTAGGCAAGTACACAAAGACAAGATGGCGAGGCGTTTCCTTTGATGCGGTCGTACCCATTCTCTGATTGGCTGCACGAGACTTTGTGAAAGGACCTCTTTTTTGATTGGCTACTGTAAGTCCAAAAGACTCCCTGTTTGCTGTGATGCCAGCTGGCAAGTAAGTTTCCAGGTGTCGATTGGTGAGAACGGCGTTAAAATTATTTAAGCAGGTCAGTGACGCGTCTTGCTGCACTAAATATTGCGATTGCGTGACCCCTCTTGGACTTAGGTATTCCCAGGGTGTTTGCATTATCTTGCTGTTTCCCCATTTTGCAGCTTCCACAGACATAGGCCTCCTCGGACCGACGTATCGCCTCACCAGGTATCCATCCCAGCCCTCAGAGCCCTATACCCGCTTCCGCCAATCTGGGTCGTTCTCCTTTCTGTCAGCTCCTACCTGGCCTTGGCCTGAGTTGGGACATTCTCCTACACTAGGAGAAAATATACTAAAGGCTGTTCCTGATAAAGTCAGCACTTTTTTGAAATCAACCTTAGAAAAAGTTACTGCCCCTACGGGCATATATTTTAACGAGCACACTGAGTGACATGGGCCCAGTAAAGTTGGTAATGATGGATGGTAAATAGCTCCATATCTTAACCTCAAATAAAGTGTGTTAGGTAACCATTTGTGCAAACTGTAATTATTTCTTTTCCTCTCTAAGTGTAAGATTGAACACATTTGTAACATATTTGCTTTTCTAATAATTCCACAGTTTCACTTGACCGACGCATTAATAAGGTGATGAGGCTCATGACAATGTTAATTTTACATAAGGCGGAGGAATACACAACGTGCGTACCAGTATGTCTTAAACAGGACCTTCAAAAGTGCTCATTTTACCGTGAATAGCCTATGCCATAGCGAATACTTGAATAAATTCAAGCACTCACTAATTTGCCAGCACGAGTCCATCCTCAATCTGACCTCGGGCTGAGGGATGTGAGGTCAACCCGTGCTACTCCTTCCTTTTCAGGTAGGGTTTTAACTTCTCGGTAGGCTAATACCCCAACCCGAAGTGGTCCATTTTCATTCCAATGAATTTCTCAACATTGAAATTCACCCTCTGGGCCCCTCGGACCCCTAAAGTATCTACCGGCCTGCCACCAGGCAACACCATAATGATTGCCCATGACTCGAGATTAAGGCTCTTACACAGTTGAAAACTTTAACATTTGACTTTACGATTTGATTTTATGTTTTCTTTCCGACATGTTGTTTCTTATGGAGCTTCTCACAATGGAACTGTCAAAGGTAAAGTCAAGCACTCTTGATTAAACGACTTCGAAAAGTTGAAATTTAAAGTCAAATTTAAGCAGCCATTTTGCCGAGAAAATAACAGAGGTTATGTGGAAAGTGTGTTATTTTATTTTAGGACGATTTTAATGTCGGTATATTAAACAAAGCTCGTCTTAAATTAAATGAATGGAAAAAAATATAATGAAAAGAGTAAATATATTAATTGGATATATTAAATGTAATCAAATGAGTTTTTTGATTTGAAATAAACTTTAAATATAAATTCTAAGCCTATTTAAAAAAAAAGTACTAAAACACATTTCTGGATAACATCATAATTATTTACATAGCAAGATACAGATTTTTACGAAACTCGCAGAACCGATGTTCAATTGTCTGAACTCTGACTTTACAATTGTTTCATTAGATCAAAGGAAACGTAAAGTCAAATGGTACATTTTTCTATTGTGTAAGAAGCTTTAGCCTGGGAAGCAGATACTCATTTTAGTAAACAAGGAATAGGGAACGCCCAGGAGTTTACCACTTTTGAGTCTCGGCATGAAAGCGTCGGATACTAACAGTGGTACCACAAGAAAGTACTTGGTTCCCTTAGACTAGGAGAGGTTAAAAGAGACGCTTCGTAAGCCCTTTCCGGTTTCACTCTCAGCTTACTCTCCGTTAATAGAACTGGTAATAGCTCCGACACTTCATAGATCAGCTGCCTCTATTTGACCACTCCTGGCCGCCAGCTAGGCCCGACAGTATCGACAGAGGAACAATGTTTCCCTCTCAGTCAACAAACCTCCCACCAAACCTCCCACCAAACCTTAAGGTTGAAGTAAAGAAACTGCCTATGTAGCACTGCACTTGACTGTGCAATGCGAAGAACTCATAAAAAAGTAGTACAGACACCATAAGAATGGTCAGAATTATGCGATTTATGGTGTATATGAAAGAAGAATGTATATATTTGGAAACATTATAAAATATTATACTAAAATGTACTTTTTAAATGTAAAAAATTAAATAATCGGTAGAGTTCAAATTTTTTACTAAATCTAAGCGGATTTCCGTTTTGGATGCTTCGAAAAGCAGAATTTACAAGCAAATCATCTTCAAGAAAGATCGTCTTAATATTTAGTGTGATCACGTGCAATAAAATCATAGTAATAATTTGTCATATAAATTTTATCATTAACTTTATTTGCGTAAGTTTCAAGCATAAATATTTGTGACAAATGGACGCACTTAAAATCGACTACAAAAGTTATTTCCTAGATTATCATTACCATTTTCTTACACACAACCATAGTAAATATTATGACGATATTCTATGACGAATTTTTTTTTGCAAATTCTGCTTTCTGAAGTATCCAGGATGGAAATGCGCTTAAATTTTGTTAAAAATACAGACTATTTTAACAGATTAATTTTTTACATTTAAAAAGTATATTTGAGTAAAATTATTTTATAATTTTGCAAAATATATACAATCTTCTTTCACATACATCATAAACCGCACTTTTATGTCAATTTCCATGGCGCCTGTACTACTTTGTTATGAGTTCTTCTCGTTGTATAGTCGGGTACAGTGCTCCATAGGCAGTTGCTTTACTTCAACACTTAAGCATCCTGACGAATCTGTCGGGAGCAGGACCGAATTATGGATGGGCTTCACTTAGTCAACCCTATCCCAACCAGGACCTAAGTGACACAACTGGCGGCCGAGAACGGGACGAGAAGGAATCGTGATTCCCTTAGCCAACACACCGTCATGCTGCAGAACAGAGCATATTAAAATGGCACCAGTGCCCAGCCGAAGGCGATAACTTGTCTCAGTTACTTGAATTTAAAATAAATTTATAAAATAGCCGAAACATAATATTTGTTGCGTTATGACATTTAAAAACAAGTTAAATTTTAAAACAGACAGGGGCGTAAAATTATTTTGTTAAAGTTTGAAAGCAAAAGTTACGTTATAATTTTAAAATGTCAAAAGTTAAAATTCCTCTGCCTCCACCCTTGAACCCTCACCCCGCCATCCTCTCCGAAGAGTTGTCGTTGTTTTGTGTGTTTGATGTCTGTGTCGGTGTTGTATTGGTGTCAGTGTAATGTTGTTTTTGTAGGTGTTGTATAGTGTAAGTGTTGTGTATTCAGTTTATTTGTTCTCGTGTATATCTATTATTATTGATGTCTTACTGCAGCTGGAATTTGGTGTATAGTGCATTCGCGGTTTATTCCAACTTTTCTGAAGCACTGCTAAAGTTATACTTCCTGGTTATTCCTCCGCCTCATGAGAACAGAGCTTGACAGAGTCTAGAAAATAACACCACAGCGAGAGCGCACCACATCCGCGCCCACTCTAATAATACTTTGCATGAGAACTATTTCTTATTAAACATTACCAACACACCTATTTTCTTTCTGTTTTTTTTTCACATTATTTATAAATTAAATATTATAATTTATAAGTGAGACATAAGCATTATTTCAGTTTAACGAAAATTAAGGTATTTTTATGTTAACATAAGCATAAAAGGCTTGTGAAACATGACATATACACTAAACAACAAAAGAGGTATAGGATGGGGTGATTTTCAAAAATTTAAATCACAAATTGTTAAGAAACCCCGAATATACTATATAAGCGACTGCTTCACATCTGTATTATTAAGTATTCTGTGTTGCTGTGCTATATGCTTGCCATGCGTGAATTTCCACTAAAGTAACATGAACCATGCACAAACGATATCCTTTTGTTACTCTGTTTTCCTCAGAATTATAGACTTATAGGGGAAAGTCGCCGAATTCCTACCACCACCTAAATCGTATCACCGCTGGTTTTCTATAAAGCAGGACTAGTGGAGCTCTCTCACGGTGAATACTTGAACTACTAGATGTATTGAGCAGTCCGTGAAAATAGCTCGTCAGTGTAAGCACGTGTTGCTTTTCTATTGCAGTAATATTGCTTGAGTTTTGCTGATGTAGTTTTTCTACTCCATAAGTAAGATAATACAGCACTTCAAGTTAAGTGTTACTGGATTTCATGCAGTTGTCATTGTGGTGTAGGTAACACTGAACGTAACGGCTGGTCGCTTTGTAGCGAGGCACCTGTTTTAGGTTAGAAATGACGTAGAGAGTGAAGTTGTGCGCAGTTGCCTAAATCGTACCACGGGCGGGGTTACTAATTCTTACCGGTACGAATTGGGATATCATATTATTTGAAGCTCTATATTTCCAATTTACTTGCATAAATTGAATAAGTTTTAAATAAACACAAGTAAAAATTGTGTTAATTGTGTGTTAGAGAATTGCGAAAAGGAAATATGGTGCCTGGAGTGAATCTGGCATGGAAAGGGCTCTGGCAGGGCACAGAAATGGTGACATGGGGTTCAACGCTTACTGCCGCCAGTACGGTATTCCAAAACCAACTTTAAAGCGCCAATTACACTGTAAAAACGTAATTGCTAAGGACGGTACGAAGGCGCTTGTATGGACTACCACCTTGCCTCTTGAAATAGAAAATCATCTTGTAGAACATATTTTAAAATTGGAAGAACTACTTTTTGGAGTTACGATTAACGATGTACGCAAGTTGGCATATCAGATAGCAGAGCAGAGCCACATTCCACATAACTTTAATCGAGATACTCAAATGGCGGGTAAAAAGTGGTTTTACGCTTTCCGAGTTCGTCATAAAGAGTTGACATTACGTGAACCAGAAGCAACAACCATGGCTCGAGCAAGAGGGTTCAATAGGGAACATGTTGGCGAAGTCATTGATGAAAACAAGATCGATGCGACCCGCCTATTTAATTTGGATGAAACTGGCGTTAGTACTGTTCAAAACAAATGCCAAAAGGTTTTAGCTAAGAAAGCAAAACGCCAGGTGGGTTCAGTCTCTAGTGGAGAAAGATGTGTAAGCATGACTGTGGTGTGTTGCACATGTGCGTCAGTGTCAAACGTTCAGCCGAGTACGTAAAGCAAACAGATGATCCTACACCAGTCAATGAAGATGCTGATCTGTGTGCATCTTCAAGGCCCACTGAAGATGCCACTAATGAGTCACCTAAATGATATGAAAACAATGTCCTTTTGATTGATAAACCAAGTGATGCAAATGGCCCTAATGAAACATAAACCACTTCGTGTAATCTCAGCGTGTCTATTGAATCACTTTCACCGATTCCAAGACCCAACAAATGATGTATGTTGGCAAAGGCCCAACGGGCACGTATTTTGACAAGCAGTCCATACAAAAACGATTTGGAGTTGGCAAAGACGTTGCAAGTGGCACAAGCCAAAGTAAAAGAGTTAAAAATGAAAATCGCAAAGGACATATCATATGACCTACAATTATCACAGCCCAGTATTAAAAAGAGAAAGACTAACGGGTCTAGGCCTACACCGAAGAAACATTCTACATCTGCAGGAAGAAACCAAGGCCTAGATCACAATTTACACCAGACATCCACTTTAACACAGCGTGATATTCAGATCGACATAGAAGTAGGCCTACCACATGACGACTGGTATTGTTGTGTATGTGAAGAAACATTTGTGGAAGATATGGTTCAGTTTTTAGTGTGCGCATCCTGGGTTCTCGAGAGTTGTGCGGGTGTTAAGTTAGGACTTAAACATTTTGTTTGTGTAGCCTGTAAATAATTGAATATTTTTTTGCATTGACTATTGAAAAATAATCAAACTTTATTAATATTTAAATACTACAATAATCTAATGTGTTATTACATGCTTTCTTGTTTGTTCTCTAATTTGGTTAAAGTTATAATGTTGTGGTACGATTTAGGATATAGATGGTACAATTCAGGAAACCAGTTTCTTATATCGTACCAGTTGCAGCCTATTACGAAAAGTTCTTTATTTCTTCCCCGAGGCTACATTTTGAAATGTAACCCACATAAATGTACTCAAAAATAGTCATACTTTTTGATAAAAATTAGTAAAACATTGTATTTTTTCACTTTAGACAGATAAAATTGCAAATGTAAAAATTGGTACGATATAGGCAACTCTCCCCTAAGTAGAGACCTGAAAAAATCGCGGATTCATTTCGGGACTAGCTAGAAATTAAAAAAAAAACTTGTTCACTAGCGTTCATTTTCCAGTTTATATGACACGTTATTTGGCACATTCTAGAAAACACTTACGCAATAATAAAATTTCTATAAATTGCAGGTCCAATCTTTATTTTCCACTCTGTCATCAAGCAGCCGATGGTCAATTAATAACTAAATAATTGCACATAATAATTTGAAGTTGAGGCTACGCATAATAGAATCCGTGAATTCTTCAGATGTCTACTTATTAAGTCATATCTGTCTATTTGTACCTTTGTGCCCCCCTTTTTTTCCTCTGTAACTTTTAACTCCCAAACAAAATATTAATTTTGTAAAGATAACTTCAGTAACTGCAATCTCTACACAATCCTAATCTTAATAATATTAGAAATGCGAAAGTTTGTACGTTTGTTTTTTAATCACATCGTAACGGCTTGAAGGATTTGGATGGAACTTGGTACAGGGGTAGATTATATTCTGGAATAGCACATAGACAAAAAGTTTCTTAGGGAATATATAAAATATGCTACCAACCATTAAACTAGAGCGCTTGGTCAATATAATTAAGGTTTGAGTTTAGCACGCGGTTTAAGCCACGGGTAACAGCTAGTCTTTCATAAAGGCGTATATTCTGTAATTGTAAAATTGCAAATATACAAACATAATCTTTACGTGAGCACGCCTTAGGTCCAAAGAAGTTATGTCAAATCCGCCTGTTTAATTTTTTGTCAGTGTGATTTACGGTTATTTTACGCAAGTGTACATATTCTCTAATTTCAATTATTTCCGTTGCAGTAGTAATAATGTTATTTATTCCTCATTCATACTAGAAATTTGCCCGTGCTTCATCACACTGTCATCCCTCAGCCCATTTTATTATTGTTTTACCGCTCATCCGTGTTTCTTCCAGCATATTTTTATTAACATAGTTATTTTTCTTCACTTTTGTCTTCCAGCTTAGCTAAAGGGTTATTCCAGTTTCGTCTTATTTTTCCCTATGAACGTGCTGTCGTCTTGCTCGATGCGTTCTTCGCTTAAGATTTGATTCCTCATTATATACTTCCTCGTAACAATATTTGACTTGCACAGTTGATTATAAAAGAAATATTTGCATTTAAATTTAATACCGAATTATTAATACTTTTTCTATAATAAAAAATTCTGTCTACTGACTTAAAAACAAGCATGCATAGGCCTATCTCTGAAAGTATATCTTTACCGTACAGCATGTGGTTCTGTAATGATATAGGGTTATGTTCAGAAATTGGCGGGAAGCTGATCTGAACCACGCTACTCAAAAGCTGTAAATTTTTTTAACTCAAACAATTTCATTTTTCACCGTTTATGGAAGATTAAAAATAATTATTTTGACAAAACAGCAAAATTATACGTAATTCAAATTGTTAAAAGCTGAGTTGAAATATGTTTTACTTTTATCTCAAATCAAACTTTCTTTGGAAAAAGGCTGATGGTATCACGAATAAAAGAGAAAGTTAAAGAGAGAGAGAGAGAGGGAGCGAGAGAGATAGAGATCGTTGGTCTGCGCACGGACGTGTGTAGGTGTGCACGCGTGGGTTTGTATAACTGCGCACATGGCTACACGTAGGTATTCACATAAGAATGCTCTTGAATATGCATATATTTGTTTCCCGCCCACTTAATAACAATATTTTGATTGGTTAAATGAAAATATATCACATGTTATATGCATATACGTACATCTGCGAATGAATATGACTCTACAAATAAAGAAAGGTCATTTATGAATGCTTGTATAAAGTCCAAATAATGAAAAAATAGTTACATACATATATATATACATATATAGTTATATACATATATCATCTTAAGGATGTGGGATGTATAACAGAAAATATGTAGGTTTGCTCATGTGAAGGTTACAGTTTTGAATCCAGTTGGGACATATTAACCTCTTCCTTATCTCATAACAATAATTTTGTAAATGTAACATTTTTTTATGGAGCATAAACTTTGTAAGAAAATACATGCTTACACGAGGAAATGCCTGCTCGGGTAAAAATAAAGCATGATAAATTGCCCAATTTAAAATTAACTCGTTCGTGTTGACACGGTGAATTGTAATATTTGGGGTTACTACAGTTGTTCCACCTTCAGATTTGATTGAAGGTTTTATGTGTCAATCTCTGTAAAATGGGGAATTTTTATAATCATTTATTTCCAATGCCTTGAGGTGTAATAAGTGCTGTGAAATAAATATTGCACAGCAGAATAATCTATGTACTACATTATAGGGTGCCCCGACTAACTGAGGGGCTACTAACTGACTCATCAACGCATAGAGCAAATCGCTAGTAGACGCAAGAGTATTTATATTTAGGGATGGCTTCCTCTTTGGGTGCAGACATTCTCTAAGTACGGATTTTCCGAAATTTGACCTATAAGAGAGTGGAAAGGGTTAACATGTGTTTCCGAGTACTTCTTAATTGCTGATTAACCTCATAGGGTATAGTAATTTTACTTACTTTAAAAGGTTACCTACATAAAAGCCTAAAATTGATTTACATTTTTTTTAAAATCCAACCCATACGGGTGAAAATGGGTAAAATGAGTTTTCGGTGACTCCTGAAAAGCTCTTTAATCCGATAAATTATCGTATTGCTCTCAAAAGTTACCATAAAATATATTTAATTAATTTCGGTTTTTTTAATCGGAACCCTAAGAGGTTGAAAAATATGTAATGTATATTTTATAGTACTCTTAAATAGCTCATTGACCCAATCAGATATTGTTATGACCTTTACTGGAAAAGGTATTACATACATAAATATATATATATATTTTTTCGGAATTCCACTTCTAAAAAGGCGAACATTTTTTAAAAGCGTTTTCGAGTAATCCTGCAATACCTCATTAACTCGACAGAGTATAGTTAAGGTCTCTGCTGCCAATGGTTGGCTACATAAGGAAAGCTCACAATTGTTACAATTTTTGTGTCTGTGGTTGTAACAGCTCAGAGGCATGCACACTCGTTACTGTTGCAAAGCCATCTTGAATATACCGATATCAAGAAGCCAAAATTCTCGTCAAGAAAACAAGGCAGCCGCAAAGGAAGGTGCTGCAACACGCATCTGTCATACTGAAACACATGAAAGTCCTTACCTCCGTCGTTATCTTACTGTGCGCAGGTGTACTGCGCATACAAGCAGAGCGAAAAAAAAAAAAGTTATATGTACTACTCGATCGCGACAATTGTGCATCCGGTAATGACGTGAGCTACACAAGGTCTCACGACGTTCTCTCCCCTTCCTCTTATTCACCCCCACCCTCCTCCGCTCGCCCCGATACTTAGATAAAGCGCTCGGTTGCTGGTGTCAAGTGTAGTGACCATAAACCCGTGTAGTTTGAGGATGATATACGGGTTCGTCCATGACATTTGTATGCACACAGATGTACAAGAGTTGCGTAGACGAATAACGTCATACGACATGTCTTACTCGGAGTTCGTCGTCCCTTCTCAGGAGCAACGCTAGCATTCGGGTCCCACGTCTCCCCTGGGCAGCGGTGGTGTAGTGGTTAGACTACTTGCCTCCCACCAAGTCAAAACGGGTTCGATTCCCGGCGGGGTCACCCCCGGATTCATATATATGGAAATCGTACTGGACGATGCCACTGGTCAGCGGGTTTTCTCGGGGATCTCTAATTTCCCCCAGCCCTTGCATTCCGGCGCTGCTCCATGCTCACCTCGCTTCGACCTCATTGCCTCTCAATAAGTCGACGAAAAGCCAGCCAAATCTCTCCACTCTTTTGACTCACCCCATCTCTCTCCAGCTGCACAGCTAATTTGGCCGAGTAGTAGTTTTCGCACCATACCCAGCCAATTAATGCCATTGAATGCCATTCCGGGCAGATTTATGGTTTGGGGTCGGCAAATGATATGAAGAATAAAGAAAGTAAATATCTCATGTGTTAGTGTTCTGAGCCACACATATACGGAGCGAAGATTAACTTATGACTCGCACCTAAATATTTAGATGTATAAAATAATCTAACATTAATTTTTTCCTGGGAACACCAGGCTTCTTGGTATGTTACTACTCTACGCCACTCTTTTAACGTAAAAAAATGCGTGAATCCAGGAGACCAAATTCAGTTGTCAGTCATATAAAATACAATGATCATAAATTTTAGCTTCACATGTTCATGTTCTTTACAAATTTAGTAAAAATTATCACTACATCTTAATTTTCAACATTTTCTTGTATTGCCTCACGGGGAAAAAAATGCTATTAAGTTTCCAGGTTTTTCCTTGTAAAAGAACAAAAATCTTACCGTGCGGGGCAAATATAGGCATCCATATGACATGTTAGATAAAGCGCATCCTGACTGCAAGACTACCGTAACTCAAAACATGGAGTTTTTATGATATTTGTGCCGTAAGGTGGAAAAAATATATAACTAGACTGTGAAATATTGGCGAAACATTTCTTGTTTAATTTTCCTGAATGTACATAATATAAATGGGTGCCACACTTCGAAAAATTATATTTAATAATTAAACATTAATTTTTCATATTTACACATACGTGTATTTAAAATTAATGAATGCTGACTGTTTTATATATTATATGTTTGTATACACTGGTGGAAAATGGAAAATTAACACCCGGGTGCAATAATCCCACATGAATGAAGGATGTACTGAGTAACTATACAGGTTGTGCACTGTATAAGATAAAGATCACAGAGTTGTGCACCTATGGACAGAGGCTACAGAGTGTCTTGAACAACAATGTCAGTATCTTGTGTAGCCTCGCTTGCCGAAGATGCAGTCCTGCAGTCGTGCGTAGAGACGATCATAAAGGAGTCAGATGTCATCTTGGGGAATAGTTTTCCACGCTAATTCCACATGTTGTTGCAATTGGCGGAGGTTTGTTGCCGGTATTGCTGACCTCGTCAAACGCCGTTCCATCATGAACAACAATGTTCAATTAGAGGACATCTCCTTGGCGTTTTAAAAACGGCAACAAAATGGGTTGGATGATGTCCTAGATGTAGCGTTTACAGTCAGTGTTCCCCCAACCTACACTAGAGGCGTACGGTCATTGTAGGCTATTGCACCCGAGACCATGATGCCAAAAGTTGGTCCTGTATTTTGTCGCCGTATACACTCTGGTTGTTACTGCTCTCCTGGTCGACATCACACTCGCAAATGACCGTCACTGGCGCCAAGGCCAAGGAGTTCACCCCTCCAGTTGCGTCGTTCGTGATACCATCTGAGGCGGACTGTACAGCGATGAGGTGTGAGAGGAAGCCTGGCGAGCGACACCCTTGACTGTAGCTCAGCGTCCAGCAAACGGTCGGTGATGGCCCTAGCTGACACCCTGGGTGCAAAAGTGGCAGTAATATGTGCGGGCGGTCGCCTTGCGATCGGCAATGTTTGCTCGTCTGATGCGGTGGTCCAGGCGGGAATCCATATGCCGCTGCCTTCCGGATCCCGGTTGACGAACATGTGCTCCATCGTTGGACCACCGGAGCCAATGCTGTACAGCATACACCTCACGTCCTACGTGTTGGGTAACTCTTTCGGAAGAACCATTCAGCTTCCCTCAGGCCCATAATACGACACCGTTCAAAGTCCGTTAGTTACACAATGTGGGGTCGTCTATGCTATCGTGGCGTGTATACAATGCTCACTATGCACAGACCGATGATTGAATCAACAAATTACTCTTTCACCGATTCAACAACAATTGTACAGTTGTATTAGGTTCAGCGGTGTTATGCCTCGTACAGCACAGCACAGCACTGTTAATAAATACTCGTCCTTTCCCCTATCAGTGCTCCACACACACACACACACACACACACACACACACACACACACACACACACACACACACACACATATATATATATATATATATATATATATATATATAAAGCGGTGACGTGTGCGTGTGTATAAAATATGTATGTAATATTATATATATATATATATATAATTATATATACAGTTCTAAAACTCCATATTCTTTTGCTAACATAGTTCTTTGCAAACTTCTTAAAATGACGTAATTCTTTAATTTGTATATCGCAACAAAATTGATTATTCTGAGGCTGCCATCGCAGGGGAGCACAAATGTGTACCGACATAGAGCAAATAAGGTGTATATCAGAGTGGCAACAGCAAAGTTATTGGGCGGACGCTAATTTTTTTGGCCCTCTCCAAGCATACCAACTTAGACAGCACAACTACTGCTTTGCTTCGAACTACGAAGTTGGTGCTACTGAGTACTTACAGCGCTTCTGGCGGCTATATCTTGAACTTATTAAAACTGCAGTACAAATATTATTATAATCACACGTACCGTTCAATACCTTTAGGAAATTTGAACACTTGTGGATCAAGTTAACAATGGAATAAAATTAATTATGGGTGGGATCAGAAGATTACGATTTTCTGCCAAGAATTGCAACGCATTTCAGAAATTCAAACTTATCATGGCGTTAGGCTATCGTCAACAACAACAATATAGCCAGGTAAGATAATGTGAGTATGCATGATTTTTTTTTAGAAATGTATAAAATACTTAAGCTCCCGCAGTGTAACAACTAGGAAAAGAATTTGTACTTGCTTTAATGGGTATCATAATATTTCAATGTAACGCGGGTATGCGTGGAGAGGGCCTGGAAAAAATAAGCGACCTGTTGTTCCCTAACGCGTGAACAGCCCCTGGGTACAGGCACAGAACACGGTGGTATGTACACAGAAAATATAATAAAATGGCACCACTCCAAGCATGCATTGCAGGTGACGAACACATGTAGGATATACTTAGCATGGTGTTGGACCACCTGTAGCACGGAGATAAGTGGCCATACGGTTGGGCATGGAGGCATACAGACAGCTGGCGCAACAGATCCTTCAAATACTCTGTAGTTGACGCTGGCCTAAGTTGCCGTGTAATCTGGTCCCAAAAGTTTTGTGATAGGTATGGCGACCTTATCGGTCATCCGCATGCCAGCGTGCTGTGTAAGGGCGGGGGCGGTAATATTTTTGCTGGCAAATGGGGTTGTCAAGCTGCACCAGGAAGGCGAGCTCGCGTGGTCGCAGAATTCCCTGGACGTGTTGCCGCGCCGTCAGGGTTCCATCAATCTACACCGGTGGGGTGCGGGAATCGTAGTAAATGGCACCTCACACCACGAGACCTCTTGTTGGGGCGCTGCGCCGCTCCATAATGAAGCGTGGATCGCGGCACTGACCAGGACGTCTGCGGACTCCAATTCTGCAGTCGTCTGTATCCAGACACAGGACCGCGACTCGTCGCTGAACACCACTCGTCTACAATCCACAAGCTGACGCACTGCCCTTTCACGGCAGAAGGCCACACGAGCTCGGCGATGCTCAGGTCGTAATGGACGCCGCGACGACACGTCCAGCTCTGCTAGCCAGCTCGGACATGGCAGTGGTGGACACAGGTGTATCCCCAGCTGCCATGACATGTCCCTGGAGTGCTTACAGCCTGTCGCACCACGAAATGTTCTTCCCTGCTGGTGGTTCGCCGGGGCCGACCCGAACCTTCTCCTGTTCCCACTGCGTCCCAGACGGACTCACAGTGTAGGCAGATTGTTTCAAGTAGCGGGCAATGCTTCGAAACGTCCAACCTGCTTCTCGGACGCTGATGATGCAACTTCTCACACACTCGTCCTGGCGTGCAAAGGGTTGACGAGTGTGTTGTCGGGGCATGCTGTGTGTTCTCTGAATTAGTCCCCGTGGCTCACAATGCTCGCACTACTACTAAGGCCTCATTCCGTGTCTTACTGCTATAGTCTATTCACGATAAAGTGAGCACTTTTAAAGGCCCTGCAAATTTGGTCCTTTTAGCCATTTTCTATCTTTCCACCACTTTTCAATATAAACATTGCCTTGTGACCAATAAACACACTACATGCTTTCTACAACTCCCAAAAGTTAACGTCTGAAGCTGCCATAAAATATATTTAGTAGTAGTTAATGCCTATTGGAAGGGCCTTAAAAATGCTCACTTTACTGTGAACAGCCTATATAAGTAGGGACAGGTGTTTTTCGCGAAAATATTTATGGCCATGCTTTACTTCAATATCCTACGCCCACAATCACGACTTCCTTCCGCTATTGGCAGCGTTACTACGTGAGAAGGCATGTTCTCGTTTGACTGGACCAATCGTAGTATAGTACTCGATACTGAACGTCATGTTACGTCGTCGGACACTTAAGGCACGTGCATTTTAAATCATCCAACCACGAAAATGCATGTGAAAACAATGTTTTGGAGTACAACAGGTATAATCTTTTCCCGAGAAACACCTGTCCGTAGCTGTAAGTGATGGAGGGGTAAGGTGTGCCCCGTAGTGGCACATATGCGCAAGCGAACCAAATTAAACGCACAGGGGCTCATGTCGAGCTACGACCTACTGTGTGGCAACCTTCGTTGCACTCGCCTGTTTACGTTTATGGAGATCAATTTTTTTTTTATTTGAAAATTGAGTGTAGTTCATTCGGGTTCATTCAACTTTTTTGAAAGCCATGCTTATAGTTCTACTTCAGACTGTCCTCCGCGCTCATGCAAACCAAACGTAACTAAACTAGAAAACGACACAAAGGACAGCACACTTTTTTTTTTGCGCACTCTCACTTCACTATATTTTGCATGATACCTAATTCTTCTTGTGATACCAACACACCGCATCTAAATTAGAATCAGTGGGAAACGCTGATTCGCAGTGAAATTCATACCCTAATCCGTAAACGGCTCATTAGAATCAGCGGAACCACTGATTGTTTAAGTGAAAAAATTTACACTTATTGATAAGAGACGTCGACTGTAGTGCGAATTAAATATTGCGTTATTGAGTGTAGGCAATAAGTATGTGAAATAACATATTTACGATAGTTTAATATTTATATTGAGCAATTTAAAGTAATTTAAAACGGAAAGAAAGTTTCGCAGTTTGCCGCGATTGAACTCACGCACCCTTCGACTCTACGCCCTTGCCTTTCATTCGCTTCAGTTGACATTGTTGTGGCATTTGACGCCGACGAAGCTTCAGCGAAGTCACGCTCGCTTATTGCAAAGTTATTTGCTCACTTATACATGGGTTATTTACGTGATTACGTAATGGATGAAATAATATATAATTTTATTATAAGTTTTAAGCTAGTGAATGTTGCAGATTACGTTAAACTAAGCAATCGTATTCAAAAAATATATTTGTTTGAAATGCCGCCAAACTTGTAGACATAGCTTGTAAGTTCTCTATACTCAAATAAAAAAATTGATTTTATAGTTATTCCAATATAGCATGTCACAATCATAATGTTTAGTGTTTTTGTAATATACAAATAAAGAACTATAATTTGATGGCATTAACAGAAAATTTAACAAGGATGATTAAAAGGTTGTTGTATTGATTGATTTTGAAGTATGCTTAGTGCGATTTTTTTTTTACAAATGTTACATTAAAAATATGCAAAAAATGTTTTTCTTTTGAGCAAATTTTAAAAATTACGAAAATATTTCATACTGTGATTTTAGACATTTCTTGAAGTAATCACCAGTATCTTATTTTAATATAAGGTATGTCATTTCGTTAAATTAGTTAGTTGTTATGAATCGTAATTTCAAAAAACACTAAAATTGTGAGTTTAACACGCCATTATGCAAACACAATGCAGTCTAAAATTTATTTATGCTTGTAAATCGTACATATAGTTTATTCGCTGTTTATTCGCACTTCTGAACCAAACCTTTGGATAAATACCTCATGTATGACGTACTTAATGGTTTTCTATGTATGCGATGTATCACAAGCGTTTTATACATGAGTTAACATAAAATAACCGTATTTTTTTTATTAAATTGAACATTTACTTATATTTCAAATATCAAATATAATATTTCATTTACAATTAATATAAATAAAAGCAGGGAGAAAATAGGTATGTTAGCAATGCCTAGGTAGAAATAATTCCTATTGCAAAATATTATTACACTGAGTACGCGCAGATGTAGTGCGCTGTCCCTTTGGCGAAACTTTCTAGACTTGGTAAAGCTTTGTTTGCCTGAGACGGAGGAATATCCCGGAAGTAGAACTTAAGCACAGCTTCATAACAGTCGGGAGTAACCGTGACTGGGTTATACAAGCAATATCTACAATTCCAACAGTATATCGTGCAGATTTATATAATGAGAAATTTTGTCACCCCAAAGCCCTTAGAGAGAGAGAGGGAGAGAGAGAGAGAGGGAGGGAGAGAGAGAGAGAGAGATAGAGAGAGAGAGAGAGAGAGTCTAAAAGCTACGAGTAGTGTTCAAAATGGGAGAAAATTAGAATGATCCTGTTAACAATCTTAATTAAAAACGGGCAGGAAATTTAGCTTGTGCTATTGGGAATGTCGTAAACAAATTAACGGTATTCATGTGTAAATGTAAATAAATAAAGCAGTTTTCAAAATCAACATAATATTATGCAATAATATTATTGAAATTGTTATTATATAATTGTGAACGAAAATTATTACTTGCTGCCATTTATTCAATGAATAAACTCAGTGTACATATGAGCGGTTGATGTCAATGTTCAGTGTTATTAGGTGATTTTTTTATTGGATTGTGGAGGAAGGATGTGCAAAGCACTGAAAAAAGTAATAACACAGCGATTTTAGAAGTGCTATTTTGGCCGCTAACAGTTTACACAACGATGCACTTCTTTAAAACATCACCAATTAATGTAAAGTGTTTTTGTAAATTCACAAAAATTCTAATTAATTTTTGCTATTTTCATTGGGAATTTTTTTGTCATCTGTTTCCCAAAAACATTTTAGTACTGAATATCCTGACTACACATTCAGTATTGCATGTGTATATTATACATTCAGTATTGCATGTTCCTTTAGCAGTATTTTTAAAGAATACATATGAACCGCGCGCCCTTTAAACTGATACGTTACGTGCTGTTGTCGGACATGAATGGGAGGAATTAACGGTTCGAGAAAAATTTATTAGCTAATTAATTAGAAGGACTGTTCCCACTAATCGATTCGTGAACACACACACTCATGAACGCGCGATATTTTTTCTTTTTACTCTCGGCAAAAAACGAATCCAGTAACGTTAAACGGCCCGTGAGGAAATAAATCCAGCGATTCCACCATAGTGCATTAAAGGGCTTGGGGCTCCAATTTATTTTACAGACGTAGTGAAATAAACTGTATCACAAATAAAGAATCATTTAGTCGGTAACATTTAATAGGTCTTTAAAATCAATTATTTTCCTTACATTTCAGTGCCTTAATTTTCACTTAAAACTTTTTTAGAATAATTATCTTCGGGGTTAGATTTGCATACGGCAGCATACAAGAAAAAGTCAATCGTTGCTCCTGTTACATTATAAAGCGTTGCAATGGGTTTTAGTTGGTAACCACGTACAACAGTGCTGCTAACTTGCTAGCACCAAACGAATACAGGACTAATAAATAGTTATAATTCTTGCGACGTCCTTGTCACAAGGACATGGTAAATGAGCATAAGATACTTGCCCTAAATCCAAACAGAAAATACATTAAACACTGAAGAGTAAGCCTTGTGAAGCCTTATATCAGACCGCTAACATATTTGACTATCTGTTAAAACTTGTAAAGTTTGCTTTTAAAGAGTAGGTTGTCCATGTGTGACACCAGAAACTTAAACTCAAATCTCTTATGAATATAGCTTGCCCATGTGTGACACCAGAAACTTAAAATTAAATGTCTTGAATGGCATT
This sequence comes from Dryococelus australis, assembly GCA_029891345.1. Taxonomy (NCBI): domain Eukaryota; kingdom Metazoa; phylum Arthropoda; class Insecta; order Phasmatodea; family Phasmatidae; genus Dryococelus; species Dryococelus australis. The sequence goes on along the minus strand of CM056996.1, from coordinate 15,799,715 downwards.
ATTCTACTTTGTATATTTACTTTAAAGTTTTGCGTGGATAAATATATATGTGGAATATTCTAGTTAATCATATATTCTGGTGTAAAGGTAAAATGAAACATATGTTTTTTCCTACTTAAAGATCAGGGTGATCCGAAAAAATCTCTAGAATAATTCTTTGAAGGATTTTCTCTGTACTGTAAAGATCTGTGTCACCATTTTGAATAGGAATTTCAAATGAATGTGCATAGTGCCTTTGTTGAGTTTCAAAATATTAAACAAAATTGTAATGAGGATTCTAATCAATGCTATAATATACTATTTTTTATGAGAGAGTTTAATATACATTTTTTTCTGTGATCTATTTTTTACTAGAATATTCATAAGATATCTTGATATGAAGTGAAAGAAATCAAGTCATGTGTTTTCAATTTTTTTTTGTAATAGATAGGTATGGATGCTTTGCTTTCCTTTGAAGAAGTTATCATTCCAACAATGGTAATTAAACGAAAAGTACCTCGGTTCACGTGTCACAATAAAAACCACACCCATCAAATGAAACTGGCGTCATGGTAATGCAGAGGTTAGACTACTCGCCTCCCACAACTTCGCTAACCGGGTTCGAGTCCCGGCGGGGCCACCCTCGTATTTTCTCATTTGTGTAACTAGGCGGACGTTGCCGTGGGCTGGCGGGTTCTACGTGGTACTCCCGTTCCCTCCGACTATTGCATTCCGTTTATGCCTCACCGTTCCTTCGCCACGTATTTTGTGCCGTGCATTAATTACAAAGGAAAACATGCGGGGGTATTTCAAGAGGTTAGAGTGAAATCAATAAGGATAGTTGACGACGAGAAAATATGGACAGTTAGCAAGAATTTAAAAACCGTCAAAGATATTAAGAAAAGAGTGGTGCAAAACAAGTGTTAAACAAGAAGTTATTGCTATATTTAATGTGACTACTTTAATCAACATGGTGCAAATAGTTTTCATGAGATTCCTAAAAGTGTAGATTGTAGGTAAGCCATGACGTCTTGTTGACGGGGATATCATTAGAGGTGGAATTAGAAACATGTGCAATACTAGTGAGACAATTACAAATACATACAGGCTGTTCACGGTAAAGTGAGCACTTTTCAAAGCCCTGCTTAAGATCTACTTGTATTTGTATACACGTCGTGTATTTCTCCACCTTATGTAAGATTAACATTGCCATGGGCCTCATCACTTTATTCATGCGTCGCCCAAGTTAAATTGTGAAATTATTAGAAATGTAAATATCTAACAAAGCTGCTAATTTTTACATTTCGATTCATAAAAAAAGTGAAATAAATAATTTAAGTTGTCAAAAAAGCTTAACTAAAACTTTTTATTTGACGTTAAGATACGGAACTACTTGCCATCCATCATTAGCAACTTTACTGGGCGCATGCCACTCAGGGCACCCGTTGAAATATAGACAGGCCGGCGTGCGACTTTTTTCTAAGGTTGATTTCCAAAAGGCTCATTTCATCGCGATTAACCTATACGTTCCTTATCCAGGACTTGAACCCAGAACCCCTTGTACCGTAATCTGGTATGCATTACTGAGGTATGTTTAGTAGCATCAACTTCGGTCTTAATCAATCTAAATTTTGGAAGGCAGGATTTACTAACCTGAAATATTTACAGGGTTGTCATTTTGAAAACCAAGTGAGTCACTTAAACTATGTAAGTTTAGATGTCCGTAGCGCTATTTGTGTGCAAAATTTGGTGCGAATGGGTTGATTGGTCCCCGAGACATGGAATAAAAGCCCCATTATCTCGTGTAACGCTATCATTATAAATAATGGACAAAATGCTATGTATTAGCACTGTCGATGTTTGTTATGAACACTGCCAGCATATTAATTGGGTTTGCAATTAGTTGGAACAGATAGCATATTTGCGTAAAATATTTACGCGGCTATGTTGAAAAACGCGTCTAAGCCCTTAAGTCATACAAATTTAGATTTAGATGAACTGTAGAAGAATAACTTGTAGCCTTGAGTATGGCGAGAATTGGATGTTTCCCGAGATATCTCATAAAAACTTTGTTTCGCGTGGCGCTGTCATACAAAATTGTGGAGTAAATAGGCTCTGTATGAACATACTTGGTATTTGTAACGTATACATCCAGCATACCAAGTTCAGTTGATGTTTGCTATATGATTTCTTAGATATAGAATACTAAGCTTAAATACTTATAGAGTCGCCATTTTAATGCAAGTCTCTAACTTACTTTAAACATAGCAGTTTACATAGACTGCCATAGTATTGCTTGTCTGTCAAATTTGGTACACATCGGTTGATTTGTTTCCGAGATCTGACAAAAACTTAATTTTTTAATGTGACGTTATCTTAAAAGATGACGTACAAACGAAGATTACGTATTAGCATATTCGATGCTAAGATTTGGCGCTCAATTTTTTTTTACAGTAGCAGTTAAATGAATGACATTATAATGAATGAAACAGTTTGGTGTAAATTTGTCAAATGATGTGGTAGGTATAGCGCATTAATCTAAAGTATTGGAACAACCTCCATTTTAATCACGTGTGTCTTATCTATTCAAATCGCATGATTGTAAATGACTACTATATTATTAATTACATGCTGAATTTGCTAATCAGTTGAGCATTTTCCGCGACATGACTTAAAACATTATTTTTTTTTCGTGCAGTTGTAGTGTAATGTCTAGGTATGTGAACAGAAAGGAAAAAGCAAGACATAGCAATGTTCTGTTCTGGAGTACATACTGTTGAATTAGTTTCTCTAAGCAAAAATTCCAAAGAGAAATCTGCAATATTTTTCCTTGCTTACTACAGAATAGAAAGAACGTTAAATGAAATTTGTTTGTGGAGTGATAAAATGACATTCCATTCAGAATATCACTCATATGATGACGTGTGAAACATTCCATACAAATTATTACAATGTAGAGAAGACATTATCAAATCAAACCCATGACTTTTAACACTATTAAGACACAATTTCAACACAATGTAAACTCATGCACATAAAATCAAACAACCATATTTTAATGCAAAGAATATTAAAATGATTTAAACACAACACTTAGTTTTCAGACAAGAAAAATTCTGCTGTCAGTTAAAATGTGCAACCCTAGTGTGATTGACGAAAATATAGTAATTTCAGAAAAAAGGTTTTACCTTCATATAACCAGTTCACGAGGGGTGCAATTTGTGAATAATTAAATTGACTTTCAAAATTGCTGACGCAGAAATAACTCATCAAATTAATTCGGCGTCCAGGCTAGTATTTGTTACAAGCAACAGACTCTTATATCTGACATATGTTCTGACACGTATCTTAGAAAAATCCAAGTTCAGTTTCGAGAATATTCCATTCTAGATAGGTTCCAACACTTCACTAATTAGTTTCATTAAGTTTCCAAACGAATTTAGACGAGAAAAATTTTGATAGCTTTATAAAATCTGAGGCGTTAGTTGGTCTAGATGGAGAGCTTACATGGCTGACGACGCTCTGGCAAGTACTCGATGCAAACTCCGGCCCTCAAGATCTCAGTCGTCGTTACCTCGGAGTGGAATAAGATATGCCTCAGTGCATCCTGGAAACTGGGACTCCAAAATTCCTGACGTCTCTCAGCTGTGTCGTGCCCCGCACGAACCAGATAGGCGACGACTCAGGCTCTCTTCTAAACACGTCTATCAGCGGCCATGACTGGATGTAGAATGCCCTCATAGCCTCGAGCCCTTCTCTGTCGTTACAACAGTCAAAGGCTGTTCACGATAGAGAGCACTTTTGAAATCCACCTTAGAAATATCTCACTGCCCCAACCTGTATATATTTTAATGGGCGCACTGAGTGACAGAGGCCCAGTAAAGTTGGTAACGATGGATGATAAGTAGTTCCACATATTAACGTCAAAGAAAAAGTGTTAGGTAACTATATATGATAACATAAATTCTTTTTTATTCGGCCTTCTGTTTTGTTTTTCAATGCATGAAAGTGTAAAAATTAGCAAATTTGTAAAAAAATTACTTTTCAAATAATTTTACGGTTTCACTTGACCGACTCCTGAATAAAGTGATGAGGCCCGTGGTAATCATAATTTCACATAAGGAGGAATAATACACAACGGGCATACAAGTATATCTTAAACAGGGCTTTCAAAAGTGCTCATTTGACCGTGAATAGCCTATACGGTGACATCGCCTCCTTATTGTGACGTCTAAACCTCTTAGATAAGCAGATAATCAAGTAAACGTCTACGCAGAACAGTCCACTTAATCACAAGATAAATGTGTGCTTCTGCAAATATCTTAGAGAAAGTTCACTTCAGCTAGCAGTGCTATGAAAATTGATAAGTTTTTGGAGGATTTACACATGCTTATCTCAACATCCAAGCTTGACTCTACCTTGTACAGATCAAAACTTTATAGCAACGTCCACAAAACTATAAACAAACGTTTAAATATTATTTTAGCATCTGGAAGACATAAAAGAAAATTAAATTCAAAATAAAATAATATGTTCCTACAAGACAACATAATTAAAGTAAATCAAAAATATTGAAGCATCAAAACAAACATCAACAAGTCACTTTATTACACAGTACTATCTTACAAAATGGTGTACCAATAACCATATCCTTATCTAATTTAAATGTTTATATTATGCACTGTCATAACATGCAATTTGGCTTCAATCGGTTAAATGGTTAATAAGACATAAAATAGCGATTTAAATTTTAATATGGGCCTAACCCCATTTTGAAATTAAGCGTCCCAAGTAGTCGAAAATTATAAAAGCCAAAAGTCCTTGCTGTGGACAATACGTATACAAAGTTTGGTTTACGGGTTCAAATGTTGTTACGAGGACAGACCCACACCTAACACACACACACACACAACCACACACAGACACGTATACAAACACAGACCCACAAACATGAATGTGATCTCATAAGCCTTTCTTTTCTTCGGAAAGTATGATAAAAATGGGAAGAGATTAAAATAATCTGAGCTTGAAGACCTTCATAAAAACAAAGAAGTTTGTTATAATAGTAAAATAATAATAAATATGGCTACAAAAGATATGAGCGGTGTACATATCCAGAAAAAGGCTGATTTGGAGAAGATCAACAAGATTGAGGATGATCAAATGAGTATGGAGAAGACTAGAAATATGTATTATCATCCGTTGTTCAGGTACCGGATATTTAGACAGGAAAGAGAATAATCAAACGAGAAATTAAGGTCACATAGAGCGTGTCATGGTCATTAATAAGGAAAGAGTGGCACGAAAATAAGATATACAAGAATGGTTATGACACAATAAAATAAATTAGTTTCGATCTTTAGTAATTCAGGGTGCTGGTTTTGTAATCTTTCAATGATAATGAGATATGGTTTAAATAATTGGGGGATGGACAAGTAGCGGATTGCTAATTCGGGCGATGCCAGCGCGGTGCCGGGCAGAAATGCCAGGCAAGGGCCCTGAGAGCGCCATACTTGCTCGTAAGGCTGGTGGAGCCACGGAGGTCCATATGTGAGGGTCAGAGTATGAGTGATACATTGCACGCAGAATGTTTCAAAACGGAAAAGTCAATACAAAAGTATTTTAAATACATTTTAACAATTAAACGGATTTTAAGTTTTATTTTCGAATACTCAATTTAATTACAATTTCTGGACTTACTGTATCAGAAAAAGGGAGTTGCCTACTGTGGTTCGTGATCAAAAAATATAATGATTTTAATGATAGTATTAATTGTAACCATAAGTGTAAAAGGCGAAGGGTCATGGGATGAACCAGCAACCGTCACGTGACTCCCCGTGCACTATGTAAGCTATGCGTTGAATGATTTCTCTATTTTACATTTTAATTTATTATTCTAAAAGATAATTTTATCTTTGAGCTAATGAGGTAGACAAAAATGTCACTCAAGTCAAGGCATGCATAGACAAATGGCTGGTGACACGTCACCTAATTCTCGGATCTAAAATGAATTAACAGTAATCATGATGAATTCTAATAAAAGTGATAGTTTCATTTTATACAAATGTGGTTTTTAACACATTTATTGGTGGTGGTTTATAAGTTATTAGTAATAATAAAGAATGCATGGAATAATAAAAAAATAATGTATAATATAAGAAGATGGCGATTAGATAGAAGAGAATAGGATGTCCCCGTAAGGCAAAACCAAGATGGGCTAGGTGTTCTATTATTACTGTATATTGTTCAGTGCCGCTGAATTCTCCCACTTCACTTTAAATAACACGACAACCTATGTTTGTCTTTCTAAACAATGCCAGGCACACGTTAATTCACGGGTTGAGCTGTACATATTTTTGACGCTTCCTGTACTTGCTGGGCACTGGTGTCATTATTACAACCAACGACTTGTACAGTTTATTTGTGTTTAACTATAAAATTAGCACTTTTGAAAGCCCTGTTAAGATCTACTTGTAAACATGATGTGTATTTCCGCCCATTGTAAATATGAACATTGCAATGGGCCTCGTCACTTTATTCGTGCTCGGTCAAATTAAACTGTGAACTAAATAATTAAGATAAATATTTTTCAAATATGCCCGGTAATTTTAAGTTGTCACAAATGGTTACCTAACACTTTTTATTCGACGTTAAGATATGGAACTACCTTCTATCCATTGTTACCAACTTTACTGCGCGAATATCACTCAGTGTGCCCATTAAAATACACGGATGCAGGGTCAGTGAGTTTTTTCTATTGTTCATTTCTAAAGTGCTCACTTTATAGTGAACAGCCTTCAGTAATATTAACAATTCATAACTTAGACTTGCAGTAAAGTTTACAAATCAGATCAGTGTACGCAGGGAAGAAGGTTGGTCAGCGAACTTCGCACAGTTTACAAATAAGATCAGTGTACGCAGGGAAGAAGGTTGGTCAGCGAACCTCGCACAGTTTACAAATCAGATCAGTGTACGCAGGGAAGAAGGTTGGTCAGCGAACCTCGCACAGTTTACAAATCAGATCGGTGTACGCAGGGAAGAAGGTTGGTCAGCGAACCTCGCACAGTTTACAAATCAGATCAGTGTACGCAGGGAAGAAGGTTGGTCAGCGAACCTCGCACACTTTACAAATCAGATCAGTGTACGCAGGGAAGAAGGTTGGTCAGCGAACCTCGCACAGTTTACAAATCAGATCAGTGTACGCAGGGAAGAAGGTTGGTCAGCGAACCTCGCGCAGTTTACAAATCAGATCAGTGTACGCAGGGAAGAAGGTTGGTCAGCGAACCTCGCACAGTTTACAAATCAGATCAGTGTACGCAGGGAAGAAGGTTGGTCAGCGAACCTCGCACAGTTTACGAATCAGATCAGTGTACGCAGGGAAGAAGGTTGGTCAGCGAACTTCGCACAGTTTTACAAATCAGATCAGTGTACGCAGGGAAGAAGGTTGGTCAGCGAACTTCGCACAGTTTAAAAATCAGATCAGTGTACGCAGGGAAAAAGGTTGGTCAGTGAATCTCGCACAGTGTACTGTACCGGTATAAAATAACCTTCCAATGTGTTCTGTATCCATTATTTCTTTGGCTGCGCAAAGCTTTGTGTCTGATTGGCTGCCTCGCTGATAGGACTGCCCGAGGACAAGTAGGTTTTCAGGTGCTAATTAGCGAACGGGGCTCCAACATTCTGCAGGCCGGTGTATGCACGTCTGCTAGCACGTGAGGCTGGAGTTTGCCTAACAAGGGGCTGTTTCAAGCTCTCAAGTGGTAGAATAATTAATCGTGCTGTAGGGTCTAGACGCCAGACACTGGGCGAAACATTCTACCGATTCTGCGGTGACGTGAAGCTTACTTGATTTATTTTATTTCAGATTAAAACCCGAAAGTCTAACACGATACGTTGAACATTAACTACAATCCATTCGCAGTTACTTCACAATTTTCTGAAGCCCTGCTAAAGTTCTACTTCCAGGATATTACTTCTGCTCATGCAAGCTAAGTTTAACTAAGTCTAGAAAATTGCACCAAATGGACAACGCACCGAATTCGTGCGCGCTTATTGTAATGACATTTCGCATGAGTATTATTTCTTACTCGGCCCTACCAAAACACATTTTCTCACTGTTTCTATTCACATTTATTATAAACGAAATATTATAATTTATAATTGAAATACAGGTAAAACTTCAATTTTACGAAAAATAAGATACTTTCATCTTAACAGAAGCATACAACGCTTGTGATACATGGCATAGGAAATAAATAAACACGTCGTACATGGAGTGATATTTCAAAAGTTTGATTAAAAAAGTGTGAAGAAACCGCGACTAAAGTATATAGCTGTACGCACAGCATAAGGCTGCAGGGTATAGAACAAAGTGTGTTACAGAAGCGGCCCAACACAGTATTCAAGCCATCGTAATGTGTTAATCGACTACTGCCCCAGTGAAGCGACAGTCCATGGCTGAACTACAGAGTACGCAAGAATCCAGAAGTGAAAAGTTTGCTTATACCGCAGACTCCAGCAGCACACGACCACAAAATGGCGTCACTGGGCAAAAAAAAATGTCGGAACGCCGTTCACCAATCAGCGCGTCATAAACTTATCGCCAGCCGGCAGCCTAGCCGATAGGGAAAATTTCGCAATATGCAGCAGCCAATCAGACACAAAGCCAGTTCCCAGAGCCTCGCGCAGCCAGTCAGAGACCAGTTAAGCCTCACTTCTTAGCAACCGCCACGACATTTATCCTCTGCATAATTATCTGCTCTGAGACAAAAATTGGAATTGAATAGATTCTTACACGTTATCAAATCCTAATTTATTCCAAAAATAATGCCTGGTTCACATGTACGCAGATCACCCCGAACAGACAGAGCGAAAGTCTAGAACAGCCAATCAGAAGCCGTCCTCGGTTTCCGGGCAAATCACGCAGAAAAGTTGAGCTCACGCCGATATTTCCCAAAAGTCATCTGGTTCACATATTTTATACTTCTAACTTCTAGAATAATCGACGTCTATTAATGTAAATGTATAGGATAGTCCAATGCACGTATTTGTAATGAAATACTAGAATATAAAAGTTAATTTTATTCATCATTTGTATGAAATAAACTTAGTTTTAAAATGAAACGAAAGATAGTACTAAAGTGTGAAATATTTTCGGATTTAAAAATAAAATTACAATCCCTTGAAAATAATTTAGCAAATAAACCGCACTATAATGGAATTAATAAACTAGAGTAGAAATACGACAGCATCTAGTTTGTTACCTATAATTTATTTTTAGAATCTTGGCGTTTAAAATCTCGAATTTAACAGCAAAATGGCTACGCAAAAAATCTGCTTACGTGAGAAGAACCGTCGGTTCTGCCTGCTCTGTCTGTTTGGCACGATCAGAGTACATGTGAACCAGGGATAACCCAAGAATGTTTTACGTCTCTATGTGTATCCAACCTTCCCGAAACTACGATTTCATTCTCAGCGCCATCGAGAAAGCCAGCTCTATAACATGGGATGTGCTTTGACTTGAACCTCGAAAGGAAGGAGTGCGCCATCAGTAGAAAAAATAGTCATTTGTTGGGCCAATATTGCTTTAGAGCGTAACCTAGAGCTGTTATTGTGAAAGACGAACATATACAAGGCAACTCTGAGGGCGATATCAGCGCATATGTTGAATACTTCATCGCCTCTGCTCACGAAGTCAAACAGTTATGTGACGTAAAAATTGAGAACCAAATCGAACTTGTTATTTGTTGCGCCAATGTTGCTTTAGAGCGTAACCTAGAGCTGTTATTGTGAAAGACAAACATATACGAGGCAACTCTGAGGGCGATATCAGCGCATATGTTGAATACTTCATCGCCTCTGCTCACGAAGTCATGAAGTCACACAGTTATGTGACGTAAAAAGTGAGAACCAAATCGAACTTGTTATTTTGTCAAACAGAAATTAAGATAATAATTCCTTTGTTCAGTTTTTCGATGTCATTTTTTAACAGTTTGTGATAGAAATTAGTTTATTTTCAAACAATACAAAGTAACCATTCCAATCATATATAAAATACATTTACTGTCAACTTCAGAAGGAAATTGAGAACTCGAAACATGAATTCGGTTATTCAACATCTATCCCAATAAATAAATGAAAGTTTACAATGTTAGTGTAACATAAAATTAAGCTATATGTTTAATAATATGGTAATGTTCTTAATCCACTCTTGGTAGGGCGATGGTTATTTTTCAACTAATTGAAACATTTTGGGTATTTTATGATCACGGTTTTACACCCCAGTTCTAGGCGAATACCGTTCAAGATAATCTAATTAATGCCCCTTTGAAATTCCTCATCGTTAGATCATATCAATGCGTGGTCCGTGTGAATAAAAGGAACCAAAATTATTTAAAAAAATGGGGTGTAACTAAGTTGGGGACGCGACCGTTTGTTTTGCGTGAACACGTTTACGTTGACGCGCTCGGACAATTTGGTGCTTTTTTTTTTTACGTTCCCGGCACCGCTTCACTCGATCATATGGGGGTTTGTGGGTATCACTGGATTGCTTTTGAGAGGCCATTTCCAATGGTATACTATTTCTGTATTTCGACTTGGCTTTTTGACGAGTATAGGCCGACATTGTGTTATGTTTCTTAATTTTTTACATTAAACTCATACAATTTCACTATAACCACGCCATACAAATGTTTTTATACGCTCAATCAATTGATCTTGACGAGAGCTGTTGATTAAAACTCAAAATTGTGTTGCCCCCCCCCCCCAACACCCAGCTTCGCAGTCCACACTTAACGTTAAGATATTATTTGATCCTTTGGCAATCGAGTGGTGTAATTGAATTTTGAATGTAGACGTTAGATTGGGAGCTTCAATGCCAAACTGTATCACCCCATTTTGTTATAATCGGATTTTCTAGATTGCCTCCTACTATGGTCGCAAATTTAAAGACTTATTCACGTCAGAAATTAATGAATCGAATTTAGACAGTGTGTAAGCAGAGCTGTTTCAATAATCGCACCTGCATTAAAAAATATTTTCCGACTACTCCCCAATATATAGGCACCAAGTACTCGCTAGTGCAGGGAATAGAAGAAACAATTAACCTGAGAGCCGGGGACGAAATAATACTCTTCACATTCAAAATACGGGTTATAATTTATAAGTATGTTGTGCTGTACACTTTTTTGGGAATTCAGGATGACGTAGGACTTGTGAACAGCAGTGAGATTTATGCCCAAGCTAGACTTCATCTTATTACGTGCAAGCTTGCAAATTTCCTTTGGTTATTGGTTGTGTGTCGGCGAGGAGGCATTTCCTACTCCACTGGTTCCATCAGTATTAAGTTACGCTGACACTGAACATCCGTGATTGGCTGGCAGAAACTTAAGATGCGTGAGGGTTTAAAACTATCCAACCGCGATAATGGTTCTGAACTAACGTTTTTTGGAGTACAGCACGTGGTGGAATCTTTTCGTTAAAACAGATGGCCTTACGCATGGGGAAAGAAATTGGCAATTTTTTTTTAACCAACAGAGCTTCGATGCCACTCTAGCTAGTTTATTCATTTACGACTGGATGATGAAGATTTTGTTACTCAGCTCAGTTCTTTGCAGACCATTCACAAACCCTCTGCTTTAGCTTGAGAGCATAAGAATCCTCATTTGCCTAATGAAATGTGATAGTTGCTTCATACATACATACATAGCAGCCAATAACTAAAAAAAATGCCTGTCTGACATGTGTACAGTAATTTGAAGGCTATAGTCTATTCACGGTAAAGTGAGCACTTTTGAAAGCCCTCATTTGGAAGAATGGTTAACAAATATACTTTATTTTAACCTTATACATTAATTTCCAATTGCGGCGGAATATACACACTGAGTTTGTTACTTAAATTGCAATATTTATTTTTAAAATGTGGTTAAATGATAAAAATTGGCTGAAAGGAAAACGCAACTAGCGCCTCAAAAGTGCTCAATTTACCGTGAACAGCCTATACCAAGCAAACTGTAACCCATCGTCTATACACTTAAGTAATAGTGTTTGTGGTTCACATTTGCCTATTAATTTGTAAATCCATTTCGCCATATCACGACTACTAACTTTATCCTGTATGTCAGGAAACGTACTTGGAATATATATTTCTTCGCGATTTTATCAAGCACTTAGCGAAGAGCATGGTTCTAAGCGGGTTGCTAATGCAGTGACAGGCAATAGTAGCTCACTCGACTTGTCTACAACATTTTTCTTTCCTTCTCTTACTCAAGAATCATCCCCACCGTTCCTTACATCATGTGCAGGAAACTATGCAAAACATTGTCATTACAGTCGATGGTAAAAATTGCCACATAGCCTGTTGTTAACTTTCTAACATTTTTAAAATTCTAAGAACTACGTTTCATGGCGTTTCCAGCAAAAAAAAAATCAGGAACATATTTATGTACACTTTCAAGTCAGTTTATTAGTGATTTGGTAGCACACACACAGAAAAAGTGAGAGTGAAGTAAAAGCTTAGTTACATTAAAAAAAATGTGGAACACGAACAAGAAGTAGATTATTATGTTTGAAGTCGTACATTTTTTAAAAATAATTTATGATAATTATATGGTGAAAAAATACATTATAATACCTATATTAAACCATTAAAATACAATTAAGAAATTTATCTGTATTATTTCTAATACAGGGCTATAATGTTGTTTGGTAAATAAATATTGTATAATTGCAGGCTGTCTAATTTTCAATTTTTTCATTACGTTAAAAATATAATCCATAGACTCTTAAATAAAGGAATAGACTAGGAACAGCATTACAAGCAAAGTTTACTACATTTTGTTCAGTCCTTACGGCGTTTGGTGAAAAACTTACGCTATGAATTTTTTCCTACACAATGCGCCATTACATTCATCTCGTAACCAACATCAAAGGGCGAAGCTCTCTTTTATCATTTTTCTTCCCTCACCTCTCCAACATGCGGCCACCAAAGTGTGTGTTTGTATGCCCAGCTGTGTGATAAAATCTTAATGCCAGCCCATCTCATTTAATTAAGCTAATGGGAGGTCGCACGCACGTAACAGGTTTGTAGATATTCCCAACGTAGTTTTACGGTGTACACTTCCGTTCGAAAAAGAAGAAATGCCTCACTAGTTCGTTAGTTCGGAATTAACCTTGGCTTCATCGTTACGAACATTTTACTTTTGCAAGAGTTTCAGATGCAGGCTAGATTTAATAACCAATTCGTATCGCGTGGCGCTGTGCAAGACCTCTCGGGCTGTGCCGGAATTCACTAGCTATGGGCTCTTTCCTGGCTTTGTGCCCTGCATCGGGGCTGTGACGTCACATGGTCGCTGCCTGAATTCGCGGGAAGTATGCTACACGGATGAACCCTAGAATGCCCCCTTCAGCTAAGAGCACGCGCGGCGTCCGCTTCATATGCCCAACACTGTGATTTTTGTTTTTCTCAATTGTTTGCAACAGTTATGATCCTTCTGCTTGTCATTTAATTCTTACACTTAAACAGAAAGCAAAGAAAGGAATTTCAGCATTCACGAATGTGCACCTAACACTTCTAATTAAATTTTTAAGTCGTGGACCTAATTCACCCCTTGTCGTTAACAAACTTCCTGGACGCACACGTCACTGTGGCCGTTAAAATACGCGCAGCTATAGGCTATTCACGGTAAAGTGAGCACTTTTAAAAGCCCTTTCATTTGGAATAAAAGTCACCAAATATATGTTAGTTCAGACTTAGACACTAACTTCAGAGTGCAGTGGAATACACACACTGTATATATTACTTAAATGGCAATATTTATTTAAAAGCGTGTTTAAAGAATGAAAAAATGGCCGAAAGGAAAAATTAGCTAGGGGCTCGAAAGTGATCACTTTACCATCAATCGTGTATAAGAACAGCGACACTTTTCATTGGATGATTTATAAAGTGCTCTATTAACCGTGAACAGTCTATGATTAGGGCCACCTGTTTTTTTTTTTTTTTCCGCGAAAAGATTCCGCCACCTGTACTTCAAAGCAAGTTAGTTCAGAACCAATATCGAGGTTGGGTAGTTTTAACCCGCACGCACCTTAATCGTCTGCCAGTCAATCGCGGACGTTCAGTGTCAGCGTAACTTAATTTTCATTCGCCCAGTGTCGAGTAGGAAATGCCTCCTCACACAGGCATGCAGCCAATTGCCAAAGGAAATTTGCAGGCTGCAGGAGAAGAAGTTGAGGGTAAATCTTTTCGCGGAAAACCGGTGGCCCTACGTATAACTGATATTTTTCCGTATGTGCGTCGGAGGTAGCAGCAGTTGTGAAACTGAGATGGGTATTCGAAACTATACCCACGACGTCACGAAGGTATCAAGGGAACGTGGGTAATTGTTGGCGGACGAGGGACCGAGGGAAAGCAAACGAGGGTATCTGGCAGTAAATCCGCACACAGTTTCAGTATTCCACGAACACAGGTTGTTGGTCCGTTCATCGAATGCTGCCAAGACCTAACTTATTCTGCTGTTGCACTTGGCCACTCCGAGTCGAGGCAAAGTATTCTTTTTGTTCAGAATCCTGTAAAGCGTGTCGGACAAGCATTCCCGCCTGAAGTGGGCCTACAGTGGACGAGACACCCAGTTTCGGCTACCTTCTGTTTTGCCCATGGGCACAATAGAAGACGTAAAAGTTCCTGCAGCAGAAGAGAAGAAAGAATCCATCAGTTCATGCCCACACGTTACCTAAAGTGCTAACAGAACATTGTAAAGGGCAGTCAAAAATAACCCGCAAATGGTAGAAAATCCGCAGTTGGTAGCGCTACAAATGTAATCAAATATTATGTGTAGGTGCTTTGTGGTACATCCAAAATGTACGAAATTTTTTTTCTTCCTGAAGCCTGCATTTATTTAAGTTTATGAGTACAACACTATACTATTAATATATGGAAAATGATATTAGTAAACGGCACTGCTAATGTATAAAAAACAAGGTATTCTATTCACATTTATCTACATCCGACGATTACGAGACTAATTAGAACATTATTTAATAAAACAGTAATAATAATCAATCTTCTGCTTTCCGTAACCAAAAAAGCTTACGGTATACAGTTAGGAGACTAAAAGAAGGCAAAAATACCACAATAATGATAATAAAGCTTTTATGCGTGTGGGTTAACAAATCTCATGCTACATAAATCAATTTATGCTTTCACACTGCAAGTTTATAAGTTTAGTGTGTAGCTCAGTGAATTAGTGCGCGGGTTTGATTCATGTAGTTTTTGGTTTTAGAGTTAAAATCTCCTTAATATAACGAAATTTCTTAGTTACTTTATGTGGTAAATTACTGTTGTTAATAATTTATGTTTTTTAGTAAACGTTAATTTATAGAATGTCGTTGTATAAAAGCAATAATACGGAAATAAATTCACCGTGCAATCGGCTATCTATGGTTTGTAGCATATTATTTGTTGGTATTATTACTTTCAGACAAAAATATTATAGAAATAAGCATTTTATGGCAAAAATCTTAGATTATAAAACAGAACAATGTATCACATAAAATAATTTAAAAAAATCGTTATACTGTGGAGATTTAAACTCTAAAACCTAAAATTTTACATCGCAAACACGCGCACCTACACACTGCACTAAGCAAACAACTTGCAAAGATCTCGTACAAAAGGTTATGTATATTGCAATAGTCCATAGTTATCACATATTTTCTAAGTTGTGTTTAGTGATTTATTATAACCGTGAAAGTTAATTTAAACGTTCCCAGTAGTAGGGTCGGGGGGATCCTAGATCAAAGGGCATGCCACCTTTTTTACATCAAAGAGTTAAAATTATTGAAAGGGTTAATCAAATTGATTGAAGGGGTTAAATGTATTGAAGTGGTTAATTTTTAATCCGATTAAATATGATCAAAAATTGTTAATCCGATTAAAACATTTTTTTGTGTGTTTGGTGAAAGGGTCTACTAAGGGTCTTAACTTTCTTTCTTTCTTTTTGTGGGTTGGGGAGCGGCTCTGGTATATCCTCACCCTTGGAGCACTGGCACTCGATGAGGTGTAGCGTGTTGGGGATAGGGCATATATGTAGTGAGTTAGGTGCAAGAGTGGCATAAGTGTAAAGTTTGCTAGTTATATTGCTCATAGATGGCGTTGGTAGATAGGCGACTTTGAAAGATAGTATTATTCCAAATGAATAACAGCATTGAACGAGAGAAAGAAATATATTTCAGATTGTTTAAACGAGTTATACCTATGAATAAATTACACGAAGGATTCATCGAATCACAAATTCCAAACGAACACAACTACGGGAATAACCTGATGTCGATAAGTGGTAAACGATCACAATTACGTAAGTCTCCAGTATGAAATTAACTATTTACAATGAAGCAAAAAAAGTCCCTATAAATTAAACGGCAGTCTTTCTAAACACAAGGTATTTGAAAACACGTACAATTTACAAGTACCGGACATGATTTTAAAACATGTCTGTCCACCTGTGGGACTAGTGACGAGCTTCTGAAACGGAATCCATACGTTGAACAACGATTATTAAAAAATAACTTTATTTATTAACACGCATAAAAAAGAAAACGTTTAACAGTTAGTGATTATAATATACATCCATTCAGTCGGGAGGTCGCTGCAGCACTGAGTTAGATATAGCACTTAGGTCGACTTATAAGCTGGACGAGGTGTTGAGCGCAAACATAACCTGCGTCGGCCTTCGCTTGATTATGGACTGAGATGAAAAACTCATAAATGAATGAAAATTCAAAACGAATGTTTCCAAATAAATTAAACGGCTAACGAACACAAGTGCGTGACAATCACCAAACGAATTAAAAAACACGTAATGAAATCGCACAAGGAGCTCTCCCAAAACACATCTGTCCGCCTGGGAGGCTGGTGAATGAACAATGGAGTGTATGACGTGCACTGGCTTATAATATGTTATATACATGGAGCATGGCTGATAGGCTACTGAGTTGAAATTTACGACAAAAAATTCTCTGAATACACTATTCGTCCTACAACAGACAACGAAACTATAATATTTAACACAAGTCTTACTTCCCTGGGAAAATAAAATTTCACTAATGTAAGAAAAAGAATTCACTTTTAACACAAATTTACCATCGAAGCCTGAGGAGACTCGGATATCTTAATCCCGCAACACTTTATATAAACGTAGTATACATTATTTTTAATTCACAAAAGTTGGTCGAAGAAAAATTATTTCAAATAACGGACGTACTACAAATTTTTCCGTTAAGTTTGTGAAATTCACGGCATTAGTTACCGAAATGATAGTTGAAAATGCTACGAAGTTTCTACGAACGAACTCAGAAATGGGGTTTACACGATAAATGCACTATAACGGCTTTTCACACAAAAATTATTTTTTCCCGATAATTTAAAACAACTATCGCTTAACGAGAATCGCTACTAGCACTCAGGCGTAATATATGCCTACACTATCCGAAACCCGCTGGCCGACACCACAAATTGTGGACCTCACTATCTCTTGGTCGTGGCAAGAAGCCCGCTGCCCACTGCACTCTATGAAGTCGAGAGAGCTGGTATCCAGTGTCGCGTGTATGCAGGGTTAGGGTTGGCGTCAAACTAAGATGGCGCCGGACAGCTAGAAGTGCGTACATCGGTGCTGCCTGCAGCAGCCCTCCTCCAAACCCTCAAATACAAAATGCATCTTTGTGCGACAACAGTTCTTGTATGCGGTGTTAAATAGATTATATTTTTTTTTATTAGCTGTTATTATTGATAAGTCGAATGGGTGTTTGTGGCAATGTGGTCTCAACATGCTTGTTAAATACATTATTCATATTTGTTGTAATTATTGATAAGCCGAGAGGGTGCTGGTGGCAACATGATCCCACCCCGCTTTTAAATAGTTTATTATTACTTTAAAATCTTTAGAATTTATTGGGTTTGATACAATTTCATTATTTCTATGTATTTTAAAGTCGTGTTTACGGGTGAGTTGTTGAGTGTGTGAGGTATGAATTGTAGAACAGCGAAAAAAAAAAAAAAGGGAAAAACAAGGCTGGATATGCCATGCATATACAGGAGGTGCATAACCTCAGATTCCAAGCTTGTTCTGTGTGAGCTGTCTGGAGAAGGATGTGTGTGATGATGCATATATGAACCTTGAGTATTTCTAATGAATGAAATGTTTTTTATGTGTATGTGACAGGGTGGATTGGGTATCTAAGTTCATTGTTAAAGTTCTCGTTTTACTTTCAATCTTATTTGGGTAAATGCGAGTCTGAATATGAGTGCAGGGAGAAGATGTTTCAATAAATTCTAGGTGGGTTGTTGATGTATATTGAGAGGAATTTAATGGTGTTTAGAAGGAGATACTGAATGGCCGCCAGTATCTTTATAAAATAGGTTATTATTATTAGTTGTAATTAATGATAAGTCGAATGGGTGCTTGTGACGACGTGGTTCCACCTTGCTCGAGAAACAGTTTATTATTTGTTTAAAATCTTAAGAATTTATCATTTTCAATACAATTTTATTATTTTTACATATTTTTAAGTAATGTTTAAGGGTGGGCTGTTGTGTGTGTGAGGTATGAATTGTGGAACAGCTAAAAACAAAAAAGGGAAGAACTAAGCTGAATATGCCTTGTGTTATCAGGAGGTGCATAATGTCGGCTTCCAAGCTTGTTCTGTGTCAGGTCGGAGAAGGATGTGTGTGATTATGTATATACGAACCTTGAGTATTTCTAACGAATGAAATGTTTTTGATGTGTTTGTGGTGGAGTTGATTGGCTATCTAAGTTAGTGTGTGTATATATATAATGGACCTAAGGCGAGACAATATCTCAATTCAGGCCTTCTCTACACTGTTATATACTCGCAAAAATATGTTGAAACCATCAGGAATAAAATACCAAGTACTCTGAAGATAAATATTTTTAAAAATAGTTATGACTGCAAGTATGAGTGCAGGGGAAAGATGATGAGAAATTCATTTAAAATTTATTTAGTTTTACATAGTTTTTAATATTTAATTTTGTAAAACCATGACTCTATAGTCAACTGCCTTTCCCAAATAAAGAGAACTTCCCTAATGAAATTTTATTTATATTAAAGAATACAGTGCTTTATGTTAGTATCATAATATTAATTAAAACTATGTCGTGGTGAGGGAATAAAGTCGGCATATTATTCTCTGTTTTCAGAAAGATTAGTCACTTCAGTTTAATTTATCGTGGTGTTTTAACTACTATATCGGGAAACTAAAGAAACTATTACTTAGTTAAAATGGGCGAGCTTTAGCGGTAAAGTATTGACAGTTTGCTTGAAGCTCTTTACATAAACGATTCAGATTCTGAATCGCAGACCCAAAGACAGTCTACAGCAAGCTGTCGAGACAGTATCCCTTCGCCTAAGCCGGACACGAGTTAATCTCTTGGAGGACGATCTCTACTTAAGCGAGTCGAGCACGTATTCACTTACTGAGAGATCGTCAACAACAAAAGATTGAAAGATGTCTGCTTCCCCTAAACATGACATGGTTGATCTTTTGAATGATGACTTATTTCTAACCAACTCGGAAGATTCTTGTGATTCGGAGAGTGCTGAATCCATCCCACAACCGACTTTTGAGTCGATTAGAGATATTTCGCCAAGGGAGTCGGAAAATAATTAGTTTTCTGTTTCCCTAGCCTCAGTGGAGCTTTTGCCAGACCTGATGTACGAGCTCATGGCTATGGCGATCGCGGGAACACTTTATTATGTGCAGGTAGTTAACAATATGCTTAACAGTGATGTGGACATTTCTCATTTTTTTTCCAGAGGTATAAGGTCCCTGTATTAAACTTAATAATGGCATCACCCCGACCAGTTAGAGTTTCAGTTACCATAGCAGGTAAGTACTTGAAATCTTTCATGTGGAGGAAAGTGCTACGGAGACCTTCTATTTTCTAAGCAAAGCCCTCCCTGTCCTGCACTTATCCAATGTGGGTTTAATCTATAATGATGACATCGTCCCTTATCTCACAAACAGGCATGAGGAATTTAGTGCACTTGGATCTGACTAGAGTCTGGAAATATTGACATACATAGATGTACATGTGTCTGAATATGGGCCGTTCATTGTCGATGTTGCACATACTAAATTATCAAAGTTTATTGCTGATAGGAAAGCTTGTATCTATGTACACTGCCCGGAAGGAATGTGTTTCCACTATGCCATATTAGCATCTTGTTTCCTGCCACACGAAATGTTTGCAGAATTGCTGCATATCCAAATCCTCACGAGGTTTTGAATACTGAAAGTCTGTCGACACATAGCCATACAGGATATTCTCAAGTTCGAGGAGAACAATTCTATTTCTATCAATGTGTACTGTGTGGTGGACAAAGATAACAAAATAATCGACGAAACTTGAGAAAAGGGTGGGGTTGTAGTACCCATGTGTATTTCTCCTGTACGTCATGACAAACATGTGAATATTTTGGCGATTCGCACGAGTGGAAATGCCACTCATTTGCATTTTGTATGTATTAGAAATATGTGAAAGCTGGTTGGTAGTCAGCTAAGTAAGAAGAAGTGTAGGAAACATATTTGCGATAGTTGCCTCCATTACTTTGTAAGTGAGGAGAAACTCGCAGGTCACAGTATTCTTTGCCAGCAACAAAAAGCTGTTCGTAGTACTTTCCCCAACGGAAACAACAAGTACTTGGAATTTAAAGATTACAGCAAACGGCAGAGATTTGGTTCCGTCGCCTATTGCGATGTTGAAAGTTGCCTGAAACCCATATCCACTTGCTTACCTAATGATGAAACGAGTAACACTACTACCATTAACCAACATGATCCATATGCTTGTAGCATTTTGTTGGTTTGCTCATACAATCCAAGTTTATCTAACCGTTTTGAGTTTGTGGGTGCTAATTGTATGTACAAATTAGTTGATAAATTAGTTGAACTTACAAAGTGGGTTAAAAGAATCTACAGCATGATTATTCCGATGAAGGCAAAAACTCGCGGGGGGGGGGGGGGGGCTGGATTGTAACGTCCACGGGAGCAGAAACTCTAGCAGACAATAGGTATGAAAACTGCTACGGAAATGGTTATCATGTAGGGTCTCCGCCAACTAGAAGAATGGAGATGTGAGATGTGATGGTGTGCGGAGAAGCAGTGGAATGAAGACGAGGGGGAAACGGGAGAGCTCCGAGAAAACCAAACCCCACACCACGGCAGTGTCCATGGTACTCCCACGTGAGAACCGCCTCCCCCTCCCCTACCTTCATTTCAGAAAAAATCGAACCGGGGGCCCCAGATACATAGGAGGTTTGTGACTAACTGGCTGAACCAACCTAACATAATAGCTAGGGATAGGAAAAATTCGCGAGTTCAATGGCCTGTTGGCTAGACTCCACAGTCATGTGTATACTCGAGCCTCAGATGTTTGTTCATTGGCTGCTGCCACAGAGAGCAGCCAGTGTTACTTCACACCTGACAGTGGGGCACGCCCTACTTGTTTCCTTGGAAGTCTGCTATTGGCTCAGAGTCGTCCAGAGCGTGTCTAGTAAACTGAGATCCAACTGCGAAGTCAACTTCAGTGCACACGTGTTTGACGTCTATCTTGTCCTGAAATAAACTCGCGAAATGTTCCTATCCCTAATAATAGCCTATAAACGTAAACAAAATATCCACAAACCAGGAGCGTAGCCTGAAAAGAGGTAAGGAGAGTGCTTGGGGCTTGTAAACCTCCCCTCTTTGCGCATCAGGTTGTCAATAATTAGTGTTAAAATTATTAAGCATCATTTAATTTTGATTAAAAAAATAGTGCAATTGCTGTTCACCATAAAGCATTTTTATTACAGCGTTAGGTAATTTTTATCAACACATGTGTCAGCGCCGTCAATATCGGTGTAACATCCTTCCTTCATTACATTCAGCGTAACTACCCCCCCCCCCCCCCCCCCACTTTTCATTCACGAGAAATTTCTGGCTGCGCCACTTAAACACTTGCGCTACCAGAAAAATTAAGTATTCAGAAATGAATTACGAATTGCATTTAGCCAAAACGCATGTGCATATCTTACGTTACTTTCAAAACTTCGTCTATAAATATTACTGTCTCTGAATTACGAGCCACTGGTTACAGTTTGGGCAACCTCTCCTCCGGACGTATGCAATTGTAGACCACGATTCTGAATTAGTCAACGTGACGTCATTCAAGTTGGGCCCGGGACGCGGACAAGTCTACGAATAAAGCCAACTGTAGACGAACCCTTACACCCGGGCTGATTAAATTTGAGAGCACCGAGTCGGTTAACTAGTTTAACAAGTTGTTCGCAGTCCACTGCATCTAGCAAATCCTTCTCCTAATTAGTCCTTCTGAGCTCATTTCTGTGACGTACAACTTGGAGCAACGTAACGATGAATTGTACAAGAAGGTGTTACTTTGTATAGGTCGTTCATGGTTGAATGATCACTTTTAAAAGCCCTGCTCAAGATCTACTTGTATACACACTATGTATTGTACCGCCTTATGCAAAACTAGCATTGCCATGGACCTTATCACTTTATTCGTGCGTCGGTCAAGTGAAACTGAGAAATAATTAGAAAATTAAATATTTTACAAATTTTCACTTTTTTTTGCTCTTCTATGCATTAAAACAATACAGAAATCGAGAGAAATAATTTAAGTTAACAGAATTTGTCACCTAACACATTTTATTTGACGTTAATATTTGTAACTACTTTTCCCTACGTCAATACCAACGTTACTGGGCACATTTCACACTCATTGCGTCCGTTAAATGTAATATAAATGTAGGGACAGATACTATTTTCTAAGGTTGATTTCGAAAGTGCTCACTTTATTATGAACAGCCTTTATCTTCAGTTTATGCATCTGAATACATTTCGTTAATTTAATTCAGTGTATTGAGTGCCGTCCAGGCATACCTATAAGGTGGAAGGGGCTTTGGATGCACTTTGGCTGAAGCCCCATTTCGCGAGGGGACCCTCGAGATGGCCATTAATATATAAGGTGTTTCTGAAACATGGTGAACAAACGTCGACAGTGTGTTCCTGACGGAAAAAAAACACACAAATACACTCTAAATCTGAATCAGTGAGAATTTCATTGTTTCAATCAGTCAAACGTATCTGACTGATACAACAGTCACTTCAGTGAATTTAACTGACGAACCAGTGATAAAAGACCATATTTCCTTCACTGATTGATTCAGTGGCATTTCCCACTGATTCGTCAGTCATTTTTTCCACTATTTTTTCAGTGGTTTAATTTTTGACTGATGGACCAGTGAAACATCTGAGCAACTTGCTCTCCATCTCTAATTATTTTTGACTGATGTTACAGTGAAACTGCGTGTAAAAATGGCCGTCGAACATCGTTTAAAAATGGCCGTTAAAAGACGTGTATCAAGTGTAGTAGCATAACAACAAATAAAACAAATACAAAGTACTTTCTAAAAGGCGTTTCGTCTTTTAGAACGCCATTTTTACGAGATAATATGAACACACAGACTTTATTGCGGTTTTACGTCTTTCATTTCGTTTGCATGTAATCGTTACAGCACTCTGTTTGAATGTTTAATCTGCATTTAATGCTGCAAAGAGAGTGCATTCATATGTACTACTCGACTTAACAATCCTAACTGTACCAATCAAACAAAAAACGAAACTTACGAGCAAAGAATTTCAAACTATATGATTTCGTAGTGAGAAAATATACATATTTTCTAAGATTTCATATTGTGGTAGCTCAGGTGATAAGGCGACAGCCTAGAGGTGAAAGGTGCGCGAGTTCAATCCCGGCCACCTGCAAACTTTGGTTTACTTTTTAAAATTACGGTAAATTGCACAATATAAATAGTAAACTATCGTAAATGTGTTTATTTAATGCAATAATTTGCCTACATTCAATAAAAGTAATATTTAATTCGCCACTGCAGTCAGCCGTCATTTATTCAATCATTGAAATTGATTCACATCACTAATCCAATCAGTGAAATATTTCAATGAAACAATCAGTGGTTTTCCACTGATTCTAAGTGGAGCCATTTTCACTGATTATAGTAGTTGAATTTCATTGTGAACCAGTGGTTTCCCACCGATTCGAATTTAGAGTGTACACGCTGTTCGTGGTAAAGTGGACCCTTTTGATAGCCCTGATTAAGATCTACTTGTATTCACATTGTGTATTCTTCTACTATAGGTAAAATTAACATTGGCACAGGCCTCACAACTTTATTCATGCGTCGGTCGAGTGAAACTGTGAAATTACTAGAAAAGTTATGTTAAATAGATTCGCTAATTTTTTACACTTAAGCCTATATGCATATTTCACGTGTACAGATCTAACAGTTTTAATCCAATGTGTTAAAACATGGATCTACTTCCCTCTGTCATTAACAACTATAATGGCGCATTCCAGTCAGTATTCTCAACAAAATGTATGCAGATAGGGGCAGCGAAATTTTCCAAAGGTTGATATCAAAAGTCCTCATTTTAGCGTGAACAGCCTTTACCATTATTCTCGTCAAGTGATTATCAAGGAAGCTGTGCAGCCTCTTAAAATCCTCATTTAAATTGCCTTACTCTGTTTTCGTGGTTTGCCTAGCAGGCATGGAACACACGTTTTGTTTTGAACGTTCAACATTAATCACCTCACAAACAATTCGCCTGAAAGTGTTCCTACAGGACGACCTCTTTTGTAAATATCGACGTGCTGATCCACAGGCTGTCATTAAAAATGGCTTAGAACGTAGTCTTACAAAGTTTGATGAAAACATATGCAGGGTGCGGACAGACATTTCCGAAAGTAAAGGGGATGTGTTATCACCTATACCCACCACGTTCTTATTGGTGGGAGACCTCATTTGTACAAAACACCATTCACCGATTTGTTGCTTAATCGCAAGGGATTTCTGATATTTTCAACTAAACGCATTTTAAAACCCAAATTTGCACCTAGATAAAAATTTGCATCAAATTCGGAAGCAAATATTTTACTAGAGTGATACGTTTTAGTGAGTCTGTTATACCAAAAAGATGTACACCTAATTCCGTCGCAAGATGTTAATTTGAGAAGCGTGTAAAACCAAAAAATCTTTTCACAAGGAAGTGAGTAATGCAGTGTTATACATAGCCTGTGGTTAAGATATCTTCAAATGCATTAATGTTTATGAACGTTTGCAAGAATGTGCTTGCAACGATGTGACATAGCTCATGAGCTCGTGGCTTCTTCAACACTTACACTCATGTACATTACAAGGGTCGACCTCCGTGGCGCAGTGGGTTGTTGCGCCGCTGGTCATGGGTGCGGGAGGTACTGGGGTCAAACCCCACGCCAGGCATGGGTGTTAGTTTAAGTTAGATCATACGTTAGTTTGTAAGCCGTTTCCTGCTAAGCCTGGCCTTTCCAATCCAATCCAACTCATATACAGGAGTGCTCACAGCGATTTTTCCTTAAGGCGACATTACACATGACACCAGATTACGTAAAAGCTTGTTGCGAGGTCCGTCATAGCGGCCGGTATATGGGCTAGCATGGCACCCGTCATGGCATTTCCCGCCTTGTGCGGCCAGATTTCGTACCAGGTTTCGTAATTGGACACGTCCTATTTTTCGTCGCAGGTTCCATACCTGGCCAATGACTTCGCAGTTTCATAGCGTAGGGCGCTCCCCGTGGCTACTACTGGAAACAGTCTGAAGAAGAAACCAAAAAGGGCGTCTCCATTTTGATTTTACATTCATGAGGTTGAAACTCTTTCAAATATATTTAAAATAAGATGACGACGAATAATACTGGGTATGAAAAATTTTAATTACTGTTCAAAATCGTTCTGAATACTTAAAACATTGCCTACTGAACGAAAAAAAAATTAATTCAAACAATTTACGATATCTAAAGTATATAAACTCATCGATATCGATTGAGAACTGGTAGTAAAGCGGTATATTAGTGCTGTACTCTATTAAAATGTAAATTTTGGGAGTGAGTTCGAAACTCCGCCGAACCCAAAAAAAAAATTTTCATCAAATAAACCATACTGATAATATCCCGGTATGGAAAGAAAAAACTATATTTTCCAACTGGTCAGTAGTTTTAATCAAAATGAAAAATAACACACTCGTACTCCAGTGACTTCATGTCATTTTCAAGAAAATAAATGAAATTATACTAGTAAGCAATCAATGTATGTAAAAGGCGAACTGTAATACACCAATATTAAGATCTGCTAGGTAGCTTTTTTCATATACCTGCGTAAGTTACTAACTGGTAGCAGTTCTACGATTGGGGTTCATATGTACCACACACTGCGCATCCACCGAGGGTGCCAAATGCTAGTACCAAACTGCTGTCGTGTAGTATGAATCTGCCATGGCGGCTCGTATAGCAGCTAGTATACCGGCTCGTGCACCAGGCCTTGTAGAAGCTTGTACCGCTGCAGGTATCGTGTAATATAGGCTTTAGTTACGACTTGAAGTATGTTAATAAAAGTGTACAGTTTAAATTTACGCCAAATGAAATCAGTTACTTTTTTCATAATAATTAGAACAAGAATCGTTGCACCTTAAATATTTTTTTTATCTAAAACAAGTTTGTATTATCTGGATCTTAATTAACTAAGCACTCTTGAAATAAACTATTGAAGAAAAAATTCCTGCATGTAACCGAATATATTTTAACGGATCCACTAAAAGACGTGTTTCCAGTAAAGTTGACATGAACATAGTCAAAACAGAACAGTATATGAAAGTCGCATTACATTTTGTGGAACCTGCATTCATTTACTTGCAGTTTTTTAATGGACGTGCGTTTGTTAGTTATTACGTGAATGATATTTTGTGTTGCAAAAAGTTTCACAGTTGTAATTGAACAGTGGATAAGTAAAGTTGAAAGTCCAGCGCAATGCAAATTTGATAGTAGTTGTAGGCCTATTCGACGAATACAAAATGGATCTAGGAACTATGAGAAATGCTCAATTAAGTTCGAACACCCTATAGAGTCACTTAACCATAGTATGATTGCTAGTCATACCCTTAAGTAGTAGTCCAACTATTTTGCGAGATTGTTTGGCAGCAAGCTAGACATCATAAAGTTTTACATATCCGTGCCCACGTCACATGTTTATTGCGCTGAGCTTTTCGTGACTCGGTCTCAGTGTTGCTTCCTGTTCATTACTGGCACGCCGTGACAGAAAGAACCACGGTGAAAACATAATAGTGAAATAAAAATAAATCAATTCTTGAAGTCGACCAATAGCGCGCAGATGTTCCGAAACCTGCGGTTTGGAAATAGCATTAGGCGGCGCCTGCTTTTCAGGAGTGTGCACTACACATTCTCAACGAAAGGCAACTTCATGTAGGTACTAAACTACTGCAGGAATGATTAAAGAAATTCTGAATCGAACAATAAACGAGAGCAAAGGGGTTTCATCACTTCTACTCCTGTACAGAAATTGATGAAATTTCGAGCTTCGAAGTATGGTTCCTTAAGGTTGAAGTAAAGCAACTGCCTATAGAGCACTGCACCCGACTATACAACGTGAAGTAAAGCAACTGCCTATGGAGCACTGCACCCGACTATACAAAGTGAAGAACTCATAAAAAAAGTAGTACAGACACCATGAAAATTGTCAGAAATGTGAGATTATATTTATAAAATATTATACTAAACTATACTTTTTAAAAGTAACAAATTAATCGATCGATAGAGTCCGAATTTTTAACATACGTTAAGCGCATTTCCATTTTGCATACTTCAGAAAGCCTAAAATATTCTTCAAGAAAGATCGTCATAATATTTACTAAGTTTGCATGTAAGATAATTGTAAGAATAACGAAGGAACTAGTTTTTAAAATTGATTTTATGTGTGTCCGTTTGTCGCAAACAATTAAGGCTGAAACTGACGTAAATAAGGTTAATTATTAAATTGATATGATATATTATTATAATTGGGCGCACTGCTCCATAGGCAGTTGCTTTTCTTCCACCTTAAATTTAATTTGACAGCTCATACAGTGCGAATAAAATGTCGCTATTAAATTATGATTTACAATATAAGTTTAATCTACTATATTTATTAGTACATCAACAGCATTCTATTGAATTATCCTGTACACGCCTATAAAGACTACCCTGCCATCGAATGAATTGGTGAAATATTCTGGGGTCTAATCATTGGTTCGGCGAGTGTGCTTCTTTGTAAGTTTACTTACGAGGTTGCGTATCCAATTAGACTGCTCCGAAGTGCGCAGTGAACTCCCGTAACAGCCACCACAGACAGAAAGACAGATCTTCCAATTATAGAATACATCACAGCTTAGTAGGAGGAGTGAAAGACGCGGTGTATTGAGATCTGCAAAGGTGAAACAACCACTTGTGAAGGCAGGTCACGGCAAAACGAGCACTTTTGAAAGCCCTGCTTAAGATCTATTTGTATGTGAGTTGTGTAATTTTCCGCCTTATGCAAAATTGGCATTGTCATGGGCTTCATCGCTTTATTCATGCGTCGGTCAGGCGAAACTGTGAAACTGTTGGTAAAGTAAATATTTTACAAATCTGCTCAGTTTTACATATTGATATATTAAAAATAACAGGAAGGAAATAAATAATTTAAGTTATCATAAATGGTTACGTAACACTTTCTATTTGACGTTAAGATATGGAATTACTTTCCCTTCATCGTTACCAACTTTACTGGGTGCATGTTACTCACTGCGCCCGTCAAAATATATAACGTTAGTAGCAGTGAATTTTTCCTTACGTTGATTTCAAAAGTGCTCACTTTATCTTGAACAGCCTTTGTGTAAGCAGAACTGCATGTGTGCTGGCCGGAAAAATGGTGTCACTAGCCAACAACATGTTTGGAACACCGTTCGCCAATCAGCGCGCGTTAGTCTACTCGCCTGCTGGCAGCCCAGCCTATAGAGAACTTATTTTGCAGCAGAGACTCGTGTAGCCAATAATCGAATGAGCACGCCCCCATCAAAGGAGCCATCACGCCGTTTCGGGTTTGTGAGCGAGCGAAGAGATTGGAGCGGATCGTGACAGCGAGGTCTTGAGAGACGATGAGGGTGATTGAAGTGAATATGGAGCGGCGCCTGAATAGAGAGGCGGGGGAAACGGGAGATCCCCGAGAAGATCCGCCCACCAACGGCATCATCCGGCACGATTCCCACTTGCGAAAATCCGCCGACCCGGCTGGGGATTGAGCCCGGTTCGCCTTGGAGGGAGGCGGGCGTGCTAATCGCTCAGCCACCGCGGCCCCGTTTCGGCTCTGCGTTCTTACCTAAACTGCGGCTGAGCTATCACTCAGCGCTGTACTTGTTGCTCCGGTTTTGCCTCCTGCTGTGTACCTGTTGTGTTCGCCGCGATGTGTTCTGAGGCGCAGGCACCCTCCACCATCCCTCCTCCTCGTGATAAGGAAGACAAATGATCGCTATTTCCAGATGGCTTCCGCCCCTCGCTGCCCCAGCACACACGCCAACAAGAACCGCGCCAACCCCTCTCTCTCAAACCCCTTGAACAACCAACCACCCCTCTTTGCCTTCAACACGTAGTGAGCGTGTAGTCTAAGAATAACAACTCCCTTCACGTCCCGCCCCCGGGACTATGATGTCAAGGTACCCGGTGGCAAAGAGCTCCGGGTGAAGGGGTTGTGGGATGTCTTACACGACGCCACCTGAGTGTTTCGCGAAGCGAACTTCCTGAGGAGCAGGCACATCACTCACACTAACGACGCCACTGCCTCCCGACGACGATGAAAGAACTGCGTGTTTATGACAAGCAGATTTTCCTTCTACGCGATATAACGTATCGTGGTGTTTATCGTAGTCGCATCCGGGCAAACTGCTCTGTACTTTTTTTTTATAGTATACTAACGAATAACAATATATACAGACCGTAGGAGAACATTTGACCAACAAATTTCTTAAGGTGATGCGGAATCAAATTGAAAATATACAGGACACTTTCTACGAAAACTGAATCTTAAGGAAATACGAGCCCTTGAAAATCGTAGTTATAAATTGTATTTTTTTTTTACAAAACTATCGGAAACGAAGTGAAATTATGTTACAATTCTCAGAACATTCTTTCATGTTATCGGGTTATTCAATCTAAGATCCAAATATCATTAATACCTCCCCCCCCCCCCCCCCCACCTTAGTGAAAGTGTGGAGGCCACACTCTTTATACTGACAACATTTTACAGTCAGGAATTATGAAAGGATGATTCTGGTTTACAGAGCAGTATTACCTGATTAACAAAATGTTCCTCTTGTTGAAACTCCCAGGACTCTGCGTAGTTTTTTGTAAAAGGCACACAAAACTTTCGGCGGTAGCAACAAAGTTCCAGGCTACACTTCCCACAGGGTATCACATACTGTCTGTCACCAGAAACAAACAGGCGGCTACAGTGCTGTAGGCTTATTAACGCATGATACATGTTGTTTACAGCAAGTGTTAAAAATCTCCTCCGCCATCGTCTGCGCAGTGCACACAGCAGCCTACTGTGCTTGTGTAGGTAGTATTTATTGCCTATGTGCTAGGCGCTGTACGGCAGAAGCCGAAGTATTGTGTGCGTTTTACACGAGAATTCTGGGTTCTGGCAGTTGAAACAACAGGACCATTTTTGTCAACTTGATAAAACTACCTCAATAAACAAGCCTCATACGTTCATAATGACTAACGGTAAACAGTTGCATGCAACAAAGGGGCGGTCACCCGAAATCTGATAGTTCAAGGCCTCAATATCCCATTATATTCAGTACAGGTAACAAAGGGCACCATAACGGGGAATTCTGGACAACACCGACAAAATTCCGGCAAGTTAATACTTACGAAAAAATAAGAGGAACATACGTATCACTGTTCCCATTCAGTGATAATTACGGAAGTTATGCGCCCGCCAAAAATTCTAAATTTTAGAATGCTTTCCTTTCATTATATCAGAAACTTCTTGCGAATAAGTAACAAGTCAGTGAGTGGTGTTTTGTTTGACTACGCCCTTGCCCCCAAGGGCGTAGCAAGATGGAACATAATGTCCCAAAGTCAAAACTCCCTAAGGAAAAACAAATCCTCGTAAAGCAGAGCAAAAATTGAGACAGTTCTTTTGAAATAACAGTTATACTAGAAACAAATATTAAGATCTTATAACCAGTAAAATTCATGAGTGGTTTCAAAATTTTTATTTTTGCTTCTTTTGTTTTCTTTTCAGTTAAGGTGCAATTAACATTTCTTGGACATATGTTCATGTTTCATACAAATATTCAGAAGCACCGAGGTGCCGACATTTGACAAAAATTGAAAAAAATAAATGTTGTATAGCCACAATAGTGTAAGGACTTCAATAGTTTGTTCTAGAATTTGAATATTTCAAACTATATATATATATATATATATATATATATATATATATATATATATATATATATATATATATATATATATATATATACACACACACACACATAATACAGACCTATAAATATCCATTTTACAACACCTTGGAGAAAAATAATTTCAAGTCAATATAAATACAGAATAACTGGCCATCACTATGATTCTCTATCTCTACAGTAGTTCACAAAAATATTGTTAAATTGTTATATTTATGAATAAGTTTAGGTTATACTGCTGACCTAGAACAACGTTCCACCAACTTTAAAGTCGGCAAGCTAATTTCCTTTCTGTCAATTTACATATATTATCGATAATTTTCTCATTTTCACAAAGATCATTGAGTACATAATACATTTCATTATTTATATAGGTCACCAAACATTTACCAGTGGCCAAAAATACAAAAACTGGTAAAAAGATTAAATCTTGTTTGATTTTGCAGAACACCAATTTAGGTGGGAAAATTTCAATTGAATAATTTTCCAACAGTTTTAATAAATAATTCAGCAGAGGCTTAGTGTATTCGTGCGCACTCAGTGTAACAGTATTTTGTAAGCGCTACCAACACACGTGTTTTCTTCCTGTTTTTATTCAAATTATTTATAAATGAAGCATTATAATGTATAGACAAAATATGAATGACATTTTAATTTAACAAAAAAAAAGTAACTTTTATGAACACAAGTATAAAACGCTTGTGATATATGGCATATGTTGGAAATAACTAAACACGTCATACACGGGGAGATTTTTCAAAGGTTTGATTTAAAAACAGGGTGACGAAACCGCGAACATACTATAGACAGAGAAGAACAGGACTGAAGGCTCCTTTGATGTGCGATTGTCCATTCTCTAACTGGCTGCGCGAGGATCTGGGGCAGGTCCTTGCTTCTGTTTGGTTACTGCGTCCTGCGGAAAATTTCCCATTGGCTGGACTGCCCGATGGCGAGTAGTTTACCAAGGTCTAATTGGCAAACAACGTTCGAACATTTTGCTAGTCAGTGAGGTAATTTTGCTGGCGTGCGCGGCCGGATTTCCTAGCACAAGCGCCAGTTTCCCTTCTGAATTCTTAAGCAATCTGTTGTAATACTACAAGTTCCTGATATTCGCCAGAATATAAAAACCAAGTCTAGATTTTCAAAGTCTTGTGCGTACACGAAGAACTTCTCTGTAATTACCGGCTGGGAGTCCATGAGAACACGTATTTATATCTTGACAACGCCAGTCTGTATTTGGCTACTCCGACACTGAAAGACTGTGATTCGTGGATGGACACTATTAAAGCAATTGAAAACAAAGTAATTGTGAGCGATAGTGATTTAAATTTCAACTTGTCCAAAGGTTTCCTTTTAGTTATTTATTTTTCGCGAAAATCACATGTTCCAGTGCACTTGTTGGACAAGTCGTACTACGAGTTACGTTACTAACGTACCACAATAGCCTAATGGTCCCTTTCACAAAAGAATAAATATAGAGATAAAATACCATTCCCGATATGTATAGTCTATTCACGGTAAAGTGAGGTCTTTTGGAAGCCTTCTCATTTGGAGTAATAGTCATTAATTATATTTTATTTTGGTCTTAGACGTAAACCTCCGAGTGCGGTGGAATATATTCACTGTGTTTATTACTTTCATGGCAATATTTAATGTAAAAGGTAGTTAAAGGATAAGAAATGGCTGAAAGAAAAAAGTAAATAGGGTCCCAAAATTGCCCACTTTATCGTGAACAGCCTATACAATCAACAATGACTTGCCTTCCCTTTCCCCACCCGGATCTGTGGTGGTGTACTAAGGCGAACAGATTTCGATTCTCGGTGGGGTCACACAGGTGCCGCGGTGGCCGAGTGGTTAGACTGCTCGTCTTCCACCAGAGCGAAACGGGTTCATTTCCCGGCCGGGCCACTCCGAATTTTCACAAATGGGAATCGCGCCGGGCGATGGCTCTAGTCGGCCGGGTTTTCTCGGGTATCTCCCGTTTTCCCTACCCTTTCATTCCGGCGCTGCTCCATCCTTACCTCATTTCCCCGACGTTGGCTCTCAAGACCACGTCGTTGAGAGCTGTCCAAATCTCTCAACAAATCTCTCTGCATGTGGTGAAATGTGGCGGACGTTACGGCTAGGTGACGGGTCTTATCGGAGCACTCCTTTTTTTCTTCGCTCTTACATTTCACCGCTGCTCCATCTTCGCTTCGTTTCATCCTCACTGGAGCTCAAAGCCTCTCTGTTAAGCGCCCACCATAACCTCTCAACTCCCATTTCCAACTCCTGTAACTTTCGAAACCACGTGGCTTCGACTAACGTTAGTCAATGTTTACATAAACATATCTTTTGAAATTTTAATATACAGCCTATTCGTAGTATCTTCCCACGTTTTGAAACACACCATTGAGAAATCACCCCATGTATAACGCGTTTGGCTGTTTCCTAAATTTGTCACTTACCACAAGCGTTTTATACTTCTGCTGACATAAAGATACCTAATTTCTGATAAACTCAACTGTTGAAGGCTGTTCACGATAAAGTGAGCAGTTTTGAAATCAAACTTAGAAAAAAAGTGACTATCCGAACCTGCATATATATTAAAGGGCTAACTGAATGGCATTCGCCCAGAATAGTTGGAAACGATGAATGGAAAATAAAAAGTGCCAGGGAACCATTTGTGATCATTTAAATTATTCCTTTCACTTTCTCTTTTCTTAATGCATCGACGTGTAAAAACAGGCAGATTTGCAAAACATTTTCTTTTGTAATAATTTCACAGTTGTACTAGACCGACGCATACGAGGCCAATGGGAATGCTAATTTTACAATAAGGCTAAATAATAAGCAATGCGCAGTATAGAGTGCGCTCCGAACATTAACGACGCTTGCTGTGCTCGGCCGCTCCGCCTTCGGGCTGTCTCGGCAACCTACCTGCTTCCTGTTCCTTCCCATATCTATGGATCACCTCCTACCACGCATGCGCGTCGAGCTTCTCTACCATTCGTCGCTGGCTACTGTCTGAAGTTGATGCCTTCTGATCATGTTCGTGGCTCGTCCACTTCTACGCCAGCAAGCATTTAAGTAACTTCCCCTTTCAGTTCCTGTCCCTGGCCCTGATGGGTTTTCATGCAATGTTTGGTTGCTGCGCATTACGACTTTGTAGCTGACGACAGTTAGAACAACGTCGAAAATTACCGCAATAATTATTATGTGTAACATTCATTGGATTTTTGCAGGAATACTTCGTATGGCCTGTTAATTACCACGTGTATTTTTCCCACGTTTTTCGTTAACCTTTTCAATGCCGTATAAATGGAATTGTGAAATGTTCTAAAATGATAATTTTAACCAGTGGCTTGAATAAAATGATTCAATATGTAAATGTTATGGGAAAATGGAAAATTATTATTATTCCTCAAAATACTTGTATAGAAAAAGTGAAATATAAACATAATGACAAACTCTACCACGGCCTCGAATATATAAGAAGTTTTATCAAGTTCAAATGAAAAGAACTGATTAATGAAAAAATTAACACATTGAAAGAAATAAGATAAGATTTCCAGTATTAAAATATTGCAAAACCAATGAAATGAACTCAGCACTAGGCCGGCATACAAAACTGTGACACTCTTAAAAAAAATTCAGCCTTTTTCGGGAAAATGGGAAACAAATGTCATAGTTCACCGCTGTTGCTCTTTAGGAGTGCATTCACGATCACGTTTTGGCGTGAGAAAAAATTTAAAAAACACATGGGTTAAATTAGTTGTGATAAATTTTATCATTTACTTGCTTGAAAAATCGGTGGGTGTAACTGATATGCATAAAATGACAAATTGATGAATTTTGGAAAGTTTCCTCTGAAAAAAGAACCATAAACACATCCCCTTCCTGTAGCTTTCTGGCATTTCAAAATAAACAAACGTTTATTCGAACGCAGATTTTTTTTTTCAAACAGGCGATGGAAACTATAGAACGTGCGTGTAATTGCATTAATTTGCGTCCACAGTAGATGCAAGTATCGCTGGAGAGCTTGGGAATAGTTATTGTTTGAGCCTGTTATGTTAGAAATAAGATTAATGTATGTAGGTGTAGAAGGTTGTTTGCTGTTTTTTAATACATTTCTTGTTGTAGCGAGCTCCCCCTTCCCTTCGCGAGGTTAACCAATGCCAAATCGTAAAGTCAAGTTATGCATAATGCATTATACTTAAATATGTATGTTTATTATGTCGTTTCGAAGAAACATCACATTGTAACAGGGGTTTAATCCATAAGGCCACATCACAAGTTACCAGTCACAACTTACAAGGGGAATATTCTGCAACTGCATTTCTGAAATGTTCATGAAGAAAATCGTTCAACTTGTACAATTTGGTGCACTTGAAACGCATATTTACAAATTTACAGGTAAGCTGTTGAACGTGTGTATTTTTTGCTAAGCTTTATTTTGTGAAATGTGTTCTCGGCAATCATATAAAGCACACCGCAAATGGCTGTACTTGAAAAAAAAAAAATGGTTTGGCGCTTTTTAAGACAAAATAAGTAGTTAGGACCAAAATGGATGGAACTGTAACCTAACATTGAAAAAAAAAAAACGTATTTAGGATATGCATGACAACTACGTAATTTAGTTCAAACCCATACAATTCAGAAGTTTCTCTAAAATCGTAAATATAAAATGCATTGTATTCCATCACTTTATGATGTCAATTTATTCACAAACACTGGTTACTACTGTTCGTTATCACTGCTAACACCTTTCGAAATTGGGGTTGTAAATTTTTCCATCTAGGTATTGCGACTATAGGCTGTTCACGGTAAAGTGAGCAGTTTTTAAGGCCCTCACAACTGGCATTAACCGCTAATAAATATACCTAATTGAAGCCTCAGGCTTTAAATTTTGATGGGGATGAAATGTATACACTGTGTTTATTGGTCACATAGCAATGTTTATATTAAATAGCATCAGGAAGATGGAAATTGGATAAAAGGAAAAATTTATATGGGCCTTAAAAAGTGACGACTTCACCGTGAACAGCCTATAGTAGAAATTTATCGCCTTCTATAAGTCTTTGCAGGCTACAATGAAACCAAACCATAGACGTATGTTTTCGCATGTGGGAATCATGTCGGACGATGCCGCTGGTCGGCGGATTATTTCGGGAATCTCCCGTTTTCCCCGTACTTTCATTCCGGCGCTGCCCCATACTCACCTCAATCACACTCATTCGCTCTCAAGACCTCACTGTTAATAGCAGCCCAAATTTCTTCACTTAGCTGTACGTATAAAAACTATTTGTAACGTGTGGAATTTCACTTGTAGTTACGTTTTGCTTGTATATTTCTGACACTATTTTAGTAACGATTCTACGGTTTACTGTCAAACATTTTATGACTACTATACTTGCAGTTATACGTAATAGGCCAGAGATTTTCGGAGATACGTCAACCTAAATACACCAGTGCATTCTCTACTACGGGTTTCTAATTGATTTGATAATGATTTATAATTTGGTTTTCTATGCAGGAACTTTTATTACATAGAAGCAGAGAAGAGCCCTAAAAACAAACATTTGACACTAAATAAGGGCAGTTAGCTTCACAATAGCGGTTTGAAAATTAACGTCTCACAAATTTACAACTAGATACCCGGAAATTTCGCGGGTTCAGTTGGCAGAAAACTAGACTCCACAGCCCTTTGTGCACTCGTGTCTCAGTTAGTTGTTCATTGGCCGTTGCTTCAGTTATCCTTTAGAGCACGTAGCACGGGTTTTCTTGCTGTCTTGTTATTGGTTGATAGTCGTTTGGGTGGAAATAAAAAAACTGTGGTGCAATAGAAGCAGAAACTAGAATGTACAGTACATGTGGTTGAAATATAACTTGACCTCGGACGAATTCGCAAAATTTCCGTATCTCTAAAAGTGAAAAATACAGGGTTGAGTAAAGTCAAGTTGAGAGATTTTAGTGGTTCTTAGCAACGAGGTTTTGATAGCTGATGAGGGTGAAATGAGGTGAGAATGGAACTGCGCCGGAATTCAAGGGAGGGGAAAACGGGAGATCCTCGAGAAAACCCGTCAACCAGCGGGAGTGACTCGGCTGAGGATTGTGCTCGGTTCGCCTTGGTGGGTCTAAGTGCTCAGCCACCGCAGTCCCGGGTGAGTATAACGAAAGTACAACTAAATATGGATATAGCGTAGGGCCACCTGTTTTTCGCGAAAATATTTCATGGAGACTAGACTTCAATTTTCTATGTGCACACTTGTAGTCTTCAAAAGACAGTGGCCGCTTGTCTTTGCGTGAAGACATTTCTTTATATGAGAGAGCCAATCAGAATAAAGTTTGTTCGATACTGACCGTCCTTGATTCGAGGGCAGACGATTATGATGCGTAGCAATTCAAATGATCCAATCGCGATAGTTGTTCTGAACCAAAGTATTTTTGAACACAACTTGTCCTGAAATCTTTTCGCGGAAAAAAACAGGTTCCCCTAGATATAGGCTAGTAACGGTAAAGTGAGCACTTTTTAAGACCATGTTATTTTTTTTAATTTTGTCCAATTTCTATCTTTCCTCCACTTTCTAATGTGAATATTGCACTCTGACAAATAAACACTGTGTATAATTTCACCGCTCTCAAAAGTTGACGCCTGAAGCTGTAATAAAATATATTTATTAATTGCTAATAACTGTTGGAAGGGCCTTAATAATTGGATTTGGCTGTGTTGGGGACACGGCTGCTTGTTTTGCGAGAACACGCCTACGTTGACGCGCTCGGACGCCTTGATGTTTATTTTACGTTCCAGGCACCGCTTCACTCGATCATATGGGGTTATATGGGTATCACTGGATTGCTTTTGAGATGCTTCTTCCAACCTTATACAATTTCTGTATTTCGACTTGGCTTTTTGACGAGTATAGGCCTAAATTGTGTTAGGTTTTCTTAATTTCTTTTACATAAAACACATATAATTTCACCGTAATCACGCCACACGAATGTTTTTGTACACGCCATTGATTGATCTTGACGAGAGTTGCCGATTGAAACTTAAATGAGCGTCGTAGCATCTCCTAGTCAAAAGTTATACTACGTGATATTTATGAGACGCGGAGAAACGAACTCAAAATCAATGCCTCCCCCCCCCCCCCCTCGCGATGCTTCTCAGTACTAACTGAATGTAACATATTCTTTGATCCTTTGGCAATCGAGTGATGTAATTGAATTTTGAATGTAGATGATAGACTCGGAACTACAATGCCAAACTCTAACCCCCGATTTTGTTATCATCGGATTTTCTGGATTGCCTCCCACTATGGATGCAGTTTTAAAGCGGTACTCACGTCAAAAGTGCTCACTTGATCGTGAATAGCCTATACATGGATATCTTGCCGAGATGGCGGGCTGCGGGTGCGCGGCCGCAGGGGGCGATGTGACACAGGCGAAGCTGTGATCCGCCCGGTAGCCCGTGGACACGGCCTGGATCGATGTGTTTGCCCTTGGCTCGCGCCGCCCACGTGTGTCCCGGGAGCCACGCCCCCTCCCCGCACACTCCAGACGTGCTTCACTGGCCTATCTGCTGCGCTGCGCCGAGCACACTACGCACTTGAGCAAACACTCTTATGCAGTGTTTATATTGTCGTCAAGCCGTACTTACGGCCGCGGGGGATCTCTTGATGGTAGAACAAGTGGGGTAAACAAATATGGGAAGTTATACGTAGGGATAGGAACATTTCGCAAATTCATTTGAGGACAAGATAGATGCGCAACATCTCTACACTGAAGTCACCTTCGCAATTGGACCACAATTCATTAGACACGCCATGGACGACCCTGAGCGCAAACAAGTAGCGAGTGCCATGCTGCCAGGTGTGAAGTAACACTGGCTACTCTCTGGGGCAGTAATCAATGAACAAACATCTGAGGCTCTAGTGTACACGACTGTGGAGTCAAGCCAACAAGTCATTGAACTCGCGAAATTTTCCTATCCCTAGCTATAGGTTACTGTATGGCTATATAATAAAACATTTGTAGAGTATATGAAATACTATATAGTCGGGGGAGTAGACCCCCTATAACTTATGTAGTACATCGATTACCTTATTGATATCGATGTTGGTATAAGTCCCACCTCGAGAATATCCGAAGGCTGGTGAAGTATGGCTGGTTAAGGCGGCCGGCACAGCAGGCTCATATTGTGACTTATATCTCAACCGGCGTCACGTGGAGAAAGAAAGGCCCCTGCTGCTGTTCTAACTTGCCCTCATATCGGCGCGGCATGACGCAACATGGCCTGACTCCCTTGCTGGTACAGTGTGAGCGAGTGAAGAGATTTGGGCGACTCTTAACAGCGAGGTCTTTAGAGCCGATGAGGGTGATTGAAGTAAATGTGGAGCGGCGCTGGAATGAAGGGGCGGGGGAAACCGGGAGATCCTCGAGAAGACCCGCCGATCAACGGCGCCGTCCGGCACGATTCCCACTTGCCGAGGATCGAACCCGGTTCGCCTTGGTGGGAGGCGAGCGTGCTAATCGCTCAGCCACCGTGGCCCCAGGCTGGTAGAGGGGATTCTTGCATACTGGGGTTTGGGCAATGCGAGTCCCGATTGCGGCAACTGGCTGTCCCGATTACAGCTCGTGTGTGATGGCGTGTTCAGGCAGGCCGTTGAATTAAGGCATGCTCACGCTGTCGTAACAGCACGAGATGGGAACAGCCGCTCGTGCTGCCAGACCAGATTCGCTGGCAACTTGCTGGAACGCCGTCCGACAATTAGCGCTTGGTAACCTGGACAGGACTAAGGTAAATTATTCTTTGGTTAGGAACACTAGGAGTTGTCTTATGGCAGAGTTTGGCATAGGGAAAATTCCCACCACCAGAAGCGCAGTGTTTCAATATAAAACTTTTAATTAAAATTTTAAGTTACGGGAATTATGAAAGATAATTATTTTACTTATTCAGTTAGTTATTTTATATTTGATTTATTATTATCGCAATTATTTTCTTTTTTAACGTAGGAAATAGGGAAAATACGATACACATGCGACAGTAGCTCTTACCTAGTGGCGAAATATTTTAGGTGCCAAATTAAAAGGATTGAGCTTCACAGCTTAAGTACAATAAATCTTAACAGGACTCACACTCAAGGGGTGGCCTTGTCTGTGAATGTGCATGATAAAATGATGAAGCCAGTCCGCCGTATAGAGACACCCAAAACATTGGAAACTTAACCTATCACAATTAAAGTGATACAACTGTATCAGGACATGTTGATATTTAGCCTTAAAGTTTGGCTTCATTAATTGTTGTTTGTTTACACAATTCCTCATTTCACACCCACTACACACACAAACCTAACACTACAGTTTAAATGTTTTTGGTTTTATAATACGCCAATGGACAAGAATTCATCTTCAATGACGTCATTGCATACTGTCTCCTTTTTTTTTTTTTTCACTACCTCCATGCTCACATAGGCCTTTTCATCCGTTAGTCGTCCGACCATCCAGTGGTCACGTGATCTTCAACCAAACGCAGAGAAAAATTTTTTCTATCCGTTCATCCGTCAAATATTTACTGAACTTTAACTTTCGACGGACTGACGGATGAGCAACCGCATTCTGACAATATTCTTTAGACTTGGATACGCACTTTGAAATAAACTGCGAGGCGATTGACCTATGTGTATCTACCTTTGGTAGTAAATTTAGAAATTTAACATTACAATAAAACAGTATAGAAACTTATCACGTAAAAAAAAATTGTTTCTCCGAAACGTTTCTATCTTAAACATGCATCTCCAACCAAGACATATATATCCAAGTAAAGAAAGATCGCGCTGAAATTTTGTCGTACAGAAGGATTGACGGATTGTTGTAAATCGCTTTTTCAACTGACGGATGGAAACGACAGGCGGATTACTTCCGGACGGACGGATGGCTGACGGGCTATTGTGAGTCCAGCCTTAAGGCCCTGCCACAATTGTGCAGATCCGTCTATCCGAGCCGTTCGACCAAGCTGTCAATCCATGCAGATTACAGAAAATGACGAGCCATGCGTACTGAAATTGTGGTTGTCTGGTTGGTGTAGTTAGAAACAAAACGTCGCCATTTTTGTTTACATTTATATGTTACTAGTTGCTTTCTGTTTTCATATTTATTAGCCGTGTGTTATACGGCTGGTCATTTATATTACGTAAAAACTACCTTAGCCGCGCTGCATTACTTAGGAAAATGTCTAGCTCTTCATATCAAAACAACTAAAACAAATCTATTAGTCATTAAATAGGTTATGTACGAACCGTGATATTCCGCGCTTCCGTGCATAAACAAAGCATCTCATTGGTCTCGGCTCTGATGACGTCAGAGGCCGACGGTGCAGTCTGACGAAAGATGAAGTGTAGCTATCTTCTTTCGGTCAGCACCTCACCTCACGTCTGCACCATCGGCACCTACCTCACCTCACATGTCACGTGAACCAATAAAATGCTGTGTGGGAAAAGAGCACTGTTGTCTCGGACAGATCAGACAGACGAATCTTCTGAATTGTGGCTGCAGGCGCTTTGCTGAGGGACCAGCCAATAGGGAACCTCCCGCGGCACGCAGTAGCCAGTCAGACACAGGGCCCGTTCCCAGAGCCTCGCGCAGCCAGTCAGGGAACGGGTTCACCCGCATCAAAGGATACACAGCTCTGACAGCGAAACCAGGCCGCTCAACTAACACACTGTTGACTAAGAGCGAGTCACACAGCATGAAGTATTCACGGTTAATTTATAGAGCCTTTGTGCATTTCGTTACCTTCCGCTTAATGTAAAATTGACACTGCCGTGTTACCGATGACTTTTTTCATGGGTCATTCAAGTAAAAATACGTCAATATTTAGGAATCTAAATGTATTGATAGCATGCAGATTTGCGATATTCTGTGTATAGACAGATCACGGTAAAATGAGAACTTTTGAGAGACTTGCTTACGACCTACTTGTATTCTTCCGCCTTTTGTAAAATTAACACCAGCATTGGCCTCATCACTTTATTAATGCGTCGGTCAAGTCAAAACTGGGAAATTATTAGAAAAGTAAATATTTTATTAATGTGCTCTCGTTTTTACACTTCGATGAATTAAAAAAAAACAGAAATCAAAGGATAAAAAATTAAGTTATCAGAAATGGTTACCTAACACTTTTTATATGACTTTAAGATATGGAACTACTTTCCATCCATCGTTACCAACTTTACTGGGTGCTTGTCACTCAGTGTACCCGTTAAAATATATGCAGGCAGAGACAGTAACTTTTTCCCAAGGTTGATTTCCAAAGTGCTCACCTTATAGAGAACAGCCTTTACAAAAGAAGTAACACTGACTTCTGTATCCATACATTCAGACATAAGCCATGGCCAATTATTCTTAGGTGGTTTTTGAAAACTGTTCACTTAACAATTAACAACATGCTCCTAAGAATACAGAGGTGGGAAGATTTCTAACACCACGAACTCCAGCCGCACACGCCAGCAAAATGTCGTCACCAGCCAGGAAAATGTTGGATCGTTGTTCGCCAATCAGAGTGTGGTAACCTACTCGCCAGCCGCCCGCCAGGTCAGTAGAGAACCTTTAGCTGCAGCGCACTGGCCCATTGTGCCCAACAGAACCCTTTCGCTTAACCTCTCGCAGCCAATCAATAGAGACTCTTATCATTTCGCATATATTTGTTTCATGTGCTTCGTTCCTCCTCTACTCACCCGATCAGGACGCTGTAGAAATAGTTATAGTCAATTCACGGTTAATCCCAACTTTTCTGAAGTCCTGCTTGAAGTTCTAATTCTAAGATATCGCGCTATCTAATGAAAACAGAGCTTAACCAAGTATAGGAACTTGCACCAAAGGGGCAACGCACCGCATTCATGCGCGCTCACTTTAATAATATTTTCCATGAGGACTATTTCTTACGAGGCAATACCAACACACCTATTTTAGCCCTGTTTTTATTCATATTAATTACAAATGACATATTGTAATTGTAGGTAGAATATAAGAAAAAGTTTAATTTAACTAAAAATGTTTTTTTTTTTTTTTTTTTGCGGGTTCAGAGTCCACATAACGGGATGTCTGTCGATCTTGGGCACAATTCAGTTTGCTTATCTTCAAGACATCTGATAGCTTGCCTTAAACGTGGGGGCTGCTTTACCCTCAAAAGTTGCTGGCTAAGAATGTCACATCAAGGCGACCTTTTTGTACATTTGGACTCTGTAATAAATAGTTCGTTTTGAAATGTTAGCAAATACGCAGGCATACACCATTTACTGCGATTCGAGAGTAGCATGCACACTTTTTTTTTTTAAATCTGATTGGGGATTTTATTTACAATAACCTTTCCAGATCTCTACGACCTTCGTTTTCTGATACAATGCGCGACTTCTCTAATAATTTCGAGATTTGTTAACCAAATGCTTGTTATTTTTGTATATTTAAAGAGGTGAATTATATTCCCAGTATTCACTTTACGTCACAAGTGCATATTTTTTCTACCAGATTTTTATATGAAATCACTGCCAGCTGTTGTAACACACTTCACTTACGCCGAACCTTTTCGTTGTTGCAAGAGACATTTAAGTTCGTAAGCATACAATAAATATGACCGCGAATGAGCAGGACTATAAAGGGAAGTCAGTAAATGGGGCGTGTGCTGCGGTAATTAGATATGGCAAACGCAAACAAAAATATATATTATGATCGTAGTAAGGTTTAGCTTCGAATCTGTTACTAAGCGAGATGGCGGAGTGGTTAACATTCAGATCGCATTATAGAAGACCTGGGTTCGAATCCTGGTCCGGCAATCGTGATGTCGGTTTTAAATGTTTTCCCGAAATGACTCCAGGTGATGCTGGGATGGTCGAATAACTTACTGTTCCTATGTCTCACAGCAACTACTCCGTCTTTAATCACCTCGCTGTCAACAAGACACTAAGACCTGCCCACATAAATTGCATTAACTATACGAATTCCGATGTTTTTGTCAATCGGCCCGCATTGAAAATTATTGACAAGCTATCTCGGTTGATTGATAGCCGTAATTTCTGCAAGGATGATGAATA
This sequence comes from Dryococelus australis, assembly GCA_029891345.1. NCBI lineage: Eukaryota > Metazoa > Arthropoda > Insecta > Phasmatodea > Phasmatidae > Dryococelus > Dryococelus australis. Next base: position 15,755,246 of record CM056996.1, on the reverse strand, counting down.
TTATTTTACTTGCTTACATGTTACAATTAATATACCCGTGTTCGGCCGTTAAATCTCATGTGAAGAGAGAAACAACAGTGAGGAAGGGTTCTGCGAGTCGAACACAAAACCTATTGGAACTACGATCGGGCTCCAAGTTGTCGAGCACATTTTTTCATCACAATTTTCTAAGGAAGTTGTTCTCAAATAATGACTCCAACACGTGCTGGCGTTTCTTTACAACGTTGTTCTAAAACCATCGTAGTCACAACGCCGGTATTCAGGACAGCAAAAGAAATTCGAAACTTATTGAGATATGACTATTGATATTGAAACAATCAGTACACTGAGACGCTACGTGTATGTAGGCTGGAGTCTGGAATATCGTCACAACGGGAGAAGGCTGTACAACGCTCAGTAACATCTCTAATTCTGGTCCTCAAGACAAACAGACAAGGTTCACGAGAGCTGAGCGTGCCGAGCACCGATACGACATTCTGTCAGCATTCTACGGCGAGTGATAAGGACAGATAGACTCTATATAGTTGCTTAAATATAAGTGGCTTGTAGTTGTTACTATATGTAACTCCCTTCGAAGCAGTTATCACTTTTATTGCTAATATTTATTTATAACTTTACTTGTTTAATTTATTAACTGCGATGAAACAAGTATTCCTTTTTTTAATATAATGTAAAATTCCTTTTATTTATCCAGTTTATAAGTTCTTATTAAAATTTATATAAGTTTTTAACATAGCAAAGATGATCTCATGATGCACGCCGTATGAATGAGACACCAGTTTAAATATGTGTCCTGACCATTCAATGGCTTGAGGCAAGGTATACTCAGAACACCTAAGTTTTAACAACAACTGTGGAAGAGAGAGGTGTTGAGAAATTCATTGGTTGGTGTCTCACCAAACGGATAAAAATGGCACTGTTGTGAACGCTCACCAGCATACTTACAAAAATAAAATCAACTGCCACTGCTCCAAAGTGTCAACTCTAAATTGCTGCATGCAAAACTCTTAACATTACTAAGCGTTTTAATACTGTCCTCAGTATGTAACCACTAAGGACAGAACATTGGAATTTTAAGTTCCAGAACTGAGCTTAGAATTAATGAGTTTACAGAGGGGAAGTAGCACGGCATTCCCTTTTGAGAAGTACTATTGCCATTCGGTTTAATAAAGTCACTGCAAGAGGCCGTTTTAAGTTATAGGTAGAGATAGGAAAAATTCGCGAAGTCTTTGCAATTGGATCAGAGTTTATTAGAAACATCCTGGACGACTCCGCGACAACAGCCGACTTTCAAGGGAACAAGAAGCGAATCCCGTACTGTCAAATGTGGGGTAACACTGGTTCAACATGCAATCAACAAACATCTGAGGTCCGACCATACGAATGATTGTGGAGTCTAGCAGACAGGTTATTGAACTCGCGAAATTTTCCTATCCCTAGTTATAGGATAAATATAGCTGAGGAAGATATGGTAGTCTTTTAGTTTGCATCTGAGGATTTAGTTCTGTAGGAAACTGGTCTACAAGTAGATTTACACCATATTAGTAGTCGACTTCAGGTCAATCTGCTGGTTCGTGTATCTGGACGCCGCGCCGGAAAACGTTGCGTATTTTCACTTTTGTGTTATTAATCGGTCTGCGATTAGTACATGTGGCTGAATGTTCACAGGATACACAAAAAATCTCCATCTATTTTACGCCACATATTGGACAGAAACTCTGAAATATCCAGAAAGCAATTTCACAGAAAGTTTGCCATACGTAGTAAACAAGGATTTACGTTTGTGTTTTTAGTTATGTGTGGATATTATCATGGAAGCACGTGATGCAGAGGACTCTAAGTTTCACACGAGATGAGATAAAACACTTATGCACGGGCAGCAAGGGTGCAGTCGACGTTTCTGGCAAGTACATTGTGATCACAGAGGACGCCAGCAAGTGCAGACTCGGAATTTAGACGTGACTGAACTACTATTTAGAGGGATCTGCACGAGGCCAGTTGGTTGGCTTGATAGAAGACCAGTAATGTGGGCTGTAAACTCACCGCTGTGACAGGATGTATGCTTATTACTGCTTTAACAAGCAAAGATCGTACATTGCCTGACGTCGCACCACAAACCTTGAGGATAGACGCATAAAGCAATCTTGAGATGTGCGAGGGCAGTACATATAAGTTTTCTGTATATTGCTGTAGGACTTGTTAGACTCGACTTAAATCTCCCTCGTTGCTGACGACAATGGTGTCATTAAATCCTCTGATGGCAACCCTGACCTTAGAGTTAGCTGCTTTCAAGTGTTGGTAGCATCTTTCTCTTCTAACTTGTCTAAAGCAATGGTTGTGAATTATGCTATCAGGTGTTCTCGCTGCATTTTGACTATATTTTTCCCCCGCCTTTTTGGTAGTAACTTAACATAAATCGTGGTTTCTTGATTTTGGTCTACCCACAACATGCTGCAGCGGACCAGAGTGTAACATCTGCACAAACCACGTGATCTTTGAGGCTTCTACTAGAGTCACTAAATTTCTAGATAATGGCAACCTACAGAAAATGCATCCTCTTCGCAAATTGCCACTAGCACCAGTCATTTTAAAGGACGGTCTTCTATGAGCACTGGTCGCATTAATGACAATAAATTACTTTCCCGAATAAATCGCAGTTCACTCTAGGGTTCACTGATAGATGTATGAGGACATGACATCCCAGAGGTCGACATAATCACCCTTCACATGTTGTGGTATGACATAGGGCCACTACATCTGGCATGTTGGTGTAGGCAATCGTTAGTTATAACTCCATAACCTACTGGTGTTTGTGCAGGCTTCACTGAGCTGTTCGATATGTCCGTGAGATACTCAAGCTCTATTTTATATAATTTCTCTAGCTGTAGCAAAAATCTCGTCATTGTGTGAAGTTGCGGTTTTTCATATTTTATATTTACGTGTGTGTCCAGATATTATATTTATTTATGATTACAGATTATTTGGTTATGATTAGGATTCGTTTAATAAATTGGCATAGTGATCGTGTGTAGGTGATCTATGATTTGTTTTGAATTTCTGTTGTTCCGATTGGGTTTTTTATTATTCAATTGACCTTAGATGGCATTCGGTAATGAAATTATTCAATCATGTGAACGTAAAGAAAGTTATCCTGGTTGGCTCTCATCTCGCCATTTCTGGTTGGAGGAGAGATGTGGCGTAGTCAAACGACAGCCAATCAGAGAGCAGGTTACAAGAGAAATATAGCTGAAGGAAAAATCGAACCCAAAGTTCTTTAACAAAGAATACAGCCACGTTGAGGATGGACGTATGAGTTTGAAGACTGAGAAGTTAATATGATATAGCAAGTGAACAATTTATCGTACGTGGGTAGCACCCGTGGCTCAACTTCTATAATTAATTTGGACTGAACCTTCTTTTCTACTAAATTATTTTCCGCCCACTTACGTAGCCATAAGGGTGTAGGTTACTACGTGTTTGTCACTTCGTAAAATGCTACGCACACAGATAACCTATAATGTGCTGCAAAATGTTTTAAATGTCATCCTCGATAACAAAATCTTGTAATATTTGTTGAATTGGTTGGAGAAGAAGAGTAATGGGTAAATACAATTTCGAGAAACTTCGAATTTCGACCTTCTGGCTTCTATTGAAATGTTATAATCGTAAAGCAACTGTATTTTAAACAGTTCCACAAGGTAACAACGCTTTAACTTAGTTTGTGAGATTATGAAATCATCAGGATTTTTGCCAGTAGAACACGTTTGGGAGCGGGGACCAAATGAAAAGGTTGTCTGCTTTGGCACGCGTGACACACGACGTATTTTGTTGAAAACCGTGCGCTGTTAAAAAGAATAACTGAAGTATACACCTCGGGACTAAATATGGTACTGTATGATACCATTAAGTATTGTATTACTGCCTGTTTGAGCGCCGAAGAGGTCGTATCTACGAAACCCTGTGAAAACCACCATCAATATTTTGTGTAGACGCTTGTACACTAAATGTTGGCCCGTGATTTGCAGATCTCTACCAACACCAAAATTAACGAAAACCATGGGTTGGATTAACAATATTTATTTAAATCCCTTATTCAGGATGTTCCACTTTCTCTGTCTGTATTATACTTAGTGCTTCTTATCTTTAAATATTTCTCCACTATATGTGACCACCCGGCTATAATTAACAGTCCTGCGCCTACTGTTCAGAAATTGTAATTTCCCATTACAAGCCACTTGTTAGAAGCTATTTCCCTATTACGTTTAAACACAAGACTTTTGAGGCATTTCATATGTATGATTGTCTACTAAAACATTAATAGGTTGTTACCAGTAACTGGCAAGGTTCGAGAAAATTGCGTGATCAGTGGCATGCAGTCGTCTTTTCATTATCTTTTTCAGAGACTGATGAGTTTTATTTTTGACTAGATAACATTGTGCACGTCTTGACTTTATGTCGAACTTCCCATGACATAACTGAATAATTGATTGAAATATACATGTCCATCAAATCTGACACATAGTGAGATTAGTTTGAAAACATTTTAGGATCCCTAGTAAAACAACAAATAAGGGAAGATTTTTGTACCCCATCTTTGGATGCGCATACCTGCATTTGGTTCTACTCTTTGATTTCAGATATGTGTATATCGGAAATCCAAAAGGGCACGTGGGAGGGGTATTATTGAGTGAAAGAGAGAGAGAGAGAGCAACTCAGATTCATTGCGAAGCCGTTGTCTCAACGCGGTAATTACATTTTCACAGACTGCCATTTGGCAAGATAACACGTTATTGAGCAGAGCCCCGCCTGGCAGCGCGTGCCAGTTTTAGGTGTGCTAACAACCGGGGCGTGGAAGTGACAGCTCATCGTTAACGGGCCGCCATGACAGTTATCATGCCGCGCGCGGGTCGAAGTGGGTTTATAGTCACTGCGCCGCTCTCTGGGGCGGAGCGAAAGAGAGTCGAGGAAGGCAGGAGTGGGGTAATGGCGGTAGTTTCCTACCAGCGCGGGAACCAACTAGAACATTCCGGTGGGATAACGTGCGAGGGATAACACAGCCATCGAGCATGACGTAATGGAGGATTGAAGGAGGAGTGAAAAGGGGGGGGAGGAGGTTTTGGTAAGGGATAGGATTTACAAGAGCGTCTGTCACACGCAGTCGAATGCTTTGGGTCTGGTACAAGGGAGAAAGGGCGGCGGTAACCACTATTCGTCCTTGTCTTCTGAACGAAAACCAAAAGGTAGTGGCGGATGTGGGTGGAGGCAAAAGGGAAGAGTTTCTCACATAGCCCCTCCCCAGCGTCAACCCGCTCGATCAGACTTCAAAGGCGCCGCCACGAAAGCAGCACAGGGTAAAACATTCTCTGCAATGCTTCCACCTCCTTGCCTTCAAACGAAACAAAGATGGATCTTTCCTCCCCTGCTTACCAAACCGCACCCCCTCGCTAAAGAAATATCTTCATCGACCCACCGCCTGGGAGCGAGGTACAACTCAACCACCCCTGCTACACCACCGAAATAAACAGATATATTTATTTTCTTCCACGGAAAAAGTATTCTCCAGGATCAAGCGGGAAATCACTCTCAACACGGGAGATTTCTTTACTGTTTCTTTTCTCTCCGGTTAAGAAACCCGGAGGAATCCGTGGATAAATCCAGAGACAGACTAGGCCTCAAGCACATGTACATTGTATCTACGTCCGCAATTGGACAGCGGTTCATTTTACGTGTTTTGAAAAGACAGATTCTATTGTACGTTTACAAAGAGATAGAGTATTTGTGGTTTCAGTGTTAGCCTACTTATTATAGTGAAGAGTGAAGAGATTTGGGCGGTTCTTAACAGCGAGGTCTTGAGAGCCGATGCGGATGACTGAAGTGAATACGGAGTGATGCCGGAATGAAGGGGTGGGGGAAACGGGAGTCCCCAAGAAAACCCGCAGACCAACGGCATCGTCCGGCACGATTTCCACTTGGAAAAATCCGGTGACCCGGCCGGGGATTGAAACCTATTCGCCTTGGTGCCTACTTATTATATGTTTTACTTTAAGGACCTCCGTATACTTAAAATGTTGCGTTCATTAGCTGCTGCTACAGAAATAAATAATTTCGATCCATCTACGTTTTGTATTACCGTTCAATGAGTAATGATTGAGGACTCGGAATTCTCCAGGACGTATGAAACGAGCTGAGTTCCAATAAAAATATAACCAAACGTACGAGCATTCAAAGTTCAGTGTACCTAAAAATAAATTCGTGAATATTTCCGGCCTTAAGCTAAAATGTATTTTAAGTACAGCAATCACGTATAAGGGAATTACACCCTAGATATATCAAATACAGCCTGAAAATCACTGTAATCACAAAATTTCTGATTCTGATGAAACTGCACAACACAGAAAAGAATAGTCATTACTGAAATAAAAGTATACGTAATCTTTCAAGACCAAACACGAGCGTAGTTCGAAGTCATTAAAAAATATTTCCTGGCATCTAGGGGAGGCACTGATAAACAACAGATAATTCACTGAAATCATTAATATAATATTTATTTTTAATAAACAATGATTTCGTTAATTTACATACAAATAAAATATTCAATAAGTAATGAAGGCTAAATGTCATCTGGTGGAATATTAAAATTTTCTCTCCAACAAGACAGAGGGCTTAATTAAATGGACTAATTGGTTGTGAGTGAAATTAATGATGTTTAGCCTGATGTTCCGATTCTAAATATTGGGTCAACTAAAACATGTGGCAGATTGCCAACTGAATAAATTTGTGATTTTATTTCCATTTTCTCTTAACAGGTGAATTTGCACTGTAATAATCATGGCGCAATAGTGTTTGGTGAAAAACAATTATATGTATATATATATATATATAATTTCCATTACCTATGCTGTCTATAAGGTAAAGAAAAGGGAAAAGTAACTAAACAAATTTCAACAAATTTATATATATATATATATATATATATATATATATATATCTCTAAGTTAAGTTCTTATTTAAATTAATATAATTTTCCATTTTGCAAGATGTACTGTTTTCAAATATTTTCTCCTTTTATTGAGTGGTTTTTACCTTAATTCTTTTTTTGTAGCTGGAAAACTGGCAAATGTCCAAATAAATTCTGTCCTGAACTTGGTTATTGTACTATCTTAGAGCTGGGAGTCATCCAGTTCTACATTTCGTGACTGGTCCCAGTTTCCCATTTCCTGAACGAACGCTTCTGTGCCAACGTTAAACCGAGGAAGAAGTTGACGGAGTTGCGACCTGACAATCATACTTCTTTGTTAGCTTGCACGTGACTCGGTCTTGATTTGTTGCCTGTGTGGGACTCACTCGGCGTCATCTAGGGTACAGAATTATTAAAGGCTGTTCGCGATAAAATTAGCACTTTTGAAAGCCCTGCTTAAGATCTACTCCTATGCACGTTGGGTATTAGTCCCTCCGCATGTAAAATTAATTTTGCCATGGGCCTCAACACTTTATTCATGCGTCGGTCAAGTGAATCTATTAGGAAAGCAAACATATTATAAATCTGCTAATTTTTACACACTGAGGCATAAAAAAAAAACAGAAAGCGAAATAAATAATTTGAATTATTACAAATGGTTACCTATCACTTTTTATTCGACGTTAGATATTGAACTACTTTCAATCCATCGTTACCAACTTTACCGGGCGCATGTCACTCAGAGCACCGGTTGAAGTATATGCAGGCATGGGCAATATCTTTTTTCTAAAGTTAATGTCAAAAGCGCTCACTTTATCGTGAACAGGCTTTACAAAAGAAACGGCTGTGGATCACGTAAGCACAACTTTTCGCAAATTAGTTCCGAGTTGCTATGAAAGTGGACCTACTTCCGTTTGATGACGTAATGATGTGAAATTTTCCATGTTGATGTTGCCGGCATTTGGAAACTTAGTCATTACTTTCTATAGATATATGAGTACCGGAAAATTTCAAGAGTTTGATGACCCGGAGACCAAGACACCAAAGTTATACAACAGAGTAGGCCTTATATGTACAACAAAGCAGGCCCTATATGTACAACAGAGCAGGCCCTATATGTACAACAGAGCAGGCCCTATATGTACAACAGAGCAGGCCCTATATGTACAACTGTGCAGGCCCTATATGTACAACTGAGCAGGCCCTATATGTACAACTGTGCAGGCCCTATATGTACAACTGAGCAGGCTCTATATGTACAACTGTGCAGGCCTATATGTACAACTGTGCAGGCCTATATGTACAACAGAGCAGGCCCTATATGTACAACAGAGCAGGCCCTATATGTACAACAGAGCAGGCCCTATATGTACAACAGAGCAGGCCCTATATGTACAACAGAGCAGGTCCTATATGTACAACAGAGCAGGCCCTATATGTACAACAGAGCAGGCCCTATATGTACAACAGAGCAGGTCCTTTATGATTACAAGGAGACGAAATGTCTTAGCGGTTCCTTTGATGTGGACGTGACAATAATCTGACTGACTGTGCGAGGCGTGATCAGGCAAAAAAAATCTTAACCGGGTCTAAAAAATTACACCAAATTGACAGCGCACCGCATCAGTGCTGTTACTATTGTGATCAGGCCTTAGCTGAGCAGCCTGCCTGATGCCACCTTAACACATTCATCCAGGACACGGGCCGTAATTGCTGACTTTAGTTATGCAATCGTAAACCACAGAAACCCCCTCCACTGGCCAGTAAACGAGGACAAAGCAGCCAATATAGGGCAGTGTAGCCCTTGGGCGGTATCTTTTGTCGTCGGGCCACTAGAACGAGAATATTACTGAAGATGGGTATGTCCAGCCATCGAATTCCGCCTTATTAATCAGCCTCTGGAACCATGAACAAGGTGGGGACTCTACAATTAGACCTTACTCAGTATGTGGCTGGTTAAATTTCTATATTATAATAATAAATTAATATTTCAGTATATTTCTATAGCTCCCCCTGCTCCATTAAAAATCATTTTTATATTTATATAATATTATATCACGTTAATATAAAAAAAAACCCTCTCCTATAGTGTTCATTACCTACCGCTTATCAATAACTTGCTACGCCGCTATAGCCCCTATAGCCTTAGTGCACACTTAGTGTAACGATATTTTGCATAATAAGTATTTCAAGCCATTACCCACACAATTAGTTTTGCCCTGTTTTAAGGAATATTAATTATAATAAAATATTATAATTTATAGATAAAATATAAGCAAAAGTTGAATTGAACCAAAAATGAGGTGCTTTAGTGTTAACAGAAGCATAACACGCTTGTGATACATGGTATATTCAGGAAACAGCCAAACATATCATACGTAGGGTAGTTTTCCTACATTTTAATTAGAAAAATGTGAAGAAACCGTGAATAAACTATATGTGTTAAGTATAGCTTGCATTCCAATGAAATCTCGGTATTTCCCGATGAATAGATATATAATGCGTATCTCAGCAAAGAGCATAATTCCACTACAAATCGGGTTAATTGTGTCTTTTACAATCAACGTTTTCAAGTTTTCTGGAGGCATAATTTATCTATTCAATTCGCTTCTCAAAATCTAGCAAATTTAATCCAAATCTGCAAGCTAAATCTGCAAGCCAAATCAACCAGTCAAAAAATAGTATCACAAAATTGTCAAGAAAATTTGATGAAATTCTCGAGAGAACTCTATATCATGCATAAATTTTCCATTTTTCATTTCTTTTAAACCTTTATACGCTATAAAAACTTGTTTCTCATTTATTAGTTTCCAACTATTTTTATCAAATATTTTTCCTTATCGATCTGGTAATGTAATTTCATACTTACCATTTACAACACAATAATTTTTTTTTTTTTTTTACCAAAATTAGATTCATAAATTTGACAATCTGTAGCAGTAAACCATTTATATTGTTCAAGATCGTGTAGTTTAGTGAATTCATATGAATTGTTTAACTAGAGAGAAATATATTAAGAGGAAGAAAAAAATGGTGCTGAAATTTTATTATATGAAAATATGATGATTTAGCTTGCAGATTTGGATTTTAAAAACCCAGCTCGCAGGGCTTTGAAACATGTTGGAATTTGCTTGATTTTGGATTAAAATTTGCTCGATTTTATGATGGAAGTTGAAAGAGTCTCCATAAAATGAGAAATGTGCTATATTTAACATTCAATTTGCTTGAATTTTATCTGATCTAGTGGCGCTTTGCTGGTATCCGCATTATATAAATACTCCGGTGCATTCTGATCATGCGAATTTCCTCCGACAGCGGTGCTCGCTTGTAAAGCCTTCTTACTGGTTCGTGGGATACAGCGTTTCTTCTCTGCACTCGCCGTTCGGCGGACAAGCCCTGCGGAATCTCCAGGCCCGTAAGTAACAGGGAAGCGCTCTGGAGAAACGAGGCCCATGATAGTCGTAAAGTCGAGGCCCGAGGCCCCGCCCACTCCGCGAGGCGGCAGGGCGGTTTAGATAATCGGGCATCGGCTCTCCGGAGCGCAGAGTTCGGCGACGGTATCTGACGTCCAGATCGCGCGGCCCGAGCTGCCGGACGACGGTAACTTTTGTCGCTATCGATGGCGCACCTCCCCGGAGGCAGTGACGTCATCCGTGGAGTGGTGTATTTTGTAGTGGGGGGAGGGGGACGGTGCTGGAAGGAAAAAGCAGAAGAAGACGGGTTCCGACAGGGCACGAACAAGAGTGTTTCCCCCCCCCCCCCGCCACATGCGCCCTGACTTTGTCGTGTCCATCACCCGGTGGAGAGAGAGGCAACTGGGCCGCCACTGGAAATAGCTGCAGCGCCCGACCGCTTCTCGCTGCAAACCCGCCTTGATGAGAGGGGATTGAAGGGCGGTTTTGAGTTTATCAGCCTTTTTTTTTTCCCTCCCTAACTCCCCCCCCCCCCCCCCCCCTCCACCGGTTCGTAAACCGGGCTTCAGATTCATCAGCGCGCTCTGCACGGGGGAGAAATAACGCGGCAGAATTATTGCTACAGGCCGGGCACACGCGAGATATCTATATGCACCTCGCCTGTCGTATCTTCCATTCGTCTCTTCTTGGACGAGTTCGCCGTGACGTAAGCTTCGGCCCGTGAGACTCGGAGTTCAGATACCACTTAATTCTCTAAAATATGAAGGAGCCGCGTCGGTATAGTGGTTAGACTAGTCTTGCCCCACCTAGGTGAACCGGGTTCGCTCCTGGATCTTCGCCTCGGTCGATGCCGCTGGTCGGCGGGTTTCCTAGGCCGCTTCCCCCCCCCCCCTTGCAATCAGTTGCAGCTCCATGCTAACATCTCTTCACCCTCATCGGCTTTCAAGACCACGTTATTAAGAGCCGCCCAAATCTCTTCATTCACTCACTAATAAGTCTTTAAAATGTCACGAATTTGGGGTATTTTCCCCCCTTTACAAAAAAAATACATGAGTCTGTTTTGTTTTAGTCAGCGTACACTGTAACAGTTTCCATTTATACTTATGGCGTGGTATGGTGTGATGTTGGAACTACGTGAACAGTATGTGGCTTAGAAGATATGCTATAGGTTATATGAATAGCTTAGGCTCTTTGTATTTGAATCTGAGGACGACGCCTCATTTAAATACTAAATTTGGACAATATTATACATATAGCTGAACTGTTTAAGTTAAATTTGCACTTTAATTCGACTTTGTACAACTCTGCATATGACCCTATGGTTTACAGATAACAAAATAAACAATTAAACATTTTACTAGTTGCATTACGTATTATACATTATGCACTGTTGTGTTCAAGTTCGGCAGATATCTCGACGTTAATGAGAGTTTGCGTTTAATATTCTTCAACCGGTAACAATTTGAGCAAAGTAATAGATTCTTTTTTTTTTAAGACGATCATAGTTGTCATGACGTTAGAACAAACGACATTTGGACGGGTATAGCAAAGGAAATTTTTGCGAGGCAATAACTGAGACAAAAAATGAAATTAATTCCATCAAGTACCGAAAAAATTAGTCGCTGCTACAGCGACGAACTTAAGCAACGTAAATGACTCCACGAACACAAGAATGGCTTCCATGACACCCATAAAGTATATTCAGGTGAAGTTCTTGGCATTCCTTAAACCACTGCAAACAATGAATTGCATAAACTTGAAAGATGACGTGAATTGTAGTAAGTAGTAGGGAAATAGCGGTTGACGGCCAAGGGGATCGTGGATCGGATTCGGATTCGCTCGGCCGCTATGTTGTTACGTCACACATTCGCCATCTTTGACCCATATGACCTTGACCCTGGTGAACCCTGGTTCCAAATACCCAGAAAATTGCGAAAAAAATGCTTTAAAAGTTTATAAAAAATGTATTACGAGAAATTGATCAAAAAGTATGTAAAATTCATTATAAATTTTTTTATTTAAAATCGTTAAAAAATGTATTTAAAAATATTTTAAATATTGTTTTAAAAATGTATAAGAACGCCAGGAGCCAGAAGCCAGCTGTCCGACGTGCTGTGCAATTCTGGCGCCCCATCCACCATCTTTTACCCATATAAACTCTGATCTTGATCTTGACCTTTGACCCTAAAAATAAAAAAAAAGAATCACTAAATATAATAAAATGGACAAAAGAATCAAAAAATATCAGAAAAGTTATTAATAAAAAATTGCTAAGGAATTTATTGAAAATGAATCATCAAAAATTATTCAAAAATTATTAAAAAATCATTAAAAATAATTCTGAAATTCTAGTTCGCCGGTGGCCATTTTCCCTAACAATTTCCCTTTTTCCCATAAAATTTCCCTTTTTCCCTTTAAATAGCCATCTTTTTCCCTAAAAATGTTTAAATAATCCCGAAAATTTAATGCAAACTTATGCAAAAAATAGTGTCAAAAAACCTTACATTTCTGGAGGTTCTCCCAACAACACTAATTTCTCATTATCGTTCGACTCCCAGCAGACGATTGTCGACAATTGCTATTGGCTGTTTAGTCGGCTGTCTCCATACCCCCACCAATATTCATTCTATCAAATGCCACCATATTTGTTTTCCGTACATCATTTCTATATATATTACTGGAGGCAACAGTGTTTGTTTTTTCGTTCGTCAGTTGTTTATACATGTTACTGTCTCTCATACATTCGTTAAACTGCCATATTTGTTTTTCGTTCATAATTTGTTTATATATATATATATATATATATGGACGCTGCCTTGTTGGGAGGCAGCCATCTTGCTAGGCGCAGTCCTCCATGTTTGTTTTTTATTGTCATTTGTTTTTGAGCTTGTGTCTCACTTTCATTCGATTGTCATATTAGATTCCATATGTTTATATCACCTATGTATGACCAGTTGACAGCAGTATTTTTATGTGTTATTTGTGACAATCATAAATAGGTTTCTCCGATACTAAGGGTTTTAGATTCGCAGGAAAGTACATGGCCAGCAAAACATTTGAAGTAATTTAATCATGAAAGCACATTCGAACTGGGGGCCACGGTCTCTGAGTGGTTAGACCGCTTGCCTTCCACCAAGGCGATCCTGGTTCAATCCCCAGCCAGGTCACCGGGCTTTCGCACGTGAGATCGTTGGTCAGCGGGTTTTCTCGGGGATCTCCCATGTCCTCCACCCTTTCATTCCGGTGCCGCTCCATACTCGCCTTAATCAACCTCATCTGTTCTCAAGACCTCACTGTTAAGAGCCGCTCATATATCTTCACTCACTCACATTCAAACTAAAGTGAAATATTCGGGTGTCCTTACCTATAATGAACTCGTTATACCGATGGGAGTATTGTGAGCTGAGACTTAGCTCCCTCTACGGCAAAGCGAAGGTAGTAAAAATAATATCGTCTATTTACGGTTTCCTCGCACTGTTTGAATCAAACCGTTGAAAAATCCCTTTATGTACGGCGCGTTTGGTTGTTACCTAGATGCGCCACATATCACAAACGTATTATACTTAGTGTAACATAATAATATCTTGTTTTGAGTTGATTTGTAATATTATCTTTATTCTATCTATAATTTATAATATTTCATTGGGGCCAGCGGTTGCGCAGTGGCTAGGGCGCTCGCCTCCCACCACGGTGATCCGGGCTCGATCCCCGGCTGGTTAACTCCCGGACCCTCGCATATGGGAACATTGTTGAACGATGCCGCTTGCCGGCTGGTTTTCTCTGGGTACTCCCGCTTCCACCGCCCTTGCATTTCAGCGCCGCTCCATCCTAGGGTCTCACTTCATATCATGCCCGGGGATGACGGCCACCTACGGGTCCCAGCTGGAAAGCCCGTCCCTCTGAGAGTGTTGCCTCGCCCTGGGTCCACCCTCCCCATTCGAGTTTTTTTTTAAATATTTCATTTGTAATTAATATGAATAAGAACCCGAGAACCTGGGTGTGTTGGTATTGCCTGTAAAGAAATAGTTCTTTTGCAAAATAATATTACACCGACTGCACACGAATGTGGTCCGTTGTCTTTTTGGTGTCGTTTTCTGTTCTTAGTTAAACTATGTTTGCATGAGGCGGAGGAATATCCTGGAAGAATAACTTCACTGGCCTTCATAAAAGTTGGGAGTATCCATGAATGAACTTTATATGACTGCACATTACCATTGTTAGAAGACGAGGTGAGTGGTTTTTGCTCCTCTTCGTATGCCCTAACACTCACTCGGCCACCGCCGTCATAACTGTCAAAATCACATGGTGAAACAGCGATAACGTTGTTTAAGATCTTTTCTGTCGTATCCAGCCATTAACGCTAAAAACATCGCTTTAGATGAATATAATCTAGTCCCAGTAAATAAAGTCATAGAAAGTGCATGAAAAACCCAAAACATGGATTTTATTTAAGCATATGTTTAACCTAGAATTCAATCCGCATTACTAACATATTGCTATTAGCAGAAAATATGTTAATTGTTGGTATACGTAGGTTTTGGACCCTGCAGATGGATTGTGCACTATACCGAATTATTCCCTGTGCACAATGCCGGAAAATAATAAAACTCCTACCTTCCTACCCCGTGACTGAGAAAAGACGAAACAAAATTAGTTCATCTGAAGTGCTGTTATGGGCCTAGCTTGAAACTTGAAAGTCGCCTGTAGACTCCCGTAATTGAATCGTAAAACTAATTTTCAGCAGCCTGCGTTGCCAATACGAAAGTGAGGTAAAAGCATTTTGCAGAGCGTGATGCCGACAGCGAGGAAGAAAATGCAGGGATGAAAATAAAATATGAACGTAAAGGGGTGAGCCGAATGATATAACGCCACGGCGAAATACGCAACCAAATTTACGACGTAAATTCATAGTTGGAACCTTCTATTTTTGTGTAATTGCGAATGGTATCCCATCGGAATTGACACAACTAGCAACATCTGATGTTCTGTAAAGATTTATGCGATACTTAAGTGCTCTGAGTGTAAATCCTACCTTTCTTCTGGTTACTGACCATGTTGCTTTGCGATGTAGCGCACGCAACTATAAATATTCACTGTCGTTGGGCGCCACATTATATCTGTAGAGCAGTAGCAAGGTATGATCATACTATATGCCGTCACGTTGGGCAAGCCCAAATTATTTATGTAACACATTACCTGGCATTACATAATATAGTGTAGTTCACACCTATACAGAACCATACAACTAGAAGATCAAGAATCCTTACATCTTCAATTGCTTCAGCTAGTTCCTACTATGTTATAATTTGAGTCGGATACTCTTTCAATTTATTTTAAACCTCCCTTATTAATATTATATATGCATCGGTGAAGTAATTTATCACCAATTAGTAACACAACATGGAGCATCACATATAATACTACTACTAAACTTTCAAATTCTAACTACTTTGAAAATAATGGAAGACAAACAATGATAGATTTGATTTAACGTGAGTTTAATGAAGTTAAGACTAAAAACTGTTTTCATTGGCCAAAACTAAGCTCATATGCTCAGAACATTAACTACTTGTCTAAGAAAAGGTTAAGAACATTGCCAATAATATTAGGAACCATTAGGAAGATACAATTTTGTATTCAACTCTAAGTTTATAAGCCGACACCAGTCAGCCAATCTAACGTTAATTCCTAGCATTTACTTGTATCTCAAGTCTTAGGTGTCGAAAGCTGCACACTGCATACACATTACTTTGACTTATCTGATTTCGATTTGAAGATGATAGTGGTGGGGAGGGTTCCCTATAATCGAACTCTGCAAGTCATACACAGCTGAATTAAACTCCTGGAACTGGACTCGAATGAATCTCCAGCTGGAGTACAACTCAGAAGGCTCTCCGCAGCTGGTTGGTCCGCCTGTTCCAGAAGTCGGAAGACTCTCCTTCGCCGATGAAGTATTCAATGGAAGGTACCCGTAGGCAATCGAAGGTGGAGAAGACTGTTTTCCGACTTCGAACTCACATATCATCTCAGCAGTTGTATTCAATGTTATTGTAGTATATTTCTTCTTATATTCCATTTCAGCTTGTATGTGCAATGCGGGTTTATATTTAAATCAAACTGCTATTCAATTTCACATCAAACCAACGTCATTGGTCAGAAGCAGTCCTAGTTGAAGTTCAAAAAACCTTCCTTCTTCCACGTCTGTTAGTTTGCGACTAAAACCTTCTCGAATAAATTAACATCTGCAACGTTATTATTCGAAATAAAAACCCTTGTATTGACAAGCTAGTGTCACCTGTTGTTATATGAACAAAAGTTAACAGCTTTACTTCTCTACCAGAAAACCAAATTAAACAATTCTAACTATTAAAAAAATCAAAACATATCTCTCTGGTTTCGGGAAAAACCCATGAAAGTAATATTAGTAACTAACTTAATTTTACATACAACATAACTGTGAAATGAAATAAATAATTTTTCACATGTTAAACAGAATGTATGCAAAATCGATCACACATATTAAACCTCGTAAAATTCGCACGTGATTTTATACATTCATACTATTTACCATATCATTTGAAATTTAAGTGTTTCAGCGAGAGTATATGTTCATGGATTAAGTTAAACAATTTAAAGAAAGATATTTATACACACCTTTGAAAGTATTTCTGCGTAATCTTCATGTATGTCAGTGTTATAAAGACATTCCATAGTTCATGTAAGAACATACTCCCAGTAAACCGTTGATCAAAAACAAATGTGGATTATTGGTACGAATACCCGAATTCTGATAAAATATTTCTCAGGGCAAGGCCATAATATAACAAGGAGTGTATTTTGTCAATATACAGGCAATTCTTCATAGTTGGTTTTAATATTTTCTGTCCCAACATTTCTGTTCCAACATTTTGAAGGCGTGTGCTGCTGGATATTTCACGGTATAAGCGCCTGTTCTATATATGAATTCCGAAGTACTACATATGAAATGAGGGGTCGCGGTGGCTGAGCGGTTAGACTGCCTTCCTCCCGTCAAGGCGAAGCGGATTCATCCCCTGCCGGGTCACTCTTGGATGTTCGCAAACGGGAATCAAGCCGGACGATACCGCTGGTCGGCGGGTTTATCTCGGGGATATCCCGTTCCTCCCGCCCTCGCATTCCGGCCCTGCCCCGTTCCCAACTCACTTCACCCTCATCGGCTCTCAAGACCTCGTTAAAAGCAGCCCAAATGTCTATCAACTCACCAGATGAAATGCGCGCAGAAATTATTTTTGAAAAAAAAAAAAAAAAAAAAAAAAAAAAAAAAAAAAAAAAAAAAAAAAAATTAATGAAATTAACACTTTCAGCGTATTCGCCGGATGTCATATGGGCAACAATGTATTTATATTGCCTCCATTTTAATATCTTATAAATATATTCCATCAACTTCATTTTGAAGCCCGATAAGTAAGGTGCGTAAGACATAAAAGTCTGTACCTAAATATAATAATAACATGGCTGATAGTCACTGGTCGACCGTAAAGTACATTAATGAACACGATATACGGTTAAACAGTTTTTATCAATTTCGCTGTGGTTATAGGCGGATGCGAATACGACCACGCCCTTGAACCCAGCGGGCCATAAGAACCGTTCATTGTTACGTGTATGATGAACTCTCTCTCTCTGGACGAATGAGTAATATACATGGCGAAGGCAATACGGAATGCCAAATGAAATGTTCAGTTTTTTCAAAAACACGTACAGATGTTTCGCAACTGGCTTGCCGCTAGCGACACTTCCGTTGCGTGATTTCGCCGTGTTTAGAAAGTTGTTCACGGAGCGAACGTCGACTGACGTTCCACCTAGTCGCCCTCGAGCGAGGCCATTATTCTGGCCAAACGCAGCATTGCTTCTGTATCCTTGCCTACGCTGTGGCCTGATGACGCGGCGCCCTGCCCCGCTGACCAATCAGCGCGCCCACACGCCTGGTCTCATTTGCATGCGACTGGCAGATCCCCTCTCTTTTGCATATTCTTTGTGCGACGCGTTGACGATTCAGTCCCTACAACGCTATACCGCCAACCCCTCCCCGCCCTCACAACCGAAATCACAATATGACTGCCCTCCCCCTCCCCTCACCAATGATTCTGCACTAAACACACTTGCCTACTAGAGGTTGCGATAAAAAATGGCCATGGACTGTAGTAAGGTGAGCGGCTCGAATTATATTGCAAGCGCTAGAATAGCAAGTTTTATCCTACACCACCCTTTCTCTTTTTTATTTCGATTTTTCAGAGAAGGTGGAATGACGCTCGTGATTTCAAATGCCTTGTAAAAGTGAAGGGGCATAAGCCAACCCAGAAAAAAAAAAAAGGCCGGAGGGTGGGGGGTTGGGAAGGAGGGGAGGGGGTTGTTACAGAGCGGGTTACACGAAACCGTGCAAGTTTTATGTTCTAGAGTGTGGTAGAGAGAGGGATCAGTCGGGGGTAGACGGCCTGTAAAAAAAATTGTGACTATAGTCTATTCCCGATTGGAAGCGACTTATGAAAGTCAACCTCTGGAAAAACACTCTAGGCATAACATTTCAACCTGTTTTTTCAACAACATGTATTCCACAAATATATAACACTGTGGTTAACTTTAGAGTACTGTATTAATGAATAAATGAAACGTTACCTTAATATATTGTATAACTTGTAATATTTATTTATTTTCAAATATGAATTAACAACAGCGAGAGCAGCGACGTATTGGCAACGGGCGGTAAGAAATAGTTCACAGTTAAAATATTATTTTAGCTTGGTTTTTAGTATACTATTGGTGATTTAAACGGTGACTATCGAAATATTTATATATTTAGGTAGCCCCAATGGCAACGTTTCTCATTTTTATATTTTAAAATAACAGCGGAAAATATCGAAAGTAGGTCGTAATGGTACGGTGTTGTTTATTCGATCGAGAGCATTTTTGAGGTGACTGTCTGCTGAGCGAGGCTTGGATCTCTCTCTCTCTCTCTCTCTCTCTCTCTCTCTCTCTCTCTCTCTCTCTCTCTCTCTCTCTGTGTGTCTTTGTCTCTTTCGCACTTTGGAAGTTTCACTTTGCTAGTACGCGGCACAAAATTGTACATGTTTTCAATTGTAGCATATTTCATACTTATTACAGCAAAATAATGATTTTTGAATTTGTAATTTACAACTGAAAAGAGATTTTAATGTTTGAATACTTATTTCAATATATTTAGATACGATAGCGGGGCAGAAACAAAGTGAAGTTGGCAGACGTGGCGAGCCATGATGTCATGGCGTGTTGCTGTTTTACCAAACGAAGCGTAAATTATTCTTACTCCGAAAAAATACTTCAAATTACCACATCACGTTTGTAGACGTTGTGTTTTTTTAACCTACCTAAGCAAGTTACGAGGTTGTGATAAATCTGTTTTTCCGCGGCAGTAATAAATATACTGTTACAATGTGTTTCGTTAACCGTTGCGTGTGAAATAGCATGGCGTGGCTGCGTGGTGATAGTTACGCTGGATTTGTGTGTGTGCGTGATTTTAAATATTTGATATGAACTATTTATACGTTGTAAATGTGAACTGTTTTTATGGCTAAGTTACTTATTTACATCCACGTCTGTTTATTTATCACAGCGTTGTACCTTTGCCCTGGTGGTTGTTTGAAACACAGTCGTGTAACGTGATTTACCACCAATCCCAACAAAATAACCAAGCCCAGCCCCAATAACTTATTTGTGTGCATGCTCACCGCTATATTTTTAGTTTCTATAACAAAATATGAGCTACAAGAGTTGCGTGCTTGATTTTAATGTCGTTTTTTCGTTGCACTTTCTATTCCTTCGTTATTCGAACTGAGGCCGTCCTTTTAAAGAAATAACCCAACACATATCAATAACAAAAAGTTAAATACTACAATTCGTTACCTCGCAGTTGTAACAGAGTTTAACACAGTCGCAGCAAAATATTGACGTGCATTACATTATGTCGTGGAATACGAATATGGTAATGTAACGTAACCGTAAGAACTATCGTTAATTCAGGCATTTTTAAAACGTCATAAAGCTGACCTAAATAGTGTTATAGGCCTAAACTGTGAATATTCGTACGAAATGGTTTTGAAATAGACCTAAGACAGAATTCTTTGAAAAGCTGTAAACAGTAAACAACACATTTGACAGGTATAAAAGTTGAAGTCACATTTCATTGCTTATATTTAGGTGTAGCCGAAAGTATACGAACGTATGTATACACACAGTGGCATGTAAGCACTGATTTTCACAGATGCTACATGGCAGTCACATGGCAATGTTTGTTTAGATTTGGCGGAAGGATACGAAACACGCCTGCAAGTAGATATTTAGCAGGGCTCCGAGAAAGTTGCTTCCAATGGGGAATGGACTACAGCGCTGGTATTTGGCAAGTGTGTGAAATGCAACCATGCCGGAGATAGGAGCCACCGCAACTAGGTAGCGTATTCATTCTCGTAAAGATATTATCACGAATTACTTTACAGGTGTGTGTGTGTGTGTGTGTGTGTATATATATATATATATATATATATATATATATATATATATATATATATATATATATATATATATATATATATATATATATATAGACAATTGACCGGAATTTTTATTACCTTCTGCGACAGCCCAAACTTTACTTTTGGCTCCTACTTAGTGATGGCAACATTTGTTATATAATTTATAGACAAGCTAAACTTCAAACGTATTGATGTTTGCATTACTCGCACTCGAAACAGCGTATGTGTTGAAACTGCCCCACTTGACTCAGTCAAGTTCTACTGATCATTTTAGTTTCTCATATTCACTGATTAAACAATGATCTCTACTATTTTTTTTTTTGGCGAATTACAGTAAAACCTCAGTGCATTCCGCTTATTTGACTTTAGATCAACTTTAGTTTCATTAAAATAATTCTTCTGATTGTAATCACTGATTCAGATTTAGCACATGGCGTACTGTTCACGGTGAAATGAGCACTTTTGAAAGCCCTGCTTAAGAGCTACTTGATACTTGTATACACGTTTTGTGTTCTTCCGCCTTAAGTAAAATTAACATTGCCATGGGCCTCATCATTTTATTCGTGCGTCGGTCAAGTGAAAGGATGGCATTATTAGAAAAGTAAATATTGTACAAATCTGCTCATTTTTACACTTAGATGCATTAAAAACATAGAAAGCGAAATAAACTATTTAAGTTATCCTAAATGGTTACCTAGCACTTTTTGTTCAATGTTAATATATGGAACTACTTTCCCCTCGATCGTTACCAACTTTACTGGACACATATCACTCATTGCGCCCGTTAAATTATATGCAAATAAGGGCGGTGACTTCTTTCTAAGGTTGATTTCAAAAGTGCTCACTTTATTGCGAACAGACTTTAGAAATCAGTGTCCATAATGAAACTGAAAAGGGATAAGAGCTTTTGCCAATGAAATCAGTTCAAATGTGAAACTGGCTTCTTACTGTTACAGCAACTAATATATATTTCTACTTGAAGTTTACAAATAATTGTGGCGCCAAGCTTGCAGTTTACGAATTTTTACAACCCCGGTTTATGCATACATCCAAAATGTAGTTTTTGTATGTGAATATTACCTACAAGTAAAATGAAACAGTTTTCTTAATGTGAAAAATCCAAGCCTTTTCCTAGACCGGTTTATTCTCTGCTTGTTTAAGGACTAACGAAAATAAAATACAGGTATATAAAACGTGTTCTTATACAACATCAGACTAAGTGGCAAATTTAAGAGGACTCTGCAAGACTGGCGTTACCTTATAAAGATGTAAAGTGTCCTTAAATAATACGTCGTTTATACGGTGATTTTACGTTCGAGTCGCAAATACCGCCAAGCAAATATTCTCGCAGTTATTAACGTAACAGTATTCTAAATTATGTTATTTGAGATTCCTGCTTCATCTGAGATAAATAACGCTTATGAAGTAGAAGAAAATTATTACATCTGCATTGACTAAACGTCGTTATTGCTACTCTCTATGACACAAAATAAGCGCGACAGTTTTATTCAATCTATGTCGATCCACTTTAAAATGACTAAGGATGTCTGACTTAATAAAAAGAAGAATTCGGGATTATTAATACATCAAAACGCTTTAACTCGCATCTACTTTCAACATTGGATTATTTTTAAATATACATGTTCTAGGTATATACAGTCTATTCGAGGTTTCTTCATACTTTTTAAATCAAAACTTTTAAAGAACCCTATGTATGATGTGTTTAGTTGTTTCCTATATGTGTCGTTGTAATTTAATGGTTTGCCTCTTGAGCACTGTGTTTTTTTACGGCCTCACAGTTGGCCAGCCAAAAATACTGTAATGGGTGTTTCCTGAACTTTGGTTTGATTTACCACACTAACAAGTATCTGATTAAATACGGTGTTACAGCTTAGGTTTGTGCATATATTTTCACGAGCTTAAATTAGCGAGCAATATGTGTATTCATAGAACAAACATTATTATAACACTTGCCAGAATAAATTTGATAAACCATCAAACAAATGAGCATAGCATTAAAACCATGTATCATATTATCAAGCTGATTTCTACACTACATAAAATAACAAAACTTGATAATAAATCCAGAAATCATGCATTTACCTAGCAGTGCAAAACCAACATCAATACAATTCCACCACTGATTCATAAACAAGAGAAACAACAATTATTTCTAAATTATACTCTAGCATACTTGTGAATGAGAACCTCAGGATTTGTTTGGTTCCGCCAATAGTTGGTAACTCGTGAATTTACTGAAGTTTTGATGGATTACATCATTAAATCTTAATTCTTAGTTTTGTAAAGCTTCACTATCAATCATCTCCGGCTTTGTAATTTTATGTTCATACTCGGGTATCCTCTGGTTTCATAATCAATACTACTGTTTAACTTATCTCATTATATTACCATTTATTATGAGAGCAGTTCTCTAAAAACATGCTCTGATTTTACATTACCAGCATATTAGCAAAGTGAAATTTTATGATCTTCCAGAGTATAAAATATTTCTTGCAGTAATACTTTAAATTCAGCAGGATTCATATGCAATGGCAAAGGCCTCTTCGGACAATTTAATTATCCTGCGCATTCTTTTTACTAATGTCAAATCTTCTAAAATGCGTTTTAGTAATAGTAATATTCAATTATACACCAGTTAGTTCTTAAAACTAAACCTTTCGCGAAGCTCAAAATGGAGAAAAAATAATTCTTAATACAAAATTGTTTCCTACATAGCAACCAGCAACAAAAAATATTCAATCCATGAAAATAACCTAATTATTATTTTACTCTTAGCACAGACATATATTTAAGAAAATAAATCAGCAACAAACATAAAATTCAAGTTTAGGTTTTCCATTTCACTCTGCCTCGTTATGTGAAATAAAACTAATCTATTAATAAATTTTTCCCTTTACGTATACATATAATCAAAATCTAAGGCAAATTTAAATAGCAATATACTTAGGCTACTTTCTATACGAGCACATATACAAAGTTTCTAATGTATAGGTCTCTAGAAGATAAAAAATTTAATTTTATTTCACTCTTTACATCGTGTGTTACAAGCTTTTCATGCTTGTGTATCATAAAAGTATCTTATTTTTAGTTAAATTGAACTTTGACTTATATCTTATCTGCGAGGTGTAATATTTAATTTATAATTATGAATAACAACATGGAGAAAATAGGTTTGTTGGTAATCCGTATTAATAAATAGTTTTTATGCAAAAATGATTTCGCTGAATGCACACGAATGCGGTGTACTGTCTCTTTGGTGCCAATTTATAGACTCGGTTTGCACGAGGCGCAGGAATATCCTGAAAGTGGAACTTTAGCAAGGCTTCAGGATAGTGTGAAATAACCGTGAACGGCGTGTATCCATGAATCACCGTTTTTAACTTTCGAAGAACAAAATCATGACTTCTTAAATTATTGGGCGGGTGAAATGTTCTCCGCTAATGTAACTATAAAATTATCGTTTCTGCGTCAGTTAAGGTTATCCATGTCTTTAAGACCTGTTCTTTCAAACATTAAAAAGCAGGAACAGGCGTATATAACACTAGTAACACTTAAAATATACTAAATTTAACAGAAACTTAAATTTGCTCCTGTGGCTATTATAGAAATTCAAAAGTTATACCAGATACGCCATGTGAGCATTGTAGGTAAGTGATTAGGGTTGTGAACTTGCAAATTTTTTGACTCGAGTTCAAATCTTGCTTAAGAATAAATAATGATAACTTTCTGAAATAACGTTTTTATACACAGTAGAACACACACATAATGAAAATTAAAATAAAACATATATATTAAAAAGTATTTAAACTAGAAGTACAGAAAACTAACAAGGGAATTAACGAAGAGGTTCCGTGAATTTAACGGAAAGTCCGTTTTTGAAAATCAATGTATCCGTAATTATAGGGAGATTTTACAGACAGCTCTGGATAAATTTTCACCAGCACTTTTCCGTAAAATGAAGGAATTTTTTTTTTAACAGTGTGCTTAATACTGGCTGAAGCTCGCACCAGGGTGCTTTAAACAAACACAGTTACCGACGGCTAATTTGAAACGCACAGAGTCTTTTTTTGGAAACCAGCATGTCGGTGCAGCGTTTCAGCGCCGCTAATTTCACAGTCCAACAACACTGCGTGAGGCTCGAAGAAGTGGGGGGGGGGGGGGGAATCTGCAGTATATGACGGATTCATCTGTATGCTGACCGATTCCCACAATTCTACATACTTGAACCACTATCGCTTGTCCTTCGAAAAAAAAAAAAAACAATTTTATTTGTGCTGTGGCGTAATTATTCCTAGAGTGCATAAGGCACGAAAGATTTTCAGATACAGGATACATTTTTAATGTGTGCTTTAGTTATTTTTGTAATTGGATAGAGGTTCATTAGACACAATTTGGATCACTATTCGTCCATAACAAAGCTGCAAGAAAACAAAGACCACGTCCCGTTCTGCCTTGTAAGGGTTAAAACTTTCTATACACTGTTCACGGTAAAATGAGCACTTTTGAATGCCCTGCTTACGATCTACTTGTACGCACGGTATGTAGTCTTCCACCTTATGGAAAATTAACATTGTCATGGGCCGCATCACTTTATTAATGCGTCAGTCAAGTGCAACTGTTAAATTATTAGAAAAGTAAATATTGTACAAATCAGCAAATTTTTTCACTCCGATGCGTTAAAAAAAAAAAATCAGAAAGTGAGAGAAATAATTTAAGCTATCACACATGGTCACCTAACGCTATTTATTCGACTTAAGTGTATAGAACTATTTTCCTCTCCATCGTTACCAACTTCACTGGACACAAGCCACTCATTGCGCAGTTAAAATATATGCAGGTAGGGGCAGTGACTTTTTCTAGGGTTGATTTCAAAAGTGCTCACGTTATCGTGAACAGCCTTTACTCATTGAGACAGCAACAAACAAATATTGGGTGGCTTGTTTGCGGGAAGGTCTTTTAAAGAGGCAATATTTTTTTTAAAGAGTGCGTATACTATTTATTTCAGCCTTCCATACCCTCATTATAAATTATTTTTTTTTTTGTAATTCACTGTTATATGATTGAAAAACTGTTATCTTATTTAACCCGGCTTTCCATAATTACAATGGAAGATAAATCCAGAAGAAATTCTGCCATTCGTAAAAATAAAATGACAAAAGCCTCTAAATATCCCTCGTTATGCATTTTAAAACGGAACACCTTTTTTTTCACATAGCCCCTACTAGAGAATGTATATATTATAAATATAGGTCAATATGTAGTCGGTATTCTTGTCATCTATTTACTTCAGACCTTCGCTCCTTTTCAGTGCTAGGTTGCTAAAAATGTCTGCAAGAATGTAGATTATTTTTCTGATCTTCGTCCTTATAAACATCTGTCTCGGGATCAATATTTTGGTAGAGTGCATGCTTAAGTTCGAGCAAAGTCTTGTATTCCAATAGGTCGGATTCTCTAACTGAAAAAAAAAAAAAAAAAAAAGAAAAGAAACCTTTCTAAGATGTAGAGTTTCCACGAACAGCTGTAATTTCATCGTGCACTCTTGCAGACACGTTGTATTTTCATATTCGTCATACTGACCGCATGGATACACGGGAAGAAAGGCAAAACATATGTGGTAGGGCGGTCGTTAAATCCTTACCTGAAGGGGCCAGGCCTCGTAACTTAGAACACCGTTTTAACACTGTATATCTGGATCGAGACCGAAACTTAACTACAGACCAGACGAGAAACATAGAATAAACGCACAGAAATGGTTCTGAAATATATCATATCCCAAGTATTTTTATGAAAAGTGATTGTCCATAGGCCATTAAAGACACCCGGGAATTTTCGATTTTGTGAGGTGGTAGTATAGACTCGGATATTGTTTTTTCTTCTTACGTTCATAATTGTACAACATAATTGTATTACATTCATTTCTATGACTGTTAAGCAGTGATAAACACTTACAATTTCATGGGGGGGGGGGGGGTTTATGTATACGTAATTATTTAAATGAAACGATGGAACGTATATACTTTTGTATTTACATTAAACTACATTTTAAGTGTGATACAGTTAAGTCGCCAGTCTACTGGCTGCCATACTTATATAGGCTTTTCACGGTAAAATGAGCACTTTTGAAAGCCCTGCTGAAGATCTACTTGTGTGCACGTTGTGTATTCCTCCGCCTTGTGTAAAATTAATACTACAATGAGTCTTATAACTTTATTCGTACGGTGGTCAAGTGAAACTGAAAAATTATTAAAAAAGGTAATACTTTCAAAATCTGTTAATTTCTAAATTTCTGTGCACTAAAATATCATACAGTACGAGAAAGAAATAATTTTAAGTTATTACAAATAATTACCTAATACTTTTTATTCAGCGGTAAGATGTATAATTACTTTCCATCCATCGTTACCAACTTTACTGGGTGAATGTCACTCGGCGCGCCCATTAATATATATGCATGCAGAGGCAGTGAATTTTTTCTAAGGTTCATATCTAAAGTTCTCACTTTATCGCGAACAGACTTTAGCAATTTATGTCGTTCAGGAGAGTTAGCGTGTCCGGTGTAGAATAGACCAGTGACACAGAGCAGTTTTGAATACAGAGGTCAAACAGCTGCTTATTCCACCAACTCCAACCGCACACGTCAGCAAAATGGCGGCATTGGCTATCAAAATGTTGGAACGATGCTCGCCAGTCAATTCCAGGGGACCTACTCGCGAGCCGGCATAGCAGCCAATGGGGAACCTTCCACAGGTTGCATTAACCAATCAGACACAGGGCGCGTTTCGATAACTTCGTGCAGCCAATCAGAGAACGGATACGTCCATATCGGTGTATCCGCCACGCCGTTTAGTCCGTGTACTTATCTGCTCTTTGCCGGTGACATACACGGGACCAGCAGAGCTAGTGTTTATTCTGTAGTGGATACAGGTGACTTACGAATTTACAGTTTGTCTTTGAATTCTACATATCTGCACCAGTGTCGGAGAATTGTAACGAGGGAATGCTTCCGGGATCCAGTAACGTAGTTAAGTCGAGATCCGTTTTTTTTTTTCTGCACATATTAAGTATGAACACAAAGACGAAATGGCGTGGCGGTTCGTTAGAAGTGGGGAGAGGGTATAGTCTATTCGCGGTCTTTTCACACTATTTGAAAATGATAAACCTCGAAAAAGGAAACAGTGTATGATATGTTCGCTGTTTCCGAAATATGTCCCGTATTACAAAAGTTGTACACTTCTGTTAGCGTAAAAGTTAATTATTTTTGGATAAAGCGAAATTTTTATTAATATTATCTCTATAAAATATAATATTTTATTTATAATTTACTAGAAAAAACACCGGTAAAATGCGTACGTTGGTAACGCCTAGTAAGGAATAGTTAATAAGCAAAATATTATTACAGCGTGTGTGCACGAATGCTATGCACAGTCTCTTTGGCGTAATTATGTAGGCTCAAAAGCTGTTCACGGTAAAATGAGCACTTTTGAAATCAACCTTAGAAAATCGTCACAGCTATTGTCTGCATATATTTCAACATGCGCACTGAGTGACATGCGCCCAGTAGAGTTGGTAACGATGGAGAGGAAGTAGTTCCACATCTTAAAGTCGAATAAAAATTGGTAGGTGACCATTTATAATAACTTCAATTATTGATCTTACCTTCTCAATTCTTTTTCCTAATGCATCGAAGTGTATAAAAGAGGAAATTTGTGAAATTTTGCTTTTATAATAATTTCACTTGGCCAAGGCATGAATAAAGTGGTGAGGCCCGTGACAATGTCGATTTTACATAATTCGGAAAAATACACAACGTGCGTACAAGTAGATCTTAAGCAGGGCTTTCAAAAGTACTCATTACAGCCTACAGTTGAGCTTTGTCTGCATGAGGTGGGGGAATATCCTGGAAGTAGAACCTTAGCAGGGCTTCAGGAAAGTTGGAAGAAGTCGTGGATGGACTATGGACACCTAGCGACAGGCTGCGTGAGTCTCTGGGGGTGGGTCTTGTGTTCGACTGTTTACTGCTCGCTGCTGAAAGTTCCGTATTGATTGAGCTGCCGGTTGGCGACTAGGTTATCAGGCGCTGATTGGTTAATGGCGTTCCAACATGTGCCTGATAAGATGACAAGCCCGGTACGCCATGGCGTGACATCTACGACTTTGGAAAGCTAACCTGTCACACTAAAAATTATAGTACTGTATCAGAGCACGTTGATATTTAGCCTGACATTTTAGCTTGTTATTTGTTTAAAGACTTCCACATTTTACATGCATTAAATACACAAACCCGCCTCAGCATTTTCAATTTTTTGGGTGACACAATATGGCGATGGACGAAAATACGGCTTCAATGACGTCATAGCTAGAGCCACCTATTTTTTTGTGAAAAGATTTGTGCGGAGGATAGACTTCAATATTCTATTTGCACGTTTGCAGTCTTCATTTGACGTGGCCCGTTTGTCTTTACGTGAAGACATTCCGTTAGATGAGCGAGCCAATCAGAATTAAGTTTCTCCGATACTGAACACCCGCGATTCGCGGGCAGACAGATAAGATGCGTAACAGTTCAAATGACTCTATTACTAAAGTAGTTCTGAACTAAAGTGCGTTGGAAGACAACTTGTCCTGAAATCTTTTAGCGAAAAACAGGTGTCGCTAGCCTTAGCTAGAGACCCGAGAATTTCGCGAGTTAATTGAAGGAGATGTTGGACCGTATCCGCATGTACCATGAAGAATCGCGTCTATTGGACCACAGTTTGATAGACGCGACACGGACGACTTTCGACCAATAACGAACCTGTAGGGGAAACAAGGACCGAATCCCGTGCTACCTGGTCAGTGGTTAAAACGGGAGAAAAAGCAAACGAACAACTAACTCAGGCTCAAGTTCACAAAGGACTGTGGAGTCTAGCGTGTTGCAAAATGTACCCACGAAATTCTCGGGTCTTTAGTCATAGCATGCCATCTCTTGTTATCGTTGCCTCCACGCAGTGCTGCCATCTTGCTGGAGTGTGCGGTTGGAGTTGGAGGTACGAGCAGGTGTTTCGCCTCTGTATTGTTGAGTTGTCTGCGGCTTCTGCACGTTTCGTCTGTTACATGACCCACATTTCTCCCGGGGAAACGCGAGGGTACATCCACCTTGGCGCTGGTTGCCGCATATCAAATATTTACGAGCGAGCGGAAATTACTGTTTGCTCTTAACTCAGCGTCTCACTTCCAACATTACCACATGATGCGCGACGAAGCTCGGCAACCGAACGCCACGATTCTTCCGAAATTCGTCTCTCGAGAAAAGAAACGTTGTTTGAAACCTTCCCGAATTTTGACGTGAATACGTCTTTAAATTTGCAACCATAGTGGGAGGCAATCCATAAAATCCGATGTTAAAAAAATCGGGGGATACAGTATTGCATTGCAGCTCCGAATATTTCGTCTACATTCAAAATTAAATTACACCACTCGATTGCCAAGGAATCAAATAAAATGTTACGTTAAGTGAGGACTACAAAGCATCACGTGGTGCGAGGGGGGGGGGGGACTCAATTTTGAGTTTGTTTCGCCGCGTTTCATAACTTCTGCGTAGTATAACTTTTGACTAGGAGAAGCTGCAGCGCTCGTTTAAGTTTAAATCGGCAGCTCTCGTCAATATCAATCGATTGAGCTTTTAGAAACATTTGTGTAGCGTGGTTATGGTGAAATTGTATGGTCTTAATGTAAAAAATTAAGAACACTTAACAATGTCGAATTATACCCGTCAAAAAGCCAAGTCGAAATACAGAAATCGTATACTGTTGGAAAGAGCATCTCAAAAGCAATCCAGTGATGCCCATTAAACCCCATATGATCGAGTGAAGCGGTGCCGGGAACGTAAAAAAATCACCAAGGCGTCAGAGCGTGTCAACGTAGACGTGTTCACGCAAAACAAACGGCCGTGTCCCCAACACAGCCAAACCGCATTTTTTTCCTATACTTTGGATATCATTTCCAAGCGTAGCTTGCCTGCGGTACGCTAGGAGCGAGATATCTCGAGCTTTTGAATGCGTAAATTTCAATTGTATTTAAAGAAATTGCAATAACATAACATGTAAATATTATGTGGTTAAGTGGAAAAGAAGAAACTCTATCTCAACTTCGTGACATAACTGATAATAAAGGGGATAGTATAATTATTTATAATAACTCTCACAATTAAGCCTGTGAGATTCATCCCTACTAGTCGAGTGCGGAAGCAGTAAGAAATTATAAAATGTGGTATTGGTAATATCAGCAAACAATATTAATAGAGTGATTTTAATATCGCAAATTCTTGCAGTAGGAAGTTAGATTTCAAGTAAGTATATTCTGTTTTCCCTCTTATGATTGTACCACTATGGTAGTGGCCTGCTCTGTTCAACTATTTAGCCAGTAAAAAAATAAAAGTCAATAATGTGGCCGCATAAGGTTCAATCAAGCAAGTCGAATTATTAAAAAGTGCCTCGCGCCGTGTCAGGAGCCGAGAAATGAACAATATTATGGCTCGAGGACTCAAAAGGACTCAAAAGTCAAAGCTGTTGCCAAAATAATTCGCGTTATTTGGGTAACTCCAGTTATTGCCAACCAAAAACAAAAAGAGCTAAAAATGTACTGATTCCCGTTTTTGATCGTGCAAAGCAGTGATCACAATTTAAAAAATTTTTCTGCAAACAGGCTGTAAATTAATTAATACACAGCCACAACTGAGTTTCGGTAAATTATTTCCGCACGCAGACTAGACTTCAAAAACCTGTATAAACAACCGCACTTTTCCTCGTTCACTTACTGGAAGCATGTCTGTCAGAAGACATTGAGGAATTTGACCGGGTCAGTAAGAATAAACTTACTCTGATAAAGCATTTACTTCCAAATACCCTGGAAGCCATGCTAGAGTTATACTTTCAAGCTATTCATCCGCCTCTTGCAAACAAAGTTCAACCGAGTCTAGAAAACTTCCGAAAGGACAAAGCACCGCATTCGTGCGCACTCAGTTGAATAATATTTTGGATGATAACTATTTCTTATTAGGTTTTACCAACACACATATTTTCTCTCCGTTTTAATTAATATTGATTTTAAATTACGTGTTTTAATTAGTAAGGAATTAAAGTTCAATTTAAATATAAATAATATATTTCTTATGTTACCACAAATATGAAACGCTTATGACATATGGCCTTTTTCGGAAACAACATTACACGTCACACATGGAATGGTTTTTCGAAGGTTTGGTTAAGGTTTATTATACTCAGGTTGGGAAGATCAATTATTTAAGTTTGGCAACTAAAATTTTCCACCGCTAGGTAAGCGCTAGTGTCGCATGTGTACCAGATTGTCCATATCTTCTACGTTGAAACACCAAATGGTTGAAATAATCGTAAATCAAATATAAAATTACTACGTAACTAAGTAAAATCTTTCTCTTTTACTATTCACGTAGCTTAAAATTTTTATATAAAAGTGACCTCTGGATGGTTTCAAATGCACAGCATTAAAAAAAAAAAAACCCAGTCTCAATAGGGAAGCATAGCTAAAATGTTTTGAAATACAAGTACACAATAACTCTTTTCGCGAAAATCGGGTTTATCTATTAATGAAATACCACCTTCACCGGTGAACTGGCCTATCTTCAGATATTGAAACATTTTCATTGCCTGCTGGATTTGGATTGGGTTGTAATTGGTTATTCCACTCTTTCGGCAAGTTAAATCACACATGAATCGCAAGTGTATAATTTTTCTTAGTTTAACCTTTGCGCGAAATGTATCGGTGAAAATTTCCAGGTCTTAAGCAAATAGTACTGGAATTAGATTCTTGAACACACTTCCAATTTTTATAAAAAGAAAACCATCAACCAAATTAGTATATTAAAGGTGTAAGCTTAACATTTCTCTGCCATAACTCTTATGAATTTGACGATACGTAAAAATGAATTAAACCATTTTCATTATGTTTTATAAGTAAATTTAATATTCAAGATTATTCAAATACTTTGTAGGCAGTATAATGATACTTATTTCATTACTTTAATGTTGATAGATATTTATGTGGTGGACAAGTGCTTTTTAATTATTTGTCTGTTGCATAATTTTAATATTTGACGAATTATTTATTGTAATTATTTTTACTCGTGTAATTTATTGTATATAATATTTATATTTGTATGTAATATGTATAATTTTAAATATGTTATCTAACTAATAATTTGGCACAATGTTCAAAACCAACACTGTAAAAAATAGTAGTAAAATTACGTGACAAGTGTAAGGTAATAACCGCAAACTTGGGGGGGGGGGGGGAACACAGTTTTCCTTACGTGTAAGGTAAAACAACCGCACTCTGGAGTAAAATTCACGTACATAGCGGTGAAAAACCCGCAAATGGATGGGAAAATTACCTTAAGACGCGTGCGTCTCTTCAGCACTGCCTCAACAGCCAAGTGGGAGGAAAGGAGGAAGAAACAATCATGTAGCATGCTAATATGCATCGAAGCTATCATGCTGTCGTCGTGGTGTAGTGGATAACTCATCCACATATCACGCTGAATAACCATGGTTCGTGCCCACCCACTAGCAAGTGTTGAGGATTTTACAGCTGAGGTTTCGGTTGCTTTTTGTTAATCGGTGCAGGTAATAAACATAGCAGTACTAATATTCCAAGCTATTAAAAAATTATTATACAATATAGTAAATATTACATTACTTGTAGGGGATTTCCCCCCACTTACGTCGGGTATTTTTTCCGTGCGATTAAGGAATAGTACCTTACTTGTTATGTAAATGTACTCTTAATTTAACAGGGAACTATACCTTACGCGTAGAGGAAATAAGCTTCCCTTACATGTAAGGGAATTTAACGTCAATTTTTTTTACAGTAAATGTACAGTACATTGTCTCTTAATGTGTGAATACAAATGAATGAAAACTTCCTCTCGGCCACATGTCGACTGCAGTGTGTAATGTTGCCCCGCTCTCGCAGACAAGTCTCCAAGCAAACCGCGCAGTTAGCGCATTGTTGCACGCGGTTGCAGTGTTGCAGGAGTTTGTACACAACTTCTCTCCCGGGTTACCTCGTGACGGGAACCCAGACGAGGCTAGTTGGTCCGGCCGGTCCCCTACTGCTCATCCCGGGGGTCAAGGCATCTCTTATGTCCTGCTAAAGTCGCAAGCGACTTTTTTTTCAACAGCTATTTTGCCTTTTACTGGCACGGTAAGCGTTTAGCATATGTTTGTTTTATTTCTATTACATTTTGAATGTTTGCCTTTGTGGGCAAACAATTTTTTTTTTTTTTGGCAAATTCTGTTTCTTGATTCGCCATTGCAATCAGTTATCCCCTTTTGGTGCTCTAGTAACTGTTATTCAAATTATGTTTGCATCATTAAATTTATTATGTATACTAAATTGTATTAATGGAAGAAAATAATTAATATCTGTAAATCTTCAAATTTTATATGCCACTAATTTATGTTAATATATTTAACGAATATTTTCGTTAAACTCGTATTTCTGCTGTTCATTTCGTTATAGATGGCCCTACTTTTAAGTAATGTCATTAAAAATATAATTGGATTCAAATTTAAGTTTATAGAGGGCAGCACTTTGGGTAACTCACTTTATTTCTGCATTAAAAACTTTATTATTAATGTCAGTATTTGCTGCCGTAACATTTACTGACTTAATTATTTAGAAACTCTATCTTTGAATAATTAATTTTTTCAGCATTCCTGTTTCTGAAAGCAAGTATAACCATATAAATGTCGATACGGGTATCGATATGTATCATGTAAAGGAGTGCTGATGCGATGTTCATTTTTGTACTTCTCGACATATTGAAAATGTGACACGTTTTTTGGTGACTACTGATATTATCCTGCAATATTAAGTAATATCTTCATTACCACCGGATTCGGTAAGTTTAAAGTGTTACTTATTTTCCCGGCGACGTTTTGATGTAATTTTTAGGCCTTTTAAAACTTTGTTTATCGCGGTCGCAGTTTTCTGTGCCTTACACCATGGAGCCAATGTATTTTCGGCCACATTCACCTTGCGAACGGGGCGATGAGTCCATGTTGTTCGTAATAGTGTGAACCAGCTTCAGGAGAAGGCAAAATAATGACTTTCGTCTGAACTACCTAAATCAGGAAAGAAAAACTTTTTTTTTAAATTCTAAAATATATATATTTCTGCATGAAGTAAATTGTGCGGGTGTGGCTGTCCACACAATATGATTCTCGACCATGAGCATTCTTCTTCCTAATTAAAATAAATAATTAAACAACACTTTGTAGTACTCTCATCAAACCATGACGTTATTCATAAAATAAATGAATTTGCTCGTTTTGCCAGGTGCACCTCTATTGCAATTATAGGTTTCCCACTTTTAATCAATTTTAAGCAATTTTACCTGTTACCATGTAAATTTAATTAAGCCTACCTTTATGTTTGTTAAAATAACCTTCCAAGGTTGATTTTTGTGCTAAAACTATATGCATTCTGATGTTATGAAGAGGAAAAGCTAATACTCAAATGCATAACAAAAGAATTAAGTTATTTATTTACTTAATTATCATGAAACACCTTTTATAACGAAGTCATCATTAAATATATTTACGGGTCACAGAATTTGTGCACAGTGTTGCACTTTCATAATACAATTGTCGCCATATACAGTAATTTTTTTTTAATATGAAGTTTTCTGCGTTTTATATCAGTGTTACTTTACTGTTTTTTTTTATGTACATGATTGATTGCATGGTAATGATAGACATGTATTTAAGACTCGGCCTAAGTCGCTTTCAACTTCTCTTCACAAAACACATGTAATAGCAACCGGATCCACCCTTTTGTATTTGCCATCTTCGATCTTGTAGGGTGTGTGTTGTCGAGGTCCACTGCACCATCCAACATATAACTTGTATAACCCGAGGTGGTGGATCACTATTGCTGTTGGCGTAAATTCTGTGAGGAGTTTTCAGTGTGCGTGAATTTCCAAGATATAAAGTAAAGGACTGAATTTGAAATACTTTGCATATTTCAAAGATACTTGTTTTATTGAGTATATACGTTAATTAATAAAACTATCGTTGATACAAATTATACTTTTCGAAAAAGAAATGATTGACTGGTATTTCGAGTAATAACTTAATGATCCATAAAATCAGTGCATACGCAGAAATATTTTTTATATATAAAATTCGATGAGGCGGAACTGTAATATCAAAATAAAACCAATTTCTTTCCGAATTTTAATATTAGATCACTTTCTCCAAAGCTCTTTTTGAAATATTATGTTAAGAAAAGGATATATTATTCATGATTTTTTATGTTCATTTTAAAAGTTTGAAGACAATATTTAGTTTTTAGATTTTAAGAATATTATTTTCATATATTTATTGGTTTTGTTGGTTATATCCCTAATTTTTCACTAAATGTTAGCAATTTTTAAATTTTAAACCATTGACTGCAACAACTATTGCTGTATACAGTACTTACTATCATTAAAAGTAGTAGGAAAATGGCGAGTTGGACACAACGGGACCTGGAACTGGAGCCGGAGCTGGGGGAGCTGCCATGTTGTGATATCACCCTACCGCCATCTTGGAAGTCATGGACTTTTTATCAATTACGCATGACCTTTGACCTTGACCTTTGACATTTCGAAAATCCCCAAAAACCCATAAACACTCTAAAAATATTCCCGGAAAACCCCAAAAAATTCTACAAATATTCCGAAAATACCTATTATTAAAAATGATTAAAATTTAATAAAAAAATTTTAAAGTGTATCTCCAGAAATTTCCAATCGATCCCGGAGCAGGTTAGAGGGATCAGCGAGCAAGGGTCAGACCCAACTGACCTTGAGGTCAGGGTAAGCTGACCTTTGACCCTAAAAATTCAAAAAAATTTATAAATTCTCAAAAAATTCCAAAACATACCAAAAAAAAATATTCAAGTTGTTAAAAGACTAGTATAAGGTATGTTATTAAAAATTGTTAATAATTATTTTAAATTTATTTAAATAACTTAAATTTCCCGAGGTTCCACCCACAACCCCTCACCAAACAAATTAGTCAGGTGGCCTCCACCTCCTCGCCAATTACCAGTCAGTCATCTTGATAAGCCACCACCATCTTGGTAAGCAGATACCATCTTGGTAGGCGACAGTTATCTTGGTAGGCAACCACCATCTTGGTAGACATCACCTGTCCACTATCTTGAAAGCCAATGCCCATTAGCAATTGGATGACCCCAGGGTAAAAGGTAACAAGTCAAAATTATACTTTTTTCAGGATAGACAAAAAACTACATAATGTAGAGTTTCATGCAAAATTATTTATAAGAGAGTAGTTCATGGATGTAGAGATATGGGCGCCTTTTCACATGTATATTTGAGAAATCTACTTGGTAGTTCTATTCAAGAAAAAGTATGAAAAAAACTTTATCTTCAGAACTATCACCTTAAATCATGATGCTTTCTAGGATTATAATGGCAGAAACTTGTACTCGTGATTATTTAATAGTGCAACCTTAAGATAGGCTCTGCCTACAGAAAGCTCATGTAAAAATCAGGTTTATAACTTTAATACATAGACAATTGTAACACTACACAGGACAACATGTCACAACTACCCTTCAATCCTACAATAAAAAAATAAAAGGAGGAAGAACTACTATCTGTTCTCAGAAAATGAATTAAACGATAGTAAGAATACGATTACTTTTAGAAATTAAATTTAGGATGTTCCCTAAATATTCCATGACAACTCAATAACGTACACATGCAAATGAATATTAAGCTCGATCAAATGGTCCATGAAACTGCACTCCTACATGGGCCATTGGCCAGCAACTCAGTCTTACAAAACAACGAAAACTCTCGATCGTTGACCTAGAGCCTCGCATAAAATAAAGATCAGGACTTCTGAGACTAAGCCACTTTGATGAATCACTGGCTGGAGAAGTTTGAAGCAAAAGTTCATTATGAAAATTTGGTCCATGTTTAACTTTAAAGGTAATATACGCCTTACTTGACGCAGTGTAGACACGAAGTCATGAGGATCTGGTAGCCATCCAAGTCAAAGGTCCACCAAACCATAAGTTATGAAACATGGACAGCAACATTGGTCCAACATGTAGATGTAGCCGTCATCTCATTAGAAGTGGACGATACTCTCCAGGACTGCAGGACATCCTTTTCATCCACAAATCATTTGGCTCGGCAGGACACTAGTAGCAACTATGTACTTATTTCAACAAACTTTTTTTACAGCAGTCTCCATTTCGTGCCCTCTCAATTAATGTTCACACAAACATTCGAAGCAAAAACAAAAACCTCTGCCTGATTACCTCCACGATATCTGCACTTCTCCGTGTAGTATAAATGGCACATATTAACTGTAAAATGTACAAATAGTTTTTCAAGTGTTCACACTGTAGCTTTATCACAATTATTTTAATAAAATTAAAAGACATTAAACATAGATATTTAAGCAGGGGATCACATTGTTATATAGTTTAACACGTAAACTAGTGTACGATAAAATGAGTATTGAGCGAAATGAAAAGCGAGAACTAACTGCAAGGGAATTCCTTACAATAGTCAAATATAAAAATTCATTACTATAATTTTTTCTGCTTTATTCTCTTAATTGACAACACTTTGACAAATTATTAGTAGCACATTACAATATCTAAATATATTTAAGAGATTCTGTGACTTGTTCCTTTTAGCACAATTTTTACTCTGACTTGTTGCATTTTTCACATATCACTTTAATTCTTAAAATGATAATGAACTTGCTGTTTGAGGATATATTTACTAACTAAAAACATGTATATTAATTAATTTATAAACATTTTTAAGTTCTTGTGTGGAAACAATAACAACATTCATATTAAAATGGACTAAAAAAGCAATATTTTTAACAATATTTCCAACATTTACATTTAAAGATCCTGTTTACAAGTAATAAAAGGGGAAAAGAACATGGGAAAAAATTATGCTGAAAACATACAGTTTTGACTTTTACTTAGTTCTCCTCATCTGAGTCACAAATAGGATCAGTCAAATCAATTTCGGTCTTCAAGTTCTTATGAAACTCATGAAAAACCGGTTGCAATGATAGAAGATCCTTCTTTGTCTCTTCAGAAATTGGCACTACGTCATTCTAGCATTTGTTTGGGTTTAGACAAGGATGAGGTTGTTGACGTGTCATATCCATGGCCGAGAATGTAGCTTCTTCCTTCAGAGATGTCTTACACAGCATTTTCGCAAGCTTGTCCAGAACGTAGCATAACCACCTAAATTGTTGCCAAACAAACTTCTTCCCATCTTCATTTGATTTACTCATCTGTATACCAGTTCTGAGAAGTGATACATAATCACAGAAGTCTTCCTGTGTAAGTTCAATCACATTGAATGGTTTCTTCTTTCCTGCCATTCTGATCAGCTGTGCCCAGTCACGAGGATCACTAATTTGCATACTGTACTTCTTCGCTTTTTCAACCACAACATGATCACTGTCACATTCCATTCTACTGTGGTCTGGAACCATGAATTTATGATCTAACATGTCAATATTCTTTTCCTGCACAACATAAAGACACATAGCAAGAAAGGGTGTGTTTTTATTCTGACCTGGATGATTTCTTCAGGAAGGTTCAAAATTTATCTGCACACACATGATGCAATTTCAATCGCCCCTCTTCTTGCCATCGATTCGTACCACAAAAAACATGTAGCTTGGTCATCCTTCATGTTATGCACTGTTAAATTGATTGTCCATAATTGTCGTGTGTAAAATGCCACACTAGTTCGCAAGGAAGGTGTTGGAAGGCATTTCTGAAGGTTGAATGCAAGTACAGTCAAGCTGTTATCAGTCTTGGAAAAGTTTTTGTTTGCAATTTTAACTTGATAAGCCAGTTCTGCTACATTGTGGTGCATGTCTTGCTGATGTTTTAATGATATTTGTTCATCATTACCTGCATACATTAACTTCATTTTCAATTCATCACATGCGCAACATGTATCTTTCTTCGGGTTCTTTATTGCAATATTAGCTTCAGAAAACAGTTTCGAAAAATTTGTGTAACTAATTGGCTTATATTCGACTTCACAGTACTTCTTGTGTAGTTCAGATATAGTCAGATTTGGAGGTAGATACTTCTTGCTACTTACCTTTCGACAGTAGTGGCTTTTGCACGTTGGTAGTACATTGAGGAATTCGTTGACGTCCAATTTAGCTTTGTTCGTTTTATTTTGGTGGCTCATGGCGACCTCTTTTGTCTGGTGTTCTAGAGCTTCCTGGTGATTTTTGTTTTTGGCTGACCAATGACCGATACAAATTTTGGTGTTTCAGCAAAGATTCGAAGAAAACTAGACTTGAAGATTTCCACATTCCTGCCGAGAATAGGAGCAAAATAATGAAATGGCATCCCTCTTTTTTTTCAATTTACAAGGGGTACTTCTTCTTTTTCTCAAAACGTTAGGTTTGGTATATGTCACTAAGCCTGCGAGATAAGATGCTCTTCTGTCACGAGTTCCCACTCGCCAGTATTGCTGAAATAATTCTTGCTGATTTTCTTGGTTAACTTTAAGTTCACATTTCATATGGCAGCAATACAACTTACGAAACGATTTTGCTCTAATTTTTTTCCCACCTTCAGTCACGTAACTGTGCTTTGCATTCCGTTTTATTTTCCTAGAGTTTCTTACCTCCCTTGACCTTCCTGTGGTGCCTCGTTTATTATGTACAGCAGTAACACAATAAGTCTTCACTTCTCTATCATTGAAGTCATAATCTAGTGCTGGTGCCTTGTTTTGTTCATCAGCTAGGGGATAGTTAGGATTTATGTCACTGTAATCACAGGCATCGTCTTCCTGTAAATTAAAATTATATTATATGTTAGGATATTCTATAGGTAAATTGACAGTAACGAGTACCTAGGCTACATCATCTACACGAGCACATCTGATATAAGAATTCTTGTAATAATATTTGCATCATCATGTACTGTCATAGATGGAACAGATTTATCAAGAGAAAAATTCCCTTGTTCACATGTCTTGCAACCATTATCAACACCGGCTGTGTGTGCAACGAAATCCAATCTTATAACTAATGTTTTCTTTGGATGGCCTCGAAACAAAAATGAACTGTTTTTATCTCGTGATAAAGCAAAAGGGAATAAATTTAGTGTATTAAAATATTTAGAGATGATTATTTTTTGCAACAGAATATAAATATTTCAATATTGACATTAATACTAAAGTATGCCATTATGATGATGTTGTCAACACCTCCTGCTACATCGATGGGTACTGTTTCCGCAGACGATTTTGACGAGACAATTTATGCTAATGACGGAATTATTGAGTCGGTATGTGTGAAATGTACACTTCCAAGGAATGCACTTGAAGTGGACGAACTTCAAAATAAATTGTCGTCGGCTTTAATTAATGAATACTATCATACACATCCTACAAAGAAAAGTAAAATTGAATATTGATGATGAAAGAGGAATTGAAGGCCATCATGAAGACAGCATAGATGAAAATGACTATGGTGAGAGTGTTAGCAGTGACGATGATGATTACATCAACGTTCCGCACATTTCACCAATGAGTTTCCTTCGACAAGTGATGCGAAGAAGTCAGAAGACTTTGAGAATACTGACTATATGTTACCAGCAGATGCCAACGAACTTGTAGACAGACTCAGAATTTTGATCGCTAAGCAAAGAAGCAGGGATTACTGGAACAGGAAATAAGTGGTTTCAGTCACTAGTAAACTGAAAGATCGCGGTTATAACAGATGATGTGATAACTGCTTTCTTCAGAAATTTTAATTACAAAATAAATATAAATTATTGTTTTTCTGATAATGTTAATATATTATATATACACTAAATTTTGTGTAAAAATTTTTTTACATTGTTTTTATTTTATAATAAAAACCAGCTTTATATATACATTATCTTTAATAAAAAATACTCCATTGAATAATAAAATTTAAAATAAATATTTGTCAGTTTATATAATTTGCAGGAATGGTTAATTTCTCCATTCGGTATAAGCCGATCCAGGCGGCAAAATCGAGAAATCAACGCTACATATTTGTTGACAGTATTGTCCTATATGGAAGGTGCAGACAGCGCAACGTACACTTTCAAAACTTAAACAAATTTGGTTGCTGCTTTGTGGGTGAATTAATACTCTAGCACCACTTAGGTGTTGAAAACATATAAAAACCAAGGTGGCAGTACATCGAAGTTGAGATACATACTCCAGTAATTTATAAACAAATGAAAAACTAAAAAAACCAAGATGACGATCTCCAACAATGTATAAACAAATGACAAACAAAAAAAAACAAGATAATGGTAGTAGTCAATAATGTCATATGCTAGCTGACTGTCATGATTTTTTTTTCTCGGGTTTTGGTTTTCATAGCCATTCAAGGTCACAGGGTTGAGGTCAAAGTCACTGGCTTCCAACTTGGGGTAGTAGTCAGAAATACAATATGCTAGTTGACTTTTGTAAATTTATTGTGATTTTTGGACGTTTTAAGGAAAAAAATCTTAAGGGGAAAAAAGGGAAATTTTAAGAGAAAAACAGACATTTTTAAGGAAAAAAGGGAAATTTTCAGGGAAAAAAGTCGCCAGTGACTTAATACTCTTTATACTTTTGAATAACCTTTTAATAATTTGTTATAATTATTATTTATATTTATTTCTTTTTATAAAATTTTAATACAGTTTTTTTACAATGTTCAGAAATTTCTTAGAATTTTGGGATTTCAAGTTCAAAGGTCACCGGGGTCAAAGTCAAAGGTCCAGGTCACATGGATTCAAGATAGCCGCCTCCCGCCGACGTCACAATATGGCGGCCAGCCGGCGCCTGGCGCCTGCGTCGGGTGCCATTTGCAGCAGAACTTACATTTCTCTTCTATTCATCGTTCATCTACAACATTTTGCCTTCACAATAATATTGATGGTAATAAATACCTAACATACTGCCTGAAATCATGAAAGCCTGTGCTGCAATAAAGGTAAACGGTATGGCACAAATCAGCATAAAAACTGAGAACTTTTCTGCTTATCACCGACAACCTGCCGCTGTGTTAAACACAATATTTTGCCATACGTTAAAACAACGTCACCAAGCTCCACATTACTGCACTCCATCATGAGTACTATATGCTGTTAACGATAAAGTGAGCACTTTTTAAGGCCCTCCCAACAGCCGTTAACCGCTAATAA
Source organism: Dryococelus australis (assembly GCA_029891345.1). NCBI lineage: Eukaryota > Metazoa > Arthropoda > Insecta > Phasmatodea > Phasmatidae > Dryococelus > Dryococelus australis. The sequence goes on along the minus strand of CM056996.1, from coordinate 15,712,044 downwards.
ATATATATCTTTTTGCAGTCTAAGGCATTAAATTTTGGTGGTGGTGAAATGTATACGCTGTGTTTATTGGTCCCATTGCAGTGATTATATTTAAGAGCAGCAGTAAGATGGAAATTCGATGGAAGGAAAAAATGTATAAGGGCCTTAAAAAGTGCTCACTTTACCGTGAACAGCGCTGTACGTCGCGTTGCATACAAAAGCCAGCTTGACTCTACATGACTAGATACTACGCTTCACAACGGGCCCTCGGGTCGAAAGGGGCGCTGCTTTGGCGCACATCAAAACAGTTTGTTCGCTAGTGTGTTGACGTGACGTTAGCATCGGGCAAGAAACTGTCTTCTCCGTTTGCCTAACAGATAAATAACGGTGCGTGTAAATTGAATACAATTTTGTCCAACGAGTGCTACGTGCTTGCACCATAATGTTGCAACACTCCATGTAATAAGACAGCGCGTTCAACTTTACGTTCCTGTGCAACCTAACGTAATAAGCGTCAGTATTATCTCCGTCGATAACTTCATTACAACGACTGCAGTTACATGCCAATAACTACGTCATACACGCGTACTCTCATTACACACATAACAATTACATGGACTTTTGTCAGAAACAATTCGTAATGTAATGATGCAACAATTGCAATCCCCTAAATCAATGACCCTGGTCTCGTTGCTTAACGCATTTCTACGCCTCTGTAGTAAATCACTGTCATAAATTCACAATCAATGACAAGGCATATCCATTCCTGCCTATACCTTCGTGTTGCAAACGCTCGATTCTCATGCTACAAAAGATCCAGTTTGCATACCTCTCAGGTATTCTTACGTACATCTTCAAACATACAAATGCTGATATCGCGAAAACCGTTAGCCATAGAGAGCGCCGACAAAACGACCTTTTTTGAACCTTATGTGAACGTGCATTAGAATACATCTCAGTGTTTCCAAAGTAACGGCCTAAAGAGGGGGTGATGAACCTCGAGTACGTACCTCGTTACTCACAACAGGTTCAAGATCTCTCTTTCGTGTAACACTTTTCGAAATTTTGTCGCTTAATCTCAAATGGTTTCGGAAACATACGACGAAATGTTAATTTGAAATTCAATTTTCAGTGGCACGTAGCGGCCACATTGATCACTTTATCGAATAATGTCTAAATACGATTCTGCTTTGTTTCTCGCAAGGAATTACCTCCCGAAATTAACGCACTCGGTCGTGACTCTTCCTGTATAAGGGATTTTATATGAATCATTTTTATATGATCGTGTTGGTCGGGGTTTTACCACTTTGTATTTATATAATTTGCTGATTTTATAAATTAATTGTTTGCACATATAAATGTTCTATTTTGTACCTTTTTTGTGGGGCACTATTGTAAAAAAATGCACACAAATATAAAGTTAAATAACAAGTAACTCTGTTCTGGGACATTTTCACAAACACTGCTGATCTATCAACTGTTATGCCTCCTGATGATAGCGAATTACTTAGATTCTGATCGAATTTGAAGTTAATTGAATTTAAGCTTGGCTTACAATCATCCGTCACTTCCGTCAGTCGCCCGTCCGTCAGTCAGCCATCCGTCGGTTTCTTCGTCCGTCAATTGAAAGCGACTCACAAAAGTCCGTCATCCGTCGACCCGTCTGCCCAGAGAATGTTCAGTGGAACCCATAGACTAACGATGAGGTAGACCGATCTCACTGGCTGCGCACAACCAATCTCCGTGTACCAACATTGAACTATGTTTCTGCCAACGCGTCTAGCGAAAATGGCGTGGTTTGGATTTTAGATTAGAAAAGTGATTTGCAAGCAAATGTTTTGAGATGTATTTATGATTCCTCTGACCAATCTGCAGTGCAGATTGATTAAATTAAAACTGTTAAAAGTATTTTATTAATATAATAGTGCTTTGACAGTTGTGTAGTATTGAGGTAGGTCAATGTTGGGCACATGCGCAGAAGACGAGTAAGCTCTCTACCTCATCTATAGTCCATGGTGTAACCACCTAACAACACAAACGTTCTCGCGCAGAGACAAATATTTTTAATGAATGTAATAAATATATTCTGTTTCCTTAACATAATTTATCAGCATTTCCTCTAAAAATCTACCATGTCGTCTTCAGTTGAATTTAGAGGTGAAACGTAAAAAGTAAACAACTTCACTGTCTTGTGTATTTAAAAAGGAAAAATTCAGACAAAGAAACAAGTGACTGTTTTCCGACAGCGATGTTCAAGGAGCGATAGCCTATTACAAGGCGGTGGACCATCCGTGGTAGGTCCGTCGAAAGTTAAAATTTGAGATATATTCAACGGATTGGTGGATAGAAAAAAGTTACCTTACGATTGGTTGAAAATCACGTGATTGACTGACGGACGGGCGACTGACGGATGGAACGGGTGGTTGTGAGTCCAGCTTTAGTAGGAAAATTACTGATTGAAAGGACATGAAAAGTCTCCGTCACATGAAGAGGGCCACACTGTTTCCGTCAGTGTGAGCAGGTAGTTGCGGGTTTAGTAAGTTTGAGTTTAAATTGGTTATCACAAGTTTGGTTTGTGAAAGTGTTGTGGAGGTACAGTGTTTGGTGGATGCAATTAAAAGCAATCGTAACCAAAAATTACTTTCACCAGGTGCAGTTAAAACCTCGTATATTCAGATGTTATCCATGAAGTCTCTTCAGGCTGCGCTATAAGACAACGGTGTTTCCTTCAAGACGAAGGACATGAAACAATGTATTACGTCATCTTATATGGGAGTTGGTGTGTAATGTAGGTGCTTCTGGTATTGCTGAGGGCGAGTTCGTGCCATTTTTTAAAACATTGAAATATGTCCCTGCTATCTCTTATACCCACCACCCATTAATTAAAGTAATGAGTTTGAATATTTTAGTGGACTTTTTAGTAAGTGTTTAGAAGGTGGTGGAATTGCATATATCTGAACTATCTGTGATCTATTCGAGTACATTATTGAAAGTGCCCGAATCATTGAAAAACGTATTATGTCATATGTCTGTGAAAAATGGTGATTTCTGCAACTAGGTCAGATTTTGTTAAGTCAGAGATGGTCTCTAGTGGCAATACAAAGTTTCACATGAAAATTCTCGATCGAGTACAACCAGGGAAATCCATGCAGGAGTTAGTCACGGAGCAATATATTAGGCAAGTTGAGGTCTTAGGCTTGCCTAGCGAAGAGTCATTTGGTTGAGGTTATGTTTTCCTATTTGTTCCCTGAAAATAGTACAATTTTACATTTCCCAGTAAATCACAATCATTGCAGGAATTCCTACATTTGGCTACGCAGGTTGAATTTACTATCAGTGGTTGTAACCAAAATATGGAGATCAAATCCAAGAGTGTAAAATTGTTTTCGAACAAACCATACGACTGAAAAGCATTACTTACAGATGGGACAACAAACATGACTCAAACATGTTCAGCGAGACAGGTGATAAAACATGGAATCACCGAGATCAATACCGTACGTCAAATACGGTAACCCATGACATATTCAATACTATTGTCCCTTGGGGAGAAAGCCTACTGGTATTGTTTACATTACAAACACTAGTATTCAAAATTGTAAAGGTTTTCATTTTGTTCCAGTGATAATCGACATTTTGAAATTTCTGCTTTAACTGATTCAGAGGATTCAGTGTCTTTGATGAGTCAGGAATTTCATTAAAAGAAAATAATGCGAGAAAATTCTGTGGGTACGGTAATACTTAAAAAGTGGAAATACGTTGTGACTGAGTGAAGATATTTGGACGGCTCTTGACAACTGGATCTTGAGAGGGAATATGTTGTGTTTTCACTTACTGATAGTGAGTTGATTCTTTATAATATTGTTATTGCCATGGAAATTAAAGATCGAACAATTTTTGTGGAAAGTGCAATTTACGTACCTAGAAAAATTTCCCCATTAAATTATTTTTGGAATAAGGTTTTTGAGTAAACCACAAGTATGTATTGACGTAGTTAATAAACTGTTAACGTTTCAGTTTCTCTCCTGACACTCCAGTTAAATTAGTTAATAAGACCTGTACAGTTATAAGGCTGAAGTAGTTCAACTTGCTAAAAATATAGAAAATTAAGGAAGAGTACACTGACATCATTACAGCTAATCTAGGACATTGCTCTACATTTCCGATAGTATCAAAAGTAAAAGCTCTTGAACCAGTTGTGTCAGTTCCATATATGATATATGCAACGAAAATTCCTATTTTTAAACAACTTGTAGTGAAATTGTAGGAACAAAATATCATTTAAGAGTCGACTAATTAGTTCATTAGTCCGTCGTTTGTGTTGCCGTAAAAGACTCCGGGAAAACATCACTTCGTTTGTGGTTACCGGAGAATAAATTCAGAATTGTACGTACATGCTTATCCCGTGCAGGTAATGGAAACTGCATCTTAGCATTTAAGCAGAACATTTCTTTTTTCACATTATTGACACTGAGTTGAGTATTTTACCATTTTAATTGCATCCCAAGTTAAGAGAGCTGTTAGAATGTTGTATGACTTGGGATTCATGTCAATAGGCATGGCTGCCAATGGGTGTAAATTATGGAACTAATGCTAAGTCGCGCTTATTGCATCATGCGGTTGGGAAATACACTACATAACAAGATAAGTTCGAAAGAAGATTACTTTAGTCCAAAGTTAGCCGTTATATGGAAAGGGCCATTTCAAATAGTCAGACCAAATTCTCCAAACAAAAGTGAAAAGGTACACGTACATAAATCAGCGTAGGAAGTATTTTTCTCTGATATTGGATGTGTAATAATAACGCATCTTACACAAATTCATGTTGTGTTAATTTAATGTAAAATTTAAAGGCTACAATACATTTGAGGAATATTCTTCCTAAATGAATTGGAGCTTATTTATTACTAAGGATGCGTTTCTGCATATGTAAGTGTGCATACAAACTGTAATTAGAACGCTCTTTGAAAAAATAGTGCAATGGGGGTGAATGACAAGATGAAGACTTTTGGACATTTGCCATTGAGATGCAGATGTCTGTCATGAAAAAAAAAAAAAAAAAAGGACTGAGCACGAAAAAATACTTGGAAAAGACGAGCAACAATCTAGTATTTTTTCGTGCTCAGTCGCTGTTTTTTTTTCATGACAAACATCTGAGTCGCAATGGCGAACATCCAAAAATCTCCACCTTGTAATTAGTATGTAGCAATTATACGATTTAGGGCATTTGTTAAACACTTGTAATGAGTATTGTGGAATTTTATCTATGTTTTAGTTAGGACGGAACCTATTCACCCTCCCCCCCCCCCCCGGGAGAGCTCGTACGCGTAATATTATGAGCATGTTTTCAGCATCTACGCCTGCCTTATAAAACAGGAAAATTTCACTTCTCTGAGTATACCTATTCTGGGACATGAGCGATATTTAACACGTATCACTGTGTCGCTGGTGGGCGGGGCTATTTGTGTCGCGTAGGATGCAGTTGCCGATCTCGTGACCTCACACTTTCCTATTGTTTATTCTTGTCTTCCTCTGTGCTCTTGCGGCCAATAACGTGTAGACAAGCAGTGGTAGTTCAGAGTAATCAATATCAATCCAGTCACTTGTTTCAGCAAGCGTCTTCCCCTCGCTTTAGGGATAGCTTTATTTTCCTCTCTACGGCTTTTACAAGGTAAGCTACTACGATTTTTCCGAATATCGTTCATAAATGTGAGAAACCCACTCACACCCAGACTATATTTCTTTCTCCCAAGCCATCTCCTAACTTCTGTACTCTCGTACCCATACAAACACATAAAACACAATTGAGCAAATTGCAACGTCTTTCATATTATATACATATTTTTTTTTGAGAATTTTTTTTGGCAAGCTAGCTACCTAATCACATCTACTGAGATAATAGTTACGTCAGAGTTTTTTCTTCGGAGACTGGAAGCGATCGGGTCATACACGAGGAGTTTGAAAGGATATATATGATATATATATATGTGTGTGTGTTTATATATATATATATAAACATATGTGTGTGTGTGTACTGTTCGTGCTCGTCTGGTATTGTATATCCGTGTGCCAATGACATGTGGATATCAGGTTAATATCTTTATTTCCTTTCAAACTCCTCTGTATGACACGATCGCTTCCGGTCTCCGAAGAAAAAATTCTGACGTAACTATTATCTCAGTAGATGTGATTAGGTAGCTAGTTAGCCAAAAAAAAAAAAGAAATTCTCAAGAAAATATGATCGTTAAAATGAGAGTGTGCGAGTAAGAAGCTCAGAGAGATTTTAGTGGTGAAACGGAATTCTGATTTTTATTTGATCTACATTGCCTACAATGACTACGAAAAAATTAACTAAAGGTAGTTCACGATAAAGTGAGCACTTTTGAAATCAACCTTAGAAAAATGTCAACTGCCTCTACCCGCATATATTTTAACGGGTGCAGTGAGTGACATGTGCGCAGTAAATGATGGAGGGGAAAGTAGTTACATATAATAACGTCAAACAAAATTTGTTCTGTAACCATTTGTGATAATTTAAATTATTTCTCTCGCTTCCCGTATTTTTTTAATGCACCGAAGTGTAGAAATGAGCAGATTTGTACAGTATTTACTTTTCTGATAATTTCACTATTTCACTGGACCGACGCATGAATAAAGTGAAGAGGCCCTTGGCAATGTTAATTTTACATAAGACGGAATAAAAAACAGCGTGCACACAAGTAGATCGTAAGCAGAGCGTTCAAAAGTGCTCATTTTACCGTGAACAGCCTATAGTGATGTTTGACGAATGATGTTTTCGAAGCACCGATGGAGGTTGAGTGAAGCGAAAATGGAGCAGCGTTTGAAATCAGTATTTGCAATGTGCAATGAGAACATCTTCCGCGTCCCCACGAGTGAAAAAATCGAGAGTGGTACCACAGGGACTTGAACCCTGTTCGCCGTGTTCGGAGACGAAAGATATGACCACGTAACCTCTGCTGCTAAAACCTTTAAAACTAAATAACGCAGTGAAGAAAGTCCAACAATGAAAATACCAACATTGTGTAGTGAACAAATGGACATTATTGAACTAAACATTTTAAGTCTAACATTTCGTTAAAAGTGCGTGTAATTTAAAGTAAACAACTGATGACTTAGTAAAGATGACGCTGATAGCTAATAAGGCATGAAACAATTTTTTTTTAAGTTTCCCATCCGTTTGGAGATATTTTCGTCTGTTGAGGCCCAAAAAGGCATGTAAGCCATACGGGCGACACTTCCACATCCATGAAGCACTTTTTCGCCATTACGCGTTAAGTTCGACAGTGTCGTGCAGGCTTTCCGTCCTGCAGAATTTAATACGGGACTTAGTGGAATAGTTACGATTAGTCAGGTATAATGTATTTAAAATGGGACAAAAACGGCACCTGGCACTGCCACTGACCGGCCACCATGTTTTACGGTGCCCAATCGCCATATTTTACCTGGATCACCTTGACCTTTAACTTTGACCCCAGTGACCTTGAACCCAAAATTTTTCAAATAATTAAAGAAAGCAAATTTTAAACAATTAAATAAAAATTCCAAAACATTGCTCAAAAATTCAACAAATCACCAAAAAACCCTTGAAAGTTAACTCCATACTCAAAATCTAAGATCCAAGACTCAAGACTCTTGACTTAAAACCCTTCACTCAAAACATTTCACTCAAGACTCATGACTGAAGACCTTTGACCTAAGACCCAAGACACTTGACCCAAGACCGAAGATTCAAGTATCAAGACATGATGCAAAACTCGCGTTTTTCTACAAAGACTCTTAACTATTAACATAAATCCCGAAAGGTTTTTAAAATACAAAAATTCTTTATAAAATCCTAAATTTAAAAAATCCAAATATTCCAAAAAAAATCCCAAAAACTAAAAAAATAAATAATAATATAAATTAAAAAACTAACAAAATCGAGTGATTGGCCATAACAGGTCCCAGAGTCGAAGCTGACATCGAACTCTGTTATTTTGATCATTTGGCTGCTATGTCGTGACATCACTCAACCACCATATTGAATCCAAGTGGCCCTGAACTTGATCTTTGAACTTGACCCCATGTCCATGTATAACCTTAAACCCAAAATATCTCAAAATAATTTTTAAAATGCTAACGTTTAGAGAAATTATTTTTAAAAGTTAATGATATAAAATTGAAAAATTGTTTCAAATTTATCAAAAATTCACATTTCTGGTAGTTTCCTCAGCAGCAAATCCAGCATACGACTGACTCTCACATACATACATATATATATACATACATATTATATACATACATATATACATACATATACATATATATACATATACATACATTTATATATACATATACATACATTTATATATACATATACATACATTTATATACATATATATGTGTATATATACATATAAACATATATATACATATACATATATGTTTCTCATTGGTTGATTACTTGTTATCGCTTCAACCCCAAAAGTGATTTTAATGGTTGATTACTCACACTCGTTCGACAGGCAACAAATGTTTCAAATTGGTTAATTACTCGACAGGCCTCCATCTCCCTCACCTTTACTCATTCCGACATATGCAGCCAACTTGTTTTTATAGTTTGTCACTTGCTTTAATTTTTAACAAGTGGGTGACACTAGTGTATTAATCATCGATTTCGTCGCCAGAGGAGCTGTCGATTTAGCCAACATGCTGGTTGTACAACTTGACCTTAAGCATTGACATTGAAATCGAAAAATCGAGAAAAATCGCAGTCCATACTATTGTCAATTTCTAGCTCGTCAAAACAAGGGACCATGCCGACAAACAATAAAAATTAACGACTGTCTCCACCCAAGACTGACTACGCCCAAGACTGACTCCACCCAAGACTACCTCCAACCAAGAATATATCCACTGATACCTGGCAAGAATGACTGAGCCTGACTAACTGCTGACGAGACCAGTTCCTGCAAAACTAGCTAGATTAACGACCAAACCAACCTGCCATATCACCCACCTATAACAATCAAACAATGATTGAAAATCTCGAAAAAAAAAAGTCTCATAATTAAAGTCTCATAGCTAACCTCTTCACGGAAAATATTAGTAGAATCTTTGCAAAACTTTTCTACTAGAGATTACCATTCCAAATTGCAATACTAACTTACCAAGCCAACTTACCAGACCAACTGACCAGGCTAACCAACTAGTTGTGAAACATTCCTGAAAAATATTCCCCTATTTCATTCGTTCGCCTTATAGATATCAGTCAACTTTAAACAACCCGAGAAACGCATAATACTTTAAATCGAACTATAGCCCTCCTACTGCAACGCACTTACACAAATTTGATATAAAACAGACTCTCAATTGATTGTTTACACCACTGAATTAGTAAGTATTTTAGAGAACTAGAAGGGACTGTATAAGAAATAAAACAGACATTACTATATACATTAATTTGATCTATTTACATACTATATACATTCTATATTTCTGATAATTTTTTAACATTCCATATTTACATTTTTCAGATGTTCGCAGATCATATACAGTAGCCAACAGTCTCAACTGTTATAACCCCGATTCTTCAGTTCATCGATGACTGAAGATATCTTAACAATGCATGAGAAATCCCTGCACATTTGCAGGTCAATCAAATATCTGAGTATATTAAAGTAATAGGGATATGGCAACTTTATGCCTGTATACGCCACATATCGTATCATTATTACGAGATGTGTACGACCATAGGTACCGTCGAGACAAAGCATTAGATTTCAGGGCTCTCTTCCGTATTTTCTTTTTGTATGGAAGATCCGCATCCGATCCATCGTCCTCATCTGACTGTACTTTGTCATGTTTTCGTTTCTGCAAAGGCTTAGCGGTATTGTCGATTTCGGACTTTACAGCTACGGATGTTCTATAGCTCACCCTGATTACATAGAGACGATGAGTAATGGACTTAAATTTTTTTTTTCATTTATATGGTCGCGTGAAAATTTGGCTCTCTTGGCGAGCAAATATTTTGAGCGGACAGACTGAATCACTCGATGTAGTTCGCTGGCAATGTCTGCCATAATACTGAATAAAAATTCTCACTCTCATTCTCTTATATAGGTTTAGTTGCGAGTCTCCGCCAACATACTTTCGATCTTGCTCAGACGTTCGCTGTAATTTTCAATAACTGTTTTTGTGGTGAGGTGGGAAATAGCGGTATCGAATGTATGTACCATATATCCTTCCAGGTTTTTCAGATTCTCTTCATTTTGTGCAGATGCTACATTCAACCTTTCAATAATTTGCCTTTGAACACTCGTCACGTGCTCTTACACAGCCACCATATCGCGGACGATCTCCATCTTCACATGCTCAATCTTCGCTCCGAGCTCGGACAGGTAGTTTCGGGAGAATGCGTTTTGTTTGGCCAACATTCTGTGCAGTTCCGAAATGATGTCATTACCAGTTTCGAGAACGAAATGTTTAGTAGCAGCATCCCCAGATCGTTCGGGTTCACCAACATTTCGAATTATTCTTCTATCAGCATCACACAAGTTCCATCATCCCTTCGTGCGAGACAACCGCCGTCGTTGACTTTATGATGGCGTAAATTGAGGCTACTCTGCCCGAATTTCGATATGCTGTAACTCATTCTCGATGGCTGGCGATGAACTGATCTAACCTGCGCCTGTACCTCATATTATATAGGGGCCAGTCCTTTAGGATCGTCAAAACACTGTATTTGTTTTTCCAGCACAAAGCACACATAAGTTTGAAATATGATAGTCCACGCATGCATGCCATCCCATGCCACAGTATTTTTGAATGCAAGTCTGTTTCTCACAGGCAATGTTGTCGAAGACAAATATAGACTTCGCAATGCTTCGTTCGGAGGTACGATGGCTTCGTTATCGGTGCATGGGAAATAACCCATGCCTTCCACGGCCTGCAGTACTCACGCCAATCGCCGGTATTTAGGTTGCTGGAGTGATTTGGTGTATAGGTAAACGTTCTCGAACCGGAGACAATTCTCTCCTTCCAGCAGGCCCAATAGGATGCATGTTTTCCCACAATTTGATGGTCTCGCGATGATGCACCTCACTGTATTCGGAAATAGGCTTCCATGCCACTATTCGTGGGAGATAATTTCGTCTTCAACATGAATGCATATGGGTAGAGTAACATCCTGTTTAGTGAGCTGTATACTGTTTTCGCCTGCTTGGTTCGCATCATACATTGGAGGAGGAGGAGGAGGTGGAGAAGGATGAGGTAGCATACCCAAGCCTCTTGATGTGATAAAGCACAATTTAGAATGTATCTGCAAGTTATCACACCGAGCAAACTGTCTCTGGCAGAAATCGAACTGAAATGTAATATTGCGATATGTGATACGTCAGCACTGTTCCAAGTCTAGAATGATACTGTAACGAAAATGTATAAAAGGGCTGTATGTATACTTTTCTCGTTCAGTACAACACGATGTCTCAAAGAGGTAAGACCATAGCTGGAACCGGTGTCATCAATACGCTGATCAACAATCTACCATTCGACCTGCACATTCCCGGATACAGGTTCTGTGGGCCAGGAACCAAGCTAGCTAAAAGGTTGTCACACAACGAGACAGGCATAAACACCCTGGATGAGGCATGCAAGAAGTACGACATTGCCTATTCCCAGCACAAGGATCTGTAAGCCGAACACCTGGCAGGCAAGATACTTGCACAGTAGTGGACGAAATAAGAAAATAACCAGATACCGGGCTCGGAGAAAAAATAGCATGGCTGATGAGAGCAAAAGAAAGCCACAAGTGAAAAGAAAAGCAGTTATAAAAAGAATAAAAGCCGGCAAGTCTAAGAAAATATCCACTGGCGGATTTTTTACATTGCTTTTGCCTGCACTCGCAGCCCTTGGAGGCCTAATTGGAGCCACGAGTGGTACCGCCAGAGCCATCACCACATCGAACTAACAGAAGCAGTCGACCGAGGCACAAAGACACAATGCAAATATGGAAGCCATCACTATGGATAAAAAAAAAGATGGGCAAGGCATCTATCTAAGACTATACCCAGTAGGAGGAGGAAGTGTGCAAAAGTGGCGCAGCAGGAAGAAACAATATTGAAATCTCTACCGAAACAAGCACTCGCGAATGTGGATTTGGAACTGTTTTCATGCAAATTAAAAATACCTCATTTTCACGGAGTGTTTATGAGATATGGTTTGCCCGCCGAACCCAAGAGAGAAGAATGCATCGTAATTAATCTAGATACGACAGCAGGGCCTGGCATGCACTGGGTAGCCTACGTAAAAAAAGGGTAAACATGCTGACTATTGTGATAGTTTTGGGAATTTGCGCCCTCCTCCTTAATCATGCAAGTACCTGAAAAATTGTAAACTGACTTACAATTACGAAACAGAGCAGTTGCCTAACATGTGGAACTGTTGACATTTGTGCCTTCACTTCCTGGTTCGCTCGTACAAGTAATTGTATAAAGAAGGCTATATGATGCAAGGAAACCATCAGTCATGTCGATAACGCTTACCTTGACGGGTCATAGCTCCGAGCTGCGTGTGGTATATTTTGCGCCACTCGACCTGGAGTGGGAATGGAGTATAGCCTTTGTCAATTTTAAAACTTACATTGCGATAGCGTAAATTGATGAAAAAAACTGCAAGCTGTACCTCGTAAAAAGTGGTCATGTTTCCTATGAAGTTAAGCTGGCCATTGGTTCTTATTAAATTGACGATATTGCAAAGTAAATTGAAGATTCGCTGCCCCCCGACACTGAATTCGAACTACGTGGGAATCCTAATACTCTGTAGATTATCAGATGCAACGAAGATTTCGATCCTAACAAAACCGGATATCATCAGACCGATGCTGGGGTTCGATCAGTGCATCTACAAAGCTGGTTAAACACAAGTGTCGTCGCAGCCTGTAATTATTTTGCCAGTCAATGTGATTCGCATAACCTGCAATTTGGGAAGCAGCACATACCTCAACAGCAGGCCGAACAATACGTTGCACGCATTTTCGCCTATGGTTTCTCCAGGACATAAACAGGTCGTGGCACCACAAAACATAATTTTATGTTCCGGTCGTCATCAAGAGAGCACACGAAGTGGCCGTGACGGTCGTCGACCGGCAAGGAGAGTTGGCGAACTTTCGAAACAAAGAAATCACCCTACGCCTGCATTTGAGAAGATTTATGCCGACCAGAAGCTATAAAAGAACATGTCGGGCAAAACATACCATCATTACGTCATATGTCTCCAAAGAGTTAACGCCTACAAAACCTACCATCAGTACGTCACAAGTATTCAAGGAGTTAACACGTGCTGGCGAGATTATCCTCTGCAGTCTCGACTACGAGGTCGATCGCCATGGAAGACTTCCTAAACTACGAAAAGAGCCAACCGTTGTCGAAAACAGCATAATGAAGGTGGAACTTCATGCGTACCAGCCGTTCCTGATCGGGCCGTACACACTACCATCGGAAGTTCGGATAGCAGTCCAATACCAAGATATCTGCACTCTTCCTTGCCAATATTTCCTGCGAATCAGTGGGACTCTGACGAAAAAAGATGGGTCCAACCAGGCATCGACTAAAATAACGAGCAATGGAATTCTTCACCTGATCATTGGCATCGCCTACTTTCTCAACGGTGCCGAGCTGAAACAGTCGCGAGATGTGGGCGTAACCTCAACGATCAAAAATTACCTTTCGCTCATGCCTAATGAGCTGCCTGCAGCCAATATGGCAGGCTAGGAAATCGAAATGGCTATAGTGTTCCCATTTATGCCGAAGGAAGTTTCGAAGTATGTGTTCCGCTCTCCATGTTATTGGGATTTTCCGAAGACTACAAACGAATTATCTTCAACTTGAAGCAGGAGCTGGTGATAATGCTCGCCAATACACATTTGGATACCATAGTGGGTACAGGAGAAAACCTGGAGGCAGTGGACCTGAACTTACAGTCTAACGAATGGATGGTAACCCATGTGCAGTTGAGCACTGCAGAATGCATACTCATGTTACTTAATGTGGAAGATGGTAAAAAAAAAGATCGATGTGGCTTTCAGGTCGTGGAGTCTGAAAACATTTCCCGGATTACCAGCAAGCCAGCACATTAACTGAATGGTGAAGACCAGCTTTGCTTCTGAGAAATCTAGGTACATCATTGTTGGGCTACAGACCAGAAGACAGCACAATGTAAGAGTGAGCCAATTGCAGTTCGACACATGTCAAATAGAAAATGTCAAAATATATTTGAATAGCGAAAGCTACCCGTACGTAGGCATCAACACGAACTTTGTAAATGGCCAGTACCTGCTGGCATATGAGACGTTCGTTAAATTCCAAACTGCAAATAATGGACTCAACCAATCGCCGAAATTGAGCCCTGATACGTTCAAGAGTTTGGCTCCGCTCATGGTATTCGATTTGATTAAACAGGACGAGCGTATTACCTGCAATGTGATCGGCTGCATGGTCGAATTCACTACACATGGAAATATTCCTGCCAACACGTACACTTTTTGCCTGATACTTCACGACCAGCTTGTATCTTACAATTGCCGAGACAGAACCGTTAAAATACTGTCATGAGCGCAGCTGACTGTTCTCACACCGTTACTGTTTACTCGTCTTCGAGCATCACCAACTTGATGTGGTGGAGTCTCCCTGCCCACTACAATTCCTGGGTCGCCATGTGGACTTCAAGTGGTGGAGTCTCCCTGCCCCGTCTTCCTGGGTGCGAGGTGGACATCAAGTGGTGGAGTCTCCCTGCCCACTACAATTCCTGGGTCGCCATGTGGACATCAAGTGGTGGAGTCTCCCTGCCCACTACAATTCCTGGGTCGCCGAGGTGGACATCAAGTGGTGGAGTCTCCCTGCCCACTACAATTCCTGGGTCGCCGAGGTGGACATCAAGTGGTGGAGTCTCCCTGCCCACTACAATTCCTGGGTCGCCGAGGTGGAGATCAAGTGGTGGAGTCGCCCTGCCCACTACAATTCCTGGGTCGCCGAGGTGGACATCAAGTGGTGGAGTCTCCCTGCCCACTACAATTCCTGGGTCGCCGAGGTGGACATCAAGTGGTGGAGTCTCCCTGCCCACTACAATTCCTGGGTCGCCGAGGTGGACATTAAGTGGTGGAGTCTCCCTGCCCACTACAATTCCTGGGTCGCCGAGGTGGACATCGAGTGGTAAATCTCGAAGAAGATTAATAAAGCTGTAAATTTTACTATATTTCCAATTGATTTTAGGACAACAGATATAATGTGTCTTATTTCAAACAAAAAACCTCCCCGCTTTACATATAAGAATAAAAAATAATAAATAACTTTAAGTACTTTGCAGGAATGGTCAACGTCACCATTCGGTACAGGCCTATAGCAGGTGACATATTCGATACTACATATGTGTCTTGAAAAATATTATCTTACATTGAAAGTGTTGGACTAAAGTGAGTAATTGATGGAACACAGGTGGTGGAGGCTTGTCAACTAAACACTAATTAGCCAATGAAAATCATTAACGGGTGTCGACAGTGCAACCCCTACCTTAAACACATAAATAAATATGGTTGTCACCTTGTGATACATAGGTGATGTAAACATATGATGTATAATTTGATTATCGCACGAAGTGAGACACTACCTATAAAATTAATTTCAATAAAAAAACTTGGAGGACTGCACCTAGCAAGATGGCTGCCTCCCAACATGGCAGCCTCCATTAACATATATAAACAAATTATGTACGAAAAAACAAATATGGCCACTTCCAGTAACATATATAAACAAATGATGAACGAAAAAAACTAATATGGCTGCTTCCTGTAACAAATATACAAAGATGGCAGCCTCCAGTAACATATAAAGAAAGATTGCTGCCTCCAGTAGCATGTAAACAAATATGGCAGTCGATCGAAGGTGTGAGTCAAATGCAGTAGCATGTAAACAAATGAGAGATGAAAAAATCAAGATGGCATAATGAGTATACGTTAGGGGAGTGGAGGCGAGGGATTCAGTTGTCTGCTTCATTCGAACGCACGTAGGCGAGTAATTGGCGGTTGCGCGTTTAAGGGGGTGGGGATCCGGAAATGTAAATTTTTTAACTAAACGAATTTTTAATAAAAATTTTTAAGGGAAATTTTTAGGGAAAAAGGGAAATATGGCCACCGAGATTAAATACTTTTTAATTTAGAAATTATGTATACACTTATTTAGAATTTTTTCCCTTCTTTTTTTGTTTGTTGGGTCAGACGTCACTGGGGTCAACGTCTACGTCATGGGTCAAAGGTCAAAGTCAAGGTCAATGACATCCACGATGGTGGTCGGTGACTTAACAAGATGGCGGCCGGGCGGCTCCGGCTCCGATGCCCGATGCCCTTGCCCCAAAGTCTTCATATCCGTACTACTTATAAACATGTTCATTCGGGTTTTCGGGAAACATGTAACGAGCGTTCTTGACGCCTTTTGTCTTCTTTACACCACTTGTCAAATGAAACTCTTTCGTGAAATATGTGCGT
Organism: Dryococelus australis; assembly: GCA_029891345.1. NCBI lineage: Eukaryota > Metazoa > Arthropoda > Insecta > Phasmatodea > Phasmatidae > Dryococelus > Dryococelus australis. Next base: position 15,695,531 of record CM056996.1, on the reverse strand, counting down.
ACATCGAGAGAATTATCATCTCTCTCATAAGATACTTTATCAACACTATCTTCATAGTCACTATCATCAATGCTGTCTTCATGATCATTTTCACCTCCTGTTTCATCCTCAAAATCAAATTAACTATCCTTTGTAGTGGTTGCACAGTCATCATAAGTATTTAGAGCCGACAACAGTTTATTCTGAAGCTGGTCGTTTTCACGCGAACATCTTGCAAGTGTACATACATTCCACACACACTAAAATTACCAAACCTCATGGTTCACTCATTATGTCATTGGAGTTAACTGTCCCGACATAATCGTCTGCGAAATCAGTACCTATCGATGTAGCAGGAGGTGTTGACAACATCACATGTCTTCCCGCAGCAGACGAACCCTTGCATGTTCTTGATGTGGTTCTTCAATATATCACCTTGCATAAACTGCATGTGCCCATTGTCGTAATGATATATCGCGCGAAAGGTACTCTTCGTACAGGATGTTCTCTCATGTCGTCGAGCATGGCAGCTTTTTCTGAAGATCTTCCACACTAGCCACACTGTTTTACATGTAATTTTCTAGCAGTGGGAGAAAGTGCAACCAAAAATAGTACGTTCTACAGTAGACTTCGTACAATATTGGCTTGCATCATCTTCATGAAAAAAACCGAATTCCTTTCCACAGTTGCAAAATGTGTATCAATTTGGCCTAGCTATTTCTGTATATATATTACCTACTAACATATTTCATCAGTGAGATTTAAGCATATACGTACCTCCATTTCAAGTTTTGTGTGTTCAAGAAAGTATTTTACTGTGGCGATTTAATATATTTTTGGCACTACGCAAACAAATATTTTGTCGGCCTTTCTCTCGGTGTATATGCAATAAGAACAAAACATCTCACATAGCACGTTTTGATTAACTATCCTTTTCTTCTTTGTGCACTTATATGAAGCCAAGAACTTGAACTTTTCCACCATAAACTCTTACGAATAAAAAATTACATCCTGAAAGCTGCTCAGACAGAAACAACAGCATGAGACACCAAAGGCAGCAATTTAAAAATCAACCTTCAGCTCCTTTGGTATCCAGTTAGACAACCTTTCATTCAGACGAGAAAACAGGCATTCGCATAAAAGTGGTAGCTGTTGAGACAGTAAGCTGAATAACACAGGATAAACTTTCGTCTCATTATTTATGCTGCCGTTGTTGACGGTCAGGGTAAGGAGTTCCAAGAATTACTCTGAACATATGCAGAATGTTCCATGTCTCTTTGCTGAGTCACAGTCTGTGCGTCTTCATCGCCAGAGTTATTGAGTATTTATGCTGCCGTTGTTGACGGTCAGGGTATGGAGTTCCAAGAATTGCTCTGAACATATGCAGAATGTTCCATGTCTCTTTGCTGAGTCACAGTCTGTGCGTCTTCATCGCCAGAGTTATTAAGTATTTATGCTGCCGTTGTTGACGGTCAGGGTATGGAGTTCCAAGAATTGCTCTGAACATATGCAGAATGTTCCATGTCTCTTTGCTGAGTCACAGTCTGTGCGTCTTCATCGCCAGAGTTATTGAGTATTTATGCTGCCGTTGTTGACGGTCAGGGTATGGAGTTCCAAGAATTGCTCTGAACATATGCAGAATGTTCCATGTCTCTTTGCTGAGTCACAGTCTGTGCGTCTTCATCGCCAGAGTTATTAAGTATTTATGCTGCCGTTGTTGACGGTCAGGGTATGGAGTTCCAAGAATTGCTCTGAACATATGCAGAATGTTCCATGTCTCTTTGCTGAGTCACAGTCTGTGCGTCTTCATCGCCAGAGTTATTAAGTATTTATGCTGCCGTTGTTGACGGTCAGGGTATGGAGTTCCAAGAATTGCTCTGAACATATGCAGAATGTTCCATGTCTCTTTGCTGAGTCACAGTCTGTGCGTCTTCATCGCCAGAATTATTAAGTATTTATGCTGCCGTTGTTGACGGTCAGGGTATGGAGTTCCAAGAATTGCTCTGAACATATGCAGAATGTTCCATGTCTCTTTGCTGAGTCACAGTCTGTGCGTCTTCATCGCCAGAGTTATTAAGTATTTATGCTGCCGTTGTTGACGGTCAGGGTATGGAGTTCCAAGAATTGCTCTGAACATATGCAGAATGTTCCATGTCTCTTTGCTGAGTCACAGTCTGTTTGTCTTCATCGCCAGAGTTATTAAGTATTTAGTGGTTATAGTAGTCAGGCTACTTGCCACCCGTCAAGGCGAACTGGGTTCGATTCCCGACGGGTTCACGAGGGTTTCCGCATGTGTGGCACGGGGTGGAAGCTGCTGTTGGCCATGGGGTTTTCTAGGGGTACTCCCATTTCCCCTCACCCTTGTGTTCCATCCCTGATTCACCTTTACGCAAACTTCACCTTAACGTTTCTTCCTGTAACACAGGAGTCTTAGCGTAACAATTTCACCTCGTGTGCTTGGATCTATGGAATTCTTGTGCTACGATCTTGTCGACTGTAGTGTGAGACATGGCGATTGAGCCGAACGCAAATCCCACAAGTGTTTTATTTGGTGACTGCGAATCCCACAGCCGCAAATCGTATGACCGCAGGTTTTACATAGCCAATAGAGAGATTGGTAATAGGAAATAATTATTTTTCCTTCATGATCCGTCTTAACTGTGCTACGCTAGCTTAGAGAAAGTTAAACTTATCGGGTTAAATATTTCTGAATTTGTTGAAACATAGAGAGTTGAGAAATTTTTACCTAAAAGTTTTACTATATGAACAGTAAAATTATTTACTAAGTACAGCTATAGTATTCTTGTACCATTTACATATGTTTAGGGCTTCATATGAGCATAGTTTGTAAATCTGAAATATTTTGTTCGCTTACAAACGTATAAGTGATGATAAAACTTATGTTTTTAATATTAACATTTAGTAACAGGTAAAAATATAATTCCAACAAATATATTTTGGGATTTGTGCTCATTCTAAGAACACACTAAAGAACTGGTAGTAACTGAAAATTTCTTGAAATACGCTTTAGGACAATCTACATTCCAATAACGTGTACATTTTAGTTACGTTTGCAAACGAAGTTCTGTTGGAATCAGAGCCAATTAAAAACCTTCAAAGAAAAATACACCGAATAGTATGATATATGCTCTGGGATGTTTGGCAGACCTGGCGACTCACTAAAGCAGATACTAAAACCGAAATATGACTGAACATGGGAAATTTTTTCTGTTCCTACTTAATGTGAATATTTGGCATCAAAATTTCGCAAGTTCTTTCCAGGTACGTTAAAAAATAATATTAGCAGTGGTTGCCATTTTGAAAAGAAAGCGTCCAAACTAAACATTAAACCCTATTTTTACGAATCTTAATTTCTTAGTGAAATATAAACTCATTTCGTAAGGTCTAGACGTAAAACAATATTTTAAGCCATTCAATTTTTGTGGATTATTTGTTAGTATTATATAGGATATAAAGGCGATTTGATTTTTAAAGTTTCCTTATATAGCAGTAGACTAAATATATAATTCCGTGTACGTATGTAAAAAATCTTCTGGTAAACTTCCTGAACTATAATGGAAGTTTTCAAACTACACACACTATGTAAATAATACAATACATCAATCTGCAGATATAGGAATGTTTAGCTTCACTACTATACAAAGTTGGGAACTTTCCTACACATTCGATTGTTTCCTGAGAAAATGTAGGAACGCTACAATAAATGTATAAGGGGAAAAAAATGCAATTCCCGCATTCTCACTAAAGCCTGTTCACGATAACGTAAGCACTTTGGACCTTAGAAAAGAGTCACTTCCCCCGCCTGCATAATTTTAACTGCCACATGCGCCCAGTAATGTTGGTAATGATGGGTGGAAAGCAGTTCCATATCTTAACGTCGAATTAAAAGTGTTAGGTAGCCATTTGTGATCATTTAAAACTATTTATTTCGCTTTCTGGTTTTTTAATGCACCCAAGTGTAAAAATTACCAGATTTGTAAAGAATTTACTTTCTTAATAAATTTAGAGTTTAATTTGACCAATGCATGAATAAAGTGATACGGCCCATGGCGGAAGATTACACAACGTCCATACAAGTAGATCATAAGCAGGGCTTTCAAAAGGGCTCATTTTACCGTAAACACTGGTATGATAAATTTCCGAATAATTTCTTAGTGCGTTCAACCTTACGTCGTGGTAGAGGTAGGTTTTTTTTTTTTTTTTTTAATATCAACAGAGGGGAACTGAATGTAGCCTCTCTCTAGCTGTGACTCTGGTGTGTTGGGACACGAATTCCTTCCGTCTCGCCTTTTTTTTTTTCTTCCGAGGCATTGCCGACTGCTGCCAGAGAGGAACATCTTAGTGCAGAACACCATGCCGCACCTTCGGAAATCACCTCACCTGTCATTTCCAGTTTCGCATCCTGCAGCGTGAGACGTGTTGCTCATTCGTGTCTCCATATTATTTGCTCTGCGGATGTGGTTGTACAAAACACGAGGGAAAGCGAACGGAGGGAATAAATTGGATGCCGCTTCGAGGGGTAGTCGCACGCGTGTTTGAGAAAAAGGTCGGGGGGGGGGGGGGGGAGGTGAGTGTGAGAAGAAAATCTCCGGCTTTTTCGTTCACCCGTGTCTTTCGTTCTCAGATATATAGCTTCTTCTTCACTGGATAAATAAAAATACTTGAAGCCGTAAGTTGAATTTTCCCAGATGCAATGAATAGCCCACGTATCTGGAGTAGAGTTCTCCTACTATTAGAAAGGAACTCTGGGGATATTCCAGAGGCAAAAAAAAAAAAAAAAAAAAAGAAGTCTTAGGTGTATAGAAAATTTCTCTCTCTCCCTTCCCTTTAAAAACCTTTCTCATGTCTTGTTCCTCTGCCCCTCCAGCGAGGGGAGGCGGGGAGAGATTTTATCTTGGAATGAAATATAGAGAAACCTATCTGAAATTTTCATTCGAAGACTTCACATCGCGAACAGCTCAAAAGTTCCCAGCTGTGTCCTTCCTGTGTGCAGAGTGCTGCTACAAAGAAGATATGCCTGCAAAATTAATTCTTGGGCATTTATCTTTCAGTGGGTTAATCAACGTTTTTGTGCGACCAGCTTATTACTTCTACGAATAACTTGACTTCATAAGCTTGCTTACAACAATGGTATTTTATGGCGATAAATAGGTATATTTTTACTTTAGGATGAAAAGGTCAGTTTATAATATTAAAATACCAATTGTGTAACTATATAAACTAGCCGAAACATAGGAGGCTAAGACAGAGTAATTAAGTGTGAAAAATTTTTCTTACGACCTATTTTTCAAAATACTACATTGTCTTGCACAATTGTTTAGTATTACAGAATCAGAACGTTCATTGGTCCATCAAAAATGGAGATGGCGTCACTTAGAGACAATTACAGACGTTTATACAGTTCACTAAATTAGCACGAGATCAGATTTAACCGCAGCATATCACACGTAATTGAGTTGGGAACGTCTTACAGGCATAATTAAATGCATAAACTAGAAAGCAAAAGAAAATATTAAAAAATTATTGAAACTTGCTAAATTAAATTCTTGTAAATACACAACGCAAATACTGTCGAAATAAGTAAAGCGTGTAAAAGCTGGAACAAGTGAGGAAAGTGGCGAATTTAAAGATCTTTGACAGCATAACAACTTGTCACCGGAAAATTGTGTAAAAATCATTTGATGAAAGTCTGTGTTTTATTTATACAATAAACATGAATGATAAAGCTGGAACACACGAGGGTTCTGAAGAAGTGCGACTCACTTGGTAGAACTAATTTCATCTCACTGTAACAGCATACAGTGAAAAATGAGTTTCTTACAGACCATTGCGAAATTCAGCCTATGTATAATCCAAATTGGGAATTTTGCCTTGCAAAGTAAAAATCAAAATGTAAAGATACGCAACGAAAAATAGTACGGAAAATAACTTCTGGAACAGACTTCCTAATAAAAATTAAATTACGTGACTGTAAAAATATGTTAAATATTACATATGGATGCAGCACTACTTCTCCTAACGTCTCGGTTATTAACATAAATGCAATTTCTTTAGAAAAAATAATTTTGATGAGGTTGAGCGAAAAAGCAGGAATAATCGACTGCGGAAGGTATTGAGAAGAAGAGTGGGTAAAACATAAAAACAACTAATAGTACTGGATGAATAGTAGAAGCAAACTGTGTATAGACATCCGTGGTACAAAGGAAAATTAATGGTCAAGTAACTAAGAAAGAGGTAGAATGATGATGATGATGAACGACCTTCAAGCAGGAAGAACAGACAAACATCTCAAAGAGCAGGCACGGAATAGACACACATAAGGATGAACTTTATATAAAAGTGTTTCAAATCTGTTCCGGCTTCACTGAATAGAATTTCCGGTCGTCACTACTTGTATACTGTCAGTTAGGTTACACTGTATTTTTTAATTGGTGGGGTTTTAAAAGAACTTTTATAATAAGAAACGTGCTGCCTTACACACGATAGCATTTACGTAAATCTGCTAGCATCTAGTCATATTCAGTCATTTATTTTATAGAAGTCGGTATTTCAACGTATATCGGTTGTACTTCCCGTAGATTTTAAGCGTTAAAAAGTGATACCTGTAAGTGAAGATCTGTTCACGAAAAAATCACTTAAGAACCTATTACAGGCTGGCGATTTATTCGTGTGAACCAGGGGCCAGTTTCATAGCTATGTCTGGAGGTACAACTTAAGACCTGATATTTCCCGTATATTTGCGCTAAGGCCTAAGATAGAGGCTTTCATATTATGCACACATTCAGGAGCGCAGGAACTGGGCTAAGGGGGCAGGGGTTCCCTCTCCTCCCAAAATTTAATATGTGGTGTACCCTCCCCCCCCTCCTATGAAACTTCTGCACAGTCAACAAATATTTTAGTTTAATGCTCTTTAATACGTTACTAAACTGTGCAACAGTAATAATCTTGATTCCAGCGAAATTTCACTACGTTCTGCAGCAATTTTTTTAATCCTGTTATGATTCAGTATTTGTGTTCGCATTTACCAAATAGCAGTAAACTGAGATTGGGGGCAACTTTAATCAATCATTCCCGAATTTTTTTTCCCTTACCCTACCAATTTCCAGCAGCCTTTTGAAATTGTGGTCTGTAGTTTCTTTGACTCGGTGTCTCAACCTGTATCGAGCCACGGTAGTGTAGTGGTTATACTACTCACCTACCGTCTAGGTGAACCGGGTTCGATTCCTGGGTGCCACTGATCGGCGTGTTTTCCCGGGGATCTCCCGTTCTTAAGAGCCACCCAAGTCTCGTCACGCACTAAACCTGTCACACCTCTTCCCCCCAAAAACTATTCCAGAGCCACCTAACATACTGTATTACATGGAAGGTATTTGTTACAAATACCGCGTGTATTCGAACGAATGACGATAAACACCAGGGTATATCAGACAGCTGCAAATAGGACATTTTGCAGCGGGTACCAACACTGTAGCAAGATCACGTCTACACTTGATGGGTTACGATGGTGTGTAGTGGCATATAGATAACATGTGTGCGTTCTGTTACGTAACGCTGCGATAGCCTGGAGTTGTCGGTGGCGTCGTAACTAGTTCATACGTGTTTCCTGCTAGTTCCAGTGGCGCTGCGTAATTCCAATTCCGGAATAGTTGTATTAGCACGTGTGCCTTTGTATTAGCACGTGCGCCTTTGTATTAGCACTTGTGACTTTGTATTAGCACGTGTGCCTTTGTATTAGCACGTGCGCCTTTGTATTAGCACGTGCGCCTTTGTATTAGCGCGTGTGCCTTTGTATTAGCGCGTGTGCCTTTGTATTTGCACGCGTGCCTTTGTATTAGCACGTGCGCCTTTGTATTAGCACGTGTGCCTTTGTATTAGCACGTGTGCCTTTGTATTAGCACGTCAGACGATGTGGTTACAACTGGACGAGGCCTTGACTGATTTCACCGTTGAAGTTCGTTGACACCTCGACCCACGGAGCCCGGACCGATGGATGAGAAGTGGCGGCACATCAGCGCGGCCTCCACGAACAGCTGATCTCGCCCCACTTGACTTCTATCTCCAGGCCCACATTAATTACGTCTGCACGTAAAGGCATCCGCAGGTATTAGAGTGCAACCGGCGCGCAACTGACACTACCAGCTCCCTTCAAACATGTGTGTAACATCACTCTGCAGCAGCGGTACTCAGCCTGTGTAGCCATTCATTGGCGGTATTTTGAGACGAGACTATCAGTTTGCTTTCTTCCGACGACGTGTGTGTGTCTATATATATATAAACATGTGCTTGCCCTGTGTGTCAGATTATTAAAGGTTGTTCACGATAACATGAGCACTTTGGAAATCAACATTATAAAAAAGTCACTGCTCCTACCTGGATATATTTTAACGGGCGCACTGAGTGACATGCGCTCAGTAAAGTTGGTAACGATGGAGAGAAAGAAGTTCCATCTTAACGTCGAATAAAAATTTCTAGGTAACAATTCGTGGTAACTTAAATAACTTATTTCGCTTTCTGTTTTTTTTTACGCACCAGAGTGTAAAAATGTGCAGATTTGTAAAATATTAACTTTTTTAATAATTTCACTGATTAATAAAGGGATGAGACCCATGGAAACGTTAATTTTACATAAGGTGGAAGAATACACAACGTGCATGCAAGTAGATCCTAAGCAGGGCTTTCAAAGTGCTCGATTTACTGTGGACAGCCTTTATCCTGGCTACCTACTTGCCACTGCGTTTTGCTATCGCCAGTAATTGCTAAACGGATTCTCGTTAGACAATAAGTTCCTCATCACAAAATGTTTCATGGGCACCCCGCTATCCTACCCTGTTGTTTGTAATCACTTGTTTGCATTCTTGCGTTATTATGGAGGCACGTACATCTGATAATTTATATAACTGATAGCGGAAGCTGTTAGGAAAGAACTTACGCTGAAAACATGTAATCGTGTCAAGCGTCCATACGCTGGCCATCCTGTTATTGTTGTACGTAAACGCTGAGTACGTGATATTTCTTAGGACGGGATTACGATGTTGTCACGTTACAGTAAACTTTCACGTGTACGTAATATTTCTCAGGACGGGATTACGATGTTGTCACGTTACAGTAAACTTTCACGTGTACGTAATATTTCTTAGGACGGGATTACGATGTTGTCACGTTACAGTAAACTTTCACGTGTACGTAATATTTCTTAGGACGGGATTACGATGTTGTCACGTGACAGTAAACTTTCACGTGTACGTAATATTTCTTAGGACGGGATTACGATGTTGTCACGTTACAGTAAACTTTCACGTGTACGTAAAACGGGGTTTTTTTTGGGTAGTATATGATGATGCTTCACGTAAGCAGGTGAACTTTGTGTACTGAATAAAAACGTAAGGGATAAGTTTTAATGCTCTTCAGATTGAAAACCCTCAAAATTCTTTATACACAGGCATGTTTATATTTTAATATTGATGTGGCATAAACAGGTTTCGAAAGTATGACGTTCGTGATTTGTACAAACTTTGACTAGGACATCGTCTTTACCTCAAGAACGAAATGTCTCTAGGAGATGTAGACAAGTTTTTTGTGTACATGGAATAAATCGTCTGTAGTAAACTTGACATGTAGAGAACATTTTAGTTTTGGTTTAATGAAATGGGCTTACAAAAATTAATAGCGATTTAATTTTAATAGCGATTCGGCAAGAACAGGTTGTGAACGTATGACGTTCGTGATTTATACAAACTTTGAGAACAGTTACGGAATAGTCATAACGTCAAGAACGAAAAATCTCTGGGAGATAAAGACACGCATTTCGTGTGCATGGAATTAATCGAAAGTAATAAACTTTCATCTGCAGAGAATATTTAACATTTTTTTAAAATAAATTAAGAGTACTACAATCTTCAGACTTAACGGCAAACGTTGTGTATTTCATTCATACAATTTTACACCGCTGAGAAAATAATTAATATTCTGAGGCAATGTAAAGTTCCCTTAAAAAAATTATTTTGGCCTAACTACTGTTACACTCTCGTCCTCATTACCGGGAGAAAGTTACATATGCTGTGCATGAATAAACGACGTGGGCAGACGACACCGCGAAAATAAAAACAAACCCACGAAAAGCAAAGATAACCCAACAACGACTCTATTGTGATTTGCCAGCGAGATCACGTGGTGCCGATTCACTATCATGTATCACCCAACAGCTACCGGGTTCGATTCCCGGCGGGGTCGCTCCCGGATTTTTGCATGTGGTAATTGTGCCGGACGATGCCGCTGGTCGGCGGGTTTTCTCGGTGATCTCCCGTTTCCCCTGTCCTTGAATTCCGGCACCATTCAGCAACCACATCGCTTCACCCGCATCGGCTCTCAAGACCGAGCCGCCGAAATCTCTCCACTCCGTCACATCCACACGTCTGCAGTCCTGAACTGCTCTCGCGAACGACACGCCCTGTGAACGAACACTTTGTAAGTGTTGTCCCAAATTTGACATGAGGGGTTACATCTGTGAAAATAAGTCGATAGACAGGTGGTTGTAGGCTGTTCACGATAAACTGAGCACTTTCGAGATGAACCTTAGAAAAAAGTCACTCTCCCTACCTGCGTGTATTTTTAACGGGGGCACTGAGTAAAATGCTCCCAGTAAAGTGGGTAATTATGTATGGAAAATAGTTCCATTACTCAACGTCTGATAAAAAGTGATAGGTAACCATTTCTGATAACTTAAATTAACTCTTTGGCTTTCTGTTTATTCTTTCATGCATCGAAGAGTAAAAATTAGAAGAATTGTTAGATATTTACTATTTAACAATTCCACAGTTTCACTTGACCAACGCATTAGTAAAGCGACGAGGCCCACGACAATGTTAATCTTACATAAGGCGGATGACTACACAACGCGCTTGCAAGTAGATCGTAAGCAGGGCTTACAAAAGTGCTCATTTTACCGTGAATAGCCTGTAGTAAGCGAGAGAACAGTGTACGGCGAACTTGGCAGTTTCACACGGAACTCGACTCAACCTTCTGTTTGGTAGGCGGTCAATGATGACCTCCTTTCTGATTTCTCGGTGGAATCGTGTCTTGTGCCGTCCCATTATGAGATTGGTCCAGGTCAGTCCTAGTACAAATTCGGTAAGGTATTGTAAAGACCGCTCTAAACTAGTGCATGTCTTTCACTCGGTAAAAAATCACACTTCCCACTAGGCCAGGAAAAAAAAAAACCGTTTTTCAAAAGAAAAAGGGTTCCCAGACCGTAGGTCTTTAAATATTCCGACTGAGTGTACAAAGGATTTCCAACTGTGCGTTTTTAAGAATTGGAATTAACTATTATTTTGAACATGAAATCTTGCATCGATATTTTCACGTGGCAGAAAAAAATGAAATAAATGGGAAACAAGACAAACAGAGAAAAACAACCCAAATTTAGCTGCGGTTTGAATATACAAAAAATATCCTGTAAATAATATAATGTTATAATTTTTTTGTGACATGATTGAGATTTCTTAAGGCATGAAGCAAAACAAGGCAACGACTTCCGTCCGAAATAGTAGTTCCTTCTACAGTTCGTGTATTCTTGAAGCTTTCCTTTGTCAGCTAGCCTGTTCTCTCGCAGAACGTTATTTTTATTGTTATTTATTTGGACAATAGGAATTAGATTACTCTGATATTGAACATTTTAGATTCGTGGGCAAGTACATGGCGAGCGGAAGAATTGAAGTCGTTTAATATCGAGAGCACATCCTAACTAAAGCGTTTTGATGAGTAAGCAGTCGCGGAAAATTTTCGCGGAAAAAAACCGGTGTTACAGTGATGCCACTCGTCGCTACTTTTTAACATAAATAATTTACTTATCAGATCACACTGCAGATTATTGGGTCACTCGCCGATTGAAAATTTTCGTTGGTTTAAGAGACTCCGGGCATGAACTGAAAAACTTTCAGTTTAATTTCTCACCAGATAGTAACTACAGATAATAATTTTCGTGGGGATAAATTCAGAGTGCTTGTTGGATTTAACGGTACTATGAGCATATTTGCATTTTTCAAGTCACTGACTGCAGCCTGATTGAGAAATAATGCCGTGATTTAACTAAGTCAGAGCGAATTACTCCAGTTCACCTCTGAACGACTATGATAAGATAAGCCAGAAGTTAAGAACGTTTGGCAAACGTCTTCGACAAAAACATTTCGGCTGTAAATCACCACGCTCAGATAATTATTTAGTTTTAGATACCAATCTAAGTTATTTGAAAAGTATTTGTTTCCACTAAACAATGCTCGTTGAGAATGAACAGAAGGTAAAATATAAATGTACGACAGTATAGTCGGCCCTTTAGCGTCATGTTTCACACACAAACGTATCGTTGTGACGTCATCAGGCTGCGGTGGTGGTGGAAGCCGCCTTGCAAACCTCTGGTTTCAAGTGGTTTAGTTTGCTCAAGACCGCTGTACGGATCGTACGATCGGAGAAATTCTGTTGTCAGTTTGTGCGTAAAAAAGAGTAACTATAAACATAACTAAGAATCATAAACAATAAACACACTTAGTGACTATAAACATAACTAAGAATCATAAACAATAAACACACTTAGTGACTATAAACATAACGAAGAATCATAAACAATAAACACACTTAGTGACTATAAACATAACGAAGAATCATAAACAATAAACACACTTAGTGACTATAAACATAACTAAGAATCATAAACAATAAACACACTTAGTGACTATAAACATAACGAAGAATCATACACAATAAACACACTTAGTGACTATAAACATAACGAAGAATCATAAACAATAAACACACTTAGTGACTATAAACATAACGAAGAATCATAAACAATAAAACACACTTAGTGACTATAAACATAACGAAGAATCATAAACAATAAACACACTTAGTGACTATAAACATAACGAAGAATCATACACAATAAACACACTTAGTGACTATAAACATAACGAAGAATCATAAACAGTAAACACACTTAGTGACTATAAACATAACGAAGAATCATAAACAGTAAACGCACTTAGTAACTATAAACATAACTAAGAATCATAAACAATAAACACACTTAGTGACTATAAACATAACGAAGAATCATAAACAATAAACAAACTTAGTGACTATAAACATAACGAAGAATCACAAACAATAAACACACTTAGTGACTATAAACATAACTAAGAATCATAAACAATAAACACACTTAGTGACTATAAACATAACTAAGAATCATAAACAATAAACACACTTAGTGACTATAAACATAACGAAGAATCATAAACAATAAACACACTTAGTGACTATAAACATAACGAAGAATCATAAACAATAAACACACTTAGTGACTATAAACATAACGAAGAATCATACACAATAAACACACTTAGTGACTATAAACATAACGAAGAATCATAAACAGTAAACACACTTAGTGACTATAAACATAACGAAGAATCATAAACAGTAAACACACTTAGTGACTATAAACATAACTAAGAATCACAAACAATAAACACACTTAGTAACTATAAACATAACTAAGAATCATAAACAATAAACACACTTAGTGACTATAAACATAACGAAGAATCATAACCAATAAACAAACTTAGTGACTATAAACATAACGAAGAATCACAAACAATAAACACAATTAGTTACTATAAACATAACTAAGAATCATAAACAATAAACACACTTAGTGACTATAAACATAACGAAGAATCATAAACAATAAACACACTTAGTGACTATAAACATAACGAAGAATCATAAACAATAAACACACTTAGTGACTATAAACATAACTAAGAATCACAAACAATAAACACACTTAGTGACTATAAACATAACGAAGAATCATAAACAATAAACACACTTAGTGACTATAAACATAACGAAGAATCATAAACAATAAACACACTTAGTGACTATAAACATAACGAAGAATCATAAACAATAAACACACTTAGTGACTATAAACATAACGAAGAATCATACACAATAAACACACTTAGTGACTATAAACATAACGAAGAATCATAAACAGTAAACACACTTAGTGACTATAAACATAACGAAGAATCATAAACAGTAAACACACTTAGTGACTATAAACATAACTAAGAATCACAAACAATAAACGCACTTAGTAACTATAAACATAACTAAGAATCATAAACAATAAACACACTTAGTGACTATAAACATAACGAAGAATCATAAACAATAAACACACTTAGTGACTATAAACATAACGAAGAATCATAAACAATAAACACACTTAGTGACTATAAACATAACGAAGAATCATAAACAATAAACACACTTAGTGACTATAAACATAACGAAGAATCATACACAATAAACACACTTAGTGACTATAAACATAACGAAGAATCATACACAATAAACACACTTAGTGACTATAAACATAACGAAGAATCATAAACAATAAACACACTTAGTGACTATAAACATAACGAAGAATCATAAACAATAAACACACTTAGTGACTATAAACATAACTAAGAATCATAAACAATAAACACACTTAGTGACTATAAACATAACGAAGAATCATAAACAATAAACACACTTAGTGACTATAAACATAACGAAGAATCATAAACAATAAACACACTTAGTGACTATAAACATAACGAAGAATCATAAACAATAAACACACTTAGTGACTATAAACATAACGAAGAATCATACACAATAAACACACTTAGTGACTATAAACATAACGAAGAATCATAAACAGTAAACACACTTAGTGACTATAAACATAACGAAGAATCATAAACAGTAAACACACTTAGTGACTATAAACATAACTAAGAATCACAAACAATAAACACACTTAGTAACTATAAACATAACGAAGAATCATAAACAATAAACACACTTAGTGACTATAAACATAACGAAGAATCATAAACAATAAACAAACTTAGTGACTATAAACATAACGAAGAATCACATACAATAAACACACTTAGTGACTATAAACATAACTAAGAATCATAAACAATAAACACACTTAGTGACTATAAACATAACGAAGAATCACAAACAATAAACACACTTAGTGACTATAAACATAACTAAGAATCATAAACAATAAACACACTTAGTGACTATAAACATAACGAAGAATCATAAACAATAAACAAACTTAGTGACTATAAACATAACGAAGAATCACAAACAATAAACACACTTAGTGACTATAAACATAACTAAGAATCATAAACAATAAACACACTTAGTGACTATAAACATAACGAAGAATCATAAACAATAAACAAACTTAGTGACTATAAACATAACGAAGAATCATAAACAATAAACACACTTAGTGACTATAAACATAACGAAGAATCATAAACAATAAACACACTTAGTAACTATAAACATAAACAATCAACACACTTAGTGACATTATAACGAATAGGCTAATCATTTTCTTTGCATATTACGAATCAGAATAGTTAAAATCACGAGTTAGGCCAAAATGACAATTATGATATTAACAAAATCAATAGTCCTCGACCAGATTAATCTTACACTGAAAGACTGACTCAACTACCTCAATCCATTCCGGAGTCATATGAAGAAGGAATGAACCATTTCACGCAGCAGCGAAATGCGGACGTGGCGATTGCGTCATCAAATGCCACATCACGTGACGAGACTAATGCCCTGTTGAACCATTCGAATTCACAACCATGATATAGGTTCATTGTGTGTTTGACCTAAGATCAGTGTATATGAAGTGTTGCACCAACGCATTTCACACCTTAAACCAGGTTCGTTTTTTTTCGTTGTATATGAACCACCAGACCCCATGGTTCAAAGCAAATGATCTTGGTTCAAGTTGTTGTTTATTTATGGTCTGTATTATATTGGAGGTTATGATCATGTTGTTTATTACAATGTCGTCAATAAAGATTTTTTGTAAAGAAGGCTTTTAAATGGGCTTAGATTGTATTTTTATTATGAAGGCAACATAATTAGCATATGCAATGTCTAGTTCGGTGAACATACAAATGCTTTAACACCTATCATGTTTGTAACTTCATAAGTTACTTACAGCTAATTATTTGTATCACGCTGTATTCTTCAGAAAATAAACTGGATAATTTTTTTGAGCAACATTTTTTCCATGAAATACGTAGGCCAAGACAGTATATGAGGAGACAGCATCCTTTCCAAGACCTATATGATGAGAAATTTAAGATGTGGTTCCGGCTTTCTAAACGGACTACTTTGGAATTGGTGCATAAAATCGAAGTACATTTAAGTTTTGATAGCAACAGGAATAGGCATGCTTCTCCCCTCAGTCAGTTGCTGCTGAAACTTAGGTTTTATGCACTTGGTCGTTTTCGAATGTGTGTAGACAAGTCCACAGTCTGTAGAATAGTACACAGGGTAACACACCAGGGGCTTATTCCATAAAAGTTACAATTCAACAGGTGACAGGGAATTGTCAGACAGATTTACGATCTGAAAAATGTGTGTTTCATAAGAGTTCATAAGTTTACTAAGTTGTCATGACAGATTTGTAGAATTGTATGACAATTTGACAAATAGTTATTTCAAAAAAGTTTTGAGCTGACAGTTAAAAATCCCACAAATTTTTTTTCAATATTACACTATAAACTGTTTTATGAAACAAGTAAGTATAATCATTGTTGGTGACATATCTACAAATATGTAGAATTGTCACTGCAGAAGTGACAGGCGAGCTTTCCTATGTAACCAGTAATTTGTAATGTTTATATAACACGGCAGTGCAATTGTGTTTAAATATTGTGTGAACTAAAACATTGCTCTCCAAATAGTACAACTTTTTCCTCTCGGATCAGGTTTAATATAGTAATCTTATACACATTTCCTTGACATTCTGTAGCTAGAGTGAACAGAGTTATATGGGTGGAATTATTATTTACCGCTTAATTATTAGTGGTAGGAATCGACTGTTCATTAATTCCTTATAAGGCTGCGATTTATTATTGTAAGCGCACTTCAGAGCTTTCTACCGTGTAATTAATGAAACTTACGGTTTGACATATAATTGTCACGTTTATGAAACAGAATTGACGCTGACAATTTACACTTTTCTGCCTGTCAAATAAGGGAAACTTGTATTATTTATGAAACATAACATTGTCATGACATATTGACAAATTTGACATATTTTACATAATATATGTCACATCTGTCATGTTTTATGAAATAGGGCCAAATTGCACTTTTGGCTAATGATATTTTTAAAATGCCAGCCAGTAGACGAGAACAGCGTAGGCCTATTATCGTGAAAAACTTTTATGATATTATAGACTATCCTGTTG
This sequence comes from Dryococelus australis, assembly GCA_029891345.1. Classification (NCBI taxonomy): domain Eukaryota; kingdom Metazoa; phylum Arthropoda; class Insecta; order Phasmatodea; family Phasmatidae; genus Dryococelus; species Dryococelus australis. The sequence continues at coordinate 15,678,159 of CM056996.1, read as the reverse complement.
TCATTGGTACAACTGTACACATGCGTTATCGTAACACACCTTTAACTCATTTGCAGTTATGTGAACGACACTCTGTGAATTGAAATTAGCAGCAAATGTTTGCCACGCAAATTCTTTGTCTTTTAAAGACCCAGCATCATTCTTTCTGCTCTCAATTATGCTCATATTTTCTTCTTATAAATCTATTAACACTACTTTCTCAGGTTCTGTCGTGTTCGGTACACGCAAATTGCTCATTATCAGAAAAAGAAAGTTATAACTGTCAACGCCAGGAACTATTTTTAATGTTAATTCCAACCATGCCAATCCATCATTTATACAAGGCCAAGATGTAATTATGTTTATATTTTCATTGACATATAGGTAACTAATTACAACCATAGAACACAGATACTGGCAAAGTGTTAGCTCTTTCCCTGACTCGTGTTACTACTAGCGCCTGGTGAAAGCGCTGTGGAACTACAAGTCCACATGCGGGGAGTTTGAATTGATACTACCAACTTCCACTCAAATGTATGTATTTAAATGTGTTCGGAATATATTTTGATGGTACAATACTTGTAACTAAAAAAATATTTACACATATTTAATTTATTTTCAATCGGAAGAATGAATCGTTTGTATTATTTCAAAATACATATACAAAATAACCTATATCATGAGGAATCAACTCAGTGGGACATATTGTTTTGGTTTGGTGAGTTTAGTATTTTCAGGTTAATTTTGATTCAATAAGGATGCCTAATTGCAAATACTGTGTTCTTGGGTGTGTTTATGCGACTGGAACAATAAGACACAGATTCCCAGTTTAAGATTAATGTTTTATTTTGCGAATGGGCGAAGAGTGGGGCAGATGAGAACCTTGTTGGCTTAGACAATCTAGAAATGTTGGATTTTTTTTTTGTATGCGATAACCACTTTTCCAATGATTGCAGAAGTCTTGGAAGGCTTTCTTTGCCAGCACTACATCTGAAAAGTAAGTGCATTGTATATTTCATGTACACTTTTATCTTATGTCTAAGATATATTTCATGAAAGATATATTTCGTTTTATACATAACACACACACGTGTATTTTATACTACAGTTCAAATTTAGGTTCAGATTCTTGTATTAATTGTACCTTACCGTTCTATGTAGCCTGAGTAATCTTGTAAAGAAAATACTCAGATCGCAAACAATAATTATGTCTCCCCTTCTGTTCCACCTGTGATATTGTTATAAGCCCAATTCAACTATTTTTGTTTAAATAAATGTAAATGTTATAGATATTTGTGTTTAGTAAATGTAATAACATGGTCAGAGCTGCGGTGGTGGTGAACTTATTTTAAATATACAGTTGTCAATTACAATAAAATCATCTCTCCCATTTTACAGTCAAGCACCTACAAAAAAAATAAGTTACACAGGTGTCGAAGATTCCACACAATTTGTTAAATTTTGAATAACATGCAATTATCTATAGAAAATTACACACCCTTTGATAATCATGAGCACTGAACATAACAAAACCATGCTGTATGTTGTTCACAGTAAACTTAGGCACTTTTGAAAGACCTGTGCATTGTGTATTATTTGTCATGGGCCTCGTCGCTTTACTCATCTGTTGTTCAAGTGAAACCGAAATTATTAGAAAATTAAACATTTTAAAACTTTAATGTATCTTGCACTTACAATGGTGTCCAAATTTGTACATAATTTGGTTACCACACCCTGGCACCAGTATTAATGTTTTGAGAAGCCTACAGTGAAACATATTTATTTTTTAAATATCGAATTAGGCTTACATCATCACAACACATGTGAAACAGAAGAGAAGATGTGTGTGTTGTGTGTGATCCGAGTCATTCCTTTACAAGACCACTCAGGTTTATATAAGCTTTGTGCTTGACATAGTAGGGCAGGGTAAAATTCACACAAGAATCTGAATCTATAATTGAGCTGTGGTAATATAAGACTGTTCACGGTAAAATGAGCCCGTTTGAGGCCCTAGATTTTTTTCTTTCAGCAATTATTTATCCATCAACCACATCTTAAAATAAATATTGCCATGTACATAATAAACACAGTGTATATATTCCACGACATTCGGAAAATAACGTGTAAGGCTAACATAATATATCTATTTTTTAAACCGTGAATAGCCTATACATACACACACGCGAGCATCAAGAAAGATATCTTTGAAGTGTACATAACATTTACAGTGCACTTACTTTCTAGATGTAGTGTTGGTAAAGAAAGCCTGTTAAATCTCTTCATCCCAATCCTCCTGCAATCGTTGGAAAAGTGCGTTATTACAAACAAAATATTTTTTGTAACATTCTAGGCTGTCCAATTCCAACTGCCTCTCAATAAAATACATCGCGTCGTGACACGCGAGACTAAAGCAACTCTGTTTATATTTTGCATCTTTGCCAACCTGCAAAGAATAATTGTACCAGTGAAAAATATAATTTACTCCAAAATCAATTACCTCATAGATTCCAGCCAACGATATTTTGTGTAACATATAAACTCTGGAGACCGGAAGTTTCAATCTCTAGGTCACAAGATTTAAGATCACTTGAACCTAGATCAGCTTGGTGCAACACAAATATATTTGAACGAGGTTCATGCACTAACTCAGTTCATGTGAACTAAGATTTTCTACAGTGTTGGTGCAACCGGAAATAAGACTATCAACAACGACACAATCGCAAACGCAGAAACTACCAAGATAGATTCCAACAACTTAGAGAACTAAATGCATAATCGTCTGTGCACCGCCGCTGCACTCCCGTTGCTTGTTTATGGCAAATAAAGTGATTTAAACAAACTCACGCAGCCGATAATTTCTTTCCTCTCACCTCGCAAAGACGTCACTTAACTCTCACCTCCCAGATACATTGTCACGTAACTCTCACCACCCATAGACGTTGTCACGTACCTGTCACCGTCCAATGACGTCACGTAACTCTCACCACCCAGAGACGTCATGTAATTCTCACCACCCAAAGACCTTGTCACGTAACTCTCACCACCCATAGATGTTGTCACGTCACGTAACTCTCGCCACCCATAGAGGTTGTCACGTGCCCCTCACCACCCAAATACGTTATCACAGTACTATCACCACCCAAAGACGTTGTCAGGTATCTCTCACCACCCATATACGTTGTCATGTACCTCTCACCACCCAAAGATGTTGTTACGTAACTCTCACCTCCCAGATACATTGTCACGTAACTCTCACCACCCATAGAGGTTGTCATGTAAAAATATCTACGGACGTGTAGACGACACAACCCACCCCATTATCTCAATGTATGTATACGATGTTAACGGTTACTTCCAAATTTTCCGAAGCCCTACTAAGGTTTTACTTTTATAATATTCTTCTACTTCATGCAAACAAAGCTTAACCAGGTAGGCTACTGAAAAGTACACCTAAATGACAACGCACGGGATTCGTGCGCATTCAATATAATATTATTTCGCACAAGAATGATTTCTTTCTGGCGTTACCAACACACCTATTGTCTCCCTATTTTCTTTCACATTATTTATAAAGTAAATAGTAGAATTGAAAGATTGAATATAATTTATAGTTCAATTTAATTAAATATAAATTATTTTCATGATAGCACAAGTATAAAGCACTTATAATATGAAATATTTAGTAAACAATCTAACCAGTCATACATGGAGTGAATTTTCAAAAGCTTGATTTAAAAAGTGCAAAGCAAGTGCGAATAGACTACATACTAAGAATTATAATTTTACCGCAGTTTAATTTTAATGGCGAAACAGCATTTGAAGCACATTTTACGAAGGATCTTGTCATTCTATAAGAAAATATTGGAAACAATTGTCAAGGGCTATTCGAAATCCAGGTTGTTTTGTATAGGCTGTTTACGGTAAAATGATCACTTTTGGAAACCTCATTTAAGATCTACCTGTGTGCACTTTGTGTGTTTTTCCACCTTATGAAAAATTATCTTTACCATGGGCCTCGTCTCTTTCTTCATGCGTCGGTTAAGTGAAACTGTAAAATTATTAGGAAAGTAGGTATTTTAAAAATCAGCTAATTTTAACACTTCGACTAATTAAAAAAAATCAAAGCTATAGAAACCATTTAAGTTATCACAAATTGTTACCTAACACTTTTAATTCGACGTTAAAATATGGAACTACTTTTCCCTCCATCGTTATCAACTTTACTGTGCGCATGTCACTCAGTGCGCCCAATAAAAAATATGCAGGTAGGAGCAGTGATTTTTTCTAAGGTTGATTTTAAAAATGCTCACTTTATCGTGAACAGCCTTTACTTACTTGTCTCAGCCTTTCGTGTGTTGTCGGCAGACGCTTCTAAGAGTCACTCTGTCTCGGTAAGTGTAACGCGTTAGCAGGTAGTCGATGCCTCGCCGCGACAAGCGCGGTGAGCGGCTGTCTCAGTTGTTCAAGGAGGCAACTAGGCGTCGGGACGCCCACCTGGTGCCCCTCGAGACGCGTAAAGCGCCGGCGGCTCCATTATTCACGACCGCAGTGCCGGAACGCCCTTGCCGCTGCAGCTCAAGCGGCTTGGTTTGCAGAGCATGCCGCCGCTTCGCCAAGACTTTACACTCATCACGCACGCCAAGTCATCGATAGCCGACTAGCTCTTAACAGCGGCTCCGCCCGTGTGCAAAATATAAATAATACACCACCAACCAGCGCCTGCTGATAGGGTTGGTGGCATATTTTATATATTTCCCAAGAAACCGTTCTTTTCTCCGGTAAAAGTACCCCATGTGCCAATCCCAAATATAATCTACCCCTGTACCATGTTTCATCCAAATCCGTCGAGCCGTTATGATTAGAGTCACGAGTATTTCGCGAATTCGTTCGGAGGCGAGGTAGACTTCAAACATTTGTTCTTTTCTCCTACTGTTGTGATTGGACGACATTTATTTAGACGGGCCCTGTTTAACTGTGAGCCAGTAATAAGCAGGATGCAGTAGTGAGAGTAGGTGTTTATCAGTACTGTACAAAGGCCTCGCCAATAAGAAGACGACAATGTCTCGAGTGTATAGAGGGCTGCCCAACCTAGCTTGCTTCCATCTTGATCCGCGAAATACTCGGGGATCTAGTTATGACGTGACTGAGTAACAATCATAGAAACTATCGCATTTATAATATTATTAAGATGTTAAGATTCACAGTTTCTTCGCGCTTTTTTAATCAAACCTTTCAAAAATATCCCCATATATTAGTTGTTTGATTCTTGCCCAAATATGTCGTCCATCAAATGCGTTTTATACTTCTACTAGCATGAAAGTATGTTATTTTGGATGAACTGACTTTTATTTATATTTTATTCATAAATTATAGGATTTTATTTATAATTCATAAGAAATAAAACAATGATAAAATATGCGTGTTGGTAATGCCTAGTAAGAAATAGTTCTTATACAAAATAATATTGTACTCAGTGCGCACGAATGCGGTGCGTTGTCCCTTTGGTGTAATTTTATATACTTGGTTAAGCTTTGTTTGCATGGGGCGGAGTAATATCCTGGAAGTAGTACTTCAGCAGGGTTTCGGAAACGTGTAAAGTAACCGTGAATGGACTATAAAAACCACGACTATATGCTCTTTTTAACTTCCTTGGCACATTATCCTGGGTATAGGCTGTTCACGGTAAATTGAGCACTCTTGAAAGCCCTGTTTAAGATCTACTTGTATGCTCGTCGTGTATTCTTCTACCTTATGTAAAATTAACATTACCATGGGCCGCATCACTTCATTCATGAGTCGGTCAAGTGAAAAAGTGAAATGATTAGAAAACTGCATTTTATAAATCTGCGGAATTTTACACACAGAGGTGTTAGAAAGAACAGAGAGCGTAAGAGATAGTTTAAGTTGACACAGGTGGTTACCTATCCCTTTTTTTTGACGTTAATATATGGAAATACTTTTCATCCATCGTTACCAACTATGGAAATACTTTTTATCCATCGTTACCAACTTTACCGGTCGCCTGTCACTCAGTGCGCCCGTTAAAATACATGCAGGCAGGACCAGTGACATTTTTCTAAAGTTGATTACAAAAGTGCTCACTTTATCGTGTCGTGAACAGCCTATGTACACGTTCAACTCTTTCGCTTCTAGTATGTTGCAGATTCAGTGACATCATGGTCGGTGCAGTACAAGTCTAAAACTTTGTACTAAAACGGACATCACCTTTGCCTGGGAAATTCTATTTATTTATCCTGATTCACCATTTTTTAAAATATAATTTGTGTCTTCTTGTGTCATTGATCTGCTGAAACACTTCCAATACGTTCGAAAATATCACCTTTTTTTTATTAGAAACTCGAAATGCTTTGCACACCAGCAATTTTTTCTTTTCCAACAACTGCAACGAAAAATTGATGTACACTTTAATTAGTTAATTGGCCGCTTTTGAAAGCCGATCTGAATGTCTGCTTACTATTCTTATTATGCATTTCAATGCCACGTGTATTATTAAAGTTGTCATAGGCCTGACTACTTAATTCATGCGCAACCCAAGAAAACCCGTGGAAATGCTTGGAACGTAACTGTTTTACCAAAATAAAAAAATTAATGTATATAAAAAAAGAAATACGGTCTTCAGGGACCACATTCCACTCGCAAATCATCAGCAGTTAAGAATTATTTTCATTAATTCGCGTATAACTTAACTGGGAGCCTATATGCCAGTGTGTAATTGCAGCATGGCTATAGTGATTTTCCTCAAATGCGTCTTTAAAAAGTACTCACTTTACTTTGAACATACTATACAGGTGAAAACAAATATAGGCTGTTCATGGTAAAGTGAGCACTTTTGAGGCTCTAATTAATATTTTCTTTCAGTGATTTTTTATCCTTTGGCCATATTTTTAAATAACTATTACCATGCAAAAAATAAACAGTGGGTGTATATTCCACTGAACTTTGAAATAAACTTCTAAGGCTTAAATCAAATATATTTATTTACTATTATTCCAAATGAGAGGAATTTCAGAAGTGCTTACTTTACCGTGAATAGCATATATTTACCGATACAGTTATTTCGCGTAGTAGTTCAGTGCCAACGTAAGATAGCCTCTGAGGTGTCTGAGCCAATAACGAACTTTTAGCATTGTGGAGGCTTAATGACCGTGTGGCCGAGTGGACAAAGTGAATTAATAATGTCTGCACGAGCAGCAGGCATGCAAATTACCTCTCCTCGAGTACGTTAAACACTGGGAAAGCTATTATTGTACCAATTCATAACGTAAAATGATAGGCCTCTAACTAATTTGCCTGTAAGTTCCTCTATTTATATAAGCGTAGAAATTGAATCAGGTATACTAAACGGTCACAACAACTCCCGCAAAATTAAACAAAAAATACCAGTAACTTGCGAAATTCTACTTCTAACGGAAGTGGAGTAATACGATTTAACATCTGAAATGTTGGAACGCAGGTCAGCGCTGCATGAAGTACCGGGAAAATAGCAGAACTGGAGTAAAAATTTTACGCCCTACGTTCGTAATTATTGATGTATGCTCGCACGAGTGGCTTGTCACGGGAGAACATTTTATGTGAAACAGGCCGGTTACTACAAGCCATTTTGGTAAATTCATTCTTTGTGAAAAACAAGCAGATATGTTCTCTTTGTGACTCGAATTATACTTTTATGTAGTACTGAATGTTTGTGGTGTTTTCAGTTAAAAGCCTTTAATTTAGCTCTGGTCTGCTTATGATGTATGCGGACACCTGATATTTAAGATATTAACGCTAGCTGAACTTTAGTAGGGTTTGTTCAATTCAATATGGGAAGCACTCAGTGCTTTTAGTTTGACCACTAGAAGTTTTCGCCGCCAGAGTGCACTGGTGTCGCATTACACCGGATTTTTCTGTTTTGTTTGTAAGTAAATGAGACATATTCAATTTTCATAAAATTTATATAATCGTGTAAATTTTCCGAATTGTATTGTTTTAGGATCCACATAAATAACAAACTTTCTTTTTCATAATTTAATAGAAATAAAACGAAATATGTGTATTGTTTTAGGACCTACATAAAGAATAAACTTTGTTTTTCGCATTAGAATATCAATATATAACGAAATATGTCTGCATGTTGTTAGTATTCTGCTGTAAACTGTATTTAGTATAATTCGTTGGCTTACACTAATACTTTATTTAAATAGAACTCCTGAATAAAAAAAAATGCGAAATTAATAAAAAAATATTATTTTTGTGGCTTTCCTACGTAGTTTCCTTAAATGAAAGAAGATGATAACAGCTTTATTTATTTCACACCGAAATCCCTAACGTTTTTCCATTGAAATAAGTTTGCTTATAAACGCTTAATACCAAGCACAGTTGTATTTTTTACTGTTAGCTCTTTTATACACAATTGCAGGGAGTTAATAATGGTTACAAAATTAAGTTAATCCTTAATTTTTTGGCTGGTGCAAGTATAAATTTAAATTCCAGCCTAAAAAAAACTTTCCCGCGCGAAATATACATACGTTCTCCATTTACCGTAAGCACAAAGGTGAAATCAATGAAACACCAGTGCCAGAGGCGAAAATTTTTCTCTATGCGAAACTCTGCCATTAGAAATCTCGGTTTTTCCCTAGCCTGAGTAGATAAAGCTTAACTTTAGTATTCTACTTGTGCACTTGTAGTATCCCTTTGGTAACTGGCTTTGCGTCTTTGTGAGTAAACATTGGAGTGTTTCATCGGAACAATCAGAAATTGTCCTAAACGTCTGTGATTATCGAACTGTCGCCTAATATGCGTGTCTAGACTTGTGTACTTGTGTTGTGTACGTTATAAACAAACTTTTAAATTGGTTCATCCCACCCACTCTTTGCGGACGCCATCTTCTCCGCCATATTGACTAAACACACAAATGAACAAAAAAGTAATCTGTGCACAACATGGCGTCGGCGCGTGCTGTTTGGTTGAGCGCGATTCGTTTTGACTTCGTCGTAATGAACCATACAGAAATTACGTTCCATTCTCGTCGTCCTGTGCCCAGACAATCCATATAGGCTGTTCGCGGTGGAATGAGCACTTTTGATGAAAGCCCTGCCTAGTATCTACTTGTACGCACGTTGTGTATTCTTCCGCCTTATGTAATATTAACATTGTCGTGGACCTCATCACTTTGTCCATGCGTCGGTCGAGTGAAACTGAAATTGTTTTAAAAGTAAATATCTTAAAAATCTACCCCCTTTTACACTTCGATGGATTAAAAAATTAACAGAAAGCGAAATAAATAATTTAAGATATCATAAATGGTTACCTAACGCTTTTTATTCGACGTTAAGATACGGTATCACTTCCCATCCATCGTCACCAACTTTACTGGGCGCATGTCACTCAGGGCGCCCGTTAAAATACATGCAGGCAAGGACAGTGACTTTTTCCTAAGTTTGAATTCAATAATGCTCTCGTTTCGAGGAAAAGCCATCAACATTCAAAACCATCAAATTTTGATATGTTCTAAAGTGGTTTTAAAAAATATCTTATGAAGAAACTCTTTCTCGAAGACATCGCGTGTTCCCAGTAAATGGACGGTCTTAGACAATAAGTGCACTGATTCTACATGGAAAGATAAAATAATAAAGCATTAAGAGTGCTATCTGCCTGCATCGTTTATCTCCTTTTTTAGCCGAGAAGCGCGGGAGCTATAGGTCCACACTGGCACGTACTACAAGAATCCCATCGCCGCTACTCACACGGCTCTGAACTGGCCTGCAGTGTTCTCGTAGTGCTGCGTGTACCTATGGAACTTTCCGCCAAGTCCCTATGATTTTATTGATTATAAGTTTGTAGCAAAATTCAATAAGGGCTACTATCGTAGTTTGGCGTGTGTGTGGTTAGTTTTAAAATACTGGAGTCTGAAAAAAAAAAAATGTTAACTCTATTGGATGGCTCGAAAATAATTTTTACAGCATGCGCGTCAACTTTAAAGTACCGTTCCTTTCTTGTCTGGGGTATGATGTCTTTTCATTGGTGAACATACTGGGAGTACGTTTAATAGTTTCGTCAAAAAACGAGGATCCCAAACACAGTGCTACGCAATTCAATTGCCATGCAGGCGGAACCCTTAATTTATTTTCAGTATCATTAGACTGTCATAAAAAATTTAACTCCTCGAGTTGGTCCGTTTATAAAGGCATTCAAGACAAACTGGGGGGGGGGGGTGGGGGGATGAGTCCCCTAAATCCGTTACTGCAGGAGCACCAGTTCTGTTGTTCTGTGTAAAAGCACCTAACCTCATAACTAATCGTCCACGATTGCATTGTACTGGATGACTCAACCAAAGGAGTGACAACAACACCAAGCCTTAGCTAATGTCTTTTCATACGCGACATTGTTGTACTATAATTTTGTTTTGAGAGTGTGATGTGTACCAGGAGAACATTAAAACATATTCGCGTGGACAGTTACTTCAGGGGCATACGGAACATCCCACACGTGTGTTTCTCGCGCTACACAGGAGCATAGTCCTAAAAATTATCGAACTCTGCCATCTTTAAATCGTACAATGTTATATAAAGCTTGTATTCCATGTTGTGTATCAAAATTAATGACATACAAATACAAAATAATAGCATCAGTCTTAGGCATATTTTTATAGTTTCGTTGTAGTCTATAAACTCGATTGCAATTTTAACTTATATTTATAGAATAAATAATGAAATCGTGTTTTACATTTTTTTGCAAAGACAATATTAATAACACCAACCACAGAACAATGAATTGACAAACTGTGCTAAACCTGACACGAAGAATAGATTAACTCACCATCTGGATGTCGTATGCACTTATTGTGCATACTTGTCTCCTACATCTAAGGTCGTATATAAGGCGGCGTGTGTAATTAATCTTGTCACCTACCTTACAGTAGATCAAATCCACTACGATATTTTAGAAATCCATCCAGCTTCGTACTTCAATCCAGCAGTAGGTTATTATTAAAATAAATAGATGTATACGCAGATTGGTGGAGGCTATTTGATTTCACACTTTATTTGAATATGTGTTATACGTTTTAATATAGCAGACGATTTTATTCCCAAATCGTAAACGAAAATGTCTTTTTTTTGACATTATAAACAGTAAAGAACCGAACCACCACTTCATAAACATTCCAATGGCAAAGTAGATCAGGAATGAAGGTTTCTTTTAGGGCGTATACTTAATGGAGACGTTCCTGACGTGCGGACAGGAAATAAATAATGCCAATGTATCAACACACACGAAGAGGTTGAGATTCGAGCAAACAACATTTTAAAGGCCGTTCACGATAAAGTGAGCACTTTTGAAATCAACCTTAGAAAAAAGTCACTGCCCCTACCTGCAAATATTTTAACGGGAGCCCTGAGTGACATGCGCCCAGTATAGTTGGTAACGATGGATGGGAAGTAGTTCCTTATCTCAACGTCGAATAAAAAGTGTTAGGTAACCATTTCTGATTATTTAAATTATTTATTTCGCTTTCTGTTTTTTTTTTTTAATGCACCGAAGTGTAAGAATGAACAGATTAGTAAAATATTTATTTTCCTAATAATTCCACAGGTTCACTTGACCGACGCGTGAATAAAGTGATGAGGCCCATGACAATGTTAATCTTACATAAGACGGAAGAATACACAACGTTCATACAATTTGATCTCAAGCAGGGCTTTCAAAAGTGCTCACTTTACCGTGAACAGCTTATAGTATGTAAGCACCCAACGTCCACACATTCTGAGCCTTCAGGCAGTGGGAGGCGGTTACGCTATTCCGTAGAATGTTTTTGTGAAATGGAATCATAATTCTGCAGATGGTCCAGGTGTGAAAACCGTACATCGAACATCTATGAGAGAGGATGTTGCGTTGATCTAAACTTGAGAAAACATGAACCATTATAATACTTCATATTTACTGGTGCATCCATGATATTTTCTTAAATTTTAAGGTTCCAATTGGGAATATTTAATGACTGGCATTTTCCTGATTAGGCGGAAAACTATGTAAAGCACAATATACTTTACAGGCATTTTTTTTCGTAACAGTGTACAGTTTATTATCAATTTCGAAAACGAAACTGTAAATACATCGAATACAAAAATGCTTAATTTAGTAGAAATTAGTCGGAAAACTAGTTGTCACAGAATTATCATCATGAAAATGATAACCCTTGCATTACTCGAGCAAAGCGTTCATAGAGCCATCATTTAAACTCCAACAGTTTGTGAGTGATTTGGGGCATAAAAAGGTTGTGTATTAGAAAATACGGATGAAAAAGGTTTAAAAACGCGGAAATGCATAATTTTTTTTTCTCTCTAAATTTGATCCGTCCCTAGTTTTCACGTTTACTGTTTACCTGTAATAATAAGTAAATGAAATTAATTTTACGAAATGTATCTAAAACGCCGGAGGTTTTATTTCACTACATGCATAATACTTTCATTAAATTCCATTATATAATTTTACCTTATTTTCATGACACCATTTTGCTTATGATTAACTATTAATGAAACAGCCTAGAAAATGAATGAGCTATGTTATACGTAACACGAGTCTCTCGCGACATCATGAACACATACGAAGTAAACTAGAAATGTTGTAAATTGTCAACCCTAACTTCATAAATTTATCCTTAACTGAAAAGATTTAGATAAATGAGAAATGAACAATCGTTGAGTAAAACCAGAGAGTACAATGAACTGGAGAGGGTAGTTGAAAAGAGTGAAATATCTCGGAACACATATTGCGTGTAACTTGTCTACAGCGTTGAATTATTGAAGGTGAGAGGGAATAAAATATATGAATAGGAAGAATAAAGTTTGAAATGCTTACTGGCATAAAAATAAATACCTGTTGACGATAGACGAAGGAAGATGCGCGTGATTGCAGAAAATGGAGACTGCTTACAGCTAAACTTCGCGTATAAAATTCTACAAAAATAAGAGTTGTATGTCAACATTGCACACACTTTGGAGCAGGCAGAGCCAATAACAAAACTGCAAGAGAGAAGGACCAATCCTAATCTCTCTGGTCAAGGGTTAAACTTGCTACTTGCTGGAGTAGCAGCGAATAAACTGACACCTGAGGCTAAAAATGTCGAGGAATGTGAAGTACAGCCTACGATTGAATTTTTATGGCCAGAAAAAATATCCATAGCAAAGGAAAACAAAGACAAGTATAAATTCAGAAAACTGGTCGTATCGAGGTATGTATACAAACAAACAGTAGACAAACTTAAATCGCTTCGAACAGTATGAATAATGATTTGTTGTTAAATAAGTTATCAAAAGGCCAGGAAACTTTACAACTTCAGTTTTAAAACAGGCTGAGATAGAAGAACTTACGCATCAATGCCACGTTCGTGAGACAATCACAGACCTGTAATAAGCAACTAAAAACAAAATGACTTAATTGTAAAACTACGGGAAACATGCTCTTCACAATACAATCGTAAATTAATTGTGTCTCATTTAAACAGCTTGTCTGCATATGGACTTTTACAGAGCTGTTATGAAGCTTTAAATTGTTATCACGGCAACGGATGTTAGCGAAACCCAATGTAAATTTTTTAATCCATCATTCGTAGTCCTGACGTTTGATTCCAACCAATGGCATAACTTATGTATACAGTATGCTTCGAGACAGCGATCTTAAGAGCGAAAAGCTACTGTTAGCTAGTTTCCGCTATTACCGTGTTCAGGCCTGATTTCTATTTGTATCTAGCGGTTGTCTGCGTGTTAATATTACTACTTTCCGCTGAGTAAGTGAGAATATTGCTATTGTAATTACAAATGTTTGCGGTATGTTCGCAAACACTTAATCCACTTAATGAGAAGTTAACACTTAAATCATAAAGATAGCGTACCGCCATAGTCTTTTGGGAATATGTGCTGGCACAATTGATTTCCTTGACTTTTTTTTTGTGGCTGTTGTTTGTTTAATGGGTAAATATCACCACCTGTTCGTGGGGGTTAATAGCAATATTAGTCACGAAGCCATGGCTGTCTCTCTAAAAATATTAGTTCTTTATCAGAAAACAAAACGGGTTGTTACATATATTACAAACGAACGTACATGTTCCGCGACGTCTAATTTTACCACGCAGTCTGTTGCATATTCATGGCACTTTAACATTTTCGCTCTTAGAATTCGCCACCCGGCCAGGACAACATATAAGCTGTATTTGCATATCCGCATTGTAAGTCACGTTCGCAGAGTAATATTATGCCGTCAGAGTCGCTTATTGTGTTTTTATTTCTACTACAATATACAAGGGAGGATAGCTTTATCAGAAAAGAAATGAAGTCTAGTGGATTGATGGCTGGCCGTCGAATAGCACTGCAGGAAGCCTTGGGTCACGGACACCTAATTTATTAACTCTACTAGCAAGTAGTAGTTTATTTGCTTTTGCAAAGCCTTGCTCTGGTCTGTGCCTGAAGAATGACTCAGAAGGCTATTCTGACCCCTCGACCAGACTCTAAACTACTCACAACTCTGCTAATTTAACTCTCAGCTAACTATATAATTACTTGGGGTGCGAGCTGGTAGACGTCAAATGATAATTCAAATAATTACAAAACTATACATTGATTTTCAGCTTAGTTAACTATTAAACATTGAATAGTATAAGGACAAAATAAGAACAAATTTTAATTGTAGCAACTTGCTTGATTGAAGCTTCAGAATAGTTTCTGCAAGCAAAAAAAGGACGAATGTTAAAGCTGAGACACCAATTTACTTTCATACATTGATGCTCGTAATTCGCTGCGCGTAGCTTTCCCTAACTGACGACCTGCACTGGGAAATGGGCTTCACCTACCACTGAATGATATCTCGACCACGTACGAAGCTCCTCCGTCGTGGGATGATAAAGGTGTCCTCGCAGCTGATTCGCTGACGTCCTCCGTCGCCCGGTGTCTCCTGCTCACCGGCTTGCAGACGCCCTGCCCTGGAGTCCGTCACCCCTGAGTATCGCACAGAGTGGGGGCTGGCCCGGACCTGTACGCCACTACATATGGTAGCCCGGCGACGTCGTTGCCACTCTGCAAAACGCCCTGCCTCCCACCGTCGGAGCCATGACCTCGACAGCATGGCCGATGAGAGGCACACCTACCGTGAGGTGCCACAGGTTCGGGTCCCGATGGTCACAACAATGCGTTCTAGGACATAGAAGACACAAGATCTGGAGATCTAACATTTCTAACACTTCGGGGATGGTTCCTACTCCACCCTCCGACACCTCTCCCTCCCAAGTGCGCATCCCTTCCGTCCACATTCGCGACTAATGCTGGTACATTTACTTAATATGTTGAGTTGATAGGTTCTGGTCGACGCTTAACAGCGTGGTACTGAACGCCGGTCGGCGTGAAATGACTTGACGACGCGGCAACGGTGGAATTCAAGGGTAGGGGAAATGCGAGTGCCTTGAGAAAACCCGACATTTGTTATTTTCCATTTCACGTTAACAGCACGCGATACCACGCAGTTCTTACAGAGAAAAAATGAAGCTCTGGCCACGGAAAATATTTCACATCGGACTTTTTCAGTGGACATGTATAAACTCTACATATACTTTCTTTAATGACACTAAAGCTCAGATAGGTTTATATGTGGTGAGGAGTGAGTCGTCACGCAGCAGTTGGTAATTTTGAATTGTATCGTTCAACATTGTATGCAACGTGGTTGTTGTAAAACTTGTGGAAGTCTGTTTGCTCGTTCTAAATGCTCACGTCTTGTGAGTTGAGCTTGGTTGGAGAACGCTGACGAACTTCTGTGGAGCCCTATTTTTCTGCTGTGGGTCATCGCAGCGAAATTCGCCTGGGAGCTGCCTGCGCGATCAGCGGGGAGTTTCACCTTTGCATTTTTTTGGACGGTGGCTTGCAGTTCGTAAATGTGGCAAGAAAAACTGTTCATAAAAATTTAAATAAATAAACAATTTGCACATAATATTTCTTTAATAAAATGAATTTCCTCGCCACAGGTGTAAGGGGAAGGGAAAATTGATTTATTGTGATTGTAAATCACTGTAAGAGTGAGGTCGCTATGACACTCCCTACTCGCCTCACGCTTGAGGGTTTCAATGTGTTTATTTATTTTTATTCTGCTGTCTTTTAACGTACTTCTTGCCGAATCTATAAGAGTTGTAAGGAATTTATGTTTGTGTTTAAACGTGTGACGTGATTTACCCATTTCACTAGTTTAATAAGAATTCCGCTGATTCAAATGAAGAAGATTGTAATTTATCTTGAAGAAGTAAACTTTAGGCAAATATTAATTGCGCATTCGTTAAAAGGACAAAGAGTTACAGCATTTTTGAATGTACGAACGGTGTAGCAAAATATTACGTTCATTGCATGGCAGGGTGATTTACATTTTCAATTTTCCATGATGCAGCGCGGTTGGGCAGCAGTGTAAAGGTCTCGAAAACGCGAGCGTTCAAGTTCGTGTCCGATATTAAATGGGAAATAGAAATCATCAAGCTTCTACTTAGCTGGGATAATTATATAAATCGTCCAGCCGACTGTGTAAAAGAATATGAAAAACTGAACTGTTTGACATTATAAATACCATTTGAATAAAACAAAAGACGGCCTTTTTTTAAAATCAATATGCGCTAGAATATTGGCACGAAAATAATTGATCAGTTTTTCAGCTCCCCTATTAACACGTTGTGGTATGAACACATTTACACACGTTCATATGAAGCTAGGAATGAGGTGTCTGTTTCCATCACTACTGGTGTACCATTTCTTTTATTGTCTCACCTCCAACTTACTACCGTTCTATTGGTACAAGCCACATAGGACGCATTAACGCTACTATATGACGTTAGTTATTGGTTCGCCGTCAGCCAATGGAGTGCCGAGTTGACCGCCTCCCAACCAAATATTATTTTTCGTGTGTAAAAATGAAGTTACTGATGTTAATGTTGATGTGGTGGAAAGTTCTTGTAACACTGGGATGAAGAAAAATCAAAGGTAGAGAAATCTTCATACTATTGTGGCTCGAGCTACTCTCGGGCTGTCATCAAATTGTCAATAATTAAAGACCAAGAACTTTCGTGAATTCACCTGGCAATTTCTTTGATTTCGCAGTTCTCTGTACACTTGCATAAACTATGTGTTTTCATTGGTAGAGGCCTTGAACTTTCATGTTATTATTTTTAAACCGAATCGACTTTAAACAAGCGATTACAGTATTTGCCTTGATTTCGTAATTGGGCTGCAGTTTGATCGTAACGTCCTGGACGGCTTTGGACCGACAGGATACAGCTAACGAAAGAGTAGATATAAATAGTCGGTTCGGGGGCAAGGGGTTGGCGAACTTGGACTTCACCAAACTCGATGGTTCAAGATTTTCAGTTTATTCCTTAAAGTGGGCAGATTTCCTTAAAAATTTTCCTTTTGTCCTCTAACTATTCCCCTGCCTAAATTTTGCAAAATTGTTCAAAAATTGCTTGCTGTTCAGTGCATCTGAGTGGCTGCTCATTATGGCTGAAAATATTTGAAATATCAACCGAAATGATCAAATAGGATCAAGCATAAATATAAACACCATCCCCACCCCACTACTTTTCACTGCACCAACCCTTCCCCTAACCTACACTCTCATCCCCATCCTCCCGTACAGGTGGAAAACTCTAAGTTAGCACTTTGACAAGTTGGCTTTCTTACCTGACCTTTCAATCCCATTATCATTCCTTTCATAAGTGGCCGCACTGTTTAAATCGACACATAATGTTCGTGGCATGAGAATATGAAAATAATTTTATAGGAAATTATTATTTTTCAATGGCCGTTTATTTACAGCAACGTTCTTGCTCACATATATATCTCTTGAAATTATTCACAGCGTTTGTTTATTTACTCTCAATCTTTAAAACCAGATCGAGTCTCTTTCCTGCTGTATTTTTTTATCACTCAGTACATTTTAGTAGTTTTTCTCACAGGCCCAACACCTCAAGGGAACTATACATAATCATATTCCCTCTCCACATAAAAGCTTTTCGTGGTTTTTGTGCTCAAACAAATACGTCGGATGCGTTTCTAGACATTTGTTGCCTACATAAACTGAAACCATTTCTCGCCTTCACCACAATTTATTTGGCACTGACCACCAACATGTGTCGTATTGTCAGTACTTTCTTCACATCCGTGGCTCGTTGCTAGGGGCGTCCGTATTCACGGCACGTATAGTCATCTCGCGTGGTAAGTTGCGACACGTCATCGTGAGCGCGACAGACAGAATCAAGTCGACAACTTCGTTCGAAATAAGCACGTGTGTTTACATCGGTGGTCGCCTGGTCTGCAGAGTCGTTCATGTTTTTCCATCGCGGTGTAGCGTCTTCCTCGAGGCTGAGGACTTCCTGGGTTGTCTTTGGGAGGAACAACATGGATATTTTTGAGTGCTTATGTAGTAGAAGTATTTAAATGAATAAACGTTTCCGACAAGTATGGCATAGTTTGTTGTTTTTAGTTATGTGTCTTACTAGTCATGTGTTCATTGTATAAACTGATATTTTCAAACACTGCGATTTCATTGACTCGTCAATGTAAGGAAAATAGTCCATATAATAAAATTCGTATAATTTTACTTCAAATATTGAATTTTATAATTTATCATAAATTATTCGCAGTGTTAACGAATAGAAAATACTTATTTACATAGATATTGACACAAATAAAATTATAACTAGCTTTTATTACTTTATATCATTGTACTTCAATATATAGCATTGTATATGTTACATAACCCTAGCTGTTTACACTGCAAATATCCGACATCGACAACGTGAAATCTGTATTTTATACATGTGATTATAAACTTTTAGTACCGAGTATGATGAAACATGGACATGATATTTTCCACAAGGAATCTCACCAGTTATTATTATTATTATTTTTTTTGCAAAATATGATGCGGAATGGAGTCCCTGCTGGCGAAACGCCCTGAAGCACAAAACAAGTATTCCAAGGGTATTACAAAGGAGCAACCACAAATAATTTCCCAATATTTGAAACCTCACATAGATAACCCTAGGCGGTCATTAGCCTTAACAGCAGAGCAAGAAAAATATAATTATTTTTGCTGAAAGACATTTGAAGGATACGAGTTGTATTGCAAAGGAAAATACATCAAAGTATTTGTTTTCGTATATTGTGAAAATATTTCGTTAGAAAATATTTTAGGTATGTATATACATATGATATTTTAAGAAAGTGACGAAGCACCAAAGATTAATAATTCGCAGTTTCCAATATTGCCTGGTATCCTCATAAAATACATGTTACGAGGAATCATTTACATCTTACATATTTAAACCTGACTGAAAACATTGTTTTATTATGGGAAAAAAAACATTTAACGTGCTCGATAGTGACTCAAAAAAATTAGTCCAAAAGTTTATATTTTAACAATTATTATGGTGCTACCTGGATGGGGACTCTCAACTGGTCCCTTGAATACTTAAGCTGGAGAGTTTCATTATACTTATTTTATGCTGAAGACCATGAGCTGATTTTATCGCCTCTCGCAGCCTGTAGCTTACCCTGGCTTTTGAAGAGCCAAAACCAAGGGCGCCCCTCCCCTAACATGAAGCCTAACTCAATACACAATATGGTACACCAATCATAGCTCAGCATATAATTATGGACCTTCACGTAAGTCAATCAAATGTCTTCAATTTGGCGAAATATTCACTGGCGGTGCTGCGGCTCCTCCACTGTGTCAGTGTGGCTACAGTTCATGACTGACGCTAGCGCTGCCGGTGGCAAACCAGGAACACGTCCAGCTCGAAGCACATGACGTGGTCACTCGTGCTGGAACTCCGAGCCGTCAACCCAGATGGTTCACTCGATTGCAAACATTCTACATATTAGCTGCCTTGCCCAAGGTAGCCCACGATGATGACTTGGTGCTTCCGCAGCTGAGGCAGTACTCGCTCATTACGTTGTCACATAACAGTTCTGCAGGACATTGCGGTGTTACGGACATTATTCATACATTTTCACAATTAAGTGAAAACTGGATTGTGTTGCTAAGCCGACTAACCGCAGCTGCCGGGCAGAAATTCAGTCAAAATGAGACGCCCCGTCTCACTGGTTTTCGGTGAGGACGGACGCTATATTTGCATTTGCAACACTGAGATTAGTATGGTCCACATGGAATCTGCGAAGTAAAGAGATGCATTAATAATAATCTTCACAGTGATAATCAGCACATGGAGTGTGGTACTACCACACGTTTTAATTCTTAACATTTGATGTTTGGTGTCAGATGTCATAGCATTTCTTGTGGGCGATAAGTGATTCTGTAATGGATGAAATGAGAATGCATTATATTTTCCCAGTATCTATGTTTCTATGTGCCTTGATTGTTGTACAGTGTGTACTAATTTAAAAAAATGGCGCAGGAAAGTGCCATGACCATCCGAGGTATTCCTATGTTGAATTGGTAATATGGTTTATTGTTCTCGGCTGTTTAACATACTGTGACAGCAAAAAACTGGTGGGTGAGGGTCTAGAGCGAAGATGGGTGAGAAAGTTGGTATAAGATGTGAGTGGCGGTAAGTAGTAAGTATGTGGGCAGAGAGAGGGGTGGAATAGGTTTAATGGGGTGGTCATGTTGGGTGGTGATGAGGGCGTGAGAGTTATTTGGGGTGGGAATGTGAGGTGGAGTGAATTTGGAGGGGGGTGAAGTGGTGGTGGGTGCAGTTAGGTTGGCTGTGGTGGGGAGGAGGGGGTGTTGGCGGATTGTGGTGGGGGATGGTAGAGCGAGAGGGAAAAGATTTGGGCTGCTCTTGAGAGGAGAGGTCTTGAGAGCCGATGCAGGTGATGGAGGCGAGTATGGAGCCCCGAGAAAAATCCAAGAAGACCACTGGCATCGTCCGACACTGTTCCCACATGCGAATGTCCGGGAGTCACTCGGCCGGGGATAGAACCCGCTTCGCCTTAGGAGAGGCAAACAGGCTAACCGCTCAGCCAGTGTGGTCCCGAGACGGAGGGTGTTAGGTGGGTGTGAGCTGTGGAGCGTGGTGGTGGTGAGCGGAGGGGTAAGGGGGATGATGGGCATGGGGTAGGGTTGGTGTGAGATCGTGAGGAGTGTGTTAATTTACGCTTACATCCTGCTTGCTCAATGCGGCTGACGTTTCTGCAACTCTTGTGGATTTTCAGCTGTGTTTGGCAGCCACTCATGTGCATTGAATACTAAGATTTTTTTTTACACACTTTGGAAAATATGGAGGGGGGAGGGGGTTCGAAGATGAAAGTAGAACTCTGGTATTAAAACTGTAAATTTTTAATGAAAAACTACTCATTTTGAGAAAAATAAAGGGTATTTTGAACTATCGGGTGTGATGAAATCCAAAATGGTGGACAGCTTCGACTCAGATTTCCCAATCCCTTACCCTCGAATCATCTATTTATAGCTACTGAAAAACAGCCGGATCACTTTCAACCAAGTCAGAACGGACACTAGATACTCACCCTTGCACAAACAATAAACTAACGGAAATGGCTCACATATTATATTGCTCACATATATTTATGGCGTTGAAGTATACCGTGTTGCCAGAAAATAAAGCGAATTTTTCGTGCCCCAATTCATTGCCTACGTCTCCGTATAAGTCCGTGTGTGAGTTGGTCACTCGACTTCAAGGATATTTATTATTAACCTACTTGCCTCCAGGCATGTCAAATAAAACTTATTTTGAATGAAATATTGCTATGGCAATACGGCTGATTATTTGAAATATACCTCGACACCAAATGAATACGCGATTTCTACTGGCCTTTATTAATAGCGACGCTCGATTTTCGCGAAATCGTTTCAAGTCTAGTTGTATTACAATACACTTAATCCCAGATCCGCTTTAGTGACTTTAAGTGGGTGTGGTACACTCTAAATCTGAATAAGTATCTGACATACAACAATCACTTCAGTGAATTTAACTGATGAATCAGTGGAGAAATGCCATATTTCCTTCACTTATTGATTCAGTGACTTTTCCACTGACACATCAGTCATTTTGTTTCATTATTTACTAAGCAGTCTATTATTTAGTGATACATCAGTTAAACAGCGTGTAGAAGTGGCCGTTAGACAAAGTGTATCAAGTGAAGTAACAACGAATAAATTATTAAAACCAATGCAGAAATACTTGCTAAAATGTGTTTCGTCTTTCAAAACGCCGTTTTATGTGGTAATAGGAACACACGGCCTTTCATTCCGTTTTTCCGTCTTTTATTTCGTTTAAATGTAACCGTCTAACGCTTTCTTTGAAGGTTTAAACTGCATATAATGTGATGAAGAAATGACACTCATATATAGGCCTACTATTCGTTTTAACAATCCTGCCGGTGCAAATTAAACCAAAAACGAATTGTAAGAGCGTACAATTTAAATATTCACAATTTCGCTAGAAACAAATATATATATTCATTCTTTTGTTTCAACTTGGCATGGTAGCGCAGATGGTCAAGGAATGCCCGAGAATCGAAAGGTGTATGTGTTCAGTTCCAGCCGGCCCGAAGTTGTTTTTTTTTTTTTTTTTTTTTAATTACGGTAAATTGCGCAATATAATAGTACAATTTTATAAATATGTTTATTTTACCTAGTTATTTCGCTACATTAAAAAAAAACAATATTTCATTCGCCACTGTACTCGGCCGTACTTTATTCAATTAGTGAAATAATTCGTCACTAATTAAATCAAAGAAATTTTTCCACTGAAAGAATCAGTGGTTTCCCACTGATTTGAATCTGGAGTGTACATAAATGAAATGTTAACAAGTTTATTGATATGTACATTTATCTGGATGCCAATATATTATAATATCAAGAAAGGACAGTCCTAAATGTCATATTCTGCGTACTTTGTAAGCAAATATATTGACAGAACGATACATTCCTTTAGCGCGATATAGTACTAATACGTATTAAAACGTGCAAACTCTTCGCGGAAGAAATAGCTCCACGATAATGCATCGTGCTTCCAAAACATTTGCTCGCACAGTTCTCAAAAGTATTATCTGGAATAGCTGTTTGTTGGATTCTTTTCTTAATTAGGTTCCAAAATCCTCTATATTTCTATTAGTTTGTTTATTGGTACGTGCCACACATCTCTGGGGCATACCCACGAATCATATAATTTCGGTACCGACGTAATTCTGATTGGGTCAACTCAAATACAACTCACAAAGACCATGTGGTCAATGACCAAAGGGAAACTGCAGGTGTGCAGCTAGGATATCAAAGTATATAGGCTGTTCACGGTATAATAAGCACTTTTGAAAGCCCTGCTTAAGATCTACTTGTATACACGTTGCGTGTTCTTCCGCATTATGTAAAATTAACATTGCCATGGGCCTCATCACTTTATTCATGCGTCGGTAAAGTGAAACTGTGAAATTATAAGAAAAGTAAATATTGTACAAGTCTGCTCATTTTTACACTTCGATAAATTGAAAAATACAGAAAGAGGGAGAAATAATTTGAGTTATCACAAATGGTTACCTAACACTTCTTGTTCGACGTTTAATATATGGAACTACTTTCTCACCCATCGTTACCAACTTTACTGAATACATGTCGTTCGTTGCACCAGTTAAAATATATGCACACCGGGGAAGTTACTTCTATCTAAGGTTGATTTCAAAAGTGCTCGTTTTATTGCGAACGGCCTTTAGCCTGCGTGGAGCTCTCTTGGCTACTTGTTGATAAGCAGGGGAGTAACTGACTTGTGCGAAGGGGTTTGGTGACGTGGATTGGGGAGGGGGGGGGGGGAGCTCGTGACGTCACCTCGAGGAGGAGAGCCCACGCGTGTCTGCCCTCCGAACTGCGCGGCTCGTCAGGAGCGTCGATGCGCCAAATTTCCCACGGGAGATTCGATCTCGGATCGGGTCCTTAATTACCCATTGGCCGCGACAGAGACGGCGAGTCTCCCCTTATTAAGGAGAAGAAAACTTGTGGTGAAGTGGAAACGTTACACTGGGTCCCACGTCATGCAGCCGCCACCTTCCTCCCCTTTATCCGCCCCTATCTTCACCCCTTACCATTCCTCGTCTCCACCTCTCGCGGCGCCCATTCTTTACGGGAGTCCTAGGCGGCGTCTTCCATTACGGAGTCGCACCCCCCGCCCCTCACGCTACATCTCGTCTTCTCTCAGGAGAGAGAAGGTACAAACCCTCCATCTTCCCGCTGCGGGCCTTTACGACCCACCCGCGACTGTATTTCGCCGTCACGGCGTGGAAACTTGGCCACTAAGTACTCGTGCCTAACGATTTGAGGACGCGCTCTCCGTAGCGTCGGATAAGGCGTATTGAAGTGAGCTCATAACTTCCAAACTCTCTTCTCCTCCTTTATTTAAAGATCTGCTGAAGTACCTACCCACCCCACTTACTCTACCGTTAACATATAAAATAGGTCGAAATAACGGTGCCAAATCATTACTTCTGATAAGTTAGACATAAGATGGTATTTTCCCCAGGACTTGATAAGTTCTTCTCAAATTTTAGGCAACCGGGAATTTCGCGAAGTTATTCCCTCCGCACACCTATACTCATTCCGCCATCTTGTTTTTCGTTCGTCATTTGTTTATACAATATTGGAGGCCACCATCTTGGTAGGCTACCGCCATCTTGGTAAGTAACGACTATCTTGGTAGGCGACCACTAACTTGGTAGGTGACCACCATCTTGGTAGGCAACCGTCAACTTGGTAGACATAACCCATCCGCCATTTTGGAATCCAATAACGATGACCATGACCCTATGATTTTAATTGACCTTGAAAACCAAAACTCGAGAAAAATCCATAGAAGTCAGCATGCATAATATATTACAGATTACTACCACCATATTAGATGCAATCTACTTTGACCTTCACCCATGACCTCGATTGACTATAAAATTCCAAACCTACAGAAAAAATACATGAAAGTCAATCAGCATAATATTTAACAGACTACTACCGCGATATTATATACAGACTACCTCGATATTGACCCCATAATCTTGAATGACCTTGAAAAAAAAACTGAAAAAAATACCTAAAAGTCAACATGCATAATACGTTACTGACTACTACCGCCATATTAGCTGCATACGTCCCTGACCTTGACCCAATTACCTTGAATGACCTTGATAAACAAAAAAACTACACATAAAATGTATAAAATTCAACAAGCATACTATATTACTGACCACTACGGTAACGTCTCGATTTCACTGCCAAGCGAACCGTCAGCGACATAAAAAAACTACAATTTTCCATCTTACTTTAAAAATAATAATTTTTTCTCGATAAATGGCATAGCTACATGCATGATGCATGACTCTGACTACATGCTTAATTTATTCAATATTCTAGATACATATAGTTATTAAAATCTTAAAGGCCAACAGGAGGATGTATGTTAAAATTAAGAAAAATCAAGTTTTTATAGTCATTTAGTATTATTATTTTGTAAACTCATTCTCAGAAGGAAGCAGTTCATCCCATCATCTGATATAACCCTGATCCTTAAGTTATTCAAAGATCGATAGCGCCTCTTTCATGTTCGAGAAATCTCCGCGTTTATGAAAGTCAAGCAAATATCTAAGTCTGTCTACAAGTTTGTTGGGATCTTCAGTAAACATATAGTTAGTATTCGCAGCATCTTCTGTCTTCTTAGCATCACTTGTCGAAGGAAACTCGTTGGGAAATGAGTGAGAATGCTGATATAATCATCATCGTCTTCAACACTATCACTGTCGTCATGGTCTCCTTCAATTCCTGTTTCATCCTCAGTATCAAGTTTACTTTTCTTTATAGCAAGAGTTGTATGTTCATCAGTATTTAGAGCTGATAGCCGTTTATTTTGAAGTTTTCCAAACTTCACACGAACATCTTGCAAACGTACCTGCCACACAAACCGACTGTACTACACTCATTCCGGCTTTAGCATTAACTGTGGCGTCATAATCGTCTGCGGAAACCGTACCCATCGATGTCACAGGAGGTATTGATGACACCACTTTCTGATTCCCAGTAGATGAACACTCTCGGCATACCACGATGAACTGCTCGAACTCATGCCTGTACCTGCACCTTCCCCTATGTAGCAGACTGTCCTTAAAGATCGTCAAAAATCCATATTTCTCTTTCCAGCACAAGGCACACACATCTTTGAAATCTGATAGTCATGTCCGTATTAACATGATCATCTTAAACGTTACGTAAATTCGTATCATCCATGAGAAACAGCATCACCATGTTTGCGTTGTCGCGAAGCAGTTTCTTGTGTATGGGCGAATAAGTCTGTCTGAGGTACACACAGTCCATGCATGCATGTCGTCCCATGCTAAAGTACTCTTGCATACGAGTTTGTTCTCACAGGCAATGTCATGACAGACAGGCACTTCTATTTTATTTAGTTGTATATATGCTGTATATGTAGTAGTATTTGAGAAGTCTGGCATAAGAGAACCATGGCTCGGAACCCCGGAGCAGTCTGGCCACCTTGTAGGAATTTCCCTTTTTTCTCCTGTTTTACCTCAAAATGTTCCTGTTTTCCTCTCACAATCGACCAAATTTCCCTAAAAACTTCCCCTTTTCCTTTAAATTTCCCTAAAAATTCTCATTTTTCTCAGAGCAGGAGAAGCGTATCATTAACTCTGAGCCAGGAGGGCAGGACTTCGGAGAGACGGATTATCGACTCCGAGCCAGGAGAGCAGGATTGAGGGCTCAATACCCCTGAACTTTGACCTTTGACTTTTGACAAAAATAAAGAAGAATCCAAATAAATCCGAAACTATTTTTAATATTTTACGAAATTCTTAAAAATGCCAGAAAAAAATTCCTAAAAATTTATAGAAACGAATGTAACACTTTATTTAAAAAAAAAAAAACTTTATCTTCCAGAGGTGAACCCTCGCCCATACCCATTTGCCATCTTCGTAGGTGCAAATAGCTACCGTCTTGGCAGGAAACTGCCATATTGGTAGGTGGCCACCATCTTGGTAGATGTCACCTTTCCGCCATCTTGGAAGCCAGTTCCCTTGACCTCTGATCTTGATCTTGACCTATGAACTTGAGATTGACCCAATGACCATTGACTTTGGCCTTTACTCCATGACCATTTACCTTATATTTAACCTTTGACCTTGAGCTTTCAGATTGGCCCATAAACTTTAACAATGTCATTTGACCTTGTCAGTGACCTTGACATTGACCCTTGACGAGCCATAACTTTTGACCTTGGCCTTTGACTGATATTGACATTTGATCTTGACCTTTGAAATTTACCTTTGACCTTAACCTTGCCTTTTGACATTGTTCCTCGCCTTTGACCTTGACCTCGATTTTTACCTTATACCCTGACCATGGTGACCTTTAACCCCCAAACCCCAAAAATTCGAAAAAAATCCAAATAACATAAAAAATTACAAAAATCGCAACAATACATAGTAAACAAGCATATAACATTAATACCTACCACAATCATCTTGGAAGCCAGTGACCTTGACATTGACACCAAAGGCCTTGAATGACATTGAAAACCTAAACTCGAGAAAAAATTCATAAAACTCAAAAAATTATTATGTTACAGACTACTTCCGCCATATTTGATGCATATGACCTTGACCTTGACCCCACGATCCTGATTGACCTCGAAAACCAAAACATTATAAATAATTCATAAAAGTCAATGAGCATATTATTGACTACTGTTGCCATACTGGATGTAGGTGACATCGACTTTGATCCCATGACCTTGAATGCCCTTAAAAATCCAAACTCGATAAAAAAAATTCTAAAAATAGAACAAATTTATAGAGGCTAGCGAGCATATTACATTACTGACTACTACAACTAATTGTATTCCTGCAAATTTGTTAAATATGAAACAAATCACTATATTTTTCACACGCCATTTTTAAATCGAATAATTTAGTACAATCGCTAATACCATCAAAAAAATTAAATATTTTTCAATATTTATATATCTCAATATATACAAATTTGTTGTAGGTTATAGTCTTTTATGCATCTCGCAATTGACAATCGTACTATTCTTGTGCGAAAATATTGTGCCATTTATTACACCGACACACTGTGCAGGACAGGTTATGTAAGTAACTACACTCTTGAGTACATGTACCGACGTAACAAGGCACCTTCTTGCAGCAAACCAGGTAACGAGGCAATAATGAGAAATGCATTTCACCTTTACAGGTCTGTGCACTAGTAAGTTAACTATGGCTACGACTGATCTGTTACTGCACCTGTCTCACAAATATGACATACAATAGGGAGTTTTGGCACAATGAAAGAAGCAAAGGTACATGTACATGTGCGTTTTTTTTCTACGGCTAATAAGTATTTGGGTTTTTCTTCAGAGTGCTCCCATACCACGAAGATGAATTGTGAATACAATGACCTGTCTTTGACCTCGACCATCATGGAGCCACGACCTGCATCATCGCTAACTGGCTGACACCAGTGCCGATTCTCTGATCGAGTTCTCACCTATGGTCAAAATGCTCGTCTGCGTAAGAGAACGGCTTGTAGGAAGTGTCCTTTCCGCTCAATAACGCATTGGCCCCAAGCAGTTTATGCAAAGAGATGGATTGAAAGAACATACCAAGGTCTACATTGGGAAGTATGGTGGGGGACTGTCTGGTGCTGCATTGTTCAGTACAAAGTCCAAGTTGTGCATCGACCAATGGCGAAGTGTGGTGGGAACCTGCTGTAGTTCTAGGCACTTATAATTCAAAGTGCAAATGCAGTTAACCCAGGAAGTAATTAAATAAACCGAGGGATCTGGATATATACCTTTTAAAACAAGATTAATAAATAAAATGCTCAACTGTCGGTTTTAGAGGTAGGATTACGTAATTTTATTAAAATTAACGGGGAATTTATTACAACTTGCTACCTTCACACACACAGCTCTTAGCACTGAAATCACCACCTCAATTAGCACCACAATCCCTGTTATGAGTCATTTTGGTGTCAGTGTAATGGAATCAGTTGTCTGCTTTAAGTTTACCATCATTTAAAGCTGAGCGACTAACTTGTCTGGAAGAAACTGTTGTAGATACAAACTGCATGGTAATGTGGTCAAGAAACTAGCATTTTAAGCCTGCATACCTGCCAGCAGTGTGTGATGATGTGTCAATGCCTTCACGCGATTTGTCAGCTGCAATCACGTGGAAACCCAGTGATTGGCTCTTCGGTGTTCAAACAATGTGTTAATGGTGTAATGCGAGTGGTTCTAAGTCAATATGACATCACAGGGTATGCACACTCTTATATTATAAGCAGTTGGGAGGTCAGCTGAGAGGTTTAGTTTGACAATGGCTGCCATGGAAGTTGGATGATCTCGGCTAGCTTACGCATCTTCGCATCCAAATATCGGTAGTGTCATCGACTTCTTCGGGAGTGGTACCAGCAGTGTCTTCGATTTCTTCGAGCGGCATTCCTATAGTACCATTATCATCGACCTCTTCGGCTGAGGTACCTGTAACACCATTGCCGGCAGTACCTGCTTCTTGAGCTCCATCACCTAGATCTCCAGTAGGTCCACCCAAGTCTTTGCCTGAACAACTATATCCCCATCAGTGTCACCTTTGTGATAGAAAATTTAATTTAGACCGCAACGTACAACACTATTAAAGCTTTCGTTGTGTCAAAACTCCCTGTCGTATGTCATATTTGTGCGACAAGTGCGGTAAGAAGACCAGCTGTACCGATAGTTTACTTAGACATGCAAAACCTGTAAAGGTAAAGTGCGTTTCTCACCAGTACCTCGGTACCTGGTTTGCTGCAAGCAGGCGTCTAGTGACTTTCGTGCATGTCCTCAAGAGTGTAGTTACTTACATATCATGTCCTGTACAATGTGTCTGCGTACTGAATGTCAAGATATTCTCGCACAAGATCACAAGTGTGAATAGCGAGATGCATTAATGACGTAATTACAACAAAGTTACGTATATTGAGATGTATATATATTGAAGAATATTGTAAAATGTTTGTGGGTATGAGCGACTGTAATAAACTGATTGAATAAAAAATTGTGAGTGAGAGATAAAGTCTGGTTTATTTTATGTTTGCCTAATTTGCAAGAATAAAATTGGTGGTAGTGGTCATTAGAATAATATATTCGATGACTTATGAATTTATTCTAGGTTTACTGTATTTCTAAGGTCTTTACTTTCAAGGTCATTCAAGGTGACAGTGTAAAATCCGAGGTCACCTGCATCCAATACGGCAGTAGTAGTAAATAAAGTAATATGTTTTTTGACTTTTATGAATTATTTCTCGAATTTATATTTTCAAGGTCATTCAAGATAATGGGGTTAAAGTCAAGGTGATTGATATCAAATATGGTGGTAGTAGTCTGTAAGATTATATCATTGCTGAGTTTTATGCATTTTTTGAGTTATTGTTTCCCTGTAATTAAAGGTCATTTCATCAAGGTCAGGGTAACTGGCTTCCAAGATGATGGCGGTAGTCAGTAAAGTAATATTTTTTTGACTTAATGTATTTTTGTGATTTTTTTTATTTTTGGGATATTTTGGAACATTTTTCTTGAATTTTTGTGGTTTTATGGTTAAGGGTTCTGGAGGCAAGGTCCAATGCCAAAGTCAAGATCAAATGCCAGTGTCAAATACCAAGATCGTTCAAAGGTCTAGGTCAAATTTCAAGGTATATTTCAATGCTAAAGGTCAATATCAAAGGTTAGGGTAAAAGATCAACGGCAATAGTTATGGGGTCAAGGTAAGGTCAAGGTCAAACGTCAAGGTAAAAGCTCATCAGGTCAAGGTCAAGGTTCATGGGTTAAAGATCACATATCAAGGCCAAGGTCACTGGCTTCCAACATAGTGGGCAGGTGACATATCTAAGATGGCGATCGTCTAGGCTACCAAGATGGTCGCTGGCTCCACCTGCCAAGATGATAGAATGGATATGGATGAACTCTGGAAATTTAATTGTTTATACATTTTTTATTAGTTTTTTATTAATTTTTCAGAATTTTGTAAATTTTTGGTTTTTTCTTTTCTTGACTTTTTCTAATTTTTAAAGGATATTTTTGGAATTTTTTTTGGGGGGGGGATTTTTGAGGTCAAAGATTAACGGTCAAGGGTCAAGGTTTCTGAGTCCTCAGTCCTGCTCTACTGGCTGGGAGTCAATAATCCGCTTCTCCCAAGTCCTGCTCTCTTGGCTTGGAGTCACTGATCCGCCTCTTCTGCTCTGGGAAAACCTGTAATATTTTAAGAAAAATTTTAAGGGAATGGGGAATTTTGTAGGGACGAAGGGAAATTTTTAGGCGAAAAAGGGAAATAAGGGAAATTTCAAAATGGTGGCCAATGCCCTTATTCCCGACTTCCCCAAATCCTACTACTTGTATAATTTTATTTCTTATATAATTTCATGTCCACATTTTCATATTTGGAGGAGGTGAGAATTGTTCTAAAGAAAAAATTAGTTCTATTTTACATTCACTTAAATTATGTAGTCTCCTGTCTTCCGACTAGCTGTCGTCTGAACATGACACATCTATCCACCAACCAGCAATGGTGAAACGAGAGACAACCAGGATAATTTTGTTTTGTAACATGGTTTAATAAACATTTAATGCCGACTACCCTCTAATAAAGAAATTAAAATAGCAAACAGAATATTGTCTAGAAACAATTGAAAAAAAATCCCTTACATGTGATATTTATATCATATAAACTATTAACATAACCAAGGCTTGTACTGTTAATTCAAATAATAAATATTAATTTGGAATAATATTAAATGTAATGATAACATAGTCAAAAACTCTTTAGTTATATATAATGAATATGCCTATGACAAACGGTAAACATAACTCCGAAATCCTGCAATGTTACGTGGTTTTCATGTTTTCCAAGGTCAAGCTGCCTCTTTCTGCGTGATCCGTTGGCACACCAAGTCGAGACGTCAACCTTTTTTCAGTTCATACCTGTTTAGTCCTTCTGTTGTTTCTGGTATGTACGTAGGAAAAAAATTAATCAATGCTATTTCATGCAAATAAATAGGTAATATTCGTGAAATTAAGATCGTACACCATCATGACTAGCATCACCCAGATAAGTTTGAAGCAAAGTTATATTTTTTGACGCGAAACAATTTATATGCGTTTTTTTATTCTGCATTATCGGGAGAAAACACGTTGCATGTAAACAGTTTTATAGTACATTGTCAAACTAAATATTGATAAGAAAAAATTGTTCCCCTGTTCCTATTAAAATATTAAGAAAAAATTAACATCCCATACAATGATTTTCCTGTTATAAACCAATCGTGACATTATCCAACGCTAACCATAATTTTATTATATGCTAAATAGTATACATATGAGTAGTTTCGCATCGCCACATTACAACATCAGTAAATTATACAGTGGAAACATTCCTAATTTTCATAGCTTCGAAGGGAACCATTGGCAAAAATTCCCTGGCCAAGACAACTTAAAAAAAATAATAAAGGCAAATTAATTTGGAAAGGCAAATAAAATATTTTAACGAGTTGGTTGTAATCAAAACATCTGCACCTTAATGCGTACCACACTAGCAAAAGTACCATGAACGAATGGTAACATAGCCAAATATTCTTGTACTTACAAGCAGATTTAATTTACTGCGAATAGATTTATAAAATTATAAATAAAACCCACCAAGATATTTTTTACTGCATAGTGAAGTGAAAATATGTTTCTAGCTTCCACGAAATATTTTTACTGCACAGTGAAGCGAAAATAAGTTTCGACCTAATGAAAAATCCAGAAAAAGGTTATTCGTAAGCACTTTTTTCAAGCTAATAGTTCATGTGCCTATTCAGTATGTTTATTTGTAGTGGCACAAATAATGCTTATTGTACGCACATATATGTTTCAGGTTTATCGTTCCCAGCAGTGCAATGGACCTCAGGGTTCCGTCCCTTCCATCCCTTTCTTCTTCCTCTCCTATGGAAAGGACTGTGTCACATACACTTCTTGTGTGCGGGTTCTGTGGGCTGTCCTTTAGTCTCCGCATCAATGGGCTCCGCCATGGGCGCCAATGCCCTCATTATCCCCTGAAGAGAGATGAACAGGTATGTGATAGGTGTGAGGCGACTACGAGTCGCAAAGAAAATTACGAGAAACACTTTAGATCGAACATGAGTAATGTTCATCAAGGGGGCTACGTCAATACAATTATTAGCTACGCCCGAATGCACTAGGCAAACTGTCAGTTAAATCCCGATAAACAGCCGTACACATGCGAGGATTGCGGTAGGGATTTTGTGAAG
This sequence comes from Dryococelus australis, assembly GCA_029891345.1. Lineage (NCBI taxonomy): Eukaryota > Metazoa > Arthropoda > Insecta > Phasmatodea > Phasmatidae > Dryococelus > Dryococelus australis. Next base: position 15,644,853 of record CM056996.1, on the reverse strand, counting down.
ATGGACGATATAATAGTTAATGTATTGAAATGTGATGGCCGTCCCCCAACAAAACGTCCCCGACTCGAACAGACCGTATTAGCAGTTCCTGCATAAAGGCCGCGAATCATTGCTGATCCAGGGGGCATTAATTAAAATTGTTTCACCGAGGCGGAAACTGAAATCAGGCCGAATTTGAAAATTTACGTAGCCGAAAACAACGCCGGTAGGACAAAGGATACTTATACGAGATGTAACGAAAGTTAATTAGTTAGCTATTAAGTGAAGTTCAAGAACGTGGGGCAGTAAAATTAAATTTGTGGCTGGAATGCGATTACACCAAACCAACTCCATTCGATGAGGTGTCGCATAAGAGTGCCTTCAAGGTAAAGAACTTTCCTGTGCACGAAGTTAGCGATATCGAAGAAGCTAAGACAGATAGTATAGAGGAAATATGTAATGAGAAACAGGTGTACAAGGAAAGGGGTTCGGGCTGGGCTTTGTCGAGTGCCAGTCACCTTCAGCTTCGCATTAAGAAAGTAGATCGCCTCCGTGCCTCATCTTACATCGAGCTACCAGAATCAGTCAAAAGGAAAGAAGCCATCATCAACCAGAAAATATACCAGCGACCACATGTGTTTCAAGTGGAGTCTGCTTGCTGGATACGTTGAAGGGAATGACCCACAGCGAGGTGGCCATAGATACGGAGCCCCAGAAGACAAGTTTAATTTTAAAGACCTCGAGTTCCCCACTCCAATGCATTAAATTAAAGTCTTCGAGAACAACAACCCTACTGTGTACTCGCTCACCGATAAGGGGAAGGTCGTGCCCGTACTAGTGGTAAAAGAAGAAAAAGAAAATCTTTTTGACCTGCTGCTGCTAATGATCGAGGAAAACGCTCACTATACCTACATAAAGAATTTTCCCAAGACTGGTGCGATCGCAGTTGACAACCCACCGAGGTAGAGTTCACATTTGCAAGCTCTGTTACGCCTATTACAGTGACTTACCAATAATTATTGGGTTGACTGGCCAACAGTGCCTGGAAAAAACACATAGAACCATGCTCCAGTGCGCGCCGAGGTGCCTAAACCACGGCAGCATTGTAGGTCACTCCAAAATTATAATTTTGGAGATAATTTGCCTAGTATTCTTTGTGCAGACTCTGTGGCCTTGCTCGAGCTAGTTTACACTTGCCAGCTGGGCCCCAGCCGCTTGCACACATATGTACACCAAAAGCATAAGGCCTACAATTTTGCGTGTAATTCCTGCAGACTTAATCTCCACACTGCCTGCCGAGCCGATACTGTACAGGGGACACGTTGCAGAAAATAAGTGGATATCTGAAAGAAAGAAAAAGTAAAGTATACAATGATACTACGAAGAAGATGGAAACGCTCACGTTAACTTAACAGGCAAGCTACTGACGGGTGACGAGATGCTGTTATTGCGAATCGACGTGTACAGTATACAATTACAAAGTGTGTTACCATAACCTCTTCATAAAGCAGTACACAGGGTCTGTATGCACCAGCTGCAATGTGCTTCACCGAATAACGAAGAAGCTGGTTGTATTTATCCATAACCTGAGCTCTGACAAATTTCGCCATCAAGGATTTGGGGTACGACATAAAAGAAATATACATTATTCCACAAACAAAAGAACAAAATTATATAATTTTCTGAGCAGTTGGAAGACAGATTTTCTGTGGAGTTTGTTGATACTTTTCGTTTTATGACCTTAGGACTGGCATTCTTGATCGAGTACTTACCACCTTCAAAATTTAACAATACGAAAAAGTTCTTCAATCCCAACCAATTGACACTTGTCACGCGAAAAGGCGTATTTAATTACGATTGCATCGACAGCTGGGAGAAGTTGAACGAGCAGCAGCTGCCCCCTTAAGATGATTTTTGCAACAAGGTAACATACTCTGGAATCACCATGGATGACATTCTCGTACCCAGAGAGTATGGCAAGCATTCAGATGCACTTTATTAGGGGACTATAGCGATATATACATCAACACAGATGCACTTCTCTTGGCCGAATTTTATGAGAACTTTAGGGTCCTCTAGATGTCCACATACAAGCTCAACTGTACTCACTACGTCAGCGTTCCGGGGTTCACTTTTGATGCCATGCTTCGGATGATGGTGTTACAACTCGAATTAATGAGCGTCTATGTTATGTACATACACGTTTGTCGAAGACTAGATATGTGGTGGTGTGGCACATGGCATAAAACGTCACTGCAAAACCAATTACATCTACGAGCCTGAAACCTACCATCTGGATGCCAACAACTTGTACGGATGGGCCATGAGATTGCCGCTCCCAGTACAAAATTTTGAGAGGGGCCGAGAACACCAACATCGATGTCATGTCCATTCCAGACGAAGCTTATACTGGCTATATCCTGGAAGGTGACATAGAATATCCCACAGACCTGCATGGAGACCACAAAGACCTACACTTTCTACTTGTGAATCAGTTTCTGTCGAGCTCCAAACATCCAAAACTGATGACTAATCTCGAAAACAAATAAAATTATATCGTCCACTACCGCAGGCTGAAAAAAGGCTGTATCAGATGGATTAACGTTAAAGAAGCTTCAATGCAAGGCCCTTGAGTTGTGTTTATGTCTAACGCCTATATTTTGAGATACAACGCTTTCAAAAAAAACTTTTCAACAATTTTGGAGTACTCTAAAATTGTGTTTATAATGTGCATGACATATTGAAAACAGTTGGCAGCCCTCGTCAGAAGTGTGTGTTCTTTCCGTAGATAATTTATTGACTGTTCATGGTAAAGCGAGCACTTTTGAGGTCCTAGTTACTTTTTTCCTTTCAGCCATTACTTATCCTTTAACCTCCTTTTTAAAGAAATATTGCTATGTAAGTAATAAACACAATGTGCATATTCCACTGCACTCGGTAGTTAACGTCAAAGGCTAATATAAAATATATTTATTGACTATTACTAAAAATGAGAGGTCTTTCAACAGTGCTTACTTTACCGTGAATAGCCTATACTTCGACGCACGTTGAATAGTTTCGTAGATAAACATGTATTTCAAACACCCTGAAACGCAGTTCCAGCACCAGGAAGGAGGGTGCGTTGATAAATTGTGTGATCCAGCAAGGGGGGGGGGGGTGTGGGATGTAACCTAGCTGTACACGTGTTGCAAGTCTAGCGTCACCAAACTCGTTAAATTTTTACATTTTCCCAAGTGCTGCTTATCACAACCCGGCCCGTGCCTTTTCCCACGGATGTTTACAAAGGAAAATGCCTACGCGAGAGCGTGCCGGCTTTCACCGCTCTGAAAAACGAGTTGTTCGGGTTTCCGTCTTCCTCAATGCCACACACGCACACACATACACACATTTTCTCGACTGTAGGCTGGGGCGATTGGTTTCGTTACGACCCACGACCGCATCTTCCTCCTGGGCAAGCACCAACGACACCCGCTTTTGCTTTCAAGCGGAAGCTCCCAGGCGAGCAAATCGTAAACAATCACGTTGGATCCCCACGAGGCAGGAAGGAGCGGAGACGTATTCAGAGGCGAGGATCGCTCGTGATGTTATCCGAGTGGAGGCAAACGCGTTTGCCAGCGTGCCATGTAAAGAGACACCTTGCCATTTACGTGTTAGAGCCCTGAGTATGTCGTAGACTTAAAGGTATACTGATACATTCGGTCCACTTCCTCGGTTTATTGGCCTCTTCCAGGATGCGAACACTGTATACGTAATAATACATCAGGAACTCCAGCCGCACACACCAGCAAAATGCCGTGAGGCCGCGGTGGTATAGTGGATAGACTACTCGCCTCCCACCTCAGCGAAACCAGGTTCGATTCCCGGTTGGGTCGCTCCTGGATTCTCTCACGTGGTAATCGTGCCGGACGATGCGGCTGGTCGGAGCGGGTTTTTCGTATATCTCCCATCCCCCCCTTTTTTATCATTCCGGAGTTGCTCCATATTCACCTCACTTCACCCCCGTCGGCTCTCAAGACTTCGAAGATAAGAGCCGCTCAGATCTCTTGACTCACTCACCCAGGAAGCTCCTGGTAACCTACTCGCCAGCTGGTAGCCCAAACAATATAAAACCTTTCGCAACATGCATATTTAAATAAGATACAAAGCTCGTTCCCAGAGTTTCGTGTAGCCAATCAGAGAACAGGTACGCTGGCAGAAAAGGCACAACGCCATTCTCGTCCCTACGTACCTATCTACTCTGTAATGCGAAACCTTCGTACTGTCTCTCTCACGTGTATGTCACGCTACGGAAACATTATAACTGGCCCACAATTTTCCCAGGCTGTCCCTAAAGGTATGCGATTCAATAGCAGCATCACGAGTTACACGAGGTTCTAGTTATAAATTATGAGTGAGTGAAGAGATTTAGGCGGCTCTTGACAGCGAGGTCTTGAGAGCCGATGAGGGTGGTTGAGGTGGTTGTGGAGTAGCGCCGGAATGAAGGGGCGGGGAAACGGGAGATTCCCGAGAAAAACCGCCGACCAGCAGCATCGTCCGGCACGATTCCCACATACGAAAATCCGGGAGTGATCCAACTCGGAAATGAACCCGGTTCGCCTTGGTGGGAGGTGAGCGGGCTAACCGCTCAGCCACCGCTGCCCCTAGTTATAAACGAATATCGTGCTAGCCTTCACAGCCCTCTACATGCTTGAGCTGATACTGTAGCTGTGGCTGCGAAAAGATTCAGTTAATAGTCTTATTTCAAAAACATTTAACATAATCTATTTTCGTGGTGGTATTATTATGTATTTGCTAGTGAATGACGCGAATCGCAGATTCTCATTATCTCAATACGGTGTAGTCTAAATCTGATTGGCGGTGTAATGTAGGAAAGCCGCCTTATCTCAGTGACAAGGGGACAATAGCTGAAAGGATGCAAAGGTGTGTACGTAATCTATGCGTTTGGTATTTCACTAGAAAATAAAAGTTTTTACGTAGTCAGGACTCTAGCGCCAGTTCAGCCCAACCATACGAATCAAACCTGTTGCGTCCTAGTTGATACTATAAGTTTGGAGAACTACATCGGAATTCCTCTGAGAGAGACGAAACTGACTTAATGAGGTTAGCCTAAAGCTTCATACACAATAGAAAACGTTAGCATTTGACTTTACGTTTCCTTTCATCTGACGAAACCACCAATACACAATACAATTGTAAAGTCAGAGTTCAGACAATTGAACATCGGTTCTGCGAGCTTCGTAAAAATGCTTACCTTGTTTTGTAAATAATTATGATATGATCCAGGAATGCATTTTATTTACCCTTCTTTTAAAATAAGATAAAAGTTTACATTAAAGGTTTATTGAAAAACAAATACTCATGTTTACTTTACAAAAATATGTCTAATCGTATATTTCCTCTTCATATTATACCTATTTGTTTGCCGTCCATTTAATTTAAGACGAGCTTTGTTTAGCATACCAAGATTAAAATTGCTCTACAGTAAAATAATGCACTGTACACATAACCTCTGTTAGATTCTCGGCAAAATGGCTGCTTGACTTTGACTTTAAATTTCAATTTTTCGAAATCGTTAAGTCAAGAGCACTTGCCTTTACCTTTGACAGGCCCATTGTGTCAAGCTCCATAAGAAACAACGTGCCTGAAAGCAAACGTAAAGCCAAATCATAAAGTCGAATGTTAAGGTTTCCAATTGTGTAAGGGCCTTAAAGCACGCACACCACAAGCACGGGCAGGAAGATTCCACGAGACCTGCAACCCGAGCCTACTTGCAAGCAGTTATGGAGTGTTCTTTGGAATAACCTAGCCAACGATACTCGTTGGGTCACACGTAAAGATTAGTCCGATTTTTATTATTTTACTTCTGCAACTGTGATTTAGGAACAATCTTCACTCGCGACTTCAGCCTTATGCATTTTTGCGCAGAGCCTAATGGGTTTGTTGTTATTACTGGAACTAATGCGTTAAATAAACGCGAATATATATAATAGTGGTAACATAATGCTGTTTTAAAATTAATTTAGAATATTTGTGGTTTTTTATTTACTGTTTATTCGTGTTTGAGGGTCTGACACGCGCACACACACACACACACTCTCTCTCTCTCTCTCTCTCTCTCTCTCTCTCTCTCTCTCTCTCTCTCTCTCTCTCTCTCTCTCTCTCTCTTGAAACTAAAGAAAAATATTACTACCCTCTCTCTTAGTGGATAAAATCTTAACATTGTAGGAAACCTTCCATGGAAAATTGCATACGACCAATTACGAATACGTCAATGAAAACGGCCAGCATAATATGGCCAAATCTTCCATACAACCATCCATACAAGCGGCCATGCAGGCTTGCCTGGAACCCTTCCAAGAATCTTTCGTCGTGGCATACAATCACATACATTTGTTGCGAGCACAAAATATGTAAATAAAGGCTGCTCACGATAAAGTGAGCTCTTTTGAAATCAACCTTAGAAAAAAAGTCACTACCCCTGCCTGCATATATTTTAACGGGCGCACTGAGTGACATGCAGCCAGTAAAGTTGGTAATGTTGGATGGAAAGTAGTTCCATATCTTAACGTTGAATATAAAGTGTTAGGTAACTACTTATAATAACTTAAATTATTCCTTTTACTTAATTTTATTTTTAAGCATCAGAGTGTACGATTTAACCAGATTTTGTAACACATTAACTTTTATAATAATTCCACAGTTTCATCTGATCGACCGATGAATAAAGTGATGACACCCATGGCAATGGTAATTTTTAATAAGGCAGAAGAATATACAATTTGCATACAAGTATATTTTAAGCAGTGCAGTATATCAAAAGTGCTCATTTTACTGTGAACAGCCTATATGAAGGAATGCAATGGCGTGGTGGTTATTTTGACGTGCGAATACTCATTCACTGATAAGCTGCGCGTGGCTCCGGAAAAGACCTTCCTTGCGTTTGATTGGCTACCGCATTCTGAGAATGTTCCTTTGTTTGCTGGTGATTACCAGACGGTGATTGGCTGAGGCGTTCCGAAGTCTGCCGACGGCCACGCCGCAATGGCCACCTGGTGGTCTTCTGATCTCTGTGATTTAAGGGGATCATTCCCTGACATCTTGGATTTATAGAATTTTAGGCCCTTCCCTTGTCCTATACTGTAGGGCGACGCAATGTCTCTTTATCTATTGCGAATCATAAGGTGTCCTTTGGAGACAGATATTTATCAAAGATGTACCTGATTATTGAAAAGTGGAATGTAGTATACGTAGATTTGATTTGTACTCTGGTTTGAACCATAAGGATTGTAGCGTTGATTATAAAATATAATTATATTTTTAAAATAAATTGTTTATGTGTGTGTGTGTGTGTGTGTGTTTTGGTAGTTTTGGTAACCATTTACTACTTCAATTGGGGGCGTTTGATATATAAAAGTTTAGTCGTGGGGTTTTGGAAAAGAGACCTTGCGTCGCCCTACAGTGTAGGACGAGGGAAGTGCCTCAAATTTTTTCGACCTTCATTATAGATTTTATACTTTGCTTTAGCGATCGACAGAGCATAGGGCACTGCTCTGCACATTTAATAAAATCAGTATTTCTCTACTACTGTTGCTAATGTTGTATTGTAATCTTCCGCAAGAAAAAATTACTTAGTTATTGTCGGCAGTCTTTAGTCAAAAATTAATAAGGACATTGAAGCTGTTAATAGAGCTTGAGAGGGTATTATTTACGTTGTGTGGTTCGAAAGATTTTGTTAAATATAGAAATTATGGAAAACAGATAAATCCAAGGTGGAGGGGGCTGATCCCCGTTAAGAGGGTCGGGCTAGGTCAGTACTTGGTTGGGTGACCGCCAGGGACCGCCACGTAGCCGTCGGCACGCATGCGCAATTAGGCAGGCGTACTACGAGTCAAGCAATGAATACGCAGAACGTTGAGATCGTTTTGACCAGGTCTTTCGTCCAAACACTGTCTCAGACTCGGACACATGCAACACATGTCATGCGTTCCGAAGTGTTGCAGGCCAATTACACCAGTTCGCTTGCGGTTCGATTTCGGAGTACATATACGTGGGTGCTTCACTTATTTACTTTTGGTATTCTGTGCTACTGCCTTGTCGAAGAGCATCGTACTTGAACTGGGTAGCTTCCGATATTTTCCCTCCGTTTATTACTGGCTCGGTATCATCCACACGGTGTGTGGGAACAAATATCGTCCAATCCCTATAACAATACAGACGTGTAAAGCTTCATGCCTAACGTTTCATTGATAAAATTCACAAAGAATTATAGCTTCTAATTACAACATGAAATCATTGGCGTGTACGTGTCGATTTATATATAGAGACGCGCACACATACCTTAAAAATATCACTGCCATTGTCCTTGTATCTTGCCCTAGAATGAACCTAATTATTTAACTGATGCACCAAGAATATTCTTTGCTTATTTTAAGTAAGAGCTGTTGGTTAAAATCCTTATAGAAAATGTTCTGTCGTAAATTATGTTACATATGTATGTACTTACACTATAAAACATTTCTGGTAAACTTCCTTAACAGTAATGGAAGTTTTTAACCTATACAGAGTATGGAACTGGAACTACGGGTCGGGCTGAATATATGCGAATGTTTAGTATCGCTACTATGCAAAGTTGGTAACTTTCTTACGCATCTGACGCTTTCCTGGGCAACTGTAGCTTCGTTACCATACATGTGTGGGAAAATATCTCACATTCACGCTTTGTCGCTGTACGTTTACACTGATATGGTAAATTTACAAATAATTTCTTAGAGTGTGGAAATTGTGGTAGAACCACCACTAACGTTATTTTTGTGTGCACTTAGGAACCACATTAATAATTATATTATAATATATAAATATATATTATACTCCATAATTTAATAATCAATCCAGAAATAAGTTGTTTATAAGGTAGCGATCTGTATATTTGGCACTTTCTATTGGTAGAGTGTCCCTCGCAGAGAGCTTTCGCCTTTGAGTTGCTGGCACAGCTGAAATTATATGGGCGCTCTTACAAAAGTTTGTTAAGGAAGGAGGGATCAGCATGACAATTTTTGGTCGGGTCTGGCCAATCACAACCTAGTGGCGTGGCCGCTAGCAAATTTTATCATGGTTTAAATTAAGCATGCATTTATTATTAAAAAAATTATTACGGTGGTAATATATTTTCGTAAAGTGAATGCAATGTATGCCAGTGTGGAGATAAGTATTTTTCATTATATAAATACATTGTTACATTGAAAACGTTTGATTCATTGCCTGGCTTATTCAGTCGTTTGGGTGAGGAGGGGAGGGGACGGCTGTGATTGGCGGAGGTCATATATGTCGAGAGGAGCCTGTAGCTTTGAGGCAGGAGGAATTTTTCGGAGACTTGATCCTGGGCTGTCTTGAAGTGCGGCTCTGCCTGAGCTGCATTTTAATATAGCACTCATATTGGCAGTGAGTGATATTCAATTGGGATTTCATCCCTGCCCTTTTGGATACCGTTTGCGTCGAGCTGAGATTGGGAGTTCTGTTTAGTTTGGACCTGATTCCGGGCTGCTTTGAAGGGCTGTGAAACATGATTTGTTGCCGCAAAGGAAAGTTTGTTTGAATATGAACCACTGTAAAGTAGACTTGTCACGAACATTACTTTGGTTTGATCTATGTAGTGTTGACTATGCCAGCCTTACATTGTCGTTACAACAGTTAAGCAGATTTCAACTCCCTTGCCCCCAAGGACGTAGCAAGATGGAACAAAAGGTCCCAAAGTCAAAACTCCCTAAGGAGAAACAAACTCTCGAAAAGCAGAGCAACAATCGAGACAATTCTTTGAAATAACACTTATAATTAAAACTAATGGTAAGCTCTTACAACTAGTAAAATTCGTGAGTGGTTTCAAAATATTTATTTTTGTTTCTTTTGTTTTTTTTTAAATTAAAGGTGCAATTAACATATCTTGGACATATTTTTATGTTCCATAAAAATATTCATAAGCACCGAGGGGCGGACATTTGACAAAATTTCAAAATAATAAATTTGTATAGCCACAACAGTGTATGGACTTCAATAGTTTGTTCTAGAATCTGAGTATTTCGATATATATATATATATATATATATCATATATGGACCTATGACTCTCCATGCTAACAAATTGGAGAAAAAGAATTTCAAGTAAATACAAATATAGACTACCCGCCCAGCGCGGTGATTCTCTATCCCTACAGCAATTCACAAAAATGTTGTCAAATTGCTATATTTATGAATACGTTTAGATTATACTGCTGAACTAGAACAACGTTCAGCCAAGATTAAAGGTGGTAAGCTACTGTTTCTAATGTATATGTTTATATATGTATATTTGTATATATATATATATATATAGGAGACAGGCGCCAAGATATATATATATATAATTTTCTCATTTTCACAAAGGCAAGAGAGTACATAGTATATTTTATTATGCTTATAGGTCTCCAATATTTGCCAGCGACCAAAATTACAAAAAACTGGTAACAAGATTAAATTTTGTTTGATTTTACAGAAACACCAATTTAGGTGGACATGTTTCAAGTGAATGATTTTACAACAGTTTTAATAAATAATGCATGGCTTGTACAATGAGTACGAGGCCAGCCAAGCATGACGCCTCCAAAAATTTATTGGTACAATACAGCAATAAATACAATTCTTTTTATTTCGTTTTCAAATGTTAGCTGCTTCAAATTTTCTAAAATGTCATGTAAAAATGTTGGGAAAAAATAATAATTTCCCATTTTTAAAAAACTTGGCTCTTGGTTAGCAAACTCTTTAAGTAAGATGTAAAATATTAAAATTTGCTGCCAATTAATTTCCTCATGGTGCTAATATTCTCCATTAAAGTAAATTATCAAAGTCCTCTCGCCATCTTGACGCCTGTCTCTTACCCAGTACACCAAGTGTGTGTGCTACAAGTATCATAAAAGCTATAGTGGAAATTCGTTAATTACTCGTGACTTAACGGGTGGCATGGTGACTCCTTCTGGAGCAGTGACAGAATCCGACCCCAAACCAAAGGTGCACAAATTATTTATACAGTCCACAAAGCATTAACCTTGGGAGGTGTTCGCAAAATGAACAGTCAATAGAATTATACATAACCAAGTAGGGAAAAAGTTCGTTAAATAGGCATTACTCCTTATAGGAGTTAATCTAATGATATCCAATGGCCTTCGTTTGAGTACACACATCACGAAATATAGGCTGTCCACGTGCTCACGCGTCACAAAACTCCCGGCATGCAAACAGGCTGTAGGAAGTGATGTCACAGGCACGGGAAACCTCACGCGCCCGCCGATGGGACGGTTGGACTTGACGACAGCTTCCTAGTTTCTCGGAGCGCCGCACGTATGTGCCCGCCAGTGACCAAGTTGTCTGGCGCCCGCCATACGTGATGGGACCAAGCAGGTGGAAAGTCACTATGCCGGACTGCTGCGGGAATTAATGCCAATGGTGACGCCATCGAATTGGTGCAGCCCACTTCAGGCTGCGTCGTCACAAGGTACAAACAGCTGGTATGTGGTAAAACCAACGAATTCTTTGCCAAATTCGGGTAGGTAGGAAGTTGAAAATTTTACCGTGATGAAAATATTTGTTTTAAACAAACTCCATGCTCAAATAGACGTCAGAATTTTGGGTGCGGCATCGTAAGATATTGTGGTAATATCAGTTACACTGTAAAGAATGCTCGTGCTCTTAAAACAACCGTGGTTAGTACATAAGAGAGAGGTCAAAATTTTTCAAAATTACATTCATTAAAAAAATTGTAATGGAGGTGATTCCGAAATTCGAACCCGCGCCCATTTCGTAACTAGTCTAAAGCCTTTCACCATACGACCACTTTGGATTATTGCGTTGACATTACTTTTAATACTGAATTGTAAGTGGTTGTAATATGTGTCAGAATATAATGTTTACTCTTGGGAAAAATTGAGGTTTGTGATTTGGAGAGTCATTGAAATCCAGAATGACATCTAACGTCTGCTGGGAAATTGTACATCTGCTCAATTGCAATTTCGTAATTGCAGAAAATGTTGGTTTACGTATGTTTACTTCAGGAAACAAGACACATATTGAAATCTACAACGAACGACAGAAAACATTTAATATTTCCACACCGTTACCTTAGGTAAAAAGTAATAATTCTTTACTATGAACAAAAGCCACTCAAAGAATGTTTATTTCGTAGTAACAAAGGAAGGTAATGCCATAGAACAAAAACGTATAAATAAAATATTTATAAACAGAAAACATGTATTTCTGTAACATTCTACTTGAACTGAAGCGATATTGTGTTGCTCGTAAATAAAACAGCCCCAAATAAATGGTTTTCTTTGCCATACAGAAAACTATCTATGAATTTTTTTATAGTGTAATTAATTTCAATTGGCCCAGAGACAAGACGTTTTGCGAGTTTCCGCATAATTACCTAGGCGCCCAATTAGTAGGCCAGGCATTCGTGTCAGAAGGGAACTGAACGAACACCTATAAATTGTTATTCGTAGTCTAGTTCCCGATGTATTCTGCACTACAAGCATAGAAGAGACCTCCCTTCAGTCGCTCGTAGCGCTGAATAGCCGGCACTCACCAGCCCATAAAAAAAAAACGACTAGAAAAGATGGCTATCGCGACGTACAAAAATATCTTTACAAAGTTATGCGCGAATAAAAATGGACAGATTTCGTGGTGAACTTCACACTGACCATATTTATAATCCACACTGTGGGTACATTATGATAAAGAATGCATAAACTAAACCGCGTTCACACCCTGGACTGACCATAACAATGAGAATTCTACGCGAAACGAGCAGCAAAATATTTTTGCACATGTGCAAATACACAGTGTACTGGATTCCAACGTTCCTCGTAATTTCTTTGAAACATACTGTCGATTGCCAATCACAGCCAGTCAGAACGTCACACAACCGCAGCGCGATTATGTCGAAGGAATGATGAAGGTAGGACGTGAACCAAGCATCGGAAAATATGCGTTGGAACTCAAACAACTTCTTGAGGTAATCTACAGGTTTGCAAAAACACACATTTATTCATATTCCCTCAGTACATATTTTATTCAGAGTTGGATTAAGGTGCTACGTGAAAATAACAAAACGGCCTTTTGGTCGAGAATGTTCGACTGATTTGAGACAGTCCACTTATTTCTCATTTCAAAGTTAAAAGAGCAGTCTTATTCATGGTGACGATGCATTGTCAAGATATTGCTCGTCAACTCGTCAAGAAAACACCGTGAAAGCAGCAAAATGAGTGTACAGAAAAGTAATAATATAACATATGTGTCGCCTAATTATCGTGAGTAAAATTGTGATTTGATCTGTACCACATCGTAAAATAGTGGTTTGGTTTGTACCTAATCGTAGAATAGTGTTTTGGTCTGTACCACATCGTAAAATTGTGATTTGGTCTTCACCACATCGTAAAATTAAATAAAGCGCAAAGACATAAAACTTGAAATATAATAGAAGCCATAAGCTTTAGAGAACATAAGCTTTAGAGAAAAACGGGCCAAACTCGTCTGGCTCAGAAATTAACATAAGAGGCTGTGAGGAAATGTATTAGTGCACTGGAGACATATATTTGTTGGTTACGATTTTTTTTAATTTTAAAAATAATGCCATCCATTAAATACATTGGTTATGCACTAAAATATGAATTTGTATGAATTAATAAAAGGAGTAAAACTTATAGAATTGTAAAAGAATGAATTGCGCTTTTTGTTGAAAATATTGTATCAACGCAGATCAGTTCTGTTTCATGTCATTACGAAGCGTGTTTACAAATTTTGATATATTTAACTGTGTATCTCATTAATCATTTTCGTGCACGCAAGGAAATTATAACAGTGTAGCATTGCATTGTATAAATACATTTATATTATACAATAAACTGTCATACCTTAAAAGTCACATAAGGTAACTGTGACGGTCACGTTGAGGATATAGAGGCATATAGGTATTTAATACTGCCTGTGCGAAATAAATCAGTTAAACGCTTACGATATTAACATTTTAAACTACCCCTGTGTGGTATTTTATGTGAACACTGAATGGAAAACTCGTATGTTTATGGGCAACGAGCATCAAAGATTATTTCTCTGCCTTTACGTTTTCTCACATCAAAATATTTGTGCATATAATATGAAAAAAAAATAAAACTGTATTTTTATATGTAATTTAACTTATAGCGACATGTCATATGCATATCTAAGAACATAATTTATGTTCTAATTACATTGTATTCTGAGGCCTTATTTGCATAAACATGAAGTCACTTCTGTTTGTCTCTTTCTCTCTCTCTCTCTCTCTCTCTCTCTCTCTCTCTATATATATATATATATATATATATATATATATATATATATATATATATATATATATATATATATATATATATATATATATATATATATATATATATATATATATATATATATATATATATATATATATATATATATATATATATATATATATATATATATATATAAAGTCTCGATACTGAATATTTTACATGAGGTAAATATTTTTATATGTTACATAGCATATTTATTACCGTTCACAGCCGGTGCCAAAAAACAATCGATGGAAGACTAGTGTGTGTTGTGTATGTTTGTGGGAAGAAAGATGAAGGCAGGGTAATATACATGACATCCTCATCATTGTGAAGCTCTCCGCAGACAGGGCGCAGTGGAACTGTGCCTTCAAGGAGCTTCTGCCAGGAGCATCTTTGTTCGTTATTCATACGAGCTTTGTCTGTCAGCACTCACAATTTCTTTTCACCCTTTTCCTTCTCCGCCAACGATCTTCTTTCTATGTGGACCACAAAAGATGTATATTTTTTATGGATTTTAGTTGTTTATACATTCCTAAAGTAGGGCTATAAAAACCAATTTATTGTCGTGCAGTTATTATAATATTTGAAATAAAATAGCATCAAAAATCTTACGCAATAAACAGGGCTCGCCTTCGAGAATTGCAGCCGTCACGAGATAAGTACCTCGACATTTAAGGGCCAGTCAGGTCCGATTGTTAATACTTGGGTAGTGACTTTTTTTAAAATATAGCTTTGTATAGTGACACTTTTGTTTGGGCATTTATAAGAAGATTGCAATTTAAATGAAAAAAGTAGTTTGTGAGAGCGAGAGTATTAATTGTATTTAAATCAGTGTCAATTGTCTTGATAGGCAGTATACAGAATGTCAGGTACTTCGTGGATACGGACTGCACCGCACAAATCTGTGGTCAAAATTAAGAAGAAAATAATATTTGGTAAAATTGCGCAAGGGCATTAGTTTACGAGAAAAATAACATCAAAGTAGATAGAATAACTTTACTCCACGTTAAGCACAGCGTACATCATCAGCATACAAAACGTCGGAACTTCATAGCAGGTGTTCGAAGATTTCTCTGCCCAAAGCAATGCACTTTTTCGCATGTTGGATGCACGCAGCATGCATGGAGCTTGGCCGTAGGATGCACCCACGGCCATTTCCATGTCCCAGTACTTACTGCATGTGAACTCCATGGCCTCCTTGGCACTGCCGAGTTCGGCTCTTTCCCTTGCTGTAGGTCTTAAGACGACACATTAATTGCAGCATTGCCACATCACCTCACGCTTATCTAATTGGAATACCACGTGTTTGCTACAGTGGTTCTTGAATTTTTCATGACGTCTTAGGTGAACGGAATGACAGAGCATGAACGGCGCCTGGTGCCTGTGCTGAGGGCCATTTAGCCAAAACTTTCAAAATATTAATTTTTTTAATTATATTTTTTGAATTGTTTTAAATATTTCTTTTACTTTTTAGTATTCTTGAATAATTTTTATATTATTTTGGGTCAAGTCATGGTCATAGTCATATTCAAGGTCAAAGGTCAAGGTCAACTGGATACAAGATGGTGGTAGGGTGGCATCAAAACATGACGGCCGGCAGGCTACTGGCTTCTACTCCGGACTCCGTTGTCCCCGTTTTCCCTTAATTATTCTACCTATATTAATTAAAGGGGAGAAAATTTATAAAAATTTAAAAGAACTACAGGCTGTTAGTGGTCTGTCTTTAAATCCTATCCCAAAGCAACAATTATTTCTTTTTTATTTAATTTTTATATTCTAGAAAACACCCGCATAACGAAACGTTCTGATTTATTTTCGCAATATCTATTTATAAACTGGGTATATACAAAAATTAGTAAAACATCTAGGAGATTTGGCGTGAAAACAAGTAGTTAGTGCCATACTGCCATGTGAGGAGTAATGTTGGCTACGGTCTGGGGCAACAGCCAATATACAAACATCTGAGGCACTATTGAACACAGAACTGTGGAGTCTAGCCAACAGGTTATCGAACTCGCGAAATTTCCCTATCCCTAGTAATATAATGTATTACAAAATACAGTTGCAAGGACCATCTGAGGCACTATTGAACACAGAACTGTGGAGTCTAGCCAACAGGTCATCGAACTCGCGAAATTTCCCTATCCCTAGTAATATAATGTATTACAAAATACAGTTGCAAGGACCATCTGAGGCACTATTGAACACAGAACTGTGGAGTCTAGCCAACAGGTCATCGAACTCGCGAAATTTCCCTATCCCTAGTAATATAATGTATTACAAAATACAGTTGCAAGGACCATCTGAGGCACTATTGAACACAGAACTGTGGAGTCTAGCCAACAGGTCATCGAACTCGCGAAATTTCCCTATTCCCTAGTAAAATAATGTATTACAAAATACAGTTGCAAGGACCATCTGAGGCACTATTGAACACAGAACTGTGGAGTCTAGCCAACAGGTTATCGAACTCGCGAAATTTCCCTATTCCCTAGTAAAATAATGTATTACAAAATACAGTTGCAAGGACCATCTGAGGCACTATTGAACACAGAACTGTGGAGTCTAGCCAACAGGTCATCGAACTCGCGAAATTTCCCTATCCCTAGAAATATAATGTATTACAAAATACAGTTGCGAGGACCATCTGAGGCACTATTGAACACAGAACTGTGGAGTCTAGCCAACAGGTCATTGAACTCGCGAAATTTCCCTAGTAAAATAATGTATTACAAAATACAGTTGCAAGGACCATCTGTTTCTCGCGAAAAGATTTATGCGCAGACTATAATTCAACTTCTTACGCGCAGGTTTGCCAATGTCCTTAGGCTATTGGCTGCGTGTCTGTGTAAGAGGATATTTTATACTTGATTGGGCCAATCAGAATAAAGTTACCCCAACAATGGACGTCCGTGATTGGCTGGCAGACACCTATGACGCGTACGAGTTAGAAACGCCCAACCGCGATGCCGGTTCTGAACTAACGTGTGTTGGAGTATAACTAGTCGCGGAATCATTTCAAGGAAACAGGTGGCCCTATCAATTGCAAATTGTTATTAGCATAATAAAATTCTGTTAGTTAGAATTTTTTGTTCTTTAGCTGCAGGCCCAGTGGTGGCTGCTCTAGCCCAGAGTAGATGAGTGAGCGCACAAGCTCGAAATGGCGTGGATGTTCATTTGTGAGCGTTGCCATTCTCTGATCGGCTGCGTCGGGTTCTGGGAACGGTCCGTGTGTTTGATTGGTTACACTCTGTTGCGAAAAGTTTCCCTTTCGTTGAACTGCCGGCTGGCTTGAAGATTACCAGGCGCTGATTGGCGAACGCCACGCCAACATTTTGTTTGCCGGTGAGACCATTTCATTGGCTTGTGCGGTCGAGGTTTCTCATTATAAGCGATTTTTTTCACTCATGTATTTTGTTACTGGATGAACTTCATTTTACATGTCCTATTATACTGCAGGCAAATGATATACATTAGATATCACACTTTTTTCAAAGTTGCGTGGCTGTTAGTAGCTCAGTAAACTTTCAAATGGATTCCACCATACAGAAGCAACCAGAAAGAAATTAAAATCTGTTTACCTAACTCTTCCCGAGAAAAGCAAAATTTTCTACTAGTAAGCAGACATGCCTGCGAATATGCATTATTGTTTGGCAGCAGACTGTAATTAAAGTCAGTGGGCAATTGCAAATTTTACTTCCGTCTTTGGCTTACAATTGGTTTGGTACGCCCCAACGACACTTGCGCTGCGACAAGCTTTCAAAGTTTGATTGTCCGGATCCCGTAATGTGTTGTAACGGGTTGATGAATTCGATTGAAGACCAGTAGCAAATGAAATCATAGATTCTGCTCAGATAGTTATAAACTAGAAAAGTGTATGTTGTCGCTGGACGATAACGCGAATTTTGCAGAGCTTAGCTTATGAAAATCGAAATCTTATTCATCTGCGAAAAAGTTTACGCGTAGGCTAGAATTAGTATCCTATACCCACACCTGAAGCGAAGCTGTGTTTTGGTTATCTATACGGATATCTGATCTCCAGGAAAAGCGTCCAATTGCACGTTTGACTTGACTATCCTGCGTACGTGTAGTTTTGACGTGAATACGTAATTATATTTGCGACCGTAATGGGAGGCATTCCAGAAAATCCAATGATAACAAAATCGGGGGATATAGTTTGGCATTGCAGCTCCGAATCTATCGTCTACATTCAAAATTCAATTACACCACTCGATTTCCAAAGGATCGAAGAATATGTTACGTTGAGCGAGGACTGCGAAGCATCGCGCGCGGAGACACCCCCCCCCCCCCCTTTTCCATAACGGAGGCGGAGGGATGGGCGCCGCAATTTTGAG
This sequence comes from Dryococelus australis, assembly GCA_029891345.1. NCBI lineage: Eukaryota > Metazoa > Arthropoda > Insecta > Phasmatodea > Phasmatidae > Dryococelus > Dryococelus australis. The sequence continues at coordinate 15,626,148 of CM056996.1, read as the reverse complement.
TTCGTTTCTCCGCGTCTCATAAATTCCGCATAGTATAACTTTTGACTAGGAGAAACTACGATGCTCGTTTTAGTTCCAATAAACAGATCTCGTCATGATCAATCGGTTGTTTATATAAAAACATTTGTGTGGTGTGGCGTGATTATGATGAAATTGCATGAGCTTAATGTAAAAAATTAAGAAAACTTAACACAATTTCAGCTTATACTCGTCAAAAAGTCAAGTCGAAATACAGAAATCGTATATGATGGGAAAGAGCATCTAAAAAAAATTCCAGTGATACCCATGAGACTCCGTATGATCGAGTGAGGCGGTGCCGGGAATGTAAAAATTTCATCAAGGCGTCCGAGCGTGTCAACGTAGACGTGTTCACGCAAAACAAACGGCCATGTCCCCAACACAGCCATACCCAATTTTTCTTTGGATATTCTCCACGTATCTTCGTAAGAAGACGTCCTGCTGTTAGACCGGACCAATCAAAATTAGGTTGATTCTGTACTGAACTTAAGTGGTTCGTGGACCTGCACTTAAGAAGCGTCACAAATAAAATCTTCCAATTTGCAGACGTGGATCTGAGTAAAGACGTTTAAAAATTCAACTATAAAGGAATTTTTTTATTTTGTGAAAATCCGATGTCCTTTGTTATTGAGAGACACTCGCGAAATTCGCGTTATTTTCTTTTCGAACCACGACACATGTGCGTTCACTTGCTCTGCACTTGTCGCGTTGTCGTATTTAATTCAAGACGTCATGCGTTAGCTATCCACCGATGGATAAACATCTTAGTCTACAACTGTTCGCGTGACAAGTGCAAACCTGTCAGAGGAAAAATGGCTCGGTATGTAGGCAGCAGCTAAGAGCTAGCGAAGCCATCTCAAGCATATAAATGAATGTAAAGTCTAGCAAGATTCCGAATAACAACTGGAATATTAATATGTAATAGTTGACCATGTATCTTTGCGAGCGTATACTATCTTACTCGATTTGGCCAAGTAGAAAATAGTTACTTCCATATTGGATATTTGCGTTTCACGGGGAGACCTCTAAAATACGCAAGCATTAAAATAATCGAATCGACGATTCCAAAGTGTGTTGAAATACAAAAAAAAAAAAATGCATTTTTTTTTTGCACGTGCGACGGGTGTACTCGCTTAAGACTTCAGGATTAACGGAGCAATATTTTGGTCCTTCCTGTACTTGCATTTATACAGTAATCTTCTACCTATCTCAGCTGGTATATAACGTGCCGGAAGTCTAGCTACTTTGGTATAGGCTGTTCACGGTAAAATGAGCACTTTTGAAAGCCCTGCTTAAGATCTACTTGTATCCACGTGGTATCTTCTTCCGCCTTATGTAAAATGAACATTGCCACGGGCTTCAGCGCTTTATTCCTGCGTCCGTCAAGCGAAAATACAATTATTAGGAAGTGAATCTTTAAAAAACCTGCTCGTTGTTACACTTCTATGCATTTAAAAAGCAGAAAGTGAATGAAATAATTTTACGTATCACAAAGACCTAACACATTTCATTTGACGTTAATATATGAAACTACTATCCATACTTTGTTACCAACTTTACCGGGCGCATGTCACTCAGTGCGCCTGTTAGACTATATGCAGGCAGGACCAGTGACTTTTATCTAAGGTTGATTTCGAAAGCGCTCACTTTATCGTGAACAGGTTTTATAAACAAGTTGTGTACCAGACAAATAAGGTTACCCGCGGGGTAGAGAAAGGATTTATTGGACTCGGATTCTTCTGCTGTTTACACTGGCGGTCAATAAATGGTTGTTCGTGCACAACGCAGCACTTCCTCTGATCGCGGACTGGAGTTTGAGAAAGGGTAGTATTGAGAGCCGACAAGGGTGAGCAGCGCAGGAATGCAAGGGCACGGAGAGATGGGAGAAGCTCGAGGAAACCCGCCGAGAAGAGACGTCATCCAGCGTGATTACCAGGGGGACCGACCCAGCCGGGAATCGAGCCCGGTTTCACCTTGGCGAGGGGCGAGCTCTCTTCCCCGCTGCGCCACCGCGGCCCCCGGCTCGTGGGGGGGGGGGGGGGAGTGGAACTTCGCTTGAGGAGCGGTTCACGGAACCGCAATCGTCCGATGAGATGCGACGCGACCCGGCCCGGGGTTCATTAAGGTAATTACACATGCGGTCGTCAGTCGTACGACCTCGCACTATCCACCCACACAACTCACCCTGGTCGGCTCCCAGGGCGGACACGCTGCTCGGTCGCTTCCTTCCATCCTTCCCTTCTTCGTTCTATAACCCCCCCCCCCACCCCCTGCACACACTCACACCCCCGGGGACAAACGCGGCGGACTGAGTAATCAATTAGCAGGACAGGACTTTCCCCTCCGTAATCTCACCCCTCCCCCCCCTCCACAACATTAACAGGCCACGTTCCCCTCTCTCCGTTCGCGTACCGCCGACCTTGAACGTACACTAACGACGGCGTTGGAACGGTTTTGGACTTCTCGCGTGAGTTGCCAAAATCGGCTCTTGATTTGCAATTAGCTTTGACTAATTAATGTAATTAAACTACGATACCATGTTTATGTTCAGTTCTGTACAACCTAAATATACTGCATCCTCATCAAATTAACAATCGGAATATAAGTATGCAATCCATTCACGGTTTATGAATCCCTGCTAAAGTTCTACTTCCAGGATATTCCTCCGCCTCGTGCAAAAAAAAAAAGTCGAGTCTAGAAAATGATACCACAGGGACGGTGTACCGTATTCGTGGGTGCTCAGTGTAATAATATTTTGCGTAAGAACTACTTCTAACTAGACAATGCAAACAAACCTATTTTTTCACCGTTTTTATTTATATTAATTATCAATTAAATATTATAAATAAAATATAAGCAGTAGATGAATTCAGCCAAGAATAATATACTTTTATGTTAACAGGAAAATTAAACGCTTGTAGTTCATTACACACTTCGAAAACAACTAGACACGTCATATATGGGGTGATTATTCTAACATGTGTGAAGTAACTGTGAATTAACTATAGTAAATAAGTTCACATAGACGAAGTGTCGTGGTGGTTCCTTTGAAGTGTTCACTCGAACTCGAACTGCAGGCGTTGGCTACTCCTTCCTGTCTTTGCCGCGTACAGGGGAATGATATCCCGTGACAATAACTCAGCAAAGGTATATATCCCAATACGGTAGCGCCATTTCATACGAAAATTTAACTGGATGTTTTGTAGTGACCACACTGAATCCAAAATACAAACCGACGAAAATCTGCACTAAGAAATAAGAAAATATTTTTTTATATCAATTGTGACCGTGCATTACCGCGTTTCGGTATATGTTTGACTCGTGTTCTACGCCGATCACCAAAACAACTCAAATTTGGTTTCGTACTCTTTAATACTGGTTTAATTTAATTGTTTTCCAGTTGATTTGTTAAAAAAAATTCTTATTTTTTTAAATGAATTAGTCGCTTAAATGCAAATTTTATTCTTTGGTATTTATTTGGCTATATGTAGAGATTCCTAATTGCCAGTTTTGTTGTTAAGTTTCTATTTGTATATTGGTAGAAAAATCATTTGTCTTTATTTACCTACTTTCTTGGTCATATTTTGCAGTTAAGTCGGCAATGTTCAAAGGCCATATAATGAAATTACATTTTATTTGCTAAGATTCGTAAACACAAACATAGGATAATTTTTTTTCTATAATTGGTTGAAGGCTCTTTATAGCAGTTTTTTTTTTCTCGTTGCAACAGAGTAAGCAAGTCCACAGATGTGAAATATCCGCTTACACCACGAACTTCATCCGCACACGCCCGCAAAATGGCGCCACTGTCCAGCAACCTGTTAGCATGCCGTTTGCCAATCAGCCCCTAGTCATTCACTCGCCAGCCGGCAGCCCAGCCAATAAGGAATCTTTCGAATCAAGCAAATACCAATCAGACACGATGCCCGTCCTCGCACTCTAGATTCGAATCAGTGGGAAATCACTGATTCGCAGTGAAATTAAACTGTTCGAATCAGTGAAAATGGCTCCACTTAGAATCAGTGGAAAACCACTAATTGTTTCAGTCAAAAAATTTCACTTATTTAATTAGTGACGTGAAATTATTTCACTGATTGAATAAGTGACAGCCGACTACAGTGGTGAATTATGTATTGTTTTTATTGGTTGTAGGCAAATAATTACGTAAAATAAACATATTTAGAATAATTTAGTATTTATATTGCGCAATTTTCCGTTACTTGAGAAAGTGGGAAAGTTCTCGGAGGCGGTCAGGATTAAACACACACACACCTTGGCTCTAGTCCATTACCTTACCATCTTCGCTATCACGCCAAGGTGAAATTGTGAGAGGAAAATATTTATCTTATAGTTTCACCACGAAATAGTGAAGGTTTGAATTCAATGCTCTTAATTTTCGTTTTTGGTTTAATTGGTACGTTAGGGTTTTTAAAACGAATTGTATATAAGAGTGCACTCTCTTCACCACATTATTTGCAGTTTAAACCTTCAAACAGAGCGCTGTGGCGATTACATGAAAACGAAAGACGTAAGAACGGAATGAAAGGCTGTGTGTTCATATTACCTCATAAAACGGCGTTTTGAAAGATGAAAAACCTTTTTAGAAAGTATTTTGTATTGGTTTTATTAGTTTATTCGTTGTTATTTCACTTGGTACACGCTGTTTAACGGCCATTTTTAAACTCTGTTTGGCACCCGATTTTACACGCTGTTTAAGGGCGTGCCTACGTTTGTCCGTTCCTGTGGAATTGTCTGAAGCTCGGCGTCAAATGACGTCACATTGACGCGGTCTGAACATGGTCTACAAATGCAGTGTCCGAAGTGAGCTTTCAGAATCTACCACTAGATAGCACTAAATTTCGCACATTATTTGTTGTTACGTAGTGATGTTTAAATTTGCTAGTTTATTGCTTATTTAATGTTCACGAAATGGTTGATTTGAATAATTATTTATAATAAATGCCTCAGCGGGTTTGTTTCAAATAAGTTCACCAACTGACATCATAATTTTTATTTTAAACTTACGTTTGAAAAGTTTTAGTCTTCAAATAAATTTGTTCAGACCGAATGAAGACATCACTAATTATTTATTATCATTTCATCATATTTGTTTTTAGAAAGCCCACCTTGCACACGCATTTTTTACATTACTAACGTAAATATTTCAAGAACGCTTCAACTTGGGACACAGGTTGACTTGGGACACGGCAGCTTGGGACAGCGCCATGACGTCAGATGGTCACGTTCACCAATCAGCGCATTCTTGTCCTAAGACACGTTGCGATAGCCAATTGTGTCAGGCCCTAACTGATCCACCAGTCAAAAATAAACGACTGAGTAAACAGGGAAACAAATGAGTGATGAATCAGTGGAAAATGTTAAGTGAAAAAATCTGGTATTTTATCATCTATTCATCATTTAAATTCACTGAAGTGACTGCCGACAGAGTCACCGAAGTAGATGCATTGATTATGTACGATTCGCAATTTCATTTCTTGGTCAGTCATGAAGAGTTATTTTAACATAGTTTGAAAAAAAAATGCTTTAATTTTTTAGCCTGAAAATACATGCGTCGGAATCTGGCAATCATCCCTTTCAATTACAAACATTTTGTAAGGGGTGTTTTACGTACTATATGCTCTTAAATGTATGTCAGAAGTTTTTAAACGTTGAGACTAGAAGCAGTAAAACACAAAATTATATAATCATTGTTTTTTTTATGCTACATATCTTCAAATTTTGTTCAGAAATTGGCTGCTGGTGTGGTGAGAAACTATTCCCATATTTTGCTGTTTTTTTTTATTTGTATTTGAGCTTTTCAAGAACTGAAAGTGCGTGTGTATATTCGCCTGTGTAAAATTGGCGCTCACTTATGACATTGGTTCACGTGGTACAATATTCGGCAGAAAGTTCAACTGCCACTGGCTGTAGCATTGTGACGTCAGCGCTTTACTCTACCTGTCGTACAAACGGCATTATTTACTTACGCATAAATGAGATTTGATGTGGCTTTGTTTTGCTTGCAGTGAGCATTAACACAAAATTTGTTGGTATTTATTTAACATGTTTACTTAGCCTATGTGGTTTTTGGATGATACGAAACAGGTGGGAAAAAAAACAACTTTTCACAAAAATGAAAATATCTCCCCGAGGTCATGTATCAGCAACTGTCTCATATACTGATAAAATAAATCATAATTTGGAACAAAACCGCATGTAATAGAATAAGTTGGCATATACCAGTCACCCGTGTGAAATACGCAGTAAAATAATTTAACGCCTTCAGGTATAATCCTGTTCTTTTTATGTGGGTACGTCACTCTGGATTAAATTTGAGCTGCCCAGTTTACAAAAGGTCAGCGAGCAGTTTCGTTATTAATTATCAGTTCTTCGTTACGTAGCAATAGAGTGATGAAGATGGAAAGGGTTCTTTCGAAAAATAAAAGAGAATTTTCTCTTCCTGCAAACGGAATGGGTACATGAGTACAAAAAAAAAACATCTTTTTAATAGAAATAAAAAAATCTTCAGTTCAGTGACATATAGATCGTACTCCGCAGTTTTTTTTTTTTGTAAATCTGATCCACAAGTAATCAGTGCTTGTAGGGTACTGTCTCGTCAAAAGTTAGCGCTACTCTCGACCGGAAACGTGTTATGAAACAGGTCTTTTTGGAGTTGTTTTGTTGACGTTATTGTGAGTGTAAGCAAATTCTCAATTTAACGCTTTCTATTCATGACTGATTTAGAACTGATGGTGATATAAAAAAGTAATTTTTTCTGTCACCAGATTAGTTGCGTTGAATGACATTATACTCGCTTCTCGCAACAGAATGAATGGCGTGACTGGTGCATATTGCATAAATGGGTATTAAACATTGAATAAACCAGACGATAGTCAAGAAAGTTACACCAAAGGACAACGCACCGCATTCATGCGCACTGTGTTTATTTCGATTTTGCATGAGAACTATTTCTTACCCGTCACTACCAACACACTTATTTTCTCCCTGTTTCATTACTATTACATATAATTGAATATTATAATTCATAGATTAAATATAAGTAATAGTTAACTTTACCCCAAAAAAAGATACTTTTACGTTAAAAACAAGATACATAACATATTTAGAAAACAACCAAACCCGTTACACATGGGGTGATTTTTCAAAGGTTTCATTGAAAAAGTGTAAAGATACTGCGAACATGCTATATGCTTCACTTGTACTATTCTGGATATAAGTATCCTACATCTGAACCCTGTCCAAGATTACAGACAGACGTACTGAAAAGATTATTCTTTTCGCTACCAGTGGCAAAAATAGGGGGTAAGTTGCGGAGTCATCGTGTAACTTATAAACGAAGCTATACTTGAACTTACCTATATTGCGCTTTCTTCATACGCACAGTCAAAGAAAACCTAAGGTTTCAGGGTATGGTTGGCAATAACCTGTAAGATAACTGATGCGTGGCGTGAACTTCGGCGCGAAGTGAACCTTAAGCACGTGTTACTGCTAGAGATCAGCAGAATTCGTATTATGGTTTGAAGACCGAATATACTTCAAACTAGTGTGTGGTTCTACTAGGTTTGTCATCGAATACGCGCTTTTTTGTAACGCCTTGGATGGCTTTGCACCAATAGGACAGAACTAACGATAAAATTGTCCAATCACTTGCAAACCAAGTAAAAAGAATAAAAGTGGGGCAGTATATTGCCACAAGCCAACAAACAAGCCGCGCTGTTTCGTATAGATAAAGGGCAGTGAAATCTACTTTGAAACCAGACAATAGCGCATATTTAGCTTGTGTCTAGGTCTGGTTATACACTGGCTGTTTCTACGTAGAGCCTATTCGATGTTGGTTTTCTGATAGCGCCATATATTCGCTGACGTTGCAAACACGTACGCGTTTGTACACTCAAGCAACTTAAAAGTTGATATATTTATATATCGGTTAATTTACGGATTCCGAAGAGTAGGCGAACATAAGTGCAGTGTTTACCAAGGCCTAACACCACCACAACTACAGCATCCTTGCAGCGACGCTTCTAAAGAAGCCGGTGGTGTATCGGAACAATAAAGTTTACTCCTGCTTTTGTGTAGTGGCGTAACACATTGAGGTCTGCACACATTTACTGGCACTTAAGACAAATAAGAAGTGAGTCACCTATATCCACTACTACAAAAACATTGGTTCTGTTGATGTCTCTGCTAGAACTCACCATCGTCGTATTGGTCCATGCCACGCCGGAGACTAAGACTGTACTTTACAGCGTTCATTATTGGGCTGTCATTAACCAATGGAGAGCCGATCCGATATTGCCCAAATCAAATGTCCTTTATTGTACAAACGGATTTATAATCAATCATGTCCCTTTGAGTGGACATGAAAAAATAAATTCTATCGTTAGCAGTATCATTGTTACTGCACCGTCGTGTTATCGTGAGGTGATATTAAACACTTGCCTAACAAAGATGTCACATCCATGCGAGATTTGTTATGAAAAAATAAAAGAACTTTTAAAATTAGCTTTGCTCGAGCTACTCTCGAGCATAGTTTTCCAAGTGATAACATAATTTCTTCTCTTAATTGGGTACTTTTAACACCAATAATGCAATTCTTTTGGAACACCTGAAAGGAAAAATGGCTCAGACAGACTTTTATTTATTGTTTTGAGTCTTTCAAATATCAAATATTTGTTACCATGCCATACAAAGTGTAAACAAGACATATGTCGTTGTCATCTGCAATAAACTGAGGGCTTTTTTCGGTGATAGTAATGTGGACTATCTGTAAAGAAGAGAAGCACAGTTCATAATCAATTACGTAGAGTAAAGGTCATTGAACACTTAGTCAGATTGTGTGCAAAATCGCCCAACTATTGCCTCACCGCGCAACATTATACATAATCGCGGACAAAGGGTCTAAATGGGCAAAGATTTAAAATAGGGGGCTACTGAACTTCGCTCAAGTTGCGAAAGAAATATATAAGTACTCCTGTCTGAAGTTTATTTGTCCTCAGCACATCTCACGAATTTCCCGAGTATCTTACTACGGCAAACCGCAGAATAACTAAGTGGAGAGATCTAGGCGGCTCTTAACATCGATGTTTTGATTGAGAGCCGATGAGGATGAAGTGAGGTGAGGATGGATCAACGCCGGAATGTAAGGGCGGGAGTAAGCGGGAGATATCCTAGATAACCCACCGACCAATGTCCCCGTCGGAAATCGAACCTGATTCGTCTGTGTGAGAGGCGAGTATTCTAACCCCTAAGCCACCGCGGCCCCAATAACTGAGTATATCATCATGAAATGGCGTGGCTGTCTCCTTAAATTGAGCGTTCCCATTCACTGATCGCCTACGCGACGCTCTGGAAAGAGCAGTGTTTCTAATAGGCTATTACTTGTTGCATTTCGTTTCCTTCTGGTTCGGGTGCCTGTGCAAACGTGGATTTTTACTACCTGTGAAGGTTAACCCCCACTGAAAAATTACCTAATGAATTTTTACTCCCTGTCACAGGGATTCCAAAGAAAAAAGAAAACCAAGTTAAATGAATTCTTACTCCCCAAAACAGGTCGAAAGTTGATATATGCCATTATGCATTACGCCATTATATAAGCACATATGACCGCCATTTTCGAACCAATTGACTTAGAGACACAGAAATTGAATTGTAGATAATACATCGGTTCCTAGATTCCCATATAGCCCGGCTGTTGGCATACCGTCTTCCATCACTAATGGTCGTATGTGTGAGAAGCTACTTTCTAATTTCACTAAGCCAATGAGAAAACAGACACATAAGATGTAACGGTTATGACTGATTTTTCAAACTGTCAAGGACTGTCAAAAATGCATCGTTCAATCAGGAAAGGATCAAAACTAGATATATGTCTGCTCAAAAATTGTTCATAGCTTTTAGGTGTTGTGTATACTCCGCTTTCATCAGGTAGCTTATCTGTAAAATTACTTCATGTGGTTACTCCCACCTCAGTAATCTGTGAATTATTTTTTAAGTGTTGTCTTCAAGTGACACTGGGCGTCTGAAGTAACATACGCATTTCACGGCATAGCTTACGAAATTGTTCAAGAGTTTCAAACGTAATTTTTATACTCGTAAAGAATACATAAATTACTTGCATTAGTTTAACACATTGAGGTCTGCACACGTTTACTGCTGCTTAAGACAGATTAGAAGTGAGTCACCTACATCCACTACTGCAATAACACTGTACTGTTGGCGTCTGCGTTAGAACTCACCATCGTCTGTTGGTATATTCCACACCGGACACTACCCTCTACTTTACAGCGTTCATTATTGGCAACCAATGGAGAGCCGAGCTGATATTGACCCAATCAAATGTCCTTTATCTTACAAAAGTGTTTACAATAAGTCATGTCCCTTTGAGTGGCTATAACAAAAATTAATCCTGTCGTTAGCAATATCATTGTTACGGCGCTGTCGTGTTCTTGTGAGGTCATGTTAAACACTAGCCGAACAAAGGCTGTACATCCATGCGAGTTTTGTTCTGAACAACAGAGATATAAAAATTATCTTTGCTCGAGCCACACTCGAGCAAAGTCTGCAAAGTGCGAAATAATATCGCAACAGTTTCACGTATTAAGCGTTATCAAAGTTTTTTTTTTTTATTCGGAACTTAAATTTACGGTTAGATAACAGATAAGACCTACTTAACCCATTCGGACCGAGTGTACACATTTGTGTAAAATACACACGTGTAGGTAATTTTTGATCAATAGTGCACACTGCGAAACTCAGTGACCAATGATCTTACATGTGAGTAAATGATTCGCAAGCCGTCTTGCTGGTCTAGGCTCTAATTGGCTCATCTAACTGTAGCCTTACATATAGCATACAGCTTATTGGCTATGACAGCGGAAGAAGTGTCACGTCGACTTTAGTACAGCATGCATATTTAATTTATTTGCTACACTTGAAATAGTAAATTAAAGTGGGGCTGAAAGGGTTAAGATTAGAGCGAGGAAACAGGAGCTTACACAGCCAAGTACGAGTTCGAATGCCGTTCGCCAATCAGCTCCTGGAAACATACTCGCCAGCCGGCAGCCCAACCAATAAGCAACATTCCGCAGCATGCAGCAGCCAACCAGACACAAGGTCCTGTTCCCATAGCCTCGCGTAGCCAAGCAGCACACGAGCGCGTCCACATCAAAGGAACTGCTACACCATCTCGTCTACATCTACTATATGGCGAAATACTCATAAAACCGTAGTACGACCTCCAAAGACAACGCGTGCATTGTTCCTCTTTATAATCCATTCCCGGTTACTTCGCACTTTTCTGAAGCCGTGCTAAAGTTCTACTTCCAGGATATTCCTCCGCGTCGTGCAAACTAAGTTTAACTAAGTCTAGAAAATCGGCACCAAATGACGAAGCGCCGAAATTTGTGCGCACCCAGTTGTAATAATATTTTGCACGAGAACTATTTCTTACAAGGCGCTACCAACTCAAAAATATTTTCTCACTGTTTTTATTCGTATTGATTATATTGTCATATAAGTAAGTAGATGATCTATGTCTGTCTGTCTGTCTGTCCGTCTTTAATACCTCTAAGTCCCTTGAAACTCAACAGAATTTTTTCAAATTTTGCAGAGCGAATCCTCAGGGTAAAATACAGGTCACGTTCGAATTTCACCAAGATTAGATTACTCAATCATTAAATTTTACCCTAAAAACTCATTTTTCAATTACTTTTTCCTTTGAAAAGTTTTGTTTTAATGCAGAGAGAATATTGCATAGAGATATAAAGGAAATGAAATATCATTTTTGTTTTCTTTCAATCTCTCACTTCAATGTTAAGTTAATTAAGTGGGGCCACAGCGGCTCAGTGGATAGAGTGATTCCAAGTGGGGCCTTAGTGGCTTAGTGGATAGAACTATATCAAGTGGGGCCGCAGTGGCCAAGTGGATAGATATATAACAAATGGGGCCTTAGTAGCTCAGTGTATAGAGAGATTCCAAGTGGGGCCGCAGTGGTTCGGTGGATAGAGCGATTCCAAGTGGGGCCTTAGTGGCTCAGTGGATAGAGCTATGTTAAGTGGGGCCGCGGTGGCTCAGTGGATGGTACTATATCAAGTGGGGGGGCTTAGTGGCTCAGTGTATATAGCGATTCCAAATGGGGGCTTAATGCCTCAGTGGATAGAACTATGTTAAGTGGGGCCGCAGTGGCTAAGTGGATAGAGAAATATTAAATGGGATCGCAGTCGATTCAATATTGAGTTAATTTCACATAACTTCATTATTACCTACATATATCTATGCAATATTTTTTTCAGTCTTTGTATGATAAACAAATTTTTTAACATGGTAACTGTTCTAGCTCCGTAACTATACAAAAAAAAGGTCCCGGCCAAAACCCCTAGTAATTTATCAGCAAACTACAGGTAAAAATTCAATTTAACGAAAAATAACATAATTTTATGTTAACAGAAGTATAAAACGCCTGTAATACAAGGCATATTTAGGAAATAACTAAACACATCATATATGGGGTGATTTTTCAGAGGTTCTATTCAGAACGTGTGAAGAAACCACGAATAGACTACAGCTGGCTGGATAGAACTAAGAAAATGTTCTGAGAAAGGGATTCTCCTAGCACCTCTATCTTCGCGTCTGTGTGGCAGAACCCGAAACTATACGTTAACTAGAGGGTAACACCTACCGAGAGTCCCCTCGAAGAGCTGCGGGCTCAGTACGCCCTTACAAGGGCGCGGATAATTGGCGACTTATCCTGAGTGTGCCGCCGTAGTGTAAATGTGCGGAGGCTTCATTTCATTTAAGTCGATTCCCTCTCATGCTCACTACAACAATGACATTAATTTACACCTTTAGGGCCTAAGTCTGAATACAGTTCGGACTATTAAAGTATACATTTTTTACAGCCGTGAAATTTTTCACTGCTCCCCCAATTTATAACAGAAGTGTAAAGTGTACAAAAACAAAGCAATAATGCTACCAGAATAAAATTATATTCTTAACTCTTTAAAGAATACCACCAAGAGAATCTTGGGCTGGGATTCAGTGACTATTTATTTCTCCCATCAAAAAAACTCGGATGGAAATAGTTTCATTGCTGTAGCAGTGTTTATGCTGATGCAATAAGAACCGTACACTGTGGTCAGTAATACATCTATTTATTAAAGATAATTTTTGAATACCTGCTCGACTGGACATTATCGATTGTATGACCTGCGTTATTAATGGAGACACCTAATTTTTGAAGCACTTTTAGCGCAGATACATTTCGGCGATTGGATGGTAGATAAATATACTGCTACGTGTCTTACACGCCAGCCCGCGAATCACAGACGTTCGATGTCGGAGTAACATAGGTTTTATTGGCCAGTCAAATGACAACAATGACACTTATTCAGGTGTATATATTTCGACTGACAGCCAGTCAGTAACGGAAAGTGTAAATTAGTACCTTAACTATTTCAGATTCACTTTAACCAGGACAGTCACGCACTAATTTCCGAGTTCAGCTCTTGCAATCAGGTCTTTTTTTTTTTTGTACGAGCTGCAGATAGTTGTGCTCAGCACTTGTATTGCAACCAAAGGACATCGTGCAGCATGATGTCAGTGATATCAGCACCGACCATTCACGCCAAAGATACCGTCTACAGTTCCCGTGTCAGATCTATTTGTACTCGCCTTGTGTATTCCTCCGACATATGTGAAATAAACATTGCCATGGGCCTCGTCACTTTATTCATCCGTCGGTTAAGTGAAACTATGAAATTAATAGAAAAGTAAATTTACAAGTCTTCTCATTTTTACGCTTCGATGCGTAAAAAACGGAAATCGAAAGAAATAAACTAAATGGTCGCAAATGGTTACCTAACAATTTATTATTCGACGTTAAATATATGGAACTACTTCCCTTCCATCGTTACCAACTTTTCTGGGCGCATGTCACTCAGTAAGTCCGTTAAAATGTATGCCGGGCAGGAGCAGTGACATTTCTCTAAGGTTAAATTCGAAAGTGCTCACTTTATCGTGAACAGCCTTTAATAAATATCATTCATGTAGACACAGGGATGAAATGGGTTAATTTGCATGGTCAGGGGTTCCGAAAAATACATTTTATTATGAGTACTGTAATTAAGTCGACATAACACACGTCATAACCAACAAAGTGTAGGCTTCGTGTTCTACAATATTAAAATGGATAATTCGTAACCTTTAACAGTGGCAAGGTTTAGGATTCAGATACCCATAGGGGATATTATTGGGCTTTGAGGCTTACAGTGTACGGCACTGGCCAAAAAAAAAAAAAAAAAAAAAAAAAAGATTCCCGTTCGCTTTGTACACAGTTGTTGAGATGAGAGATTTGGGCGGCTCTTAACAACGAGGTCTTGAGAGCCGATGAGGGTGAAACGAGGTGAGAATGAAACAGCACCGGAATGCAATAGCGAGGGAAACAGGAAATTCCCGAAAAAGAAACCGGGCACTTGGACATCGTCTGGCACGATGCCCACTTGCGAAGATCCAGGAGTGATCCGGACTGGGATTGAACCTGGTTCGCCTTAGTGGGAAGTGAGCAGGCTAACCGCTCAGCCACTGTGGCCACGGCTGTTAAGAAGGGTTGTCTTAGTGAGGGGAAATTTGTTCTTCGGATCGTCTTAAACATGATACGATCATAATTTCTGTACGTTTTCTAGTAGCCCAGAGTCGTTCAGGTAGTTCCAGAACTCCTGTGGTTCAATGACATCTGCCTGCACTTGCTTTTATTACCTCAAAAATATACGCGCAGGCTTTCTTAATGCTATTCGCCGCGAGTCTCTGCAAGCAGACAATTATTCTTGGTTGGGGGAAACACTTTTCATTTACTACGGCAATAAACATCCCACATATGTGCAAGCAAGCACCCTAGAAAATTGCCAATTGAAATAATTATATTACGTTTGTAGAGCTGAGTTAAAATGTTTAAATTTGAATTATTTTAAAGAAAAGATTTATTTATTATAGGTGCATTACTTCAGTATACCGTAAAAAGGTGTTCCTTATCATAGTAGTTTAGCTCCTTGAGTACTTCAATTATAACCTGCCAACGAATCAATTCGCGAAAAATATATAAATCTTCGCCTAGAAGAGTCATATGTGTGATGAGTAAAATAACACACTGTTTATGTGAGAATAAAAAACGGTGACTGCTACTCCAGTAGCTATTGTTGCAAATTTACAGTCAGACGTCTTATTTTAGGAACAACTATGTTCACAGCCTTTTTAGCTCTGAACGATTGCTCAGCTAATTACGGCGGATAACAGGTAGAGCTACAGAAATATCAGAAGTGTGAGTGTGGCTATTGGAGCATAGAGAGAAAGATCTATAGTGAATTATTTTGGCCACTATTTTCCGATGCACTGTGTACATACATGTGTTTTTTTTCTTCTGTGTGTGCGAATATACTTCACAGTTCCACTGATCCAGTGAGAATTTTGCACTCTAATGCCGGTATATAATATTCCGTCTGCAAGCAGCTAAGTCGTGCCATGTATGTATAAAAAAAAACTCTTGAGATAGCAGAGGTATTTATGAAGTTAAAAATATGTTGACACCGGTAAAAGTTTCGTGATCTTCTGCTGTTTCCAACACTCGTCTGAGTGGAAAAAAAAAAAAAAAAAAAAAAAAAAAAAAAAAAAAAAAAAAAAAAAAAAAAAAAAAAAACACACACACTTATATTAATAAACGGGGATTCGTAACTCTCCTTCGTACAAAACGAAATAACTGTGTAAACGTTACTTGATACGGTTTGCGCAGTAATACGTAATCGATACAGGAGATTATACTTTCTGTTAATTAGAACATAAAAAAACACCCTCATTACAATAAATGCAAGAGGTGAAATAATTATGCGCGCTTACATGGATAGCGAGGTTGGAAACAAATCACCAATCAGCAACAATTCACATTTTCCAAAGCAAAATAATATAAAATACGAAACAACGAATACTCATTACTGTCGACATTGCAGTCGTATTAATCTCTGAAATATTATAAAATATTATATACCTGATAACCTAACCGAACGGCAAAACAAAGGCGAATTCTCGGTCGAATTTTGTATATAAGTATTTTACGTTGGACCTCCATACTAATTTACACACAGCAAAGTATTAACCAGTTGGTACTTACGAAATTTGAGCAGACATTTAAGTAACCTTATTCTCTTATCATCAATCCCAGTCACATCATATTTTATGCGCAGCGACCTAGCCTTGTGGCAAGAAAAAGTTATGACTGTTGTTATTCGTTAAGAAAACAAAATTGCGAAAAATTTTGATACAAAGTATTTTCAAAACACTGTTGTTAGCGTGACAGCTGTAGGTAGGGGAATTAACGGGGTGCGTCTAGCGAGGAGAGAGGTCGCTGGGCGAGCAGCCTGTCGCAGTCGTGCTAAATTCATTTGTCTGTATCACCAGTTGCGCGTTTGGCGGTGCGTGCCGAATATTTTTGTAACAGTTAGTACACTGCTAGGCCGTCACTAGTATCAGGTGCCACCGGCCCAGTGCAGGCATCTAATTTGTCTTGCAGTTAGTTTGTTATTCTTTTATTATTCGATAATGGATGTTTTTATTTCGTTTAACTCCTTGCAGACCAATTACAAACTTTTAATATTAAAGAATCAGAATTCTTATTTGCTCCAAAAAATTATAACGTACAACCAATAATGACAGCCAATAATGAAAAAAAAAAAAAAAAAGGTTTAGACGTGCTCAGTACACTGAATCCTAGAAAGAAGTTAACTTTCTCTATGATAACATATTATTAGGAACACCCCACTTTTCTCAAAAAGATTTTCTGTCTAACCATATTTCAGAATACTGAGCTCATGTCTATTTCTGCAACTGGGTATTTTTTTTAAACTGCAACTCGCCTTTGGTGCCTGTGAATCACAGTTGAGTACTGGCAAAACCTGATTCTGATTGGTCCAGTAAATTACCGAGACGTCTTCTCACAAAGACAAGCGGCCAGTAACCCAAGTGAAACTGAAGTTGCCCATGTAGAATATCACAGCCTAGTCTGGGCGGAACTCTTAACTCGAGAATCTCATGTCCTTAAACAATAATCTCTGGTTATGACATGTACGCAAGTTTATCGCTACTGGATAAACTTTAATTCCTAACTCGCCATGCTTGGTACGCTCAGAAATGTTTTTAGTCATTGAAGTCACAGCCGCTTACTTAAGAAATATTATTACTTCCACGCAGTTGTGATTTACAGCCCCACTTGTTAAAGGTTCCAGGTTAACATATTTCTAGGTTTCACCTTTAGCGACATACTAGTGATCAGATAGAGCGCCAGTAGTTAAGGAATCTGCATTCGCAAACTCCAGCCAGACACAAAGCAAAATTATTTCATTTGGGTAAATTTCGCTGCACACGGTAGTTAATCAGACACTAGACCCGTTTACATAGCCTCGCGGCCAGTAAGCGACTGAGTTCGCTTGCAACAAACAAATCACCACGCCATTTTTATTCTGTGAACTTTCCTACTCTATGGCTCGAACCTAAACTGCTTGGCCTCCTCTCCCCCCCTCACCGGCCAATACTGCCAGGAAGGAAGTTTTGGGCTGAAGTTTTTCTTGCTTCCAAGTCTGTCACGCCTGCTCGAAATTGAGCCCATACCCTCCACACCTCCAACTCCAGCAAACTCAGCAGCATGCATGTTGCTACAGGTCAACATTCGACCTTACACCTCCACTTTCTTAACACGAAAAGCCCACCACATTCTGTTCGCTGGAGTTGTAGTCACAAAATTCATATCACAAGAAATAACTAGCTACCCTGATAATATATGTATGGCACACTAAGGTTCGATAGTCTTTTATAAGCACAGTTGATCATAATATTCGGTCTATTTAGATCAGACCCTTGAAATTCAGTAGATAGTAGTCATTTACGACCAAGAGAATGTTGATATGACACGATAATCCCTACAGGCTTTTATATGCATAGTTGACTATATCTTACGAACCAGTAGTGCTAAACATGCCAAATTCAGAATGTAGGAATTATTTCGCACCCTGATAATTTGTGCGTGACAGCTTATACCTCGGCCATATTTGGCCATCTTTTGAAAACAATTTGTGCTATTCCCTTGAAATAGAGTTGGAAGGCATCATTTTTGACCCCGATAATGTAGGTATGGCATGATAAGCCCTACAATGTTTTGTAGGCGAGGTTGGTTATGATTTTCAAACAATTTCGACTAGGCCCGTGAAATACAGTATGTAGGCATCATTTACGGCCCCCAGAATGTACAAATGACGTGGTAAGGTGTACAACTTTTTATAAATACAGTTTACTCATTTACTAATCAGTAGGGTTATGGTCTTACAACCCATTATGTAAGCAAAATATATGATCCAGAGAAAATATGCATGTGATATTATGTACTAAGATCTTTTGAATGCATATTTATGAAATTTTATAGCTTCCAAATTTGTATCACATCTTATTACTCACAACTTCTGTTTCAAATATATATGGCATAGTAGCCTTAAGTCCGGCTATAGTCATATTTTAATATAATATGCAAAACTTTCTGTTAGCCCCATAAAATTCAAATCTTTGGTATTTCTCCCTACTCTAAGAGAGCCGTTAGAGCATATTTAGCTTTAAGCACTTTTATAAGCATATTTTACAATCGTTTTCGTACTTTTGGGGGGACAGATGCAAATTTCAGATTGTTGGTGGTTCTCCCATCCTCTAACATGAAGGTTTGCTGTGTTCTGCCTCTAAACCATTTTGTAACCATAACTTCCCATCATTATCTAGCCACTGGTGATAAAGTTTCGAAGTTCAGACCATATGCGAACTTCCCGACTCCAAACGAGCTGAAACACTACTCAAGTATAAAAAAAAGGAAGGCCAAAGAGCAGGTCACATCATGCAAGGCAATACACAGGAAGCCGAGGGTCCGAAAGTCAGGAGGGATTGAGGAGGACCAGAGTTGTAAGCAAAAGGAAGACACAAAGCCTGTTATATCAAGAAACCAGAAAATTAAGAGTAACCTTCAAGAAGAAACCTCAAAATTAAACTTCAGAATAAAACCCTAGAAATAAATCCGAAAAAGAAACACTCGACGAGAGCCTGACTCCACATGAGGTCGATTGCTCAAGACTAACCCCACACAGTATTGACTTCACATTAAGTAACTTCAGATGAGGTTTTTCTGCACAAGATTGACTTCTCAAGAGAACGACTACACGCGAGGCTGACCCCACACAGAGTTGAGTCCACACAGTTATGTCTACATATGGGGTTGACTCCACGCCAGGTTGACTCAACCAGACTGATTCTACACAAGACTAACTCTGCATGAGGCTAACTCCACCCAAAATTGGCTCCATGTTGGATTTACTCCAGCTAAGACTGACTCAACCAAGACTGACTCTGCCGAAGACTGGCTCCAACGAAGAGTGACTCCACTCAAGACTGACTCCACCCAAAACTGTAGCTACACTGGAATGACACTATACAGAAATGTCTCCTTACAGAGATCGACTCTTACAGGGACCGACTCCTACCGAGACTCGACTCATGCCGAGAATTCTTCATTCCGAGGCTTACTCCTAGCGAGATTGATTCTTGCCGAGATTGACTACTAAATGAGACTTACTCCTGCTGTGACTGGCTCAAACCGAAACCAAAATCCTGATGAGATTTAACTCCTGCTGAGCGTGATTTCTGCCGAAACTGACTACCGCCGAGACATACACCTGCCAAGACTAACTCCGGTCAAGAATTTATCCTGCCAAAATAACTCCCGCCAAAATAACTCCCGCCAAAATAACTCCCGCCAAAATAACTCCCGCCAAAATTGCTCTTGCCGAGATTTACTCCTGCTAATAATTACACCCTAAGCTCGAATCAGCGATGTCAATCAGCGAAATAACATTCACTGAAATTAAGCTGATAAGCTACTGCTGATTGGCAAATCAAACAAATGAATGGGGAAAATAGTGACATATGGCAGTGGAATTCTCGACATTCAGTGGAATCAAAAATAAATTAGTGAAATTCAGACATCATATTAATTAGTTATAATGCTTATTATAAGTCGCTCAATTCTCACTGGTTTTCACTGATTTGGCTCAATTCTCACTATTTCAGGTTTAGAGTGTACTTCCGCTGGGACTGTCATATACTGAGGCCGAAACCGTGTTGAGAATGACTCCTGTTGAGACTGACTCCGGTTGAGACTGACTCCTGTTGAGACTGACTTCTGCCTACACTGACTCGTGCCGAGATATGCTCCTGCTGGGCTTGAACTGATGGCACAGTTTACGAAATATTTAGTGCCAAGCGCCCTGTTTCCCATTTCCAAACTATTCGTCTATTGCACAAATCTGCCCTCTGGAATTACTTTACGAACCACATCGGAGACTATCGATCTAGCTGCCGAAATATTTCTGATAACGCTTTATTAAGGAGCTTACGAAGTCTTACTTTACTGGTTTAGAAGGCAGGGAAGAAAGGGTTTATGGTTTAGAGGTCTCACGTGAATTTTTAGGCTTAGAGTGGATGGGCGTGTCATTTGTGGAAAATGTTGAGGAAAACAAGATCAACTTATAACAAAAAAAAAAAAAAAAAGAATTTTTTGGAGAAAATGGAAAATTTTTAAAGCAAAGGGGTAATTTTGAGGGAAAGACGGGGAAATTTTGGGCTTATATGATCAACGTAAGGGGTCAGTGACCCGGTCGGGTTAGTCCTG
Organism: Dryococelus australis; assembly: GCA_029891345.1. Classification (NCBI taxonomy): domain Eukaryota; kingdom Metazoa; phylum Arthropoda; class Insecta; order Phasmatodea; family Phasmatidae; genus Dryococelus; species Dryococelus australis. The sequence goes on along the minus strand of CM056996.1, from coordinate 15,605,372 downwards.
ATGTCCCGGACCAGGCACCAGTGTACTCAGAGCCCCATTACTGGATGACGAAGGCCAATGTCAAGTACACACAAGATGGCGACCACACCTCTGATGTCATACAAGATGGTGAACGAATCTACGAAATCAGAGCGTGTAGTCTGTGTTCCCGGATACAGATTCCGATACCCATTAACTGAAATATGTATTATATATTTTGATCTATATTATTTAAATAAAACATAGTTGAAATTAAAAAATCCCCAAAATTTAGTCCAACAAGAGAGAAATAAAACTACTGATACCTGCGTGATAAATGGTGCAGTCAGTAGGCTGCAATTTCTTCCAAAATAATATTGTTACCGCAATAATTTGAAGAGGATATAACAATTAGCGATATCAGTAAGATAAGCTCACATGTCTTCTCTACGCTTGGCTTTATTTTCACTACTGGCACCATTAGAATAAAAAAGTATCCTCTGAACAGTTTTCAGAAGTCGAAAACTTGGAAGTCAGCAATAAAGTCGTCTGATTTTTACGGCAAATTAAACCCGCCAATTAAGTGTCAATATTCCCCTTGTATGGGCGTATCTGCTGCTATGATTCGGTTTTCGGTCTTTGAGAGAAGATATTTTCTTACTTAACTAGGCCAGTCACAATCAGGCTGTCATTGTGATAAACGCTTGTGATTTGCGGACGAACGCCAAAACGCGTAATAAGTTAAATCAACGAGTCTCGAGTGTGGATCTGAGTTAAACGTATTTTATATACAGAATGCTTGTCTTTGACACCGGGATATTCAGCGAAATGTTTCATTGTTTTCCCCAGAACCAAAACTAATCGGTGGAATACATGTACGGAATTTTTTGTAACACAGCCTAGAGTTACATTGTCCCACACTATGGCAGCATTCAATGAACTCACGAAAACCTCTCGAGTTCATGCAGTGCTTTTAACTGGGAAGTTTTCTCTCTGCGTACATTAAAATCATGTAAGTCACAAGAAGTTACACAGATCTGATAAAATTCTTAGCACAAAAAAAAATCTCTTATCGTTACGTCAAAACCGGATTATTTTCAGGTTTTTACGACCATCAATTTGCTCGTCTCATAGAGACTGTATCATTTCGCGTGATGCTCAGTGACCGGCCGGGGACCATTCACATGTATATTAATTTCACATGTGTAATTGGAACTCTGCGTAACCCTGACTGTGTCCTTCAGCGTGGTCCCTGGGTAACTTTGACCTCAGGATTTGAAATATCAGAAAATTGAAGACTGTTTTCAAACATGGAAAGTAATAATAAAAAAAAGCAATAAAAATAATTTTCTCCGACGTACTCTCAATTTAATAATTCCTTTAACGATCTCGTGTTACCGATCCGCAGCCTTGCCAGGTATATTTATGAATATAAAATAACGCATAAAGAGGTTGCAGTTGGCATAACCCATTACTGGTTGAATAGAAATTTAATAATTCCTTTAACGATCTCGTGTTACCGATCCGCAGCCTTGCCAGGTATATTTATGAATATAAAATAACGCATAAAGGGGTTGCACTTGGCATAACCCATTACTGGTTGAATAGAAATTTGCCCCAAAATACGGAAAGTGTTTATCAAGTTCGACAATTAATAATTCCAGCAGAAATTTGGGAGGGCATTAACTCAGGAATTATCGAACCTAGGACATGTATTATAATATTTTTGTTTGGTTTTTAGTTTTATTGTCCACGCCCCATTTAATTCCCACGCAAAATTTACACACTGTACATATAAATATACACTTATATGTATGTGTAGTAAAAAAGGTACATTCCCTTGTTAAATGACAAAAAAAAAAAGCTTTAATTATTGATGATTAGCAGGGAAGTATTAATTATCACCAACGCGGCACTTGGTCTGCTCGTAGTGAGTAGCAGAGCAAAGCAGCATAGAAGCTTCATGCATGCGGAGCATGGCAGCAAATACTGGCGTTGCAAAGTTGTACCAATAAGCATTGGCTCGCCACCACACCGTGACGCCAAAGAATATAATCCATTCATTATTACTTCACACTTTTCTGAAGCTCTGATAAAGTTTTACTTCCAGGATATTCCTCCGTCTCTTGCCAGCTAACTTTAACTAAGTTTGCAAAATTACACCAAGGGACATCGCACCGAATTCGCACTCACTCAGTTGTAATATTATTTTACATGAGAACTAATTCTTACTCGGCGCTACCAATACACATGTTTTATCACTGTTTTATTCATATTTATTATAAATTATATATAATAATTTATAAAAAAAATAAAGGTAAAAGTGTAAATTAACAAAAAAAAAAAGTTTTATTTCAACAGGAGTATAAAAGGGCTGTGATACGTGGCGTATTTAAGAAATAACTAAACACTTCATACTTGGGGTGATTTTTCAAAGGTTTTATTCAAGAAGTGCGAAGAAACCGCGAATAGACTATAATTAAGAATGCAGAGACGAAACAGGCGTCTATCCCACCAACTCTCGCCGCACACGCCAGGAAAATGGCTTCATTGGCCAGCAAAATGTTGGAATACCGTTCGCCGATCAGCGCCTGGTGACCTACTCGCCAGCCGGCCAACCCAGCCAGTTAGGAACGTTTAACAGCACAACAGAAGCCAATCAGACACAAGGCCCGTTCCCTTGAGCCTCGCACGACCAAGCAGAGGAGTGGGCCCGTCCACATCAAAAGAACCGCCATTCCGTTTCGTCTCTGTTTACTTCCAAGGTCAACTTCATAATCCTGAAGGTCGCGGCCATGTTCACACTCGTCCGAGGTCGTTGTTCTGCATTACAGTATTGCAAGCGTGTCCTGCAATTGGTGCAGCAAAATTACACAGCTGAAGTAGCCTAATATTATGACAGTTCATTTGGAGATGATATACCCTACATTGTAAAAACAAAAATTATGGGAAAAAAGCCTGACAAGCGTAAGGTAATATCCGTAAACTTGTGGTGGAAACATAGTTTTCCTTACAGGTAAGGTAAAATTACCGTACTTCGGAGTAAAATTCACATACGTGGTAGTGGATAATCACATACATTGATGGGACCTTACGACAAGTGCATCTCTTCAGCATTGTTTCAGCAGCTAAGTGGGGGGACGGGCGGAAGAAATAATCCTCTAACAAGTTAATATTTAATAATGCCATCACGATCTCGTTGTGGTGTAACGTATAGCACATCGACCTATTGTGATAAACGAGCGTGGTTAGCGCCCACCACCAGCAAGTATCGAGTGTTTTAGGCTTGAGGTTTCGGTTGCTATTCGTCAGAGGATAGAGGTAATTAAAAAATTACAGTATTAATTCTCCGGGATATTTTTTAACATAATTTTATTTTACAGTATAGTTAATTTTCCCTTACTTGTAGGGAATTTTTTCTACATTTTTGTCAGGTACGTTTCCCGTACGATTAGGGAATAGTACTTGACTTGTTACGTAAATTTTCTCTACATTTAATAGGTTACGTGAGGGAATTTTAACTTCAAAATGTTTTTACAGTGAACACCTGATTTTCGTGAAATTATTTCCACGCATGCTAAGACTTCTATATCTTGCACGCAAACTTACAGGTTTCTTTTGTTCAGTGGCCATATCCCGGTGAGATAGGCGATATCTTCAGTAGCCAGTAACAAAATAAATACTGTAAGTGGGGCGTTCAAAAACATGGTTCCCTCAAATTATTTCGCAAGAATATCATCCGCTGAAATAATTTTCGACCAAGTAGAACTACACCAACATGAAAGAGACCGGCATGATTTTTCACTCCTGTGTACTACGAAACTTCATCATCTTTCTACACTCGGATGACCAACATTTGATCGTTAGCTACTATTATAATGGGTAACGTATTATTCGTTTTAGTTGGGTGTGCATATTTCGGTCGCGCTATTGCATGGTGTTTGTATCGAAAGAGATATCTGTTTACAAAAACTACGTGGACCTTTCATTTCCCAGGTGAAATTTATGTTGCTGGTAAAAAAAAACAGATTGTGGTACATAGAAACATGTCAATTGGCAAGTATTAAATTAATTTTGTACTCACTGACATATTTGTTCATTGATATCATATTTATAAGATGCTACCAAATTATAAAGGCTTTTTGTTGCGTTTGCGAGCTGGCGCATTGGAAGGGGCTAACTTCTGGTCCGGCCCCAACGCTACATTTGCCCGTGCTCGTCTCTTTGGATCAGGATACGCACAAATTCACGAGGGATATTTTTAAAGAAATTGCGGATGGACTACGTGATCCCTTATGCAACACAGAAATGATTCCAGAGGGTAATTTTCCCCTGTAAGGTGAGCGTGTGAGCCACTAGTTAGAATTGTGACACGTGCATGATCAAGTCAAAGCTCGAGACGCCAAGTGAGGTGGTGCAGTGGCAGCGCACTAAACTCGCGTTCGAAATGACCCCCGGGTCAATTTGTGGTTCGGCTATACTGAGTTCGTTTATCACTGGCCGTCTGAAATCACTCCAGGCGATCCCTGAGGTCTTAACAAAGTCTTTGATTGATTCCTTTCCCGTTCCTTCTTCCAGCGAGACGTTAAACCGTTTCTTCCAACCGAAGGCCGGAGCCAGCAAATCGCTTTGGTTGGCCGCAGTTACTACGTTATGCTGCTAGCATCGTAACGTTCTTTTTCTTCTTCAAACGAACGCATTATACTTAAAGGCTGTTCACGATAAAGTGAGCACTTGAGAAATGAACCTTAGAAAAAGTCACTGTCCCTGCATGCGTATATTTTAATAGGTGCACTGAGTGACATTCGCCCAGTAAAGTTGGTAACGATGGATAAAACAGTCCCGTATCATAACGTCGAATGAAAAGTGTCTGGTAGCCATTTATGATAACTTAATATTATTTCTTTACTTTTTTTTTTTTTTTTATGCATCGAAGTGTAAAAATGAGCAGATTTTTAAAGTATTTGCTTTCTTAATAATTTCACAGTTTCATTTGGCCGACGGGTGAATAAAGAGATGAGGCCCATAGCAATGATAATTTTACATAAAGCGGAAGAATACATTACGTATATAAAAGTTGATCTTAAGAACGGATTTCAAAAGTGCCCATTTTACAGAGAAGAATCTATACCAACATAATGAATTTCCTGCTAACCACAAAAGTCCTTTAGTAGATGCTACAAAAAATTAAAATTTCAAAAAACAATCGCTGGGGGTTACAAAAACATTTGTGATGTCTACATTGATATAGGCTGTCGCCGGTAAGTTTTTGAAAGCCTCGCTTAAGATCTACTTAAACCTTTCCACAATAGCCTATATAAAATTATTATCGTTGCACTGATCTGATAACTTCATTCATGCGTCGATCAGGCCGATCTGTGAAATTATTAGAGAAATAAATATTTTGGAAATTCGCTAATTCCTACGTGTATATGCATTGAAAATACATAAATTAAATAAAACATTTTATTATTCACAAATGTTAACCCAAAACTTTTAATTCCGCTTTTAGACATGTAGCTACTTTCCTTCCGTCGGTAAAGGATGTTTACGATAAAATGAGAACTTCTGAAATCCCTGCTTAAGATCTACTTGTATGCACGATGCGTATTCTTCCACCTTGTGTAAAATTAACATTGCCACGGGCCTCATCACTTTATTCGTACGCTGGTCAAGTGAAACTTCGAAATTATTAGAAAAGTAAATATTTCACAAATATGCTCTTTTTTAAACTTCGATACATTAAAAAAGTACAAAGCGAAATAAATAATTTAAGTTGTTACAGATGGTTACCTGACCTAATTAGATGTTAAAATATGGAACTATTTTCCATCGATTGCTACCAACTGTATTGGGCGCATGCCACTCAGTACGCCCGTTATAATACATGCAGGCAGGGGCAGTGACCTTTTTTCTAAGGTTCATTTCTAAAGTGCTCACTTTATCGTGAACCGCCTTTCAAAACATTTTATGGTGACCGAAAAATCCTTTGTTGGTCACCACAACACTTTTTTTTTTTTGTGAGAGCCGAGGTGGTGTAGTGGTTAATTACTCGCCTTCTACCTGGGCGAAAAGGGCTCGATGTCCGCGGGGTCGCTCTCGGATTTTCGCACGTGGGAATTGTACCGAACAATGCTGCCGGTCAAAGGGTTTTATAGGGAATCTCACGTTTTCCCTTTCATTCCGGCGCTGCTCTATACCAACGTCGTTTTATCCTCATCGGGTCTCAAGACGTCGATGTTAATACCCGCCTAAATATATTGACTAACTCACTCCTTTTTTTCAGTGTGCCATTTCAGAGTTCCCCTAGTCGTGTCGATGAAACTGTAGTCCAACCACGAACGTACCAAGTATGTACGTACAAGTTCCAGAAGTTGAGCCTTATTACAAGTGATAGGAAAAATTCGCGAGTTCAATGGTCTGTTGGTTAGACTCCACAGTCGTGTGTATACTTCAGCCTCAGATGTTTGTTCATTGGCTGCTGCCCCAGAGAGTAGCCAGTGCTATTTCGCACCTGGCAGTGGGGCACTCCCTACTTGTTTCCTTGGGAGCCTGCTATTGGCTCAGAGTCGTCCAGGGCGCGTCTAGTAAACTGCGATCCAGTTGCAAAGTCAACTTCAGTGTACACGTGTTTGACGTCTATCTTGTCCTGAAATTAACTCGCGAAATGTTCCTGTTCCTATCCCTACTTATAACACGTGAGTTCGGCAAATTCCTGGACCTCAGTGTCTGCGGCGTCGATCTTCACGGAACTTCGCGTGTCTTTTCTCGCCGCGCCAAATACTCGCCAGTCGAATTCTCGGGATTACCGTTTCCACCCTCGCAAGGAAATTCGCGCTAGAATAGGATTATCCTGAGGTGCGTTCGAGGACGGACTAGTCGAGCGGAGGCTGTGAGTTGGGCGGGGGGGAGGAGGGGGGTTGAGACATCTCTCCGGGAGAAGGCGCGAAACTAATTGGCGTTAATGAGTTCGTGTTCCGGCTTTTCCCCGGGGCGAGAACGTGTTAAGGGAGTCGCGTGTCGGAGGCTGGCGCCAGGGGTAAGTTTTTCTTTTGGACAACTTGAGAGCCGCTCTCAGCTGCAGCGTCCTGACTCGAACAGATAGTGTCGCCGTGGTGACCTTTCAACCGCGCGCTCTCCCTTCGTCACGAATTTCCATTCAGCATCGAGCTCGTATTGGATCGCGCGATTCCAACAGGAGGCCTCACTAGCGTCCGTTTTTTTCTTCAGACAAACTGTGATTCAATAGCAGAATGAAAACATACACTTTCTTATGGTTTTTGAGATTTGTTGTAAATAGTGTGCATGACTCAAACTCACAAATTTGTTTGCTGTTCTACTTTCTCAAAGCTGATTACATTAAAAAAAACTATGGGTAAAAGAATTTACACACCAAATGTGTTTAAACAAAAATAATTCAACACATATATAAAAGCATTATTGACACAAAACAAAAAAATATATATTTAAAAAATAATTTTGTTACAAATATGCAAAAATATAAAATATTTGTTTTCACAAGCTTTTATTTAACTTGATTAGTTTGTATGTACAGTGTCTGTCCGACCTCTATGCAATGAACTGGCATACGGTCTGCCTGCAGCTCATTACTGTTCGTCAGGTTGCAGACCGAAGTGTGCAAGGGGCCACCAGTGTTTAACTGCACTTTTTTAGTCTCTTTATTGTCACGAATATATAAATGAATGTATAAATAGTCTACATATATAGTAATAACAAAACATTTGTTAAGAATAAAAATTGATAAATAAATTAACTATAAAAACCTTTTAAAACCAACCTTTTATTTATAAATGCAATAAAAATAGAAAATTACTATAGTAATTACAGAATTTCTAGAACTTGCATGACGTTGTTGAATAGTCGTAATAAATTTAACTATAATTATTATGTTTATATAAATTTATATTTAGTATATAAAAGCTTGGTGCGAATATTTAAAAGCCTTATGCAAGATACTTTCTTACTACGCGTACGCAAATAAGTTATAGGTTCTATATTGCAAATAGTAAACAGCCTGACAAACGATATGTGCTTACTACGATTACGCGAATTAAGTATAAGTTCTATATTACTAAAATGTAATATTATTACTCAAGATATGGTCTTACTATGCTTACGCAAATGAGGTATTCGTTCTATATTGCACCAAGCCTTTGTATACTAAATATAAATTGATATGAACATAATTTCTAGTAAAGTTTATTACGTATTTTCGATCACCTCTTACAAGATCTACAAATTCTGAACTATTACAATTATTTTTCTGTTTTTAGTGCATTTAAAAATAAAAGGCTTGTTTTAAAAGGTTTTTTATAGTAAATTTATTAATAGTAATTTTTGTTAATTTTATTTATTTTTTATTTTAATTACTTCACTTTCTTCTCGCCTTCGGGCAGGATAAAATGTATGGCGCTAGGTGGAGCTGGTCACTGGCGAAACATTATCAGTTTGTTCCTCCCACCTTTCCTTCTCCACCTGCAAAAAAATATGCATGTTTCTAGTTGCCTCCTCTTAAACGTAAAGTACATTTCAGTTGTTAATAAATTGTTTCACTCTTTAATCCGTTCAAAATAATGCATCAGTGCCAAGCCTCCCTTGTGGCTAGTCTGATTTGTGGAGTTTTCTACACCTTTTGAAATGAATGGTTAACGCAAAAATCATAGGTCACGCAGCACTAGTTGCAAGACAAGTGCTGAACACAAGAATAGCGCGTATAATATATTCACGGTTACCTCACACTTTCCTGAAGCCCAGCTAAAGTTCTACTTCCAGCATATTCCTCCGCCTCGTGCAAACTAAGCTTAATTAATTCTAGAAATTTACACCAAAGGACATCGCACCGAATTCGTGCGCACCTAGTTTTAATAGTATCTTGAATGAGTACTATTTCTCACTAGGCGCTACCAACACACTCTATTTCTCACTGTTTTAATTCATATTTATTATAAATGACGTATTATAATTTATACATAAAATATAGGGATAACTTCAAATTAACGAAAAATAAAAAGTTTAATGTTAACAGAACAGTTGTACGATTTTTGTTCATTTTTTTCTCTATTTCCGAAAACATAAAAAAACGAGAATTATCTTCCCTCTCGTTTTCTGTTTCTCCAAGTGACAGCCGTAAAATGTATTCAGTTATTAAAGCTGTCGCTTCCGCCTTTCATCTATAATTTGATAAATGCCCGATGTTTACGGGTAAATGTAACGTTTTACTTTCCCTTCCTCGTTTGTATAGTCTCTGCTCTTTCTAAGCCCGCGACAAGCTCAGATGCCGACAGGCTGGTGTTCAGAAGAAAGAAGGGAGGAAGTAGCACCAAGTTTCCCGGCATGCGTCAGGAGGGTGAGGATTGCCGGAGGGGCGGAGGTGCGTAGGTCAGGCGCCCTCCGGTGACACGTACGCAAGTTTTGACGTCAGTCCGTCTCGCGCGGCACTTGAGCCGCGTGGCTTTCACCCTCGTCCGTCACTCAATAATATTCAACTCGGGACATGGCGGCTTGCATTATATTACGTTCACAAGAACTTGAACTTTGCAAAGGTCGGTTGTTAATTATTGTAATATGTCACTGGCTGGTTGCGGAAACATCGGTCAGCTGATGACACGCGCACACGCCAAGCACTGCCAAAACAAAGATTCAAACATGGAGAACACAATATATTTGAAAAGTTTTTGTAAATTATTTGTACATTGTTAAGCGTTTTGACTTTTGATCTGGGCCTGTCTGCAAAAGAATATTCTATGAATGGTTTTACTGTTTAGACACCACATTGTTTCAGTTTAAGTTGCATTTTGAAATAAATGGAGAAATGGTAACATTTACATAATTCTCATGGTTTAAAAAAAGTTTTAATAACAGTAAAATAATAACAGAAGTAAAATTTGTGTTATTGTAAAATGTAATAATATTTAATTACTTAATATTAATGTAGTTTTGAACTTTTGTGAAGTGATTGCTACGTATGACTTTGCTAATTTTTAATAAAGTCTTAAAGGCTAAGAATGTTATTTGAGTCTTATTATACTTTTAAAAATTCTGAGTGTATTTGTTTTAAAGCAAAGTGAGGTTTTTAAAGGCTAAGTGTATTTTTATAAAGCTAGATGCTTTTTTCAGCTGAGTTTTTTTTAAGGCTGAGTGTATTTTCTCAGAGCTGAGGGAATTTTAAGAATAGCCTAAGTGTAATTTTGTAGTTTAGTTCTAACCAATCTTATATTACATGTGCTTTGTAAAACCTTAACTATTACTTGTGTAATGTTGTTATTTCACAACACTCGGGTATTATTTGGGCTCCTCGGAAAGTCGGGAATTTAACAATGTCAATCTACTTCTTACATATTCAACTGAAATGACTGTTAAATAATGGTGGCCGCTAGGTCTTATTCTCTAGACAATCCCCACCCCCTCCCCAAACCCTTCTGTCGCTGAAAGATCGCCTAAACCTAAACCTACCCCACCCCCTTCCCTGTGCGCAACATATCATTATCCTTATCTTGCCGTCGGATTTTTATAGCGGAGCGCTCCGGGACTGCTAAATTTGCTACACCCACTTCACCCCCGTATAAAACGGCTGTGATACATGGCCTATTTACGAAATAACTAGACGACGTCTTACGTGGGTTGGTTTTACAGAGGTTTGATTCTAAAAGTGCGAAGAAACCGCGAATAGACTATACCAGAAAATTACGCGATTGCATCGCTTTAACTAAAAAAAATTAATATCGAACTGAACCAGTGGCGTGTGGTGAACTGCTGGAAGGTAAGCCGGTGCTTGCTCACTGCTTTACATTGTCGGGCCGCGCAGCAGGGGCCAGTACGCACCGTGTTGCCTAGGGAAACTAAATACCTTCTGACCATTCGCAAGTGAGCAGGTAAGGGACGCATCACGAACTTCCTGTGGCGTCAGCTGCTGAGCTACGTTTCAGTGGTAGAAGTGTAAACCAGCTAGCATCAGGGCGCAGCACACAGCTGCCAGCTTAACTTGCAACACATCCCACTAGATCGAACTGGTTAATACGAAAAGTTAGAATTTATTTAGTCTACATGTTCAAAAATGCCTTTAATTGGCAATTAGGATAGTAAATAGACTTTACAATAATCCTTTAAGTTATAAACAAACAAATTTTTCGTTTAGTTTCTGTATACTGGTCTGTGATATATCGGAACCAATAACATTGTGTTCTTGGTCGCCATTGGAAGCAGCTGTTTATCAGACTATGGAGTAAAATTTCACAACAATTTTTTGCCTTATTGAACGCTTTTCCTCGCTGTGTACGGTCAGATCATTAACACTTAGTAGACTATGTTGGATTGTAGCTCGAGCAAAGCTAATTTGAACATTTTTGTTGTTCAGAACAGAACTTGCACGGCTGTGCAGTCTTTGTTCGGCTAGTGTTTAACAAGAGATCGCAAGAACACAACAGCGCAGTAACAATGATATTGCTAACAATATAATTTATTTTTATAGCCACTCAAAGGGACATGATTTATTGTAAATCCTATTGTACGATAAAGATCATTTGAGTGAGTCAATACCAGCTCGGCTCTCCATTGGTTGAAGACCGGCCAATAATGAACGCTGTTAAGTACAGGGTATGGTCCGGTGTGGTATGCTGAGCGGTTAGACTGCTCGCCTCCCACCAAGTCGAACCAGGTTCAATCCCCGGGCGGGCCACTTCCGAATTTTCGCAATTGGAAATCGTGCTGGACGATGCCGCTTGTCGGCGGGTTTTTCGGGGGTGTCCCGTTTCCCACGCCCTCGCATTCCGGCGCAACTACATTCTCCCCTCAATTCACCCTCAACGGCCTTCAAGACCTCGTTGTTAAGAACCGTGGAAATCTCTCAACTCAACTGAGCTCCTTTTCCTCCACCCTGTTATGTTTTTATATTTTATACTAGAGACTAGGGAGTGTTAATGCTTTTCTGCCTATACAAGGGAAGGTTGCTTTTACTTAAACTCAAGTAATTATGAAAACAGAAGAGATGTTGAATAATATTATTAGGAGTTATATAAAATATAAGCTATTGGCGAAAAATATCCTAATCAATTACAATATATGACTAGAGACAGGTGTTTTTTGAGAAAATATTTCAAGACCAGTTGTACTCCTAAACGCTTTTGTTAATATGAACTTTCGTGGTTGGATGATTTTAGATGTAACGTGCCTCATGTGTCTGCCCGCGAATCAACGACGTTCAGTATCGGAGTACTTTATTACGATTGGCCCAGTCGAATAAGAACATGTCTTCTCACGTAGACACTCGGCCAATAACTGAAGTAAGTTGTGGTTGTGGACGTAAGATATTGAACTATATTACGGCCATAAATATTTTCGTGAAAAACAGCCGTCACTATATATGATTAACCTGAAAGATACAGCCACCGTAAGCTGAGTGTTGTGTCGGAAGGCGAAGAGCGGTTCGTCAAGTTTTATCTCGGCGTGGGTGCTCAGACACACAGACACACAGGCAGACCCAGTAAAACCGGTTGTCAAGTATTGTATAGTTTCTGGTGGCGTAATTGTCCCAAATACCGTGCCGCCGGGACGAGAGATCCGCTGGCGCTACGCTGAGATATCTTATAAATATGGATAAGAACATTTCGCGAGTTCATTTGAGGACAAGATAGACGTCAAACACGTGTACACTGAAGTTGACTTCGCAATTGGATCTCAGTTTACTAGACACGCCCTGGACGACTCTGAGCCAATAGCAGACTTCCAAGGAAACAAGTAGGGCGTGCCCCACTACCAGGTGTGAAGTAACACTGACCACTATCTGTGTCAGCAGCCAATGAACAAACATCTGAGGCTCGAGTATACACATGACTGTGGAGATCAGACAACAGGCGATTTAACTCGTGAATTTTTCTTATCCCTACTTATAAAATATTATTTTTGTAATGTGTTTCGGCTTCTTCGCCTGGCCTGGATATCTACAATCGCTACAGTTCACTAGGCTTGTCCGTATTTGCTAACTCATAACAAACCGGAGTCAGCACTGAAGGTTCTAGGGAAGGGGTGTATAATTTTGGCCAGTGGATGGAACCCCCCGAGTATTTCGCGGATTGAGTTGGCAGAAAGGTAGGCTGGACAGCCCTCTACAGACACGAGATATGATCGTTAGCTTATTGGTTACTGTTGTCAAGTGAGGCCTCTGTACAGGACTGTTAAACACATACTTACACAGCTGCTTCCTACTTATTACTGGCTCACAGTTAAACGGGGCGTGTCTAAAGAACTGTAATCCAATCACCACAGTACGAGAAAAGAACAAGTGTTTTGAGTCTACCTCACCTCCGAATGAATTAGCTAAATACTCGTGGCTCTACCAATGGAATTAGCTAAATACTCGTGGCTCTACCAATGGAATTAGCTAAATACTCGTGGCTCTACCAATGGAATTAGCTAAATACTCGTGGCTCTACCAATGGAATTAGCTAAATACTCGTGGCTCTACCAATGGAATTAGCTAAATACTCGTGGCTCTACCAATGGAATTAGCTAAATACTCGTGGCTCTACCAATGGAATTAGCTAAATACTCGTGGCTCTACCAATGGAATTAGCTAAATACTCGTGGCTCTACCAATGGAATTAGCTAAATACTCGTGGCTCTACCAATGGAATTAGCTAAATACTCGTGGCTCTACCAATGGAATTAGCTAAATACTCGTGGCTCTACCAATGGAATTAGCTAAATACTCGTGGCTCTACCAATGGAATTAGCTAAATACTCGTGGCTCTACCAATGGAATTGATTCCACTACTCGAAGAGCAAAACTTTCGTTCTGGCTAACCTGAAGATTGGAAGCGTTGAGGGGGTTATCTCGGTGTATTGCTGTCCTTTCCTCTGCCTTCATTCCACCGCTGCTTCGTCCCCATCTCCTGTTCGACCTGGCCACTCGGAGTTAAGCATCCATAATTTCAGTTCACTGTTGGTTCAGACACACAGTGAGTAAGTACAAAGAGAGGAAGTCATGTGACCATAACCATTCTTTGATATGTCGGGCGAAACTCTGAATGGGCCTTGTGTGATTGGCTACTGCATGCTGCGAAAGATTAGCTATTGGCTGGCCTACCGGCTGGCGAGTATGTTACCAAGCGCTGATTGGGAAACGGCGTTCAAACATTTCGCTAGCCAGTGACGCCATTTTGCTGGATTGTGCGGCTGGAGTTTACGGTACAGGCTACCGTTTCACCTCTGTATTCTGAATTACTTTGTGGTTCAGGATTCTATGGATGAACATAAGTCCTGTTACACACGTGCAATTAACATATATTTTAACGGTGCCCAGTAGATTACTGACCTTTTAACGGGAAGATACGGTTCCTATAACACTGTAGCAAAAATATAACAATTTAAAATTTTGCCGTACTGTTTAGCAATTTTTTCGTGCTAAGAATTTTTCTGAATTGTGCAGCTTCTTGTGAATTACATAATTTTAATGCAGAAGGTTCAAATCACTGTGGATTAGAGAAGTTATCGAGTGATTATTGAATTCTGTCGTAGTGTTGCGAAAAACTCCGTACGTGTATTTCACCTATTAGTATACACAGGAAAATTTCGCAAGTTCAATGATGTGTAGTCCTGTGTATATTCGAGCCTAAGATTGGCTGCTGTTCCAGAGAGAGTAGCCTGTGTTACCTCACATCTGGCCGTACGAGGTTCGCTGCTTGTTTTCTTGCAAGTCTGCTATTGGCTCAGATTCGTTCAGGGCGTGTGTAGTAAACTGTAATTCAATTGCAAACGTGACTTCAGTGTACACGTATTTGACGTCTATATTGTCCTGAAACGAATTCGCGAAATTTCCCTATCCCTGCCTATTAGTTTCAGTTATGAGATAAACACATAATTAAATATTTCGCTGAATGTTCCAGTGTCAAAATCAAGAACTCTATTTCAATAAACGTTAGCTCAGATCCACATTCGAGACTGAATGATTATACTTAATACGCGTCTTTGGTGTTTGCCCTCGAATCGCAAGGTTTATTGCAACAACAGCCTAATTGCGTATGGCCCAGCTAAGTGAGAATATGACTTCTTTCAAAGACTTGTGACCGAAAACTAAAACGTAGCTCGAAATACGCAAGTTGGATATTCACAGTCACCGCGTAAAACTTTCCGCAACAATCGGAGACTTTTTGACTTGTGTGTTTCTCATTGAATAAGAGCCCTCTATGGAGTGTCTATTAAACTGCAGAATTGATAAGTACGCATAAAATAATTCGTGTGGTGACGCATTTAATGTAAGTGACTCCATTTGCTAATTACGCTGAGGAAATTGCTTTGTTGAATAAAACAAAGTTTATTTGGCAGAACTAAAATAACACTTCTTGTACAGCAGAAATTAAATATTTAGTTGCTGAAACCCAATTATTCGTATTTATTTTGTTGGCCAAAACTGTGAGATTCTGTTTGTGAAACTAAATATATTGTTACGCGCTCGTTACTTCCCATCTTGCGCGAGAGAATACAAGTGAAAGACAGCAGCTATACGATAGCGAGCGGCCTATCATAAAGGACGCCGCCACATACGCCGATAAACTTATCGCAGCTTGCGCCTCGCTGACCTTGAGAAGCTCATATTTCTACATGTATCAAGCAGGAAAGTCGTCTTAATCACCATTACCTTTCCCAGAACAACTTGGATTGCTGAGAATAAATACCACTTATGGGCCTGTGAGGGAGGAAGTGATTAAGAGCCGAGAGTTTGGTGTATCCTGCGACCTTAAGCGACAGTTGGGCGATTCCGGAGCTGCGAGAGACGACTACAGCGATCTGCAAAAAGTGCGTCGACGATATTGTGTGCAGTGAAGAGTGGGACTGATCTGCGGGACTGTGGACTGGATGTGTGAGTGCAAAGACATACGGGACGATGGAAATAGACAGTTTTAACTAAATATGTGGAAATGATTGGAGCAGTTTAAGGGACATTAGTAAGAGCAAATACTGTGATAAAGACTTTAGTGGAATTGAATATAGTAATTCAGTATTGTGTTCAATAATAATAATAAGAAGAAGAAGAGTTAATGGGATGTGCAGGCTGGTATATAACAGATGTTTGACTAATTGTAGCACTGAGAATAAATATAATTATTTAATTAAGTTATTTTACTTTTATTAAGACCTCCATCCCGATTTCGGATACGCCCCTCAGGCGTCCATGTAACAATATGTTTGGCTCTGCGTAAATACACACACATACACACACAAAGGAACACGGCGGAATTTTGAACTCCCGCCAATTGCACTTGAACGGTACGCCCTATTAACATCAGCTAAAGTGACTAGGAGCGAAGTGAGAATGTTTGTAAACACGCACATTTAAATTCGCTACAACGTACGTTAATTAATTTTTAGTGTTTTACAGCTGTAATAGTCACTTTCTTGTTAAACGTGTTTTGTTCGGATGTTCATGCCATTATTGAGCATAAATAAATGCAATAACAATGACTGCTGTTATCTTAAATATAAAAAAAACTTCAAACAAACTCTGAAGCTGTTTTTTTTTTTTTTTTTTTTTTTTTCAAACGAAAGCATTCAGATCAGTATGTATACAGTTGATTCGTCTAAATATTTCGTTGGCTGTATAATATTTTAAGCCTATCACAGAGATTTTGTTTATTCACGTGGGTATTTGTTTAGATAAACAAAATATTTTTTTTCTTTTGAATATTTTTTTACATAAGTTTGGCCGTATACAAACAAATTACTATAACATACCTTCTCTCAAGACGTGTTCCAATATACACTTTTAGCTTACTAAATGGCTACGCGACCGCATTAAATTTATTAAAGCGATGACTTATATGCCAGTGTAGTATTTGGTCTTTAGTACGTAACGAAACATACTAAGCACTACTTCATCGAATCCCAAATCGCAGCCATTATTTTTTAATTCGTGCGAGAAAGGAAACTTCGGATATAGCTTAATATTATATTTCATAATCATGAATTTAATAATAATGGCACGTCATTGATGCGATAATTCCGAATGTAAACGTAACCAAAAAGATATTGCAGACGCGCGTTTTTTTTTTCATATGGATACTTTTTTATTAATTTATTACAATACTGACCTCAAAACGCAGTGTGTTATAGAATGCAGAATTGCAGACTACAAAATTGCTCGACAGATAACACCATCGCCGCAAACAAGTGAATGTTAACAGAGTTCCAATTAAACCATACTAAATAACCAATTACTACATTGTCAATAGAAATCCGGCCGTAGTGTAACTATGCGAAACTCTTGATGGGTCCCTGTGTATGGTTGGTTACTTGACTGGCAACTTACATCCGATTGGTGATGCAAAGTGACGCGTGTATTGGCAGCGAATGAGAACTAAGTATGAGTATAGATCATCGATTTTCAAAGTGGGGGGCGACCAACCCCCCCTCCCCCCATAGAGGCGTGACGACGTGCTAAGGGGGGGGGGGCCGCCAAAGTATAGAAGCAAACTTGATATTGCCAGTGATCTATATTGCGCAATTTCTTCTATTCAACCAAGAATTAGGAATATTGTTAAAAATATGCAAGCTCATCCGTCTGATTGATTGATTTGTTCACCACCATTTGTGTTCAATAAGCATTGAAATTTAATGATTAAAAAAAAACCTTTGAGACTTGCATTCATTTTTGTTTTACCCTTATAATAATGAAGTTGTGTCATGGGTTGGGGGAGGGGGGAGGGCGTAGTTATTGGTTTTTGTAGAAGGGAGGTGTGATAAACTAAAGTAAACTAAAGTTTGGAACCCCTTGCAGAGGATGTTAAAACGTGCAAGACCGTTTTACGCTATTCGAACAATACGCACTATACACAATAGTGTTGTCCCGTTACTTAGACCCGATGCATAAATGCGTAGTCTATATAGTTATTTTTCAGGCGTATCCTGCGCATCGCCTCCACATCGTCTGAAGGACACTTGCTATGTGCGCTGACGTCACCCTGGCGCGAACTATTGGTGGAAACATAACGAATTTTACGTTAGCATATTCAGTATTAAATTGAATTGTGGCACTTACTAGTAGATACACTGAGTTCAAACTGGGACAAAATAGCTTACATTTATCTCGTTACTATTGTATAACAGTTTGTTTATTTTGGTTTTTTATATCCACTTTACATGTGTTCATTTTAATTTTTTTACCTCGTGATCGTAAACCTTTAAAAACAATTCATACTAATAAATTCTGACTTGACTAAGGTAATAGGGTGTGCCTATGATGTTTCGTTACCTGAAACCATCATAATAATTATGCCTGTATTAGGAAAATTTCCTGGCCCCTAAGTTTCAAGCCTTTTGTCATGCCTTGGGATATAGTGGGAAGTCGATCATGTGCCGAGATTGTTGAGAAAAAACACTTTGACTCTATTTATCTCACTGCAAATGAATTACAGCCTTTCACCATTTTAGTAGCATCTTTATCACTGGCTTAAATTTGATGAAACAGTATCTGCCACAGGTGAGTGCCAGTTGTTCTATTTAATACTAAGGGGCTTCTGCCAGCGTTCTATCTTCTAAGGACTGGCTCAACACACGTGGCTCTCCAGCTAAGATAGACTAGTAGGGGTCGTAGCTTCTCTTTATATAATACCTTAGTTATGAGCATCTCTCATCTGGACTAATGGTCCTGACGCACAATATATTTGCCAATGACTATATTAAACAGGACTGATCTCTATATAAAAATCTTCCCACCGATTGTATAAACTGTTATTTGCTATAGGAATCTGATACAATAACTAGGTATTAACCCTCAAGGTTAATGCTCTTCAATTAAAGCTGCTACTGAAGCTTTCTAACAATCCGTTCGATATCCTCAGCTATCCAGAGTGGACTTGGTCGCACAAGTCCACAAGCGGAGAAGGCCTCTCACGATCCCATCCCGTGTAGTGGATAGTCTCCTCTCGCGATATCGCCTCTCCTCACCGGAGCTCGAAGTCGGTCAGAGGCGGCATTGTTTTTTCTAAATTACCTTATTCTAAGTGTTAAGTGAAGTTAAGGCCCGAAGGTAGGGCGGGATTTTATTGCGTCTCAGGGCTAACCCCTTACGCCTACTAGGAAGGAAAATCATTCAAGGAAGCATGCGTCGCGGCAAAGAGGGATTGGAAAGCCATGGCCTGCACTTTGGGGCCATGACTACCTCCCTAAGTGTATTTAGAACTAGTCTTAACTATGAAGAGTAAGGGGGGAAAAACCGTCAAAAGAGACGTAAATACCCTTGCGACAGCGAAGTAAAAATTTCAAAAATTATTGCATGCATTAAATTAAAGTTAATTTAATAGAATACTGCAGGAGACAGAGTGTTTGGAAAACATGCTCTTAGTTGATAGAGTTAGCACCCTGCGCCGTCAGTGACCCAGAGCGTGGAAAAGGGTAAAGATGCCCGACCTCTTTTATATAGTCTGGCCGCGTCCCCAATTCCCCTCCTCTGGTCGGTGATTGAGTGGCACCCTGCCGCTCGTATCAAAGTTGGCACCCAGCAACACCTCGTTTGCCATAACACAGTGATATAAAATAAAATTTCAAATGAGAACATGTCATATTGAAATCTAATGAGCACTCGTTTATTTTCCCTGGCAGATTTACATCTCTAAACACTGTACATACTTCACAAAAACCAAATAGAAAATTTTAATGCGTTCATGATCGCCAAGCATTAAAGAAAAAAACATTATATCCATATAATTACGAGAGCCAGAGTTACAACTTTAAGTTGTTCCCTTGAAAATGCCATCTGAAAGCTCGCATCGACACCGGCAAGTAAAATAAGAGGCTGGCTTAGAAGAAGCCGGGAAGTTGTCGACATTGGTAACCGCAGAAAACGTTCACTCGTGACTCTTGAAAGGAAGTTAACTGACAAGAAATGCGGTTCTTCACTTGGGTCGAGCAACTGGCTCTCGGGTAGTAATATAGCGAGGTTAAAAGCAAACTGTGTTTTCGTGGTGGTCTGTCAGTCACGAGAAACTTGGCTGGAAGTTTGGTCCCGTGGGTTCGCCCACAGATAAGGAGAAGCACATCCCGGAGTCAAGAGTACTTAACAATTCAGCAAAACTGCTGCATTTGCAGCAAAATGTATCATCGCCCGGTCAACGATTCGCCAGCCAGCAGCCCAGCTAATCTCAGCAAAATTAGCAGCATGCTGTAGCCAGTCAGGGGCTGCGGTGGCTGCGCGGTTAGCCTGCTCACCTCCCTCCAAGGCGAACCGGTTTCAATCCTCGGTCGGGTCACTCCTGAATTTTCACATGCGGGGGGGGGGGGGATGCTGAACAATGACTCTGGTCGGCGGGTTTTCTCGAGGATGTCCAGTTTCCCCCCGCCCTTTAATTCCGGCGCTTCTCAATACTCACCTCTCTTCACCCTCGTCGACTCTCAAGACATGACGTTGACCGCCGCACAAATCTCTCCCTTCATCACCTTTGATCAAGTGGCATGATATTCGGTACTAACGATAATACCTTGCTGTTAAAAGCACAACGTTTTTCTAACGAGGGCTTTAAACTGTTATCTAAATGCTAAGAAAGTATAATAATGTGGGTTTTTTAAGTCAGAAACGTGCCGAAATGAACATGCGAATTTTTCCAGTCTTTACGCATGTCTTACAAACTCTTCGCTTACAAGTCTTGATTTAATTCTATTATTTTAGTGGTATAGGCTTTTTACGGTAAACTGAGCACTTTTGAAAGCCCTGCCTAAGATATACTTGTATGCACATAGTGTATATTTCCTCCATATATAGAATTAATATTATCATGGAACTGATCATTATATCCATGTGTCGGTCAAGCGAAACTGTAAAATTATTGGAAAAATAAATTTATAAAAAAATTTATTCTTGCATTTATATCAATTAAAAAAAACTCAAAGTGAAAAAATAATTTCAATTCTCGCAAATATTTAATTACCACTTTTAATTCAACTTTGAGAAATGGAACAGTTTACCGTCCGTTGTTACCATCGTCACTGGGCGCATTCCAGGCAGTGTGTCCGTTAAAATACATGCAGGTCGGGTTGCGGTATTTTTCAAAGTTTGATTTCAAAATAAATGAAATAATCAGGTAATTTTTCTGTCATGCGATTTTTCTATAGGCTGTTCATTGTAAAGTGAGCACTTTTGAGGTCCTAGTTACTTTATCCTTTCTGACACTTATTATCCTCTAACCACCTTTTTAAATGGATACTGCCACGTAACTAATAAACACAGCCTGTTTAATGCACCGAACTGGGAAATTAACGTCCAAGGCTAAAATAAAATATATTTGTTCATTATTATTGCAAATGAGAGGACTTTCAAAAGTGCTCACATTACCTGGAATAGCCTATATTGAGTACACAATTATCATAAATAACGGTACATATTTTTCGCGAGAGTTTTTCTGCGTAGGTTAGATTTCAGTAATGTCCGTGAGCATCTGTACGTTTCCTGTGACTGTCCGCCGGGTGTTTGTAGGTCCGTGTCGTAGTTTAAGATGAGGTAGACCGATCCCACTGGCTGCGCACAACCATTCTCCGTGTCCCAAAATTGAACTGCATTTCTGCCAACACGTCCAACGAAAACTGCGTGGTTTGGATTTTCGGCTTGAAAACTGATTTGTAAACAAGTTTTTATATGTACTTCCTATTACCATTTTGTAACGCTTTTTGATTGAATTGGAAATTGTAAAGCTAATTTATTAATATAACAGTGCTTGTCGTTTAAAATTTAAGATGTAAACAAGCACCTTCATCACTGTTAACCACGTGACTTTGACAGTTGTGTAGGATTGGGGTAGGTCAATGTTGGGTACATGCGCAGAAGACGAATGAGCGGTCTACCTCATCGTTAGTCTATGTTCCGTGCAAGATCGTGCAGTGCTAACGCTTGACTGAAATTCGGGTCTACCCTGGCTATCTTCCCGGTACGGCCTCCCTGGTGTAGAACTTGCACGGTTTCAAGAAGTATTTCCATTTGCAACTGTCAGACTGGTGCCTTCCTACTAGCCATGGACTATTCCTTACCTGTCCCTGACCGAGACAAAACGTTCCGAACCAAATGAAAGGGCCCTGGGTGGTTTAGTTAGTCAAGCTACTCGCCTCCCACCGAGACGAATCTGGTTCGATTCTCGGAGGGGTCGATCGTGGATTATCGCGCTTGCGAATCGTACCTGACGATGACGCTGGTTGACGGGGTTTCTCGACAATTCCTCTCTTCCCCCTAACCCCTTGCATTCCTGCGCTGCTCCGTATCCACCTCACTTTGCCCTCATCGGCTCTCAGTACCTTGTTGTGAAGGCTGTATCACTCTAAATTCGAATTAGTAGAAACCCTCTGATTCGCAGTGAAAATCAACTACTATAATAAGTGAAAATGGCTCCACTTAGAAACAGTGGAAAACCACAGATTGTTTCAATGAAAAATTTCACTGGTTGAGTTAGTGATGTGAAACAATTTCACTGATTGAATAAATGACGTCTGACCGCAGTGGCGAATTAAATATTGCTTTTATTGAATGTAGGTAAATAATTACATTAAATAAACATGTATAAGATAATTTACCATTTATATTGTGCAATTTACCATAATTAAAAAAAGGAAAACAAAATTATGCACGTGGCCGGGATCGAACTCGCGCACCCTTTATCTTTAGGACGTTGCCTTACCACCTGGGCTACCACGCGAAGTCGAAATCGGCGGAGGAAAATATATGATTTAGTATTACTGCGAAATCGTATAGCTTGAAATTCTTTGCTCATACTTTTCGTTTTTGGTTTAATTGATACCGTTAGGATTGTTAAATAGAACAGTGCATATGACTGCACTCTCTTCGCCGCATTAAATGCAGTTTAAACCTTCAGAGTGCTGTGACGATTAAATGCAAACGAAATGAATGACGTAAAAGACGAAATGAAAGGCGTAAAAACGGAATGAAAGTTCATATTACCTCGTAAAATGGCGTTTTGAAAGACCAAACGCATTTTAGAAAGTATTTTGTATTTGTTTTATTCGTTTATTCGTTGTTGCGGTACATCACTTGATACACGTCGTTTAGCGGCCATTTTAAACGATGTTCGACGGTGTTTTTTACACGCAATTTCACTGATACATCAGTCAAAAATAGAGACGGAGTAACAGTGGAAAAAATGACTGACGAATCAGTGATGGAAATATGGCATTTTTTCACTGGTTCGTCAGTTAAATTCACTGAAGTGACTGTTGTATCAGTCAGATACGTTTGACTGATTGAAACATTGAAATTCTCACTGATTCAGATTTAGAGTGAAAACAATTCGTCTGGAAGTGTTGTGTATCTTAAATCGCACCAGTAAGCAGTCGCCTATATCGCAATGGTGCAATTTAGACCACGTTAAAGGAAAAATAATGTCTTAGACATTGATGTAAATATATTAAGGAACTTACTTTCTATAATGCAGGGAAATCCGTATTACGTTCATCGCCATATTGTGACACCATCACATTGAAAATGTATACATGTTTTTTATTTATCGGGGTTGATACCTATCAGGATCTAGTTTGCCTGACTTTTCCAGGTTTCCCATGCAAAAATTAATAAATTTCATAAACATGAACACGCTCGAAACAATACTAAGTTACATGGTGATATTAATATAATAAGGTTGATTTTTGTAAATTAATTCTGACATGCTCACCAGTGTCCCATGCACAAACACAGACAAGTTGGTGGTAGTTTTTTTGTTGTTTTGTGTTTCAGTTCCAACGAAGGCTCAATGGACAAACGACAGTATGGAAATCGGCAGCCTAAGGATATGATAAGTGCTTTAGATGAATTTCGAAAGGAAAAAGTGAAACTTAATGAGTGTTGCCGTAAATATAACATTCCTAAGAAGGCATTCATTAGACACTTGCAGAGCGACGTTGAAAGAGGTAATAAAGCAAAGGAAATAATCAAGCAGTCAACGGAAGGGAAACCACATTACCCAAAGAAGCAGAGGAGGAGTTAGTGTTAGAAATATTGTATCTCGAAGCATGTCTATTTGGTCTCACGCCTAGTGACATTAGAAAATTGGCAAATGATTTCATGAAGGTAAATCTTCATCTGAAGAATCCATTTAGTAAGATAACATAAACTGCAGGTAATAAGTGATGTTGTGGTTTTATGAAGCGCCATCCTACGTTAAGTTTGTGTCAGCCAGAAAATGTTTCGATCGCTCGCGCGCGAGGCTTCAACAAAGAAAACGTTTACCATTTTTTTGACAGTTTAGAAAAAATGGTAGACGAAAACGGGATAGATGCACTTCGAATCTACAATGTCGATTAATCCGGTTTTGGTACAGTGCAAAAGAAATCTCCAAAAGATGTGTCAGCTCGTGGAAAACATGAAGTGGTAGAACATTTGTTTGCTGCACAAGTGCAACTGGGCACTTTGCGCACCAATGATCATCTTTAGGAGACAAAGAATGCACTCTGTACTAGCGAACGGCGCTCCTTCAGGTAGTTTAGTGGACTGTTCAGAGTCTGGTTACATCAACAGTGAATTATTAGTGAAATTGCTGAAACATTTTATTTCACATGTTAAACTAACCACTGAAAAAAATTCTGCTTCTTCTTGGTGGACATTCCACAAACTCTAAAAATTTGGATGCCATGAACATCGCTCGGGAAAATAATGTGCTTTTACTTCAGTTGCCTGATCATACTACTCATCGCCTCCAGCCGCTTGTTGTAGATGTTTTCAAACCATTTCAGTTGAATTAAGACTCAGCTGTCAGAAATTGGCTGATTACTAATCCTGGCCTAAGAGTGACACAATTTGTAGTAGCTGAACTGCTTGCTGAAGCATATGGTAAAAGTGCGGCATTAAGCAATGCTGTCAATGGGTTTCAAGCTTCTGGAGTTTGACCTGCCTATAGAAATGTATTTCGCGATACAGATTTCATACCCAGTGACACTCTAACATGTGAACATCTTTCCGAAAACACTTCAAATGTGCCAGGTCAGAGTGCGAATGAGAACCAAAACGTTGGAAATCAGGCTGAAGTTGAAAATGTACCAAACAATTACTGATGAACAACACCCTGGAAGCAATGCTATAGTTGTAAAGTTTCACGAGATCTGTCCAAGAGCTAGGCTCAGGGTTACGTCTAGGCCTATCACTGCATCAGGTTCAAAAACAAGAGGCAGGCCAAGTAAAGGAGCACAGAAAGCACAAAAATGGGCATGCAGTCCTTACAAACGTATGCTTGAGGAGAAGAAGAACCCGGAAAAAACAACGAGACAAACGAAATCGAGAAAAACAGTCCAATCACGTTCTAGGAATGATAGTAGGCCTAAATCAACATTTCCTTTTGAACATTTTTGATAATGTTTGTGTGGAGACTGCAGGGAAGATTGGTTTTACTTTTTGTGTAATAAGTCCCTTTGTTGAAGATATGGTTAAGTGTTGTTCTTTTGGGAAATGGGCTCATGAATCGTGTGCAGGATACTCACAAGTAAATCTACGTTTTGTTTGCGATGTATGTAAGGCTTAAGTCTGACTGAACATAGCCTATTCATGAAACATGAAACACAGTAGGCCTACCATGCAATTATGTGTTGTTTTAATTTTTTCCGTATTTGTCATTTGCATTCAGGATGTGTGCTTTGTGTCATCTGCCGTAGGCCTATAGGTAGGCAGAAGAGCATTTTCAATGCAGCCTATATTTTGGTACGAAGTAGGCCTATTTTATATTGATATTGTATAGACTACTTAAATTCAGTTCATATATTTTTAAGTGCATAATTTTATTAATAATTAGTACAGTACTCTTATGTCATAGGTAATTACCATGGTTTTGTAAATAATGTAGTCTAAAAAATAAAGTTGTTATTATGAGAGATAACCTGAACCAAACTGACTCATAAAAAAAAATTACGGGTTCAATTTTCAACTTAAATAAAAGCATTAGTTTGGCCTTAAATTTTGTTCTGTACTACAGGTGCGAATTTGGAACCCCATGGTGCGATTTAGGAAACAGTTCTCCTAAATCGCACCATATGCAGTTACTTTAAAAAGTCATTGTTAATTCCTAAATTTCTCAATAAAATTTGAAGAAAAAATTTCAAAAGATGGTAGAAAGTATAGCGTACGCACCTGTATGTTTATTACTGCAAAGACACTTACAGTTTCCTAAATACTAAATTATTTCTAACAAAGTGGTGCGATATGGGCAACCTCCTCTATGTTTTAATATTTTTTTTTTTTAGCAAGGGCGCGGGCCGAGTTCAAAGGCTATACGAGAGCGTACTCGGAACACGTAGGCTGCTGTTTAACTGTGGCCAAGATACGACGCGTTCACAGGTGATGAGGTGGATGAAGTGGTGAATCTCCTTGGCGATGGGCGAGTCTCCGGTTTCGAGTCCCGACGCCAGACCGGCAATGTTAACGTTTACCTAACACTGGTTATTCGAAGTTAAGATATGAAACTGCTTTCCATCCATCATTACCAACTTTACTGGGCGCATACTAATCAGGGCGCCCATTAAAATATGTGCAGGCAGGGGCAGTAACTTTTATCTAAGGTTGATTTCAAAAGTGCCCATTTTATCGTGAACAGCTTTTATACATAAGTTATAAAAAGATAAAAAATACAAAATAGAAAAGATAACTTTACGTCATGCGCCGTCCAAACCTCGCCACTGCTCTCTGTACATAATGACCTCGCTTTTGCTGAGACATGTAATGACATCCGTCCATTTGTAAATAAGACTTTTACTTATTGAGTGAGTTGAGTTGAGGTAGTTGGACGGCTCTTAACAGCGAGGTCTTAAGAGCCGATGATTAAGTGAGCAATCATAAGTATAGTAAATATCTACGACATTGAACATTTGTGTTTTTATGTCAGACACTTCAAACGCGTAACAATCAAGATCGTTCACCCACCTGTAAAGATATTAGATACGATGTTTTTTTTAAATAATATAGTGGAGACATTTTTTGGGAGGAATAAACGGGTGTTTCGTGTTTGTAATCATAAGAAAGTATCGTTCTACTATCTGGCCACCTATCTGTGCCTTAAATCTACACTCATAAAGCCACAAACTTTAACGTTATTAACACAGGTAAAAAATACAAACAAAGTATTCCTAAGAATGGGGACTTTTCAACAACCTACCCTATCAAAAATTTTCCAAATTATTTCTTGTGGTTTTTAATATTAAAAATGCAGTATTCTTTGGCGCAAGTCTGGATAATCAGTCAACTATTCAACTGTGCCTTAAATTCTTCATCAAGGGTCTCATGAGGAAAAAAATTTGACTAAATATTCCGCAGGTAATTATAAAAAGTCGAGTTGTATCAGCAATGCCAGTAACACTGTACAGCAACAACTTTTTTCTCACCCACAAAACTAAACATAATATTCCTTAATTTGCATAATGATGCCCGAAATACACATTCTTGATGCAAATATAAACGTTACGAAGACAATTTGAACTGACCTTGAAAAAATGAATTTTGGTAAAATCTCTGGCAAACCACTTATTATAAGATTGCGCTTTTCTATTACTGGAAATATGAAAACCAAAAAAATTACATAAATTATACGGGAAAAACTTTGATCAAGAAACACGAGCGACTTAAGTTTACACTTTCGTCAATCTAGAACTGATTGTAAAATAATCTGAAACGGTGGATTCAGCAAAAGGAAATAATTTATCAGTTTAAACCGTGAGATTCATTTTCACGCGAGAAGTTTGCCGTGACGTGCGAGGTGGGGTAACACGGATTAATTTACGGCTCGAAGGGAAAATTAATTTCTGGCAGCGAGCAATGATGAGGAAGCGACCCATCCCACCGCCATGAAAAGCCCAGGCGGTTTTCGCGACTAGGGGTTGGTCGCTTGCCGAGGGGGGTTGAGGGTAGAAGAAACTCGCCAAACGAGCAGGGATCGTGCAGCAGGGGGAAGGCGGGAGGTTGCGCGAGAGAAGAAGAGCTTAATTAGCATCTAGAACGAGGAGCGGTATAGGGGGGCGGTCCTGCCTACCTAGCGTACTACCTCCCACCCACCCCCACCCCCCGGCAGCCGCGGTGGAACTGCCCGCACCTCACCTCGCGCCATCCCGCGAGCACATTAGCATGTGAATCGGACCCGCGGGAGCAGTGCGGGTCTTCAATCTGGCCACGGCCCGTTTGACTTTCCTCCCCTGGCTCGCGGCCATTTGCCGGCCGCCGGACCTCTCTTACAGACCCATTGTCCGCTCTTTCTCTCTCTCTTTCTCTCCGCTTCCCTCTCTTACCACCCAGCCCTCCCTCTTCCCAGCCCCGCAAAGATAGGTCTACCGAGACGGGAGCTGACATCGCAAAATACCCGACCAATTTGACACTGGTAACGTACACGATTTCTTTTGCAAGGCCAGCGGATTCAGCGACTTTCAGTCGCCTCTCTACACTGTCCAAAGCCAGTGTTTGGTTTTACTGAAGTGAATTCGACTTTAAATTTGCAACCATAGTGGGAGGCAATCCAGAAAATCCGATGATAACAGAATCGGGGGATACAGTTTAGCATTTCAGGTCGAAATCTATAGTCTACATTCAAAATTCAATTACACCAGTCGATTGCCAAAGGATCAAAGAATACGTTGCATTGAGTAAGGACTGCGAAGTATCGCCCACACTTGATTTTTTTTTGGGGGGGCGGGGGAGTGGCAGGAGGAGGGCACCGCAATTTTGAGTTACTTTCTCAGCGTCTCATAACTTCAGCGCAGTGTAACTTTTGACTAGGAGAAGCTGCGACACTCGTTTGAGTTTCAATTGACAACTCTCGTTAAGATCAGTAGATTACGTGTCTAAAAATATTTGCGTGGCGTGGGTATGGTGAAACTGAATGAGCTTAAGAATGAAAAATTAAGAAAACTTAACACAATGTCGGCCTGTACTCGTCAAAAAGCCAAGTTGAAATACGGAAATCGTATACGGTTGGAAAGAGCATCTCAAAAGCAATCCAGTGATACTCACAAAACCCCATATTATGGGGTGAAGCGGTGTGAGGAACGTAAAGTAAACATCAAGGCGCCCGAGCGCGTCAACGGAGATGCTTTCACGCAAAACAAACGGGCGTGTCCCCAACGCAGTGAAAACGCATTTTTTTTATCCGACCTTAATTCTCGAGGTAAATTCATTCAATGTTGAGTTATATTTTTGTATTATTATTCGCCAATGAAGTTTTGGGACGAGTTAGACGTCAGTCGGAAGTGTTGCTGGCGTTCGGTAGCAGATTGTGATATTGTGTTGATGATTGAATGTAATCGATAATAATTGAATTTTTTTTTTTTTTTTTTTTTTTTCCCCTGAAAACTGGCAGTTTTTTAATCCTTTCAATTTCAATTTAAGTCTTGCGATTCTTCTTTGTTGCTGCAGCATAACTGTTTCATCCATTTTAAATAAACAACCCTCGTTGAAAATGTTTTACTCTGCTCTGATTGGCTGTTGCCCAATGCGTCCGCATAAGAAATCAGTAATCTTTGTGCACAGTGCCAGGCACTCTCAATGCGTACGACATGCAATGCATAGGTGTGAATCATATTGATTCGAAAAAAATGGCAGTTAATTCTTGCACACACAACATACATTCTATAACTACCGCTATGCATTCAATTGCGAACTAAGCTTAATCCTCGACCGACCAGCACGATATTTAGAGTTTCTTGTCCTGCCGATTTATTATTAACTGAGAGATCTCCCGGTGTTTTATAGTGACCTGCGATAAAGCAGTGTTGTAACTGAAATTTGCCCGTTTATAAGCCTTGTTTGTCTCCGAAAAAGTTAGCGAATATCTCCAGTGATGAATCTTTTGTTGATTATTAGTAGAGACCTGAGAATTTCGCGGATACATTTAACAACAAGCTAGACTCAACAGCCCTTTGTGAACTTGAGCCTGAGCTAATTGTTCATTGGCTGTTGCTCCATCTTAACCACTGACCAGGTAGCACGGGATTCGGTCCTTGATTTTCCTACAGGTTCGTTATTGGTCGAAAGTCGTCCGGGGTGTGTCTAACAAACTGCGGTCCAATAGATGCGAATATTCGTGGTACATGCGGATACAGTTTAACATGTCTTTAAATTAACTTGAGAATTTTTCGGGTCTCTAATCATTAGTGGCACGTGAAATTCACGTTGAGACCTATTTGAATGAACTCTGTGTATTTTTCTAACTTATGTAAAATTAACATTGTCATGGGCTAATCAGTTTATGCATGCTCGGGCAGATGAAATATGGAATTATTGGATAAGTAAAAATGGTACATATCTGGTTAATTTTACACTTCGATGCATAAAAAAAAAAAAAAAAAAAAAACAGAATGCGAAAGAATGAATTTAAGTTATCGCAAATTGTTACTTCACTATTTTTATTTGACTTTAAGATATGTAACTACTTTCCATCTATTTATTACCAACCTTAGTGGGAGCATGTCACACAGTGAGCCTGTTAAAATGTATGCCAGGAAGGAGATATTATTGGTATTTGAGGCTTGCAGTGTACGGTACTGGCCAAAAATAACATGCCCGCTCGCTTTGAACGAGGTCTTGAGAGACGGTGAGGGTAAAACGAGGTGAGAATGAAAGAGTGCCGAAATGAAATGGTGCTGGAAACGTGAACAGTCGTAAATAATGCGGGCCGCGGTGGCTCAGTGCTAGTACGCCCGTCTCCCACCACGGCACGAGTCCCAGCGTAGCCGCTCCCGGATTACCACACATGGGAACCGGGCTCGAGTCTCAACGCTTCCGCTCCCGGATTACCACACGTGATAACCGGGCTGGAGTCCTAGCGCAGCCGCTCCCGGATTACCAAACGTGATAACCGGACTCGAGTCCCAGCGCCGCCGCTCCCGGATTACCACATGTGGGAACCGGGCTCGAGTCCCAGAGCAGCCGCTCCCGGATTACCACATGTGGGAACCGGGCTCGAGTCCCAGCGCAGCCGCTCCCGGATTACCACATGTGGGAACCGGGCTCGAGTCCTAGCGCAGCCGCTCCCGGATTACCACATGTGGGAACCGGGCTCGAGTCCCAGCGCAGCCGCTCCCGGATTACCACACGTGATAACCGGGCTCGAGTCCCAGCGCCGCCGCTCCCGGATTACCACATGTGGGAACCGGGCTCGAGTCCTAGCACAGCCGCTCACGGATTACCACACGTGGGAACTGGGCTCGAGTCCCAGCGCCGCCGCTCCCGGATTACCACACGTGGGAATCTTGACGAGATGCCGCTGGTCGTCGGGTTATCGTGGGATTTTCTCGTTTCACCCATATTTGCATTCCGACGCTGCTCCATTATGACTGACGTGCAAGACCTCTTCATTCCATGTGCTTAGCACTTATCCAAGTGTTCACACTACGCTTCTAAATATCTGTGCTCTATTCATATATAGGCTGTTCACGGTCAAATTAGCACTTTTGAAAACCCTGCTTAAGATCTACTTGTATGCACTTTGTGTATTCTTCCGCCTTATGTAAAGTTAACATTGCCATGGGCCTCGTCACTTTATTAATGTGTCAGTCAAGTGCAACTGAGAAATTATTACAAAAGAAAATGTTTTGCAAATCTGCCCATTTTTACACTTCGATTCATTCAAGCAAAATTCATTCAAGTTCATGACTTAAAACATTAGGTATAGGGAATTTTCCATATAAAATATTGATTCTAATATATTCTTTAAAACTGTGAATTATTGCAACTTTCGTGTATGTACGATAACATTTTAATATGACCTAGATGTTTCCAGAAGAATCAGATAGAGTAGTGAGGTAACAACTAAGACTGGCATGTAAAAATGAAGAAACGACTTTACACCTAGACAGCACGCAATAACAAGATGAAAGATTCCGGCATCTACACAAATTGCCGAATCCTAAGAAGCAGTCATCTTTTCCCGAGATCTGCACGGCAACAGAGAAATCTCACTAATTATTACAGGGAAAAGTTGAAACTCAAATACGTGCAAGTTCCAATTAGTCTAGAGGTTGTGTGTCAGTTATCAAGATAGGCCCCGTGGCTCGATTCTCATTATGTCATTCTTTATTTTGCATTTTGAATACCCCCTGATAACAGCGCGGCACTAAACTGCTAGTTTTTTTTTTTTTTTTTTACTAAGCACACAAATCCCAGTACTCTCTTGTGATACTAACCTTTATTGCGTCCGTGGCAATATTTATAATGTATATTTTATGTGTAAATTGTATTCAGCTATACTTAAATTGTTATACATGAATACGTGGTACAGTAGTCAGCAGCATTCTGGACTGTGAACTGGAGGGTTGCGATTTCAATTCCATATTAACCCAAAGAAATTTACGAAATGTGAAATAATGCTATTAATGACATAGAAATTATTTATATTTGGGTGAAAGATAACAGTAATTATTATTATTATTTTATTTCGAAAATACATTGCGAGCTGTTTTGAAGGGTGCAGAAGGGAGGGGTTGTAAGTGGCAAATATCTAAGTTACAAGTTGTCAATATCTGGGCTACAAGTGGCTTTTGTTACTTGGGATATTGGCAAGTTATATTTTCGGAATTTTAAACTGCCTTCTTTCATACTACGATAATGCAAGATACAGAGAGAATGAAACCCGAACATACTTAGATTTTAATTTCCCTTCCTCCTCCCCATTCGTAGATTCTTAGAGTGGTTACCATATCTTTAACCCGTTCAGTCCCCGTGTCCATTATCGGGGATACGTTGCCAATTAATTATATTTATGGTCGGCACTGTACAGAACAAGGGATGAGTGGTCTGCCGTTTGAGAGTCTTCGTTTCGAGTAATCTGATTTGTTTAAATTTATGCACCTCTCATTCGTGAATGGCTAGTGCTGACGTCGAAGATAACGATGTACTTTGTTCACTGGTCGAGATAAGCACGCTTGACACAGGTACAGCACCCACCAAAAATCTCAACGACTGCAACATTTGAGCTCCTCAATTAATTCGGGTCTGAACGGGTTAACTTCATTGCTTCTCGTACATAATTCGGAGGCGTTTATCAGTTCTATTTAGGGGCACTTGTTTCTTCCACGGAGAATTTCCACGACTAGTTGTAATGCAAAGCACTTTGGCTAAGATCCACTAGCGTGAATGGATGATTTTGAATGTTATACGTCTTATTTGTCTGCCAGCGAATCACAGAAATACACTATCGGAGTAATTTTATTCTGATTTGTGTACTCATAGAACAGAATGTGTTCTCGTTAAGACATCTCGCCGATCACCAGAGGAAAGCTCAAGGTGTGCAGTTAATATATTTAAGTCTAGCCTGTGAGAAACTCTTTTAATCATTAACAGGTGACCATAGAGATATGCTTTGCTTACAGAACGATAGCGCGGGCATGTTTCGTAACGGAAATTAACGTCATTTTGATTTCTGAGACGCAAACAAATTTAAAGGAATTCCCAATTTTCTGCCTTTATATAGAGCAAATCAAACGACATATTCAAAGTGAACGACATTCTTAAAACCATTGCAGCAAAATGTAATACAATAATAAATACTCAGGAAATGTGTGGTATGCTAAATATAATTTATAATAGTCCATCCGCTTCCCGTCCTCTAATTATCTGTGCCATGAAAATTAATTATTGCCTGTTAATTAGCCAGCTGTGAAGCACGCGTGCTTTGGGTCCATATATGTTGACGGACCAGATTTTATGGAATATGGTTCGGCAAGATTTCAGTTAGCTTTTACATAAATGAAACAAAGTGGGTAAGACATAGACTATCACTTCAAATGTGTTACTCTGTTGCTCTATGGTTATTGTATACATAAATTTTTGTCCGTTGTCAGTTCTTAGTATACATGGGAATATTTCAATAACAAAATCCATGTAAATTAAAATAACCAAATTATTAATACTGTGCATTAATATTTCCAACGTGACAGAGGGACAGGTTGGAAGTTGGAAGTCTGTGAGACAGCTTCACTGAACAAATAGATACCTTTCCCTAATGAAACAATTTTGTGGGAAAGTCATTCTTACACTTTTTTTTTGTGGTGAACAAAAAAATTACCTGTTGTGTCCGCATCAGTTTCCTCGTTACAACTAGACAATTTTATGGCAATCACAGACAAAAAATTTTTTTTTGCAGCGTGATATTTCGAATTTGCCGCGATTTAATATTTCCACCCTAGGAGTTCGTTAATAAGCAAAATGCTTTCAGAGATTTAATCACGAGAGATGTTCAAACATGGGGGAGAAAAATGCATCCATTCGTAATTCTGCTTTTGTTTACATGGTTGAATTTTGACTATATCTGCCAGAGTTGCACTCGTTCCGCTTTTCATTGTATAGCAATATACTGAAATAGTAATAAAATCAGAGAAGTGTGCTTGACGATTAAGGAGTATCGCAGAGTATAGGCTATTCACGGTTTAGTCAGTACCTTTCGAAGCCTTCTCATTTGAAATAGTTGTAAATAAATATACACACTGTGTTTATTACTCACATAATAATATGTATTTTAGAAAGTGGTGGGAGGTTACAAAATGGCTGATACGATAAAAGTAACTAGGGCATCAAAAGTGCTCGTTTTACTGTGAACAGCTTATAGGCACAAAGGCTAGATAATGTAGCGGTCCCTCGGTTGTTTATTGGTGGTGAGAGACCCTAGGAACGGCTGTAGTGCTTAATTGGCTACTACGCACTGTTCAACATTGTCTGAGTTTTACTTCGGCAAGTCAGTATCACCGCACTAATTGCCGAGTTCAGTTCAACCACGTGACTACCGCGTGTGGCTATAGTTTACGACGCAAGCTGTGGTCTATCTTATGTATTCCTCGTTAGTCTTATCTTCCACGGTATACAGATTTCTTACGTATTAAACAGAGACGTGCAAAATTCACGTAGTTATCTGGCAACATTCCGTACTCCACTGCCCTATACCTACATGAGCGTTATTTGTAAAGGCTATTCACGATAAAGTGAGCACTTTTGAAAGCACTCTCATTTGGAGTAGTTGCCAATAAATATTTTTTTATTTTAGGCTTGGACGTTAACTTCCGAGTGCGGTCGAATATACATACAGTGTTTATTACTTAGATGGTGATGTTTATTTTAAAAGGTAATTAAAGGATAAAAATGGCTGAAAGGAAAGAGTAAACAGGGCTTCAAAAGTGCTCACTTTACCGTGAAGAGCGTATAATGTTATTGACTACTGGCAACTAGTTGGCTTCGTTTACAGGCACGAGCGCTTTGTTGCAAAATGGTTGGTCAACCGTTAAGCGTTTACTAATTTTTAAAAAGGGACCTTGGGACGTGCGTCACAGATTTTCGGCAAATAGCAGAAGAAGTGAACCAAGCATTAAATCTGGAGTTTAGTCAACAACGCGAATATTGTAGGTCGCAATTAACGAATACTTTTTAGAGTCGCAAGTATTTCTCGAATTGATTCGCCGTCAGAATGGACTAAATACTGTTGTATGGTTTGAAAGCAGTGAGAATTTGGCATACAGATGTATAATGATTTCTTTTGCGTTCCTGTTAAAATTAATACGCGTGCTTCTTTGCTGTCGAAACCTTTAGTAATATTAATGCAATGCCTGTTTCCTGGACAAGCCAGAATACTTAATAATTAAATTAGAGAATTCCAAAAAACATATTGTTATATTTGAATCGATACAGAATTCGAGAGAGTATCGTTTTTCGCACTAAAATATTTGTTTCGAGTTAGTAAATTCAAATTATCTTCTAAAAACCGAATTTACCTAACATGTATTTCCGTATACCAAATTCTCGCTGCTTCCAAACTAGGCAACACCCTTAATGTATTTGAGCCACCGTAGTTTTTCTATTGGCTGCTTCCACAGAGCAAAGCCTGGGCATAGGGTTGCCCAGAACTGGGTCGCACTCTTGCTTCTTGTTTTTTACACACTTGCCCTTACACAGAGAGTGACTAAAAAAATTAAAAAAAAAACTGCGTTTCAGTCATAACAGTAGAACAAACCAGTAGGCGTATGTGACGTACTCTCTGCCACTGAAAGAATGTGCGAAATACCAGGTGCTGTGGAAACGGAACGTTACGGAGGACATTCGCTCACCGTGGGAGATAAGCAGAGTGGGTGCGCAAATATTAAAATCGACATCGATACGATTTGCGTTGCAGTAGGTAGCACTACGCAGTTAGCGGAAGAAGTTAATAACACACTCCCACCTCCCTTGCCCCCTCCGAAAACTGCGTGGAACCGCACAGATTAAAACGTGAGAGACCGCAGCTGCGATCTGCTCCCCCGGGGGTGGAAGTAAACGCCCGCGGTAATCCTATTATGTGTCTCGGCGTGGAGCCATGTGTTTTCTTGCTGCGCTCGCCCCCGCGAGAAGAAACCAACCCCCTTATTTGCACGGCGCGCCCGGCCCCTCATGCCTCCGCTCAGAAACACAACCTTTGCGGGCTGCATGGGAGGGGAAAAGATTAAGAGGGTGGGGCGGTGATGTGAGAAGGGATGGAGGACACATTTAGGGCTGCGAGCGACTCGGGAGAAGCTTCTCTTCCTCACATTCCTTCCTCCGACGGAATTAGCGACCTCGCTGGATTTATTTTTGCCTTACCGGGACGAAGGTTGTAGAGATGCTAAAATTCCCACTTCTTAAAGGTTGTCTGTCCTGATACTTCCCTACGCCACACTCGAATTTCGCGGAAAGATTTCCGCACATGCTATATTTCAATACCCTACGAGCATACCGCAGTTTCCTTTTGCTTATTGGCTGCGCGTGTCTGTGCAAACTGACTTTACGTTGTTGACTGGCCAATCATAATTAAATTACTCCAATATTAAATGTCTCTGATTCGTGGGTAGACACATAAGACGCGTAACATCTATATCACCCAATCCCAAAATTGGACCTGAGCTAGAGCGTTATGAAATAAAAACTGTCGTGAAATCTTTTCGCGAAATTCGGGTGTACTTAGGTATAGGCTGTTCACGGCAAACTGAGCACTTTTGGAAGCCATCTCATTTGTAATTATAGTCAATCAGTGTATTTGGTTCTAGCTTTAGACGTTAATTTTCGAGTCCGATGGAATATGTGCACTGTTGTTATTACTTACATGGCAATATTTATTTTAAAAAGCGGTGGAACTATATACAATAGGTGATATGAAAAAAGTAACTAGGGCCTCAAAAGTGCACACTTTACCGTGAACAGCCTATACTTCGGAATACAGAGGTGGATCGGGCCTCTTATGCCGAGAAATCCAAACCGCACACCCCAGAGAAATGGTGGCGTTGGCCAGCAGATTGATGGAACCCCGTTAACATTTACTCGTTATCTGGCAGAACGGCGAATCGAGTACTTTGGCTATGTGGGCCCCTGTTCAGGTCACAGGGAGATGCCATGCTTTCGGTATCAACAGGCACTATATTTTGTAGGATAACAATCGAACTGCGACAGTAAAACCAGTCCGTTAGCAAAAAATGCTCACACTAATGGAGTTTCCGAATGGAGACGGAAGATGGCGAACCATGGTTTAAACATGACGGCGCAACAGCACCCACAACACGGGAATAAATGCACTGTAAAAAAAAATGTCAATAAACTACGTAAACAATAGTGGAAGTTTTTAACCTATACTTTTATGGAAATAATACCACTCTTCAGAATGCAATTATAGGAATGCTTAGGATCATTACTTTGCAAAGTTGTGAACTTCCGTAAGCATTCGACCTTTTCCAGAGCAGATGGAGGAACGCTACCATCGATGTATGCGGGATGACCTTACTATTCAAGGTTTCTTACTGTGTGTCTACACCGACTTGATAATCTTGCTAATAATTTCTTGCAGTGTTGAAATAGCGCGAGAATTGTATCCTGTGCGTGTAATTTCACGGTGTGGATGCATCAATTGGCTTGCGATGTTCTCGGAAACAGCACCCGACGTTTTCCTTTAGGGATATTTGAAGTCCAAAGTATACGTCACCAAACCCTGCGATATCCAACAGTTAAAGGAAGGCATTGTTGTTAAAGAGAATAAAATTAACAATAATCTACTGAAGCGTATCGTGGATGATTTTGCGCGCAAAAAGACATGGATGTCTTTGACGCCGAGATGGTCACTTAATTAACGTTATTTTTAAAAACTGGCAACAGTAGCCCATACTAAATTTAAGTAAAAAGCTTTAGATTATGGTATTATTTTTGTTTTTCATGAAACCTACTGTTTCGCTAAACAGGTTTGAAATCCGCCTCATATTACTGGCATAGTTTGCTTATTAATAATGCTTGAATTGCAGTAACAATTACTTGTTGGAATAGAGAAATAATGGAGTAGCACGGCAGTATTAAAAACGTGCGGTTCGCTGCTTATCACGGGTGTATATTAGATCATAAACTACTCTGCATTCACCAAATATAAATTGAATATTATTTCGTTAACACTGACAACAGGTTTCTTTTGTGTAATTCATTGTTTATAAATTCTGGAAGCTTCCATCTGAAGGACGAGTGTGTGTGAACTGTGAATGACTGTGAATGCCATCGGAAGACACTGGTTCCCAGATAATTCAACTGATTCTTTCGTTGATTAAAATTTATGTGTATATATACATATATATATATATATATATATATATATATATATATATATAGGAGTCGACATGCTCACCATTACCAAGTAGGCCAGTATCAGAATTTTTCACAAACATTGTATTACAATCTTTTAAGATCTTGATTCTTAACCCACGAATCGTGTGCTTTTGAGAATCCTCTCCATCTAACCAAGGACTCTTTTTTTCATTTTAATGATTTTATCAACGAAATATTCATCTGGAGAACTAACTTTTTTCAGTTCATGTTTGTAAAATCCGCTTTTATGGGCTCTCCATCATAGGTTTTTAGGTAATACACTCTGGGATGTGTTTCTCTAATTGAAATAATTTTAAATATCTCAAAAGACCAATTAACCATTAATTTTTCTCAAAGATTCCTTTCTGCTTCGAGATGTCTATAAATTCGTCAACTTTGAACTTTGGTTTTCTTTCGTCGATGACTTTAACATTATAATAAATAGTTTTCATTTAATTACTATCCATAACTTCTTTGGGCGCAATCTTGGTAGTTCTATGATATATGAAATTATAAAATTTAACTATTTCAGGCAAAACATCAACCCATTTGTAAGTCCCCCTCGATGTGAAATGTTTATATATTAACTGCTTAATCTATTTGTTGTAATGTTCCACAATACAGGCTTTAAGCTCTGAATATGTCGTGTAGTGATTAATACCACATTCAGTCATTAGTTTCCGGTACGGTGCAGAAAAATATTTGGTTCCTCTATCAGTTTGGAGCGAATTTGATTTTCTCTCTTTCAAGATGATCTTCATTGCATTGGTAACTTATTTCCCTGCTTAGTTTTTCAAGGTATACCCCAACCATACTTTGAATAAATGTCTATTATAGTTAAAATATACCTGTATCCCTTATTGTATGCGGAAAGCATTGTCATTTCACACAAATTGGCTTGAAAAAGATCATTTAAACAATGAGTTATAACTCTTCTTCTAGGATATATTTTCCTTGCAGGAGTGTCAAGCTCTTCAAAAATATTACTTAACTTCATTATCCGTCTTCTTTCAACTCTTCAGTAATGGAAACAATTTCCTTCATATGTGAATTATTCCTAGACTCTTTCGAAGTGAAGAGAACTTTAAATCTACAGACCAATTCGTTAGAATTGTTCCAATATACAGGAGAAAAATTATCACCAAATTCATCTTTATATATTCCACTTCCGAAAATATTGATTAATAAATGAATTTTCGGGTGATTTTCTTCTCCTGAACGAATGGTAGGATTCGTTCGACGAATAAGTTCTTTAGATTTCTGTAAATCGATGTTAGAATATCCATTTGGAAAGTTTTTTAAACAATAATTCAAACAATACTTAACTCACATCAGTTACGTAATCAACTATTTTAATTTTATTGTCAGGCAAAAATTTAATTACCGAATCTCCTAGGAACCAGACGTTATCATGTTGATAAACACCCAATGTCGTATCATGCGTAGACTAAGATTGTTTCAAAGCTAAATAATGTTGTGTTGATTGAGAAAGAGGTTGCTTTTTGCTTTTTTTGTTAAAGGTTCTTCTTCCATTTTGATTTCCAAAGCTGTTTCATTCAACAAAGAATGCAATGTATCCATTCTATTCGTAATAGGTTTAAATATTTCTTTGTTTAAAACATCCCATTCCATACGAGCTTGTTTGGCTTGTAAATATGTTTCCTTCGCAGTAGATATAACATTATGTAATTCCGAAGCGGAGGCAGACATGTTTTGACTATATTACAGTAAATTCAATCTATTTATATATTAATTAAGTCGTTGCTTTTCTAACTGATGCAGTAGGTCGAATAGTTTGCACATTTTCAGTCTTATCGACTTTACTTAAAACATCTAGTTTTTTCATAGGTTTTAGCTCTCAAATAATTTATGAAATAATTCATTCATGTTTCCTAATCATTATTTGGTTTTCTAAAATCTGTTTGCATAACTGAACCAATTCTTTTATTAATCAATTCATCTCTTATATATTGCATTATTTGTTCCATTCATGTTTCAAGTTGTCTTGTAATAGTGGCATTTACCACATCATTAATTACAACTCTTAAATTTTCTTGTATTTCTGTAAATTGTGTTGTATAAACTATGTTTGTCATATTGTTAAAGTCCTTACTAAATCCACATAAACGTTCGTCCATTCTAAATTCATTACTCAGCAAATCATTCCTAATATTGGTTAACATGTTTGTAATTATACTCGTGTTTTTATAAACATTATCATTCAAATCCACTAACTGCATTAATGTCTCTAGAATATTGTTTGATTGAGATTTAAATGCATTTAGCATAAGGGTGTTTACGTCTTCCACATAACGTTTATTTACCGCATCTGTATCTTTCACAGTCATACTCATATTACATAATATGTCCATTCAAATCGCAATTACCATCATGATTTTGCTTAAACAGCTATTGTAATGATTGCATTTTACACAGCCATGTCCAAACATTGAAATACTCATTGTTCTTCATCTGGAAGTAAAAAAACTATCAAATCCAGACCTATGCCTGCCTTTATATAGGGGAAGTGATGGTAAAATCCCCAAAAAACTGTACTTGTCTTTCCAAAAGTAAAAACACATATCTTTAAACTTTGTAAATGTAATATAACGTAAAACACTATCACACTATCATTGTAAATATGTTGCAGATTCGTATTATCCATTTTAAACACAATTACTATATTTTCATTATCGCAAAAATTATGTTTTGGTTTACGTGCATAACTTCGTGATAGATAACGACAATCAATATTTGAATGTCGACCAAAACTGAAATATTGCTGTATTTCACTCTGCAGTTCGCACCAAACATCCTCAAAAATAAATACGGAATTGGGTTATGCTTCATTCGGAGACATTATATCTTATTTATTTGTAAAAGGAAAAAAAGTGTTCCATCAATTAATGACAAAATGTTCGTTAATCGTTGCTATTTATCTTGTTGAATTGTTTTCATAAAAACACATATACATTTTAAAATTTAAGACCATTTGGATGTTATAACAATGACATAATAACACAAGTTTTTCCACATGAAGAAGGCCCACTTATTATACAACATATATTTAATGGTAAAAGAATACCATGTTTCTGTTATTATATATTATCTATCGTATTTAAAATTGCCAGCAGATGTATATTTTATTTATTACATCCATTTCTGCACAATCAGACAATATTACTTAACATACTAACATAAAACTGTAATTGTAGGTCTACATATAAGCTCGTGATCAGTTGAAAACAATGGCTCATACTAAATGTATCAAAAAATGACACAATGTATTGAATATATTGATTAATATAAATTACCATTTGAATTGCATTTACCGAAATACAATTATTGTGGACCCGGTACTAAACTTGAAAAATGTTTGGCACAGAAGGATCAAGGAATAATATAATACTTGTAAAGAACACGATAAATTTTTTCAATCGAACAAACAATTTGGAAAAAAGACATATAGCAGATGCGATTCTAGCCGATAAAGCAGCAAATATAAGGAAGAATCCATCTACATCCACAGGTGAAAAGCTTGGAGCTTGGGTTGTTAATAAAGTTATGCATGCAAAGGTGAAGAGAGGCATTGGCATAAAATATAAAACCAAACATAAAGCAAATAAAGGAGGAATCATTCCATTCTTATTTCCAGCATTAACAGCTCTTGGATCAATCCTCGGAAGGGTTTCGGCAATTAGTAGAGCAGTTAAATCAGAAGGGAAAGAAATGTATTTGAAACCATTTAAATTTGGGCAAGGATGAAAAAACTCCAAATGTGGAAAAAATGCAGAAAGCCCTAAATAGCCTTCCAAAACATGCACTTACAAATAAAGATATTAATGTATTCGTAAAGAAACCAGATATTCCCTATTTTCGAGGCGTGTATATGAGAAACAATTGACCAAAGAAACCAAATCTTTGTGAATGTATGATACTTTATTTAGATTCGATTCAAAACAAAGGAATGCATTGTGTTGAATTAATAAATAATGTAAATCGAGCATTGTATTATGACAGTTTCGGCGATTTGCATCCTCCAATTGAAATATGTAATTATTAAAAAAAAACATGCAATTAAGATACAATTACATAACAGAACAATTACTAAATATGATCAAATGTGGACATTTATGTTTATGTTTTTTGACTATAAATAGGATATATAAATACTTCTAATAGTAAAACATATTAGTATTATGTCAATTATGTTGATGTTATGAAGAAATTCGTCGCAATTGTGTATGGTATATTTTCCAGCATTGGAGTTAGATGGAGAATGGCAAATAAGTTTAATCGAATTCGCTACTTACAACACCATACCAAACATTGATATGCAAAACCAATCATTTATGACTAATATTGGTGGGAAAAAACCTACACGAGTGTGATACCAGAAGGATCGTATGAGTTGAATGACCTTGAAACATTAATTAAATCTGCATTACCTGAAGATGTACATTTATGATTACGTGGAAATCCAAATACTTTAACTAGTGCAATGTATAGTAACGTCGATATCGAGTTCTAAGAAGACAATTCAATTGCAAATATGATAGGTTACGAACAGAGAGTGTATCTTGCTAATTAATTACACAAATCATCAAAATAGGTTAATATAATGTCTGTAAATGTATGTCGTACATGTTAATATTGTAGGTGGTACATATTTGAATGGAAAACCGACAAATACAATACGTGAATTAACATGTGCTCTAGCTCCAATATATAAAATAATTGAAAAACTGAATACTTTGATATATCTTCCAGTAATAGTGAATTGCGAAAATGAAATGGTTGCTAGAATTGTGGCTCAAGATAATAAACGTATTAATTTTTGAAACAAAGAAATTTTTGTCTGTTTACATTTAAAAAAATGCTATATAAACAGTTGCTTTCCATTGCACATTAAAATCGTAATGAGTACTGTGTATAATAATAAATTCGGATATAAAGTAGGCAGTTTTTTTAAGAACTATTACTCTAAGGAACATATTTCTCAGAAAGGAAGTATAAAAGGATGTAAACACCAACATAAAACGCTCACTTCAAACACGTTACCTGTGAAGTTAACATGAGGCAATGAATTGTATTTAAAAGAAATAGGATATACTGTTAATAGAAATGGAATACATATTTAATATTGAAGAACTAATCAGTTACGAAAATGCAATCACCAATATGAAAATACGTGTGTATGAACCTTTCCAAGCAGGTCCGTATACATTTCTTTGGAAATAAGGATTTCTATACAAAATCATGATATTTACATATTATTATCGAAACCAAGTTTAAGGTTTACCAGAACAATGAAAAAGATAGCCGATGCAAGTAATTCAGTAACTACAAAAACCATAAGAAACTGAAGACTTCATTTAATCAACAGAATTGAATATCTGCTCAATGGTCTGGAAATTGATAAAATGTGAGATGTTGGAATTACCTCCATGATAAAGAACTATCTCTTGAGACTTATAAACTATCTTTATTCAGGGATTATAGCTGGGTGGAGCAAGGCTAGTGATTATTCACTACAAATAAACTCAGGTGGAAAATACGAAGTTGTTATACTGTTAAGTATTGTTTTGGGCTTTGCTGAAGTCTACTAAAATACATCTTATTAAATCCTAACCAAGAATTTGTTATTCTATTCAGCAATACACATTTGAATGCCATATATGATACAG
The DNA here is from genome assembly GCA_029891345.1 of Dryococelus australis. Classification (NCBI taxonomy): domain Eukaryota; kingdom Metazoa; phylum Arthropoda; class Insecta; order Phasmatodea; family Phasmatidae; genus Dryococelus; species Dryococelus australis. The sequence continues at coordinate 15,561,152 of CM056996.1, read as the reverse complement.
CTAATAGTGAGGAAGGTGTAACATCCGAATTAAGCAGTGTGAAATGGTTGATGCCACATATTATAATTAATACTCGTGAACGTATAAAGTTTTTAAAATGTATCGAAAAAGGGGAGAATCTAGATATTGCTATCAGATCCTGGGGTTTGGAGTTATTTCCAACTCTACCGATAACTCAAAAAATAGCTTGGAGTGTGAAATCAAGTTTTTTGTTGGAAAAATTTGGATATGTTGTCATTTGTTTTCAAACAAATCGACAAAACTATTTAAAAGCTGATAGATCAGTATTTGGTAATTGTAATGTAAAACATTTTAAACTGTATGTAAACAGTCAAGCTTGCCCCTATGTGGATATTAAATATGAACTTTGCTATTCAAGGTTAAATTACAATGTTTTTCCAAAAGTACCAACTAAAAATAAACGAGATCTCGGAGGTTGCCAGCCTGACTCCAAAAAACTCCCCCCCCCCCCAGAATGCAATTCGGTTTTATAATACCCTGGGGAAAATATCTCTTTTTACAAAGCAAGCTGCCAAGGTCCTTATACCTGCTGGGGAGGGCAGTTCAGGCCAATGATTTAAACCATCAAGGATACCAAGGACACAACATCTTCCTAGCTTTTTGGAAACTCTCGAGCAAAATATTGTGTTTTCTACTTGATAAAATTAATATTCAATTTTCAATTTGCAAGTTTCATTGCACAGGAAAATATACATAAATTTAAAAAAAAATTACATATATATATATATATATATTCCTGTTTTCCAAGTGGTAAGTGTGTACAGGGAAGTAAATTTTGTTTCATAAATATTTGTTCATTTTGTATATATATATATATATATACATATATATATATATATATATATATATATATATATATATATATATATATATATATTTATACATATACTAAAATTAGATTGTAAAGCTTAACACATTTCTTGACTAAGATAAGATTTTGATGAAAATTTAAGATTTGCAGAAATATTAGCTGATGCCATAATATCATGAAACGAAATAGTTAATTCTATTAAACAGCAATTTCATTTAAAGTTTCGAAAACAAAATAAAAATATTTCCTTTAAAAGATTAAAGTAATCTTAGAGTAGCAAAAAGAGGGATGGTAGCAAGCATGAATGGTTTTTTATGGATTTAAATTTTTTGTATTTTCTATAAATTATATATTTATTAAACAGTATTTATTTGTTATGTAGCAGAAGTTATTTTTGTGATAAATAAATATTATTTAGTTCTTCGAGGAAGAAAATTAGTAGACAGGTTTGTCTCAGAGGTTGGGGCACTGGCTTGAAGATATTTGAAAGTCAGTGATACGTAAAGAGAGGGGACTGGGTGTTTGAACTTCCGACTTCTGGTAGGAGGGTAGAAATCAGGCTTCTCGAATGTTTACCTGGAAATTTGAAATTTTTATAATTACTGTTTCCAGTTGTTTGTCATTTCAGTTCGCCTTAGCATGTCATGCTCGTATGAAGATTATTTTCTTTGCTTGTCTACCCAAGACTTTAACAAAGAACTTGCAGATTTTAACAGTGATTATTTTAATGATTTATTAAACGGACCAGATGCTTTGGTAAAATAATTATTTGATTTAATCGATGATGACGAAGAAAATGGATTTACTCTACAGCCGCTTCTCTTATCAATGCCTTCAACATTAAGAACACTTACAGTGACGTCTACGGTGCCGAATCCTACATTAACACCGTAATCCTCGAGAGCAGTTGCAGAGATGTCTACGTTAACGAATTCTAAAGTAACGCCTTCAATGTCGAGACCAAGTATATTGAAAGCAGCACTAATGAGACCAACAGTGACGTCTGCGATGTCGGGGTCTACAGCTACGCCTTCTATGTCGAGACCAAGTATATTGAAAGCTGCACTTACAAGACCAACAGTGGCATCTTCGACGTCGAGGTCAACAGAAATGCCTTCAAAATCGATGTCTACAGCGAGGCCTTCTTCATCGAGGTTTACAGCTACACCTTCAACATCGAGGTCTACAGCTACACCTTCAACATCGAGGTCTTCAGCTATGCCTTCGATGTCGAAGTCTACAGCGACACCAAGGTCTGCAGCACTGCCTTCGATATCGATCTCGATGCCTTCGACATCGAGATTTGAACCTCTAGATTCATCATCAGTTATAAAATCAGTGAGACATGTATACAACAATCAGTAATGTGTTTGTGATGCACTCCACTACAATTTGACCTCAAATAATGTGTGGGAAGATATGTCAAAATACCAGTTATACCAAGACTTGGAAGAGTTTTTAGAGGTCAGTTTTGTGTTTTCATCTGAGTCATGTTTACCATCTCCTGAATTGTTATCACCTTAAACACTGCAGCATAAATTAATTTCTAAACCTCCTCCTCTGTTCATTCCATCACCACAGGAAATTATTTATACTCCTACATCACTAATATCACCACCACCTGTTGTTCCCGTAAAGAAACGCAAATCCAGCTTATCTCTTAACTTTAAATGGAAATTTTAATGGAAAAATTCAGACTTAAAGTGAAGCTTTCTGACACAACATAATTTAATACTGTTTTCAGTTTTACAATTGTTAGAATCTTCAGATGAGATGGTGACATGGTTTTCAGGCATAATATAGTGTGTAGTTTTTATAGACTTGATGATTTTCACTGGTAATAGGATGAGAAGATTTTTACAGTTTTAATGATTGGAAGTATAAAGTCGGGACGATTTTAAGAAAATTTAATTCAAGTAGTAAATGATTCATTAAAATGTTTAACAATTTACTAAAATTCTAACGAAATTCATTGAAATTCTAAAGACCTGTTAAAAATTTTTAACTATTCTAAGAAAATTTCATCCAGTTTGTTAAGAGATTAAACGATTTAATAAAAATTGCATTAAATTTGTGGAAAAATTAATGAATTTAATTCAATTTATTAAAAGTTTTAACCATTTAAAACAAATTATATTCATTTTGTTAAAGGTTTTAACGATTTGATAAGAAAGTTAATGATTTTAATGATTTCTGATCTAAAACATCGGAAAGTTTTAATAAACTTTGTTATTTCGATCATAAAATGTTGGAGAGTTTTTCTGTTGCAACAGGAATTGTTGTGATTTTTTGCAGTTTTAGGACATGAGATGGTGTTTTGGGTAAAAAAAAACTTGAATGGCTTACACACGTAAATGGTAAATATTTTTAATGATATTAGTCGTAACAGATTTTATTACCAATTTTTTGCAGTTTTATGACATAAGATGGTATTTTGTTTAAACAGCTTGTATGGCTTACACAAGTAAATGCTAAATATGTTTAATGATTTTCAATCATAATGGAATGGTTGACATTTTTGCAGTTTTATGACATAAAATGGTGCTTTGTTTAAACAGCTTGTATGGCTTACACACATAAATGGTAAAAATGTTGGAATTTTTTAAGTTGGCACATAATTTGTTGTGATTATTTTTTCAATTTTATGATGTAAGATGGTGTTTTAGGTAAAAAAGCTTGGATGGCTTTCAGTGGTAACATGCTGATAAACATTTGTAATTGATTGTAATTTTTTTGATGTAGCAATATTTTTTTTAAGCTTGTAAGGTTTTCAGTAGTAACATGTTAACTAAGGTATGTTTTATCAATATATATATATAAAAAAAGAATTTTGTGTAAAATTTGTATGTTACAATTGAATACTGTGACTTGTTATTTATTAGTTTGAAAATTCCTCATGTCATTATATAATATCGTTTGAATGATTGGATGTGTCTGAAGATGAAGTATTTGTATATGACTGAATATTAAATGAAAAATATTGGTATCTTAAAACGAGTAGGTGATGGTAAGATTTTTGAGGTTTGGAAGTTGAATAGATTTTAAAGTCCGGTTATTTATTTGCTCACTTTTTATCAAAGAAAAATTTTTGTAAATGCTTGCTTCCAATTTGATGACTGAGAAAAACTAACATTTCCATTAAAATATAATAATAACACACTCCGAAGAGCTGAAGAGAATTTACAAAATAATGTTGGAGAGAATCGAACATGCCTGAATGAATGAATTTGAAAGGAGAGGGAACATACTACTATCTCAAGAAAACTTTGCCGGGCCGCTGGTCAAGTTCAAGAACCCTGGAGAAGTTTAACAAAACTGAGCATCAAGTGACACAAATACTTTTTCAGCGGGCAGGTATAAAGACCTCTTAGCAACGCGCCACAATGTTCCCCACTGCCCTACAACTTTACATCAAGCAGTGGCAGAATCCAATGAACTTTGAAATGAAAATATTTTGTCACATAAATACAGATTACAACTGCTGCAGTTGAAGATTCAACACATAGATACATCCTGGTAAAATACGCTCATACTTTATACAAAGTCAGAAAATATAATTAAACGTTTAAAAAGAATTCAACTTATGTAAAATGGCTGCCATTTTCTTTTAAAATTGCTTAAATTGACCCTTTTAGACATATCAGTTGAAGTATTGTGAAATTTAACAGACTTCAGCTTTGATAGCAGTCATTTGAAGCTGGATATGTGCTATTTCGGTAATATCATGTCTATATTAATTTCTAGGGAAAAAATAATTTGTAAATAAGTCCAAATATATACGCATTACATGGTAGATAGTAGAGTCGAAATTACTTCAGGCTAGGAAAATCTACACGTGAAATATGCACAAATAATTAAAAAACAGATTGAAAAAAAACTTTTCAAACAAGTATGTTTCACGTAAGATTTTATATTGAAAAAAAGTTTAAATTTACTATTGCTTAAATCGAATAGGGTGTGAATAGTGTTCTAAGTATGACATGTGTAAATGAAAAGATGCATAATTTTCAGTACTTAAAAAAAAAAATTTTGTTCATTAAAAGTATGTCTTATAGATAATCATAGTTTCGTTGAAAACAGAATAAAGTTTGGTAGAAACAGGATAAAGTTTAAAAATGTCTTGTAAGTTTACAGGATTAAACTTAGAAATTGACTTAAAACAGTTTATATTTAAATTGAATTTATTGTGTGTTAAAGACATTTAAAACATTATTCTTAGTGATAAGGGAAATTAAGTTTCTTTGGTGGAACTTGTGAAATTTTTTATTTCGCTGGAATTACGCAGGCTCTTCCATCTCGAAAAATAGGAGGAAGCATCAGTGTTCCAGCAAAAATAGCAGTGTGTAGGAAAGAGGGCGGAGAGGGAGCTAGCCCAGGTCAGTTCAAAATCCAATGCCCCGAGGGATGGAGCCTTCAAGACATTTTGCACAAATGAGGTACTTTGGCCTTGAGGTAATCCTCCGTTCCTGGCTGAGGCAGCTCTCGTGTCGGAAAATGCACGATCTGGGGTGGGGGTAAAATGGCCGGGGCTGCATGGACTGGACATTTCTCGAGCTATCCGAAAAAACACGTTCTTGTCTGGTGTAAGAGGAGAGGTGCGTGGCATTGGATCGATAGCAAGGGTTGTGCAGCACCCTCCGTGGACAGGTCAGTCATCCAAAAACACTTTCTGACCTTGAGGGGGCCATGGGCAGGTTTTGCGAAGTTCAGTGGTGGAAGGGCCAGTCCTTCGAAAATGCACTCTGGGCTGTTGTTGTGTAGGCCAAGGGGGTGGTTAGCGCTAAACAGGTTTTTACAGTGTTGGATCGATAGCAAGGTGCGTGGACCAGAGCTTTGGAGTGGTGTAGGGGAAGGAGACACATTGCCAAAAATGTGCTCAGCGATGTTGAGGTGTGACCTTGGATGCAGTAACCCTCCAGCCAGCAGAAAAAATTACTCTGCTTCGGCAGGGGAGGGGGGTTTCGTGGACTTAAGTAGAAACTGTCTTTTCGCACAGTCATCTTCTGGACAAGAGGTGGGGGAGGGGATGTACCAACATGAACTAGTGCTGTGAATTTCACAGATTTAACGGGAAAAAAATGTAGTACCTCCGTTATTTTAAATAATTCACTTTTATCAAGTAGCGATTTTCTTTACATTCACGTAGTTGTATGCTCAACTCTCGTTTTATTGTATGTTGTAGGACGAATATTGTATTCAATTGCCTTCAAGACATCGGCTATGCTCCATATATATTTAACAGCTTATAAGCCAGCACATGTCATTCATTCACTATCCTCCACTTCAAATGGATGTGTTTTAAAAATACTTAGGTATGTGTACAATGAGAGGGAGACGTATGCTATAGTGTCTGTTTGAAATTTAAATCATATAATTGAAAATCGAGTTTGGAAATATTATTTTGGCCGTGTTAACTGGAAGTGCTAAATCGTTGTCTGTGTGTTTTGCTTGAAACGACCTGCCTACCTAACACTTATGCCTTCAGCTAATACTCCAACTAATCACTACTCTTCTTACCTCATTTATACTACACTCCAGTTAAGTAGGGGGCATACATGGGGTAGCTATAATGTTGGCTATACAATGAAAGATGGGGATTCAACTAAACACCTTTATTACACAGCTTCAGTTATAAAAGAACAATTTGCTATCGCAATACCTTAATAACAACTTCAATACAATTGCTTTACTTAACTTACTCTGGAATGACAAGTTACGTATAAGAATATACAAGAGTACTGTTACATAAGGAATGATAAATAATTATAAGAATATAATTATATACTTACACAAATTGCTGTAGCCTTGCTACATTATTATTACATCTTAAGAAGGGACCTCGATATTGGGAATGCCGCCCTACTGCCTGGCCGTATTTATGTTCACCAATAGTAATAGAAGCTGGGAATGTAGATAGCCGGAGCTCCTCTGACTTCTCTGTGGCCTAGTCGTCCGTGCTGCTCCAGCACCGACGTCGACACTGATCAAACTCTTCCTGATGCCTGGGGGGGGGGGTGTACACTCAGTTCTCAAATTGCCTGGCTGGAGTGGGTCAGTCAGGCTTGTTTTTTTAACAGGGGACTCGCTCACGAACCTATATTCTATAGAACCATAACTTGTCATGTGCGGCCCCCTGGAGTCGGCTACATGCTGCTTAAATTGCACATGGTTAATACTGGCTTGGTAGGGATACCTTTTTTTCCTAAATATAATTCAGGATGCATTTGAGTAGTGTGTAAATTGCTTAGTCAGTCGTACTCAGAATTTTTCTCTTAAATTTCAACTCATCCGAACTCTACATATAAATAGTCAGGCTCTCAACATAAGCTCGACTCATTCGTTCACCAGCCTCCGAGGCAGATAGGTGTGTTTTGGGGGAACTCCTTGTGCGATTTAATTACATGTTTAATCATTTTCATGTAATTGGGTTCGTTAGCCATTTAATTTCTTTGGAAACATTCGTTTTGTGTTTTCATTAAAATTTCCTTGTCTTTCACCTCAGTATATAATCAAACGTAGGCCAACATAGGTTATCTTTGCTCTCAATGTAGCATATAAGATGATGTAAGTCCTATATCCAAGTCTGTCCTTCACTGAACTCGCAGCCAGACAGGCGTGGTTTGGGAGAGGTGCGATTTCATTATGGGTGTTTTAATTCAAGTAGTGTAATTTATATATTAGCATGTGCATGGTAAACATTTGTCACATAGTTGTCTATACACATCTCTTTCCGACTAGCTATAACCTCATTCGCCTGTCAGACGCCAGCCACACTCCACATATATAACAGCTTATAAGTCGGCGTACATTATACACTGCAGTCATTGCTTCAGCCATTTCCCGACCAAATGGATGTGTTTTAAAATCATGTTAGGTATGTGCAAGAGCGGTCAAGTAGTGTCATTTTTTCATGTATCTTGTTATTGTGTTCGTTAGCCATTTAATTTATAGGATAATTTTTGATTTGTTAATTAATTTCATACTGGAGACTCACATCATTGTGATCGTTTACCACTTGTCGACACCAGATTTGATTCACATAGTTAAAATTATCTCTCATGTTATTTATTCATATGTAGAACACGTTTAAACACTCTGAAATTTGTGTGATAGCTATACTTCTCTTTCTGTCTAGTTACCAAAATTTGACTATCTCCCACCAATGCCTACGAGACACAACATTTACACTTATTCCACTCTTGTACAAAACTAAGCATATGTATACCCCTTTCCCAACACATTACACCTCATTGAGTACCAGAGCTCCAAGGGTGAGCATGTACCAGAGCTCCTCCCCACAAAAGGAAATAAAGAAGACTCTTAGTACACTCTTGCCCCAAATGAATACAAAAATTAACCCTTTCATTCAATTTAACCCTTTCATGAAATCCAAACCCTTACAATAAATTTAACCCTTTCAATTTGATTAACCCTTTCAATTTTTGATAAACCTTTCAATCTATTTAATTAACCCTTTCAATCTATTTAACCCTTTCGTATCAATAAAGGTGGCATCCTATTTGATCTAGTACCCGTGCGCCCCTACTACTCACTGTAATGTAATTTTGTTGTGTACTGCTCACTGCGAAGCTTAATGACCAATGAGCTTACCTGTGAGTAAAATGATTCGCAAACTCTCTTTCTGCTCAATGTCGTAACTGGTCCATATAATTGTAGCTGAACATATAGCCTACAGCTCATTGACTGTGACAAAGAAGCAAGTGTTTTGTAGACTTCATTATAGCAGGCATCATTAAATGTTGTATTTGTTACACTTGAAACCGTTCATTAAAGTGGGTATGAAATGGTTAGAATGAAATCACGGGTCTGAGTAAGTCCTATGGGCCCGAAAGCTAGCCAATGTAAAATTAAACTGAAAACCTAATTTTATATTTCAAACTGAACAATCGACTTGCAGAACGACGATTACTCATAAATATATTTTGTTACATGTTGTGAATGAGTTAAAATGTTTCTTTGAATATTTCATAGCCTAAATATAAAAAAAAAAAAAAAAAAATTCTGGTCAGTATGAAATATCATAATAATCTTTAATTTTAATTCTCAGTTTATATTTACATTTTATTTCTCAACTTGAAACTTCAAGATTTCACCAGGAATAAACCGTAATTTTATGAGACTGTTGAACGTGTCTTGTTCGTGCAGTGTTAATTCGTTTGAGTGCTTCGTTATGTTATGTCATGTGATTAAATAGTTTTATACCTTGAGTGTTTTATGCAAATGTTTTGCATTTCATTATTAACGCATATTCCAGAGTTGTAATTATTGTGAATGCACTGTAAACACTGACTGATTAAATGGCGCCTACCTTTCGACGAAAGTCGTTTGCTCTTACCATTTAATTTATTACACATTATTACTTTAAAACACGATATTTTACTGGTCCACGTTTGGTATTGCAAGCTCATATTTCTCAAAAACACCACCACAATCTTACACTAACCAATCGCTCGTAAGAAGGTTGCGAGGTTCTGAGTAAGTGTGCGCTGGAAGTTCCCCTCGTGTGACGGATCAGCCGTTGGACATAAATACGGAGACAACTAACGTAAAATAAACAATGAATTAGATCTTCAGAAAGCTCCGGGAACTTGATCATTTACGACCTGCCCCTTAGCTTAAGGGGCAATTTTGAGCTTCTTCTACACATCCGTAATCCTTCATACTGTTATTATGACTTCCACGTGTTGTTATAAAAAGCCAGATGTTAATTTCTTTTACGAGGTCTGCGCAGCCTGTGAAAGAACTGTTTATGTGATAGGTAGCAGATATTTCCTATGTTTTTCTAACCCCGATTTTATTTTCCTTTCATAGTTTTGTCCGCTTTTAAACAAATTTACTCGTATTATCACTATGTTTTATTGAAAATAAGTGATAAATATTCCCACCATTGAAATTTTCTAATGTGAAATTAACGTTTTCTATTGCAGGCTATTTTAAAATCAAGAATATATTATGAAATATCTTGTAAATACGAAAGTGATTTTACGTATAAAACATTTTTGTCTTTGACAAGCTGAAACTTTATGCCAATATCATTGCATGCCTTTAAGTAATATAATTTTCTAAACAAAAACTAACCATATATTATGACTAGTACTTTCCGAATAAATTCTAAAATAATAATTTTTTTATTTATATATTTCATTTGCCATGTACGCTGCTTAAATGTCGAAAAAAAAAACCTGCATCATAGTACAGGCAGTTTGCAATTTTTCTTGCACTACAAATTTGATTTAATTTTAAGCCATGTACAGCCTCACATTGCAAAATTTCTCAGAGTCACGTCAAAGTATTCCTTACGTATCCATTCCTCTTTGTATTTTCTGGCCCGGCATGTTCAGAATGAGAAGCGGAGGTAACGAGCCGTCTTTGCCGTCTCAAAGAATAAAGGCTGTATGCTTATGCGCAAAGAATATTGTATAAACGCTCACCCCTTCTTGTTATTGGTTTATTAAATTTCCTCCGTAATATTTCTTGCAGAGAAGCCATTGAAATTTTAATGGATTTCTCTACCATGCAAAGGCTTGTATAGTAGCCAAATAAATTTCCCGAGGTCACAAATATTAATCTGATAAGTTATTAAAATACAGACCAGAAAGTATTAGGCAATTGATTATTTACTGTGGACAATCTAAAAGGGGATGATAAGTACAGAAATGAGAAGTCATTTCAGAAAATGTATTGAACAACTAACTGTGCCTTCACGAAGCAGACAGTCTGTAGCAGATAGCGAGTGCGTAAATGAATGCATTTTATGCATTGCGGCAATAACATTTCACATAATTCTGCACTCTGATGTTAAATATGTGTCTTTAAATCCAGCGGCCGCATACAGTGAGTGTAATTTGACTATGTAAAATACAAAAAACGAAACAACGTGCTAATATTTGTAGGCTATGTTTCTACACCAGTTGCTAACGAGAATTCAGTTGTGTCTCTGCAAATTCTGTAATTATTTAGTTAACCTTTACCACTGAACGCGTTTTAGACTACATTGTATAAAGAATTGTGTAATTTTACATGAATGTACGTTGCAGCACAATCTCCACACATATAAGATGCATATTTACAACTACAATGTCAGTGTAATTTTACTATACTTGTTATTCTTTTTAGTAATCATTATGTTCTATCACAAATACTCTGGATGTGTCATTTTACTTTTGTTGTTACCAATATCAAGTCACATTATGTAAATTTACACAAACTTTGCTAGTGTAATTTTATCATACCTATCAGTTCCTTTTAATAATCATAACATTTAATCACATATGCTATGTACATGGTATTTAACTATACTTGCTACTAATTTTCTATCACACATTGTGAATTAACACATCATTGTTATGGTAATTTTACTACACGAGCCTGTTACTGTTTAATGTTCACCATACCCAATTACATGTGCACTCTATGTGTAATGTTACCATACCAGTCTGTAATTTTTAATTAATATGATGTTTAGTAACATGCTCTCCGTGCATGTAATTTGACTATGTAAATAACAGATTTCCTGCTACATACTGTAAATTTACACGATCACCGCAATTGTAATTTCAGCACAGTGTGTGCGTTTTTTTCTCACTGACAAAAAAGAAAGATCTTAGATTCACTGCAATTGTAATTACAAAAACTTGGTAGTTTAACAGAGTCATAAAAAGTTATCTCCAAAATGTGGATAACAATTGAGTTTTTTTATTTATTTGGCGAGCCCCCAAATCCCGCTACGCCAGCGTGAGCGCCTTCACAGTTCTGTGCGCCCTCCGGCATGCACGTTAGTAGCTAAGACGGTTGGAGAATGGGATGCGTCTCAGGGCAAGTACTTTACGCCTTAGGTCGGGTTTAATTAATAAAAATTGGCGCATGCATCGCGGCTATAGCAGGGTTGTCTGGCGCCATGGTGGCAATTGTAGCCATGGAAGAAGAGTCTGGTAAGGGCATGGGAAAACCAGGCAAAGCGGAGAGGGCCTGGAGAAAACTATGCTACAGTCGCGGAGAATAAATGTAATTCCTATATTGGATTAGGGCTGGAGAAAGTAGGGTGGTGTTAGTTTGCAAAGATAGACTTTGTGAACGTGATGCAGAGTGAAAGGAAATGAGGTCGTAGCTAGGTTGATAACCAGGGTCGCGCTACGCGGCCGTGGTGGTGGGGGACAGAACTGAGCCACCCGCCCGACAGATGCCAGCCATCTCTCTGTGGCATAGGAAAGCTTGTTTGTGTGTTACAGGCAATTACAAGAAACTTAAAACTAGAGGTAATATTTCTATCACCTTGTCTGTGACCTCGCGTGCAGCTGTGTGTTAGTGTGCCTCAATGGAGGTGTGAGTGAGTGTTAGTGTAGTGTAGGTGTGCCACTCCACCACCCACACCAGCTGCTGCGGAGAGCACCCTACGCCACAAGCCATCTCACTGCTAGCCAATCTCTGGAGTTATTGCTGATTAACTTCCAGAGCCTTTATGTGGTTGTATTTCTGCGAGTGACTGCCTTGGAATCGGCAGTGGCGACGGGCCATACATACAGACAGCTGTCGGATGAGAGAAGCTTTGTAGCACATGAGTGTGTGGTGCAGTGTGGATGCAATATGAATCACAGGGCGATCACCGAGCCAGAGGCTGTTCAGAGCCTGCTTCGCCTTGTTCTGTGATCACATAGTGCTTCGCTAATTTGTGATAATTATTTTGTCAAAGAGTGTAATTTGAAGTTAAATGTATTGCAGTATTACTGGTTCCCAGAATAAATTTGTTAGTCGGGTGCATGGCTGAGGGCCTGCATTGCGAGTTTCGGTGTTTTAAGGCGGCCTGTGAGCTAAAATGCTTTTAGGCTGCTTATATTTCTGAGTCTCGTCGGGGTCAAAATCGCCGAGACGAGATATTTTCGGGTTAGCATGTGTGGTACGATCATTAAAAAAATTTTCCGCCATTTTGACGAAGTGCTCATCTAGTTCTTCGATTTTGAGTTCGTTATGCAGATCTGTAATGGGGCAGTATCTATGTGCGTCTGCCGCAATTCGCAGGCATTTATTTTGCACAATCTGCAGTCTCTTGATATATGTTTTAGCTGCATGGGCCCACCAGGGCGCAGCATATGTTATAACAGGCCGCATGAGCATGGTATATAGCAATACTGCTGTGTTTCGTGTTATGGCACTTCGCCTATTAAGTATAGGGTATAGAGCGGAGCGTCTGGCGTATGCTATTACGCATTTGGCGTGTATATGTGCTTTCCAGGTCAACTTTCGCAACCCTGCGCGTAAAAATTATCGCCTCTCTTTTCCCGACATTGGTTTTAATCCGCCATGTCGTGTAATATTCTTGAAAGACTGTTGAGGCAGTTTGTAATCGTCGTGTTGCTAGGCCGAGGTCGTGTGAGCGACTAAATATGACAGTGTCATCGCCATAGCAACCGAATTGCACCAGTCGGTGGTCTGGTTTCGGTAAATCCTTCATGTAAAGATTAAATAAAACTGGGCCAAGTATATATACTGCCTTGAGGCACTCTAGCATAAATGGTCTTACTCTCTGATTTCGCCCCTTCGCAATGGACAGAATAGGTTCTGCGATTCGAATAGCTGGCTAATAATTTAGTATAGCAATCAGGGAATTTAATTCATAAAATTTATAAATTAATCCAGCGTGAAAAACTCTGTTAAAAGCCTTTTCAATATCTAAGAAAACTGCGACTACATAGTTTTTCCAGTTAAAGGGACGGGTAATGTATTCAGTGATTCGTACTAATTTGTGTGTTGTGGAGTGCTTTTGTCTAAAGCCAAACTGCTCTTCGGGAAGTAAATTATTGTTGCTTATATGAGAATTAATCCATCTTAGGATTATATATTCCGCAACTTTAGAAAGTGTATTTAAAAGGCTAATTGGCCTATAATTTTGTGGGAGTTTCTTATCCTGCCCTGGCTTGTGAAAGACAATCAGATTGGAAGTTTTCCATTCATTTGGGAAGTATTCCAGCTTGAGCATAGCATTAAAGCATGTAGCAAGATACTCAAGGGCCAGTTCGGGCATTTTATTTAATACAATAGCCTGAATTCCATCTGCTCCTGAAGCTTTTCTGGGATGCATGCGGCGAATTTCCAGTTTTATTTCGTGCGACTGTGTAAGTTCAGGTTCGTGTTCAGACGATTTTCTTTGCTTTATTTTAATTTCTCGATAAATGTGGGTTGTAAAATTTCTATCACAGGGATCCTGATTTGGCTGAAAAGTATTTTCCAGCACATTTGCAAAAGATTCTGCCTTTGCTTCAGGAGTGAAAACAAATCCTGTGTTAGTTTACAAGGGCGGGATTTTATCGGTTTTTTTTAAGAGGGGTTTAGTTAAGCCCCATCAATTATATTTGCGTGGTGTTAGCTTAGCTACTTTAGCATACCAGACACTGGCCCGCCATAGCGTTACTTCCTCTGAAATGACAGCCTGTATCTCGTTAATTCGGGCCTTAGTTTGCCGATCTCGGCGTCTAGAATAATGGCGTCTTAGGAGGTTTTTCTGCGTGATTAAATCCCGTATATACTGCGGTAAAGTATTGAGCGTATTTGTTGATTTATTTTCCGGAACACATTCAGCCACGCCTTGCTGTATTGTGCTTGTAAGGGCGGTTATAGCTTCGTCAACATACTGTGTTGTTGTTAGGGAATCATTATTTGTCTGCGGCAAATTATCTGATATAAAACTTGTGAAAATAGGCCAATCGGCCTTAGAATAATCTTTAATTTTTCTCGGGGCATTAACTTTTGTGGAAATATTGTTAAAATCAATGTGAACTGGGCAATGATCGGAGGAGAGATCATTTTCGACGCTTAGGTCCATCCCAGTTGTAAACTGTTTGACTACGGCAATATCTATAATATCAGGATGTTGGTTAATATTTGGTGGGTTATAGGTAGGCTCAGTTGGGGCCATAACTTGTTAGTTTCTATTCGCTTGGTGCCTTTGTAAGAGCATCCCATTTGCTGTTCTATTTCTATAATTCCAGTTTGGATGTTTGGCATTCATGTCGCCGAGGGCGAGAAAGTATTACCTGTTTGATTATATACTAAATCCAGGTCGACCAGTGTTAGCGAGCGCCCTGGGGGGGGATAATTGCTAGTAATTTAGTGCTTTGTTGGCCTAATTTTAATTCAATGCCAACTGCTTCTAATATAGGAAAGTCTGGCAGATTTATTTCGCTATGTGCGATGGAAGTATGTACTAAAATAGCCACTCCTCCTCTTTTTCCTCTTATCAAAGGCCTGTCCTTTCGATATACCGCATAGCCTGGAACAGAAAAGCGAGATGTATGTGTAAAATGTGTCTCATTTGTTGCCGCGATTTTAATTCTACGTCGAGACAAATAGTCTATAAACTCGTCCTTTTTTTTAGCTAAGGCTGCGTGCATTCCAGATGAGAATGGAGTGTAGGTGTGTTTCGGGTGAATTTAAATTAGCTGCACTAATTGGTTTTACCGGTGTGGTCAAAATTCTTGACCAGCTGAATGGACGAGCCGATGTTAAAGGTTATTTTGGATCGACATATTAGTCGTCCAGATGGCAATCATGGCACAGAGGGACTGCAGAACTTTTGCCAGGTCGGGGTACTTGCTGAAACGCGCGTCATTAGTAAAGGCTTCATTAATTGCAGCAATGATTTCATTTTAGTTTACAATGGCTGAGGGGGGGAGGGGGGAGGTCCGCCACAGGTTTGCATGTCGGAGCGACTGCCACCGATGCGATTTTTTTCTTTATTCTTCTGGCGAGCCCCCAAATCCCGCTACGCCAGCGTGAGCACCTCCACAGTTCTGTGTGCCCTCCGGCATGCATGTTAGTAAGACGGTTGAAGAATGGGATGCGTCTCAGGCCGAGCCCTATACGCCTTAGGTCAGGTTTAATTAACAAAATGGGTGCATGCATCTCGGCTGAGCAAGGTTGTCTGTTGCCATGGCCGCAATTGTAGCCATGTGCACGCCCCGAAAGAAGAAGGGTCTAGTAAGGGGCATAGAAAACCAGGCAAAGAAGAGAGGGCCTGGAAAAAATTATGCGACAGTCGCGGAGGGTAAAAATAGTTCCTTTTATTGGATTAGGGCTGGAGAAAGTAGGGTTATTGTTATTTCGCTAAGATAGACATTGTGAGGTTAATGAGGGTGATATGAAACGCCGATGCGACATCCAGGACCTGCGGGGTGTGTGTGGCGAGCTCTCTCTCATCATTGCCGAAGCTCAGAGCGGGGGGTGTGCTCGGGCCCTTGTGAGGGCCCTTATAACACCCATACGGTTGCAGCAATTGTATCTCTCTGCGGGCTGAGGAAGTTTCCCTCACCAGACCGCAAAGAACACATAGCCCAGAGGTCAGGACGCCCTGCACGTCCCGGCGCAACTCAGACAGCCCGCCAGTCAGACCAGCAAAGCCGCGGTTCCCTAACCCTGTCCTTCCCTGCCTGCGGGGGTAGGTGGGTGGCAAACATTTAACTGAGTGCCCAAGTTTGTATTTCAGTAACGGTATCAATTTTGAAAATACAGGTCTTGTGAAATTAAATATTAACAAAGCTGGCATATGGTTTCGAAGAATCCATATGCCTGCAGTAGATAAAAAAAAAAAAAAAAGTTTTTTTTTTTAAGTTATTAATTAAGCCTAAATTCCCGTAAAGTTAATTTAAAGGTTCGTGAGTTCTGCTTGCCATGAATTGCGAAATGGTAGGGTGAAGCGTGAGATGGTAATTAGTGATTTTAAATTTATATATTTCCATTATGGAGAAAATTAATAAGTTAATCATAATAATCGGCGCGAAAAATAGGCTCAATTGCAGCTGAATGAGAAGGAGCAAATGCTGGAGGGGTGTTGTTATGTTTTTGGTGGGGTGGGGAGATGTGCGCAGCTCCGATGAGGATTGAGAAGTTCACTGGAAACAGCCACAGGGAAGTAGTTTTATTAAAGGTTTGCGAATTTCCGTCCCGGACTGATCAGAGAATTTCCTCGCTCTGCCGAGGTTTTAATGTGTTGTTTGCAGTTTCGTTTACTGTGTTAATTTCGGCATTTTAGGTCTTTTTAAGTGGTTACGCGTGTCTGGTTGATACTGCCCTATCCTTTTCAGTACGGGGTTTGGGTGTGTTAATAATTTATCATAGAATTTGTTGTTTTGAGAATCGAATTTATTGCCTATATAAGGTACTTTAAGTGCGTCGTGAATGTCGGAAATGCGTGTACGCGGCGGTGCATTTGTGATTATTTTTAAATATTTGTTCTGGACGACTTGAAGTGATATAATTAATGTTTTAGACGCGGTTCCCCATACTTCATTTCCATACATCATGGCTGAGCGGATTTGAGAAGTATATATTAAAAGTTTTAGCCGTTTAGGAAGCCGAGGCGATTTTAGTAGAGGGTAAATTAAGGGGATTTTTCCTAGAGTTTTTTTCCTTGTTTCGTTTATGTGTGCGGACCATTTTAATTTATTATCTATTGTTAAGCCTAAATATTTAGCTGTGTCTAAGTAGGGAATGTCTACATTATTGTATTTTAATGGTTTAATTTCTGGCTGTTTCCTGCGCGTGATAATGAGTGCTTGACTTTTTTCTGCATTAATTTTAATTTTCCATCGGTTATACCACTGATTCAGCTCGTCTAGTTGACACTATGCAAACAAATATGCATATTTTATATGTTTATCTTTTGAATAGAAGAAGGTGTCGTCAGCATACATCTGTAGAGTGCAGTAAGTGCTGGGGATATCGGCAGTGTAAATATTATATAAAAATGGAGATATAGCGGAGCCTTGAGGTACTCCTGCAGTTAGGGGACGGTGGGAGGAGTTTGTGCCTTCTAAATTTACGAAGAATTTTCTGTTGGAGAAGTAGTTATTTATGAGGTGGATGTAGCAATCGGGAAATTTAAAATTTATGAGTTTTTGAATGAGGCCAGGTATCCAAACCTTGTCGAAAGCTTTAGCTACATCCAGGAATACAGCTATTGAATATTGTTTATTTATGCGTGAAGTTTTTATAACTTCTGTAACAAAAGTGGTTAGAGCGTGAGTTGTGGAGTGGCCTGCCCTAAAACCGAACTGCCTTTGCGGAATAATGTGTTTTTTAATTGCATGTGAGTTTAATCTAGCTAAGAGAATTCTTTCAAAAACTTTGCTTAGAGAGCTGAGTAGCGATATGGGCCTCCGGTTTACAGGTAATTGTGGGTCCTTGCCTGGTTTAGGGATAGTGATCACTTTTGCCAATTTCCATGCAGGTGGGAAGTAGTTGAATTTTAGTATGGCGTTTAGGATATCCAGTAAAAGACAGAGGACTTCGTATGGGAGGTTTTTAATAGTTTGGTTGTTTATTTTGTCTGGGCCTGGAGCTTTTTTAGGGTGTAGGTTTTTAATGGTAGCTATTAATTCTGGCATGGTTATTAATTCCGGTTCCTTTTTTGGTTTTCTATTTAGAAATTTCTGTGTGTTTCTTATTACATCTCTGGTAAAATTTATGTCTCCGAGGTCCTCATTCGGAGTGAATTGATTTTCCAAAGAATTTGCTATAGTTTCTGCTTTAGTTTGGGGTCGTAAGCTAGTCCTGTTGGGGAAAGGATTTGTGTAGATTGAGTTTTATTGCTAGAACCTCGGAGCACTCTGGATATCCTCCAGAATTGGTTTATGTTGTTTGAAAGTTCGGTAACAAAATTTTCCCATTTTTTTTTTTGTGTTTCTAATTTGATTTTTAATTGTTTTTTCAGCTTGTTGTATTTAGCTTTGTTTGATTCTGTCCTGTTACGTTGTAATACATGTCTAGCTCGTCGTTTTTCGGCAAGTAGCATGTCTATGTATGGGAAATTTTGCTTTAAAAATTCTCGCCTGTTTAAAAAAAGGTGTGTTTTGCTAGTTGGGTTTTTAAAGTATTTTCCAGGATTTCTATGGCTGGATCGATATCATTTTTGTCGCGAATCGTTAAGTGTTGTTCTGTAAAGATTTCCGCCAGTTCACTTTTAAAACCTTCCCAGTTAGTTACCGGGATTTTTGCTAAGATGGTTTCTGGGTGTTGAAGTGATTTTGTGCTGATTTTGCATAGAACTGGCATGTGATCTGAGTCTAGTTCGGTTAGGGATGTAAGTTCTGTAAATAAATTTGGTAGGTTAGAGATAACTATGTCAAGCACATCGGGATTATGTCTGCGATTTGCAGGAAAGAAGGTAGGTGAGTCAGGGGCCTGAATAATATAGCTGTGGAGCTGCGCGTGGTTTTGTAATATGTTACCACTAGTATTATTAATTCTACTGTGCCAATCGGTATGTTTTGCGTTTAAGTCGCCTGCAATTATGAAGGGGTGGGGCTGGTTTATTAATTTATCGAGATCCGTGGTTTTTAATTTCGCTCGGGGTGCTAGGTAGGCTGAGATGACGGTTATATGGCCGGAGGTTGTGTTTATATTGATTGTAGTGGTTTCTATGTTTTCACAGTCGGGGTCCTCATTTACATGATGTTGAATTTTGTTATGAACAAGTATTAAGGTACCTCCGCCTGCTCTTACTCTGTCCATACGGTATGTAGTGTAGTTTTTAATGGCAAAACGACGACGTGGTTTCAGTCTAGTTTCTTGTATTAACGCGATTTCTATCCCGTACGTCTCCAGCACTCGCTCCAACTCATAAAGCTGTTAGAAAATACCGTTACTGTTCCAGTACAACATGGATAGGGATCCGGAAGCTTGCAGGGATTGTGGGTCCATTTAGGGCATCTGCTCCGCAAAAAGTCATGAGCGCCTCCATGAGGAGCATGGAATTGGTTTGTGGGTCTGGGTGGGTGTTTGCTACTATCAAGTAGCCGCGGAAATGGCTCATGATGGCCCGGAAATTAGCCTCTTTTAGGAACCTCATGAGGTCCATGAGGTCCTTCATGGTGCTTCCCAGGTCGCCAGGAGCCGATGGGGCGGAGTTGGGGACAGGTGCGGTGGTTTGCCGGCTGGGTGGGGCGGTTGGCATCTGTAAGGTTTCGTGGTCTAGGGGCACCTGCGTGGCGTGTGTTGGGATTGAAACGTGGCGGACGGGGCCTCTGGCTGCCTGTGCGTAGGAGGCTTGCGGGGGAAGATATTTTGCATCAAGGAGTTTAGGATATTGCGAGATATCCCTAGCTGGTACTTGTGGGGCAGACGTCGTTGCCATTTGCGGTTGCATTCTAGATTGCATTTTTTTGAGGGCCGTTTGCTGTCGCTGCTGCACGATTGCGAGTAATTTGGGACAATCTTTCGAGTTGGCAAGGTGGTCGCCATTGCAGTTAACACATTTCGGTGCAGCAGCTATCTGGGGACAGGCATCCAGAGTGTGTGACCCGGTGCAGTGTTGGCAGACTACGTTCAGTTTACAGTAATTCTTTGTGTGGTCCAGGGCCTGGTAGAGCTTGCATTGAGCAACGTCACTGATCTTCCTCTGGTACTGGCGGGGATGAACAATTGTCATGTTAAGCCGGGTTACAGAGATAAGAGGGTCGAGAGAGTCATTCTTAGCTGCAGTGACGCAGAAGCGGTTCTGTGGTACGAGCTGGTATTGGGAAGGGTCTAGATCGTTTTGTTTTCTGTACTTAAACTGGTACACTTCAGTCACCTGGTACCCGCGCTGTGTGAGCTCCTCTGCGATGGTATTAGGGTCCGTGTCTGCCGGCAGATCAAACACGACCTTCTGGGGTGGATCGATATTTGTACTGTAAGTGAAGTATGGAATGCCAGTGTTTTTCAGCATGTTTGTCGCGGCCTCATATTTTTGCAGGTCGGTTGCAACGCTGTGCAGACCGTTCCTGGCCATGCTGATGGTAAAGCCTGAGAGATGGATGGTTCGGAGCTGTCGAACGAAGAAAGAGTACCTGCCTGTGTCACGCACCACGAGGCGGAAAGTTGGCTTTCTGTGTTTCGCATTGTTTCGCAGGTTCAGGTTCACGTTTGGTGGTTGGCTTGAAGAGCCGGGGATCGAGGTGGAAGCCACTTGCTCCCTCAAAATTGCGTACCGGTTTCGAGCCGGAATGTTCGGCTGCACGTCCAGTGCCGTGCCAGGGGCACATTGTGCCTGTTGCCTGGACTCACCCAGGGTTTGCTGTTCGTACTCAATGTTTTCTTTTGCTTGTCGTTTGCTCAGTTGGTTACAAAGAGCGGCTCTGGCATCCTCCGAGTTCTCATAGGAGTTGCGCCTTTTCAGGTTGCTAACCTGAAGCTCGGATTCAAATTCCATGTCTGAGGAAGAGAGGGGAAAACTAGAATTAACTTCCCGGCTCGAAAAAACAGAAGACCTATTGTTCAGGTTGGGTTCATAAAATTCTGCACCGGGTGCTGTGTTTTTTACATGACGATGATTATCGTCGGATTCATTGGGGGGCCCAACCCCCTCCACAGAGCTACGTCCGTCCAGGACCCGAAAAAAAGGAGGGGAAGTGTACTAGGAAAGCAACGGTAAGAAGAAAGAATTAAGTATGCCTATTCGCTGCAAGAGAGTCTGTCGCCGCTGACCCCCAAGGGGCTAGGCTCGAGATGACTTAGGTTTTTAGACCCAACAGCCGACGAGCAGACACTCAAAAGTCGCGAAAGCTATACAAACCTACAGTGGCAGGCCCAACTCCTTACTCCTTGAAGACACGTCCTCACTCGTCGATACCAGGATCTCGAGTGTCTGTCTGTCTGTGTGTGGTGAGCTCGACCTGAGGACGCGAGTTTTGTTGAGGCTGAGGTGAGCTCTGATTGGCTGGCCCCTGATTGGCCGACTGGGCTGTGCAGGGGGGAGCCGGAGCAGCGGTCGCGGGCTGCGAGCTCGTGGCTTGTGTTACAGCCTGGTTTCCGGCAAATATTCGCTGTTTTGCGATTGTTTCCTAGATTTTGCATGTGTTTTCTTGCCCCACCTCGCATTAGGGTTGCGAGGAATGGGTTGGTTCGCCAGGGCCGGGAAAGCCATCTCGTCTTGCAGCCAGGCCTACCTGTCATACACAGGTACAGGTGCTGGCTGCTGGTGTTGCGCCCACGAAGGTAGAAGCATAATTCGCGGTGGTTGGACATGTGTTTGCTGTGGCACTGGAGGTGCCTGGCCCTGGGCTGGTTGCTGCCAGGCTGTGGTAGGCTGTTGCCAGGTTGCTGCGCGGTTACTCTCGCGAATTGCAGCTCGTGGTTGCTGCTGCCGAGCTTGCCTTGTTTCGGGCGTAAGGCGTCTCCATTTCGCAGTTTTATAGGTTTGGCAACCTCGATAGTTTGCGCAGTGATTTAGTTCGCAACCCACACATTTTACTTGTGTTCTGTCCTCGACAATATGGCAATCTTTTGTGAGGTGCAGGCCTCTGCAATACCTGCATCTTGGTGTGGCACTACATCCTGCTGCCGCATGATTAAACCGCTGGCAGCGGGAACATTGTGCGGGTCCGGTGGCATTGTGGAACTCTTCCACTCGGATCTGAAATCCTGCAAATATTGTGAGGGCGAGATATGGTGCTATATTAATGTAATGAGGCAGTTCGATCGCTAATTTGTTTATTGGGTGCCTGTTGCGATCGTGAATGAACCAGGCCCTCTGGACTGGCATACCGAGGCGCTGGAATTCTTCGTGCAGGAATTCCATTTCCGTATCCGCTTGAACCCGGCAGAATACAAGCTTCACTGGTATTTGATCGGCCTGTCGGAGCAGGCTGTGTTGGTACCCCATTTCCTTGGTGATACGGACAGCTGTAGCAAAGTCTGTCATTGAACTTGTGTGAATGCGCAGTGTGTGTGTGTGTGTGTTCCGACACAGGCAGCACTCCATGAAAGCGGCATCGATTCATCAAGTTTTCGTTTGAGAGCGGGGTATTTGTGTGTACCTGACAGGTACCCAGGAAACGGCTTTATTTGCAGCTTCTTTGGCTGCTGCGATCCCTGAGGGGGCGGTTGTGTGCCCTGATGGGACTGTGCGTCGTGCGTACGTTTTTCGCGCTTGCTTTCATTTTGCAAGGCAACATCAGTCGTAATTATGTTTGCTGGGTTCGCTGGGAGTTGCGTCTCCATGGCAGCGTCGTTGCTAGCCGTGTTCGCAGGTCACAGACTGGTGAGCGTGCCTACAGGCGTACCTATCACTGTGTTGGCTGGTGTGCACCGTCCAATCCCCTCCGTCCTATCCTCCCCCCCTCTCTACCGGAGACATGGCCAGGGAGGTAGGGGAGACTGGCGCTCTGTTTTTTCCTAAAACTAATAAAACTTAATTTTTGTATTTAAAAATCTAACGAAACTGAAGGAACTTAACCTCAAATTATGCGGTAGTTTTAAGAAGAACTAGTCGCACGAGTAAGACTGTACTACATTTTGAGTGAAGTAGGAAAATATATACTTTTGCACTGATGTACGAGCTGATACAACGTTGGAATGGCTGTTAAAACACACAGGCTTGGGGTTTTAGTGCCTTGCATTAGTGTATTTTACACATACTTACGAATTTGTAATTTTACGCCCTTTTTAATGTCAATATACCAGTACAATTGTGTTTTTTTACAGTAATATCATACTACCTATTGAGTGAAATAGAAAAATGTGAATTTTTTTCGCTGATGTTCGTGTTTTAATACATTAGCGTGGTTGTAAAAACACACAAGCTTAGGGTTTTAGTGCATTTCTATTCAACGCACAATTTTTGATAAAACAGCCAGAAGCGAGCTTTTGATTTTAATGGGAAGATATTGTTGGCTGTGAAAAATTGCAACTGACTTTTTTTTACACGCTGAAATACATCTTTCATTTTAAAAATATTACAGGTAATAAAGTTTGGCTAATATTTCAAAAATGTCCATACCGTTGGTAAATGGGCAAAGCATATAAAATAAATAAATAATATTTAAGGAGTATATTTCCGAGGTGTGTACTGTTCACGAAAATTAAAAAAAGAGGAACAGCCGAATTGGCGCCAGTGTCCTAACCTCTAAGAAAGTTTGACAGTTCCAAAACTGCCCGAAACCTTCTAAATTCGCATTTGGAAAACAACGCCTGTTCAAAGTTGTCCACGCGAAAAATAAAATGTGGCGGCTATTCAAAACACACTTTTTACACGAACACGAGGTCCCTTGTCCTGAAGCCTCATAGCCTACTCCTTGTTAATAACGCTTTTATTTAATAACACTTTTTTGGCATTCCGCTTTGTTTTGGAGTGCTTGGACAAGCTCGTCTTTGAAAATGGGCAACCCACTCGTTATCTATAAATGTCCATAGAAAACTGGAAATCGTATGTAGAAAGAATCTTTTTAAAGACGTAGAATTTATTTATTTTCTAGCCTTACTTAAACTCTTAGCTGGTTTATTGTAAGATTTCATTCGGGA
Source organism: Dryococelus australis (assembly GCA_029891345.1). Taxonomy (NCBI): domain Eukaryota; kingdom Metazoa; phylum Arthropoda; class Insecta; order Phasmatodea; family Phasmatidae; genus Dryococelus; species Dryococelus australis. The sequence goes on along the minus strand of CM056996.1, from coordinate 15,537,031 downwards.
AGAAACTCGTACTGGCGTAGGAGTAAACGCTTGTATATGATGTTCACGATAAAGTGAGCACTATTGAAAGCCCTCTCATTTGCAATAATAGCTAATAAATATGTGTTATTTTAGCCTTATACGTTAACTTCTGAGTGCGATGGAATCTACACACTGTGTTCATTACATACATTGTCATATTTATTAAAAAAAGGTAGTTTATAGGAAAAAAAATCGTCGAAATAAAAAAAGTAACGAAGACCTGAAAAGTGCTCACTTTACCATGAACAGCCTATACCTGGGTCGAAGCATAATAAATAACAAAGGCGGTAGAAAAAAGACATGCTGTTATAGATATTATAAACACGTATTTTTACAAAATTGTACACCGATCACATAATAAATAACACACATCATACATTTTAAACGAATCTAGGATATTAAGAATTTGTAAGCATTTCCTATATGCTCATGAAAATATTTCCATACAATCAGAAAATAACTTCTTTCTTGAAACGCATGAAAGTACCAAACGCTGGCAGTGCACTACGATTATGTGACTTAAAAAAAATTATTCTTCGGTTGAAGTCGGCGAAAGTGGTCATTGATAATCGTGCGGTGAAATCTTCGTTAATCTTTAAGCAGGCGATTGCACGTTCCTCCCAGCAGGCTTAAACTGACGGATGTCGCTGTGCTATTTTGCTGGCATAGAAACGCCATTATATCGTCTCGTCCGTTCAGAGTTAATCGTACACAAGGCTGTCTATCTTACGCATGTAGACGAAGCGAAAAGTCGCTACTTCAGAGACCTGCAGACCTCACACTGTGAATTTGCGCGGTTGTAGTCTAATACGCGGTAACTTCAAACTACGTTTCCTAAATATGTTATGTATCACAAGCGTTTTATACATTTTCTAACATAAATATATCCTACTTATATTTAATCTATTATGTATAATATTTCATTCATAGCTAACATGAAAAAAGGAGACAATAAGTGTGCTGATAATGTCTAGTAATAAATAGTTCTCATGGAAAATGTTACTGAACAGAGCGTGTATGAATGAAGTACATTGTGCCTTTGGCTTAATTTTCTAGACTCGGTTAAGTTTGTCTGCAAGACGCAGAGGGATAACTTAAAGTTTAACTTTATCAGGACTGCAGGTAGGTTGTAAATGACTATTGAAGAAGGTGGTTACAGATAAAAGTGAAATAATTTAAATAGTGCACAACATTGGTAGTCAGATATCTAGTATCGAGAGTATATTCTATATATTATGATTCTGAACTGTTAAATATTAAATTTTAATGAGAAAAACATAGTTGTTGAAAATAAAGTTATCGTCGCAATTTCACGACAATCCAAACGCATCAACATAGAAGTAATTAATTAAACAGGTTATCGACTAGCTGTGGTTGAACATAGCAACGATGGCCTTCTGGGCGGTAGGTGCAAGTGTTCACGGGATGATATTGGTGGTAGAGCTAGTTATGGTTTATTAGTTCAAAACAACACATTCTGTCCTAAATTTGGCATTTCACCCAAAATGTATAACTGAGTAGTAGTAATGTACCATTTCAGCAGTCCTGGGCAGCTAGGCTGAATTTCAACAACTCTTGGCACGTCAAGTCAATCCAAAAAACACGAAGACGCTGCGCAGAATCTTTTGATTGCGTCATTACAATTCAAGGAATAACACTGCTTTATGGAGAAGGTAACCAAACCACGAACATTTTTTTTTCTAACAAAAGCAGATCCTGAATAACGAACATACCAAAGGTCGGGCCCGTGGAAATCGCGGGCTGAGCCACCAAAGATGAAGCAGGTAACCGTAGGAATTAGTATTTATGGTGCAGTGTCGTCTGGGAACTACGGCACGTGCTCGCTCGCGCCTATTGACGCTCGCTCGTACATCCTCACATGCAGTTGCAATTACGGTGAATGTAAGATTTAAAATTTAAGCCTTAAAACTAAATACTTAAGACTTAATACCTAATACCTTTGTCCTAAAACTTATTACTTAAGACTTAGGTCTTAGGCTTACGAAGGGCCTAACTGTCAATTTGGGGGGGGGGGGGCACGGAAAGGCTCCCCTCCCCGAAATCGGTCGAAAAATGCGCCTTCCAGACCTATTCGAAGGCGAAAAACACACCCCCAATCCCACTAAATGAAAAACATACCTTCCTTGTCGCTCTAACTCCACCCAGGAGGGGGGGAGGGGGTACTTTGAGGGAGAAGATTTCAAGGAGGAAGGATGGCGGATCAGTGATTTGGGGGGGGGGGGGGTCTTATTCCCCCTCCTCCCTTCCATTTGCCCACAGCGGCCCTCCAAAAACAGAGTTTTTTGTACTAAAACTTTCGTTCTTGATTGATTAGTGTGACGCATATTTTTACTATTCGCCAGAGAGAATAAAATTAAAATTACATATACAGATAAAGCAAGACCCCGAATATTAGCATGCATTACAGTGACATTTCCAACAAAACATTCGAAATTATTTAAAATAAACACTGACAAAAATAGGTAATTTAACATAATGTACATAAGGGAATAAATACAAATCAGAAATTAGTAATCTCATAAACATTTAGCATATACATATAAATCCAATGTTTTTTTTCTTTTCGATACTACTGACACACGAATACACGAACATGTGAAATAAGGACACAAAACGTTCTGTCAGACTATTAATATACTACAGTATATAACGTGTTGACTGACTGCTGTAACCACGAGAAACAATTGTAAATATTGACTGGCATCACTTTCGTTCAGGGCATCTTTTGTTGTTGTTTATTATTGTCTCTAAACAATAAAGTCGTCCACGCTTACAACTAATAGAGTATGTGCCGATCGAAGGCAGTATCATTTTTTACCTTACATGTCTAGAGTTTTAACGTGTTACTTTGAAGTCGAAGGCCTACTCGCGGGCTGTAGCAGGAGGGGAAAGGGGCAGAAACATCATTCCCCAAAGTGTCGCATACGGTGTCAGCCGCCCGAAGTATGCTAATTAGATATGTGTGAAGGCGAGCGTTGAACATGTAATGGCATTCCGTGGAAGACATATCGATAAGTGGGTCTATAAAGAATTGTCGAGCAATCGTGCGGAACAACATAGTGGCCGTAACCCGCTGTCAAGTCTTTGCAATCAAATTTTCGTTAGAAATCTTGGAACCACGGGGATGTTGTTGGATCATTACGGAAACGATGACCCATAATTTCTAAATTTTGTATGTTGCATACAGGCCAAGCTTTCTCCTTACTTAAGTATATCGTTCGATACATTATTATTTAGAAGCACGTGGTAATATCTATGAATAATGCCTGCCTGTGTATTTACAGGTTTACAGTTGTTGACTAGAAGAAATGTCCGTGTGGAAAAGATGCATTCCGCAGTACCAGTTCATGTCTGATAGTCCAGGGATACTGGACTCCACACAGTTTAGCTACGTAGCTTGGTACCGCTTGTCTCTCTGTGTAACTTGAAAGAACACGCATAACTAAGCCCGTGAAAATGTTCTCGTAATACCTGACATCCACACTAGGTCGGAGTATTCTGGCTGGTTTGCAGCAACCATAATCTGACCCATTTTTTTTTAATAGGCACAACTGTGACGAGAACTCTCCACTATGAAATATTTAGGACCCTGTGAACCAATCACGGTACGAGGATCTCATCTACGGTTTTACCACAAACAACATTGAACACTTCTGCCACAGGTATGTCTCAGGCAGTAATTTAAATAATGCGTTGATCTCCAAAGGAAACCGTTTTGAAGCTACCATACTTCTTCTTGTGAAGTTATCCTAAAGCCGATATTACACGATACCAGATTCCGTAAAAACTTGTGGAAGGTCCACCATAGCGGTCGTTATATTGGCTAGTATGGCACCCGTCATGGCATTTCCCGCCTTGTATGGCCATATTTCGTACCAGGTTTGGTAATTGGACACGACCTATTTTTCGTGGCAGGTTCCATTCCTGATTTCGTACCTGGCCAATCACATCGCAGTTTGAGACCGTAGGGCGCTCCCCGTGGCTATTACTTGAAACGAGTTGATGAAGAAATCAAAAAGGACGCCTCCATCTGATTATACATCTGTGAGGTTAAAACTATTTCAAATAGATTTTAAATACGACAACGATGAATAATATTGGTAATGACAACTTTAAACTACTGTTTATAATTAAATCCGTATAAAAAATTTTAATCAAAAACATAAACTTATGAAGTCCTAATTTTGAGAAGTGTTGGTACAGTGGTAAAATTGTGGCGCAAGCTAATAGCATGTAACTTTTGGGCATGAGTTCGAAACTCCGCGGGACCCAATTTTTCTTTATCATTAAATTTTATACGTGGATAATATCCCGATACATAAAGAAAAAATTATATTTTGCAAACGGTCAGTAATTTTCGTCAAAATTCAAAATAACTTACGCGTACTCTAGTGACATCAAGTCATTTTTAAGAAAATTAATGAAACTATACTAGGAAGCAATCAACTTAAGTGAAAGGCGAACAGTAATATAGGAATATCAAGGTGTGCTAGCTAGTTTTTTCGTAGGCTTACGTAAGTTACTAACTGGTAGCAGTTCTACGAATGGGGTTCATATTTACTTCAAACCACACACTGCGCATCCACCGAGGGTGCCAAATGCTAGTACGCAAACTGCTGTCGTGTAGTATGAATCTTCCATAGCGGCTTATATAGCTGCTCATATAGCGGCTGGTATAACGGCTCGTGCACCAGGCCTTGTAGAAGCTTGTACAAGAACCAAGTACGGCTGCAGGTATCGTGTAATATCGGCTTAAGTAGCGTTTGTACAGGAAGATCCGATGCACGCTGTATGATTTACAGGAAAACCTTCGATGTGATATCCAGGCTGTCTCTCCTCAGGTGTGTTTGAAGTACACTCTGTCATAAAATTACTAAGGTAAATTTTCATGTCTGTATGCTTGTGTTTATTCGGCAACTCGGTGACGCTGACGGGTCGAAAGGAGACTGGTGTGAAGCAGAACCAATGGAATTGTTCCTCCGCAACTTAATGCGACCATGTTCCGGTCAATGCCTGACTTCTAAATGTCATTTTTAAGTGGTTTTTAGCCTACTTTCCCAAGGAAAGAAAGGCTTATGAGATCAATTTCCTTCCTGTGTGTGTGTGTAAAGACTGTCCACGATAAAGTGAGCACTTTTGAAATGAACGTTAGAAAAAAGTCATAGTCCCTAAACGCATATATTTTAATGGGCGCACTGAGTGATATTTGCCCAGTAAAGTTGGTAACGATGGATGGAAAATAGTTCCATATCTTAACGTCGAATAAATAGTGTTAGGTAACCATTTGTGATAACTTATAATTATTTCATTCGCTTTCTATTTGTTTTAACGCATCGGGGAGTGAAAATGAGCAGATTAGTATAATATTTATTTTCCTAAAAATTCCACAGTTTTACTCATCCAACGCATGAATAAAGTGGTGAGACCCATGGCAATGTTAATTTTACATAAGGCAGAAGAATACATAACGTGCATACAAGTAGACCTTAAGCAAGGATTTCAAAAGTGCTCATTTTAACGTGAACAGCCTATGGGTGTCTTTACGAGTGCCACCCCCCCCCCCCCCCAACCATTCCTGCGTCTTTTTCTATTTTTGAACGCGTTGACAGAATTCCACCAAACTTGGTATACACCCAGTACTTAGTACGAACACATGGTTTTTATAGTTTTCACCCACGTCTGGCACTTACTTCCAAAATGGTAGCTATTTAAATGTTTGGGGTGATATGTCATATCTCGGCAACCATTTAACGGATTCAAACCAAATTCGTATGTTGGAAGAGCATCGGGTAAAAATTAGATCTTGGAATGGATTTTGTTGTTGGTAGGTTATTTTGAAAAAAAAAGTACCAAATGAATAAATAAAGATTTTTCATTATATCTCCAGAACTATTAAACCAATTCTCACCCAATTTGGCAGGTTAGTTAAACTGCGAGAGACCAATTAAACGTAAGTGATTGTACTTCATTAGATAATCTACTTACTTTCAAAATGGCTGCCATACAAATATTTATAGGTTTATTTGTTATCTCTGCTATAACGTTGAACCAATTTCGACCAAATTTCGTATACCATCTCATAACCACTTTTTATAGTTACATATGAATAAATAAAGCTATTATGCCATATATTGGTAAAAAGTGTACCGATTCCTACCAAATTTGGCAAACAAGTAGAACTGATGCAGATGATGCTAAGTAAGATGTTATTAACATGACAGGTACTTATTTTCAAAATGGCGGACATATAGTTATTTATGCTTAGAATACTATATCGTCGAAATTATGTAATAAATTCGAAAATAACTTTGTATTTTAACAGTAGATATCACATCTATCATCTGTATCTAAACGGAGCATATTTTCATAGCCATTTTGTAAAATAGTGTCATGCGAATACATAAAGTTTTTATGTCAAATCTCGGGAAACAATTGACCAATTCTGATCAAATTTGGCAAACAAGAAGTGCTGCCGCAGATGATGTAAAATTGCATGTGTTAAGTACGTCAGACATTTATTTTCAAATTGGTGGACATTGACATATTTTATTTTCAAATGCTGTATCGTGGAAACCATGTAATCATCTACAACTTATTGTTATCTACTATCAGGAGATATTAAGATTATCAACTGTATCTACATCAAGTATAATTTGTCCTCCATTTTCTAAGATAGCCCCACGCGAATAAATATATTTTTTATGTCGTATCTCAGGAACAATTGACCGATTCCTACCAAATTTGGCAAACGAATAGTACTGCAGCAGGTGGTGTAAACTGGTATGTTTTAGTAGATCACGCACTTATTTAAAATTGGTGACTATATAAATATTTAAGCTCTGTATATTTCATCAGAGATACAAATTCCAACTTACGTTTGTATGCTGGCAGTGCCTATTTCAACACTCAAATATGTATTACAAAATTTGGCGAAGATGTACTGTGGTATGCCATGTTAATAAATGTATTCTTTTAATGACATACTTATATTCAGAATGGCTTCTATAAAATCATTTTAGTTTTGTGCATTATATCTACGAGGTTATGTAATCTGTTTTAACTTAAGTTTTTTTGTTTGCAGTTTACAGATGTCAAATGTGCTACGACAGAACTTTTTTCTTCTCCATTTTTGAAGATCACCTTATGAAAATTATGGAGGTTTTATGGCATAACTCGAGGACCAATCAACCAATTACCACTAATGTTACACTGGAACAATTAAACTAATTTGTACCTAATTGTGCACACCATAAATGTTACAGATGTCCATGTCAATTTTAATTATTTAAATGGGTCAAGACTACGATGATCAAAATGGCGGCGCCATAAATAATTTAGTTAAGTTTGCCATATATATTAAACAATTCAACAAAATTCGAACAAATTTTTTGTATGTAGACATTATACATCAGAAGCATTGCATGTAGAGCTTTTTTAAAATGTGTTGTACGATGGCATGAAATAAAATAATTAAGTTTCTTATAGCATGTACCAGGGACCAAAGAACCGACTTCCATCAAATTCTTTACACACGTAGTGGTGCGATAGGCGATGCAAACTTACATGTTTTAAGTGACTCAGTCGCTTATTTTAAAAATGGCGGACCTCTAAACATATTAGGTTAGTAAACCCTATCATTCGAAACATTAGACTAATTAAATCCGAAGTTGATACTCCGAATCCGACCTCTATAATGCAGTGCATTGCGCGCTATACAACGTTTTCTGGGTTCAAGACTGTGGTAAATCACGTGTGTATTGTAACTGTTTCACTAATGTTGCATACGTTTCTGGTTTCATCTATAATATTATTGCTTTCAAAAATAAGTCAAGTCCTACTTACCAACTCAGATTTTAACAACTTATTTCAAAATAAATTTGCATACACGTTGAGGAAACTAGGCTCATTAGATATATCAGTATTTCTTGTTAATTTACTGTCTGATACCCACTGCTAAGCATTTTAGAAATCAGGGGAGAGGGAAGAAGTTTGTTAAACACATTTATCTGAACTTCAGTTCACCTTCTCTAAATCCGAACTAAACAATGCCTTTCTTGCGTACCTTTTATACAATTCCAATTTATTAATTTTATCTCAAAGTTATTGTTTAAGTAGTTCTTTGTATACTAATATTAACGTTCGCTCTCTTCTTGTACACTTTAATCAATTTGTAGCCACTATACACTAATTATGCATTTAGCTTTATTTGTTACGTGGTCACGGTGGCTGAGCGGTTAGACTGCTCGCCTCCCACCAATGGGAACCAGATTCAATCCCCGGCTAGTTAACTCCGGATTTTCGCAAGTGGGAATCGTGCCAGACGATGCCGTGGTCAGCGGGTTTTCTCGGCACTGTTCCACACTCGCTTCACTTCACCCTCATCGGCTCTCGAGACCCCGCTGTTAAGAGCCTCCCAAATCTTGTACACCCACTCACTTTATATGTTACTTTCAGACCGACGCTTGCGCATCACTCCCATTCCAATTCTTACGCGAGGATACTTTTCCTCCATGGATCTTGAGATCGACTCTGGGGACATCAGAAGTGTGAGGCTGGTCAAAAAGAATTCCACAAAATATAACCTTGAAGCAAACCCTTGGGAGCTCACCAGCGAGGTGTGCAAGCACCTCTCTGGTTAAGCCAGCGTCTCTCCCACTTTGCCAAGTCAAAGGTTAATTAAAGTTCCTGTCCCCTCTCAACTAGCTTTTTCATCTCTACTAACACGAGCATGTACCACACTCACTCTGTCTCCTGTAGCATTTCTGTTTAATGGATGAATAGTTTTGAATTATATTCTGTCGACTGGGTTTTTACGGTGCATATGCCAGTTTTCCCAGTCTCTTCTAGCGATAGCCTAGCTATAGCACACTTAGGGAGGTAGTCATGGCCTAAATCCTGGCCATGGCTGCCCAATCGGTCCTTGCCGCGATGCATGTCTCCTAGCGTGATTTCCTTTCCTTGTAGGCGTAAGGTGTTAGCCCTAAGACGCAATAAGATCCCGCCCTACCCACCAGGCCACTTAACACTTAGTTATAGGGTAGTTATACCACCTTCAACCCAAGTCGAGTAGCTGCGCTGGCCAGAGCGCGACCTTTGCCCTTCGCCCTACAGACGTCCAACTGCTTGTGCCGCTCACTGTGTTCGAGAAGGGGTGAAGGGTGTTTCACCGGTCACCTAGGTCGGCAGGCGAGTCCTCGGAGACGACGAGAGTGCACGCGTGTGCAGACCCCCTGGAGTCTATTAATCTCGTCGTGCGCCCCAGCCCTGGCCTCCTCTCCCGCAACCACTGCAGGAGGACGAGTCCCCGGGCCCAATTTATCTCCCGGAGACTCTAATAGCTCGCGGCGTCCCGCAGGACTGACGTGTAGGTGCACAATCCTTCCGCCAACCCACACAGTCGCTCTTCATTTTCGCCCGGGGCACCGTCGAGGCTGACGTACAGCACATATAGTGCTTTTAGAGTAACATGTCGGACTGGACCGAACTCGGATTGGAATCATTTCATAGCGAACTCGGAGTGAACTCGTATCGAAAGTAAGCGGTTAAGGTAAAGTTTCGATCGTGGAATAAAGTGTAAACAAGATTGAATACGGATTGAAACGGCATTTAAGCACTCTATTGGCGACCGGCAGAACTATAAAACTAACGAATTACGAAAGTCCAGTAAACGGAAAATATATTTTTCCAACACAATATAAAATATGAATTCCATATATTTCTTAGTTCTTTCGTCGCCATTTATTTTTCGCATTTTTCGCTAGTCTTAGAATGATTCTAACCGCTCACATAACCAAACTAACAAGTCAATATGGCGGTCACTTCTTCTTTGTTCTAATTTCATTCCGATGAGTGTTTAAAGTAAAAATTTCAATCCGGATTCTACATTCCAGTCCACCTCGACATCTGGACTAGATCATCTCACTCCACTACTACTTCGGTCCAGTCCGGATGTTTTTATAATAACATTTCAATCTGGAATCTTCAGTCCACTCGAGGTTCAATCCGGATTGAAATGTTACTGTAAACGCACTAATAGAGGTGGTTCATGGTGAACTGAGTTCTTCTACAGGCCATGCTTAAATTCTACCTTTATGCACATCGCGTATGCTTCCACCATATGTTCTTAGTGTATTCGCGATTTATTTACACTTTTTGAATCAAACTTTTGAAAAATTACCCCATGTATGACGTTTTTGGCTGTGTCCTAGATATGTGATGTATCACAAAAAATTTTACATTTTTTAACGTAAAAGTATTTTATTTTTGGTGAAATTGGACTATTACATTCATCTCATCGATAAGATACATTATTTAATTTATAATCAATATTAATATAAGCAGGGAGAAAATAGATTTGTTGGCATAACCTAGTGAGACATAGTTCTTATGGCATATGTTTTTACATTGAGTGCGCACGGATGCAGTGTATTGTCCCTTCGATGTAATTTTCTTAACTCGGTTGAGCTTTGTTTGCACGAAGCGAAGGACTATTCTGGGAGTAGAAAGTGAGCAGGGCTTCATAAAAATGGAAGTATAGGTTGTTCACGATAAAATGAGCACTTTTTAAAACCCTGCTTAAAATCTGCTTGCATGAACGTTGTGTCTTCTTCGGCCTTATGGAAAAATAACAATGCCATGAGCCTCATCACTCTATTCATACGTTGGTCAAGTGAAACGGTGAAATTATAAGAAAAGTAAGCATTTTATAAACCTGCTAATTTTTATACACAGAGGCGTAAAAAAAAAAGTAGAAGGCGTAAGAAATAATTTAACTTATCACAAATGGTTACCTAACACTCTTTATTCGACATTAACACATGGAACTACTTTACATTCATCGTTGCCAACTTTACCGGGCGCATGTCACTCGGGATGCCTGTTAAAATGTATGCAGGCCAGGTCAGTGACTTTTTTCTTATGTTGAATTCAGAAATGCTCACTTTATCGTGAACAGTCTTTAAGCGAGAATAAACTACGTAGTAATATTACCCTGGGCCCGATCACTGTATTCATGCGTCGGTGAAGTCAGGAAACGAAATATTTTACAAGTAGATAAAATCCTACACATATGTGTATATATATATAAAAAATTTAAAAAAACCCAATATCAATCATTGCAGTATTCGCAAATGTTTACCTAGAGTAACACAAAGTTCCCTCGAAAGCTACCAAATTTACCGGACTCATGCGAGTCAGTGTGCTCGTTAAAGTATGTTCAGGTATAGGTAGGGATAGGAAAATTTCACGAGTTCAATGATCTGTTGGCTAGATTCCACAGTCCTGTGTACACTAGAGCCTCAGATGTTTGTTCATTGGCTGTTGCCCTATAGAGTAGCCAGTGTTACTTCACACCTGGCAGTATGTCATTCCTACTTGTTTCCTTGCAAGTCTGCTATTGGCTCAGGGTCGTCCAGGGCGTGTCTAATGAACTGTGATCCAATTACGATGGTGATTTCAGGATAGACATTTTGGGCGTCTATCTTGCCCTGAAATAAATCCACGAAATTTTTTATATCCCTAGGTATAGGCTGTTCACGGTAATGTGGGCACTTTTGAGGTCCTAGTGACTTCTTCCTTTCGGCCATTTTTTATCCTTTAACCACCTTTTAAAATACCCATTGCCGTGCATGTAATAAACACAGTGTGTATATTCCACAGCACTCGGAAGTTGGCGTCTAGGGCTACAATAAAATATACGTGCTGACTATTATTCCAAATGAAAGGGCTTTTTAAAAGTGCTCACTTTACCGTGAATAGCCTATAGGAGCTGTGACGATTATCAAAGGTTCGTCTAAAGTGCTCACTTAACGTGAACTATGCCTACGAGTGGAATTTCGCGGCTATGCTTGGGTCGCGGTCGGGCGAAGAGGGCCCGGTTCCCGGCGGAGTCGCTCCCAGATTTTCGCAAGTCGGAATTGCTATGTCGCGGGTCAGGCGGGTTTCCTCGACGTTCTCCCGCTTGACCCCGCCCTTGCATTCCGGCGTCGCTCCTCGTCTAAATGCGATTCACGGTAAAATGAAAACTTTTGAAAGCCCTGCTTAAGATCTACTTGTATACACGTTGTGTGTTCCTTCACCTTATGTAAAACTTAACACTGACATAAGCCTCATCACATTATTCATGCGTCGGTCAAATGAAACTGTGAAATTATTAACAAAGTAAGTACCTTACAAATCTCCTCATTTTTGCACTTCGACGCATTAAAAAAAAACCAGAAAGCGAAATAAATTATTTTACGTAATCAATAATGGTTTCCTAACAATTTTTATTTGACGTTACGATATGGCACTACTTTCCATCCACCGTTGCCAACTTTACTGGACGAATGTCACTCTGTGCGCTCGTTAAAATAGATGCACCCAGGTGCAGTGAATTTTTTTGTGAAGTTCATTTCAAAAATGCTCACGTCATCGTGAACAACCTTTACCTCGCTTCACTCTCATCGGCTCTCAAGACTCCGAGGGTAAAGGGCCGCCTAAAATCTCTTCATTCTCGTGGCTGTCCTATTTATGTAGGCGGATTCGGTCGCGAGGCTCCAGAACCACAATAAGAAATTACCGTGTTTTTTTTTTTTTTTACCGGGACAACCTGCCTGTTTCCCACACACAAATAAAAAGTGAAAGAAAAGGAAAGACACCAAATAAATAAATAAATGTTATCAACCTAATAACAATCTACTTTAAAACGATGCAAAACCACAATAAAAATTATTACCAGAACACCAACAAAACCAGTGTGTGTATATATATAATTAGAATTAAAAATAACACGAACATAGCGAAACATAGAAGACCAATAAAGTGTGGTAGGAATGGCCAACATAATAATAGTAATAATAATAACAAAGAGGCTCTGAAAACAGCCATTGCGTCTGATTGGCTACTGCATCGTATAAACGTATCCCAATTGGCGTACCTTCCTCCCTTAAGAGTTATTATCTACACGCTGACCCCCGAGCGACGTTCCTCTATTTTGCTCGGCAAGTGTAGCCATCTTGCTGGTATGAGTGGGTTCGTGTACGCAATACAATCTTACTTTGCCTATTATATTCCGAGTTATTCTGCATAAATATAACGGTCCTTCATTTTGGAAAAATACTGAAAGTAGTATAGCAAAGAGAGTTCTAGACCAGGAGCCTAGGAACCGGAGCCTAGAGCCAGGAGGTTGACATTTTTTCTCTGAAAATTACTTGATTTTTACCTAGAAATAACTTCAGAAATGGCTTGTCTTCTCCAAAAATCACTTCATAATAGCACGTTTTTACCCCAAAAAAATATTAAAATTTCCCTTTTTTCCTTAAACAAAGTCTGCTTTTTTTTTTTTTTGCAAAGGATTCCCTAAAAAGGCAATTTTCAGTCATTTTCTCTAACAGGGGTCAGTGAGCCAGGTGTACTTGGGATCAGGAGAGCAGACTCAGGCCCACTGACCCTATGTTTTAAAAATTTTAAAAATTACTTTTTAAATTTTAATACAGTAAATTTTATAATTAAAAAATTTTAAGGTGTAAGTATTAAGTGTTATATATCACCGGACTAGTATTTTCAGGGCGCATACGATTATGATGTCATAACATAACTCTGCCTCGTTTGTTCATGCTCTATCATTCCATGTCGTCTATATCTCATTCCAACACTATCTCTCTTCCTCTCTCTCTCTATATCTATCGTTTTCCTGATTACTCACATTCGCTTTCTCTCTTTCATTCCTTACTGTTTCTCTCTGCACCCCTCTCTTGCCTCTCACATTCCGATTCGAATTTTAATACTTTAAAAACCAATTCAATCGATATTATTCTTAATATTTACTTTATTCAATTAGTTTTTACTCTTGTACGAAAATGAAGTCGCCTAGTCTTGTAACCACACAAGTGGACACGCGCCGACAGGTCTCGGGTGTCAGGCGCTCCTGTTGTGACATGTGGAGTGTGTTGACTACCTCCGAGACAAGTGAGCGAGGGAAAGGATGGAGGCCAATGACCCCTACCGCTCACGCTGCTGTGTCCACTCTTCCACCGAATTCACGACAAGAAGCAATGCCTTAATCTTGTATGTTAGATAAACAAGCGTACTTGACGAATTCCCTCATAAAATTACAGAAAATTTTTTGGCGTATTAAATGTTAAGTGATAGTTCTTTTCAGTCAATGCATATATGGCATATGAATACTATATTTTAGAGTAGTTTTTGTTTATTTAAAGGCAAGGAATTTACTGTATTAAAATTATTTCGGAATTTTCAGTCGGAGTGTGAATCATATGTGCCTATGCTGACATCTAATTATATTTATATAATTTTTTAAAAATAATTATGCAGCAAGTTGGGCTCGTAAGCAAGCGAATATTTATATCGACAGGCGAATATATATATATATATAAGGCAGACAGTCTCGTGAAATTCTGTTTTGGAAGCACCATTTATAGCTCCAGGGATGTATGTATGAGCCCATTATAACCATACTATTTGACTTGAATTAATATTTGTTTCTTAGTGATTTTTTTAACGAAATCTTTTTATAACAGACTATTTATGATACAATTTAAAAGTTAAATAAAAAATATAATTATTATATTTTAATTTATTTTATTTTAATTTATTTTATTTTTTTATTTGTTCTGAAATTGTGAGCAGACTACAGAAAAAGGTTCTCTGAACTTCATTTCTGGTTTCCTATCTTCAAGACTAAATACTACTCAATGCTAAATACTAACTGCCTCGACTATTTTGTAGGCATAACTATCCTACTCGGATTTTATTAAATGCATATGGTAGAGTTATAGAGGGTGGTATGGTTGGTACGTATAAGCGGTGTTGGTTGGTAGAACACGTATAATGGGTGTTAGGTCATGGGCTGGCCTCAGCTGTATAGTTTCTCGAGTTATGTTGGATGTTGTGCTTGGTGTATTGGGTGCTGTGGTTGAACTGAACTTTTCTTTGGCTATAGGATATAAGGGTGTTGGGTCGTCTGGTATGAATTGGGTTATAATGGTTGGTACGGTGGTATAGTGACTAGTATATATTTGGCTCGTGTCTACCAGTAGAGCCGAAAGTATGAGCAGTTAGTACATTTTTGGTAAGTTCAGTGTGAGTAACGAAGCCCTTAATGTAAATAAAATACTTAAAAATTACATAAGTTTAATCTGAATAATAAGTAAAAAAATTCTGAAAATAAGTTATCACTATGGTTATAAAGAGCTTAAGCATACATCCCTGGAGCTATAAATGGTGCTTCCAAAACAGAATTCCACGAGACTGTCTGCCTCCTATGTGTATATATATATATATATATATATATATATATATATATATATATATATATATATATATATATATATATATATATTATATATAGACACACACACATACGCCTTTGGCTATAAATATTCGCTTGCTTACGAGCCCGACTTGTATTCTCGATAGACCCGAAAAATTTTCAGGTTTGTTTGTGTACAACCTAGACTTGAAACCCTATGGGCTTGAGTAGAAAACGAAGGTGCAGCCTAGGCTAGAGTTAATTCAACCCGTAGTTTAATTCACGCATGAAAGTTGGGAAGTATAGATTTGCATGTGAAAAACGAAGATACGATTTTTTCAGTGTAAATGGGAGTGAACCTAAATATAGATAGAACAGTAACGGAAACTAGGAAACGAGAAAACTCAGAGATATCCCACGGGTAAACGACAACATTCGCTACGTGTCTCATATTTGAAAATTGGGAGTATGTCGGTAGGATATCGGACCTGCGGCTGTATTCTGTAACCCGGTAGCTGTCATATAACGATCGATAAAGTGTGTTAAAGAGGAAAACCGTTGACGTCATTGAAGAGCGATTCGGTAACTTCTGTTTACCTACAAATGTCGGTAAGTTAACGAAAATCCTCGGTAACTACGCCGTGGAGAACCGAGAAATCTCGTTATCGTTAGGAGGCGTACGAGACCCCTCGGTAGCGTACCGATTCGATTCGTATTGCCGAAGTCCGTAAGTAAGCAGTGGTATGCTGGACAATTATCCTACACGCTAAACAGAAACTAGAGTAAAGAGAGCCAAATTAGTGAAAACCAGTGAAATAGACTTCATTTAAAACAGCCACAGTCGACGGTAGCTGTTGTGTGCGCCTCGTGCGACTTTGGAAAATGGCGGCTATACGTGAACAGCTTTAACCTCGAATTAAATTTCAAAGCACAAAAGCGATTCCACAATTGCTGTACTAAACTTATACACATATATTAGCCAGGTTAAACAAATATAATTATACCTACGTTTGTAAATTATATTCAGCTATGTTTATAATAGAGACAAATATTATAGGTGTAATTGTAGTTGTGTTTAACACATAGGTCCTATTTAAATTTTAACTGTAATTTCTGCAAAGAAAAATCCGTAATGTCCCAACATTAGCTGCCATTTCGTGCCGAACTTTACTGAGCTATTTAATACGCTGTGAGGAAATTAGTAAAATACGTAATTTTTATAAGATTCAAGTTTTAAATATTCAATAGTATAATTTTATATAACTTAAAAATGTTGTGAGCAGCTGGGATTTGAACGTGAAACATAAAAAGCCTCGCAGTACGACGGTTTTACACCACGCCTCAAACAACTGCTCTATCACGACGAGTTGCAAGCTAGCAAAGTTAATTCATTTCTATTGTAATCTTAAATGTATGATGCGTTAAAACGAATAGTTAATACCTAGTATATACGGTGCAATCAAACCGCCTTCCTTTCTTATTTCCCTTATAAATTGGTGTATTCCGGTGAATAATGTTTGGATTTGCCATTGTGACAGAAAATTTTAAGGCGTACAGCAGAACATTATAGAATATTTTAGACGTTCTACACGTGTATTATATTTTCTTTCTAATCATAAATAAGTCCAAAAATATCTGCTAGTTAATGTAACAATTACTTTATGTCTTTATTTGTAGGTATCTCTCTTTCAGTGCACTCTTGTTCACGTGTCGTAAACGGTAATTGGCCGGTTAACTGTATTAAACGCCGTTTAGCTTTAACGATCGGCATCAAAAAATGTAACGGAAATTTTCGGTACACCTTTTTCCACTGGTGTTACAGAATCTCATCATCGATACGCAACTGTCGTTACGTGCTACGGAATTCATTATTAGAGTTCTATCTAAATAATTCGTTTCGAGGGTAACGAGTTACAGAATACAGCCGCTGGTTCCCAGTAGTGATAGGTTAGAGTGCTTTGATTACTGCACCATTGATAACCCAAAAAATACCGCAAATTGGTCTGGCAGTAGGCTAGACTGCACAGTCCTCTAAACGCGACCTTTTTTTTTTTATTGTACTCCTCTTGCAGTACCACTTATTTAGATCCTTCGAGATGTCTATACGTGACTCGGTCGCTCGGTTTTCCCACGTTTGTTGATGGCTCTCAGTCATTCATGGCATCTCCAATAAATCGAGATGTAATGGAAACGTATTCTAAACTTCGTTCAGTGTGCTGGAAATTACAACTCCTCCAACTACCCTTAAGTTTAAACAGGAATAAAAAAATTCCAGAGCTTTAACAAAACAATACGTACAACAGTCCATTACGTGTTTTTCCTGACATTCCAAGTGTCACATCTTGTCACCTCGCCATTAGCTCGATAGCAAAATTCTGCTGTGTCGTACCGGCCAAATAAATTTCACACTATATGATTTCTCCATCGACAGGCTTTTTGCACTTAATTGGCTGCAGTTGAATTCAGTTGATGTAATGGCAATAGCAACATAAATTTTCACATATCTTTTAAGCCTACGTGGGAACTAATCAAAATCCATATAATTGCGGGTCTATACTGAGCCCGCCTCTTTCCACCGGCATCCTTTTGTAAGTGGGCATTGGATTCTCGAGTGTCCTGTCTGGCCACACTAACAACATTCCTGATGCTTAGGTGGACCAAAAATGGGTTTCCTAGCACATAATCTGGCAGAAATGTCTTTCATTGTAGTCTCCAACTTTCTCAAGACGTCAAGGGTGCTATCTCCATCGTCGTCATTGCCCGGGGTAGCTGCCTGTACTGCATGCCGGAACGTCGGCTCCTGCTTCGCTGACTCTACCGCCAATGCTTGAGCCAGGGCATCCGGCATGCTGTGTGGTGATGCTAGGCGTACAGATCGGCGCACATCTGCATCAGTAATAGCATCCACAAAAAGTATACTGCGATGACGTCTCGTGCCTCCTCCGAGCGCCTCTCCAGAGACAGGTGTGTCAGCCTCACGATGTCCTGCTATAGATCCTGCAGTGGTTCCCCTGATCGCTGGATGCTGATTCGCAGTTGGGCATGGTGGGGGTGTCGCAGGTATCGGTCACCGAATCGCAGCTCCAAAGGCAACACCAAATTGGAGTATTCTAGTCGATGTCGTTCTGGCAGCGTCTGCAGTATGCTCAAAGCAGGTCCCCTCAGTACATTCGCCAGGTAGTGGGCCCGCTGCTTTTCCGTTCAGCCATTCAGGACGGCAACGATGTCGATCTGGTGCCGGTATTCGCGCTAAGGTGTCTGTCTATAGTAGGCGGCAGTTTTTATTGTGACGCCGCTTTTACCCCTCCCTGACTGAGGCAGACCCACACTGAACAACTGCTGAACTTCTCCTGAGATGGCTGTATTGGTGGCGACCACTACCTTCTTCTCACTGTCTACATTCGCTAGCTCGGTGGAGGTCGATCTCAACTCCTTCTACGGCACTGCGTGTCTTCTTCCTTGCTGCCGCAGGAATTTCTCCCATTCCCTTTTGATGGAGCTCATTTCCTGTTCCTCTTTACCCCTGGCACTGGCTAACCTCTCGTTAACACTTGCGGTCCTTTCCTTAATGCTGTCCATCCTCTTATACACACTGTGCATCCTTTAATTCACACTGTCCCTCACAATGTAAGTTTTCTTGTCCACACAGTCTATTTTATTGTTTACTAATTCGCTTACACTTTCTATCTTTCGGTTTAAATTTTCGTTCACTCTAACACTAACACTGTCTCTAACACTGTCTACTTTCTTATATATCTACAAGTTCACTAACACAAATAATATGGCTATTTACAGATTCCCTGACACTACTTATTTCGCTAGTCAGTGCTTCGATCAAGGCACGAAGTACTTCCATATCTGCCGAAATTTTCCTCGTTAGCATTCACAAATTTCTTAATAATTCCCTGGCCAATTAATATAACTATTATATTTACAAATTTATCCAGATAGTCAATAACTTACTGTAATAAAAAAATTTATTATTTTATTATTTCATGTTTGTAAAATGATTCCATCCCATTCCTTACGCAAATGTTACAATTTCTCTCTCTCTGCATTCAGTGGGCTAAACCAAGATTGTTAAGGGATGTAGGTCTTAATTAAATAAAAGTGTTGATTATTAGTTCCTAATGTTATTTACAACTACTACAAACGAAATTCTCTCGACTCCAAATTTCAGAATAAATTATCACTTCCAGTTTCCAATTAATTACTTTAATTGATACAACTTACAACTTATAACTACCTCAAAGAAATCAATGAAATTAAATAACTAAAAATCAGTCCTAATATACAGTGTATCAAAAACATATTCAATTATTATTTTTTAATTATGTGTCCATATTTCAAATGTTCAGATATTTACAGTAAAATCCCTATTACACGTCCTTTCTGTCCCACCTTAGTTTATTCCATGTTACGCTAGTCTGCAATGCTCTAGAGTTCTCCGAGCACCATCACGCACAGTAGCCTTCACTCGGCTGACATCACGCCCTCTTGTCTATTCAAACACGAACACCTATTCCGCGGTCGTTTCGCACTCCACTTCGCTCCCGCACTCGGCCAGATGGCCTCCGCCAAACTGCTGGCCGTTGGAACGCTGCAGTATTTATATGGCCGCAGGCCATCACCCAAAAATTTCGCTAAATCTCTCGTTGCACCGAGCGTCCTAATTCTCAGAATATTCTTGCAACTACTTGACGTTGGTCGGCTCATAAGTAGGAGGAGGGACTGGAACTCCAGCCAGGTTTAGCAGCTGTCAATAATTCCCGGGTTTCCCTAGGAGGGGACGGCAACAAGGCGGCGAGTGCGTCTGCCAGGGTGACTGGGGGAAAGCGAGGGTCGAAGTGGGTCACATACACCCCCCCCCCCCCAAGCGCCAGACCGCGCGTAACGAGAGCTCGCGGCCCGTACGATCAGCAGCGTGTAACAATATTCAGGTACACCAAAAAAAACTTAAATCTATTGTTTTCTTCTCATACAAGAAGAAAGATTTTTCTCAAGAAGCTCGTATGTACAAACGTTAAAATACTTTATTTTAAAGGCATTTTCTTAGTTTGAAATATCTATTTACTAGAAATAACACTGGATATGTTATAAACCTTTTAGATTATATCGGTCATTTGTTGGAAGCATTTATTGCGTTTAGGTTTCAAGTATAAATTCATTATAGCTTTATATGTATCAAACACATGGTAAATGATCATAGCTTTAAAATCTCCATACCCACTGGGACGCGAAGTTAACGGAAATAGTTAGGGATGAACTGTCTTTAATTTGTGCCATAGAGACATCTTTAACACATGAGAATTTTTGACGAACCGCCAGAAGTATAATATAACACGTTTGTGCAACCTACGAGTTGAGTTACGTAACAATATATTAAAGTAAAAAATACTCTCCTTTAATAATAAATGACATGTGGTTTTGCCAAGTTTATGTAGCAGCAGAGAAGTGAGAAGCAGCTTAACATTTCAGAGATTGTTGTTGAGAAAGTAGGTTTTTCCCATTTTAAGATACTTAGAGGTTCCGAATACCTGATGAGATTTAACATTTTCGGAGCTATATACAGAAGCACTATCGCTGGAACTGTCTCACACAATAAAAAAATATCTATCTTCTGTCCTCCCGAGTCACTGATCTATAGCAAACCCACTACAACGAAATGCACATAAAAATAGACAGAATATCAGTATAAAGAGAATTCCCTATTATATACCCATTGAAATAAAACTATACATTCCTGTCATTGAGCATTTAATCATGGTCAATATTATTATAAATGATAAAATCAAATACAATATAGCTAAACTAATTTTATATTCTGGATAGACGACAGAAAATTATTCGTTTGTTAATGAGCCAAATTAACAGAACCATACTAATAAACAGTAACACAAAATAACCAAGTTAAGTCTGCGACCAGAAAAAAAAAGTGAACTTTTCATGTCTCTATGTACAGTAAACTAGGCACCAAATATTTAACTACAGTGTGTCGCTGTTTGTCTCAATACTGTGAACGATAGCCTTAAAAGAAATCATCACCCTTTTAAACTTCTGTTTACAAACCTATTTGTGTTATAGTTAAAGGAGTGCAGTTGGAAGACTTAATAAATTACTTGTGAAAAGTTTTCAGCATTTAAGTAGTGGCGCATATAGGCCTATTATGGTTCTCAACTCGGGGAATGAACGAAATTGGCGATATCTTACACAGAGTGTGACCAAAATCTCTTATGAACTTCGTGAGAAGAGTTCCATGCAGGCTATATTTCAATATCCTACGTTTAATAGTGCATTTAGGTTTACTTGCAACTGTTCTGAAGCCCTACTGAAGGACTACTGTTACGCAAATCCTCCGCCTCTTGCAAACAAAGCTTAACTAGCTCTATAAAATTACACCAGAGAGATAACGCACCGCACTGGTACATACTACATTTAATAACATTTCGGTATGAGAATTTTATCTTACAACCTGTTCACGGTGAACTGAGCACTCTATGAAGCCCTACTCCAAACCCACTTGTATGGACATTTTGTATTCCTCCAGCATATGTACAATTAACGTTGTCACGGGCCTGATCAATTTATTCACGCGTCAGTTAGCCAAAACTGTGAAATTATTGAAAAAGTAGTATTTATAAAAATTTCTAATTCTTGCACTTACATTCACAAAAAAAAAAAAAAAAAAAAAGAATAAAGAGAAATAATTGAGTATTCACAAATGTTAACATAGCACTTTTAATACAACTTTAAGACATTGAAGTATTTCCTTCCATCGTTACCAACTTTACTGAGTACATGGCATTCCATGCAGCTACGGACAGTGACATTTTTCAAAGGTTGATTTCAGAAAGTGCTCGCTTTGCTGTGAACAGCCTATACTAGGCATTTACCAACACGTCTCTTTTCTGTCTGTTATGTTCATATTATTTTCAAAGAAATGTTATTTTTCATGAATAAAAAAAATTACAATAATCTTTTAATTTTACATGAATGAAGTAATTTCTATATTAACGCAGCTATAGAATGCTTGTGATGAATGGTATATTCATGAAACAAACAAGTATTTCATTTGGTGAATTTACAAAGATTCGGTTATAAAGAAATGTGAAGTAACTGCGAATAGACAGCACGCACGCAGTTTCACTTTGGTAATGGGTAGGGACAACCTAGTTTTAAAAAAAGAGCTTCTGTAGGCATATAGTTCTATACTAAAACTTTTCAGCTGGACAACACTTTCGCGATGGGATTGATTTAACTGCTACTAATCATAGGAACTTGCTCGCCAACCATTCACGTTCACTATATTCTGTTCATGGTTTCTTCACACTTTTTGAATCAAACCTTTGGGAAAAAAACCCACCATGTCTGACATGTTCAGTTGTTTCCTAAATATGTCAAGTTCTGTATAAATTATAATATGTTATTTATAAATAATAATAATAAAATATCGAGGAAATGGGTTCATTGATAATACCTAATAATAAATAGTTATTTTGCAAAATAGTATTAAACGTTGTTCACGATAAAGTGAGCAGTTTTAAAATCAGCCTTAGAAAAAAGTCACTGACCCTGCCTGCATATATTTTAACGGGCGTACTGAATGGCTTACGATGGATGGGAAGTAATTCCATACCTCAATGTAGAGTAAAAAAGTGGTAGGTAACTAATTTATGATAACTTAAATTCTTTCTTTCGCTTTCAAATTTTTTTTTTATGTGCCGAAGTGAAAAAATGACCAGATTTGTAAAAATTTTACTTTCCTAATAATTTCACAGCTTCGCCTGATCGACGCATGAATAAAGTGATGAGGCCGAAAGCAATTTTAATTTTACATAATGCGGAAGAATACACAGAGTGCGTACAATTAAATCTTCAGCAGGGCTGTCAAAAGTGCTCATTTTACCGCGAATGTGGTGCGTTTCCACATTTGTGTAATTATCCAGACCAGGTTAAGCTTTGTTTGCACGAGGCAAAGGAATATCCTGGAATTAGAACTTTAGCAGGGCTTCAGAAATGTTGTAAGTAACCGCGAATTGTCTATACCAGGGTATTCTGCTTTTGAATGAGCCAGTAAAATATCACTGCGTCTTTCCAGAATGATGCACGACCAATTACTGAAGGAAAAATTACATGTATCAACGTAAAATAAATAAGTCTAGCTAGCGTGAAAATCTTTCGCGGCAATTAAGTATCCCTATAATATATATTATATAAGCCCCGTGTTTTTTTATTGTGATACGACACTGTGATATTTGACTAGAACAGCTGGAAAAAGGTTACTCCAGTATCTACTGTACGTCTATAAATTACAAACAAGCAGGTAAGACACACAGTACTTAAAACCATTCTACCACAAAAAAAAAAGTGTTTTGAAATACACCTGGACAAGAGCTCTTTCGCAAAAATAGGGTGGCCCTAATTATAGCCTATAACAATTACTAAAGGCTGTTCACGATAAAGTGAGCACTTTTGAATTGACCCTTAAAAAAAGTAACTTACCTACCTGTGCATATTTCAATGGGCCGAGTGACATTCGCCCAAACAAGTTGGTAACGACGAATAAAAAATAGTTCCATATCTTAACGTCAAGGAAAAAGTGTTAGGTAACCATGTGTGAAACCTCATATTATTTATTTCGCTTTCTGTTTTTTTTTCTTTTTTAATGCATCGGAGTGTAAAAATGAGCGTATTGGTAAAATATTTACTTTCCTAATAATTTGACAGTTTCACTTGACCGACGCGTAAATAAAGTGGTGCGGCCCTGGGGAATCTTAATTTTACACAAGGCGGAAGAATGCACAACGTGCATCCAAGTAATTCTTAAGCAGGGCTTTCAAAAGTGCTCATTTTATCTTGAATAGCATATAGAGGACGTATACGCCTGAGAAAAATAATGTTTGTAACAATTTCAATTCTAAATATTAGTAATTACTTGACAAAAACCAATTTCTGAAAAGGTTTTCTTCGTGAATATAGATACGAAATCTGTGAAAATTCATGAGGCTGCTATTAATTGGAAAAAAAAATAGATATATACTGTATTTTTTCCCATGCTATATTATGAAACTTCAATTGTCTGGAATTGATAACACATTTTGATGACGTGTGTGTGTGTGTGTGTGGGTATATAAAACCACTTAAATTAGCAAAATTTTTCCATTGGGTAGAAAAATAAGGCGAACTGTTCCCGATGTTGAAATAACCGTCCTATCAAAAGTACTCCGAGAATAGGTATGTACAGTTATCAATTACTAACTGGCTACCTATCTAAATCATTGGTCATCTAGTGTCGAGCAATCTGGAATACAGGTTTCGAATTTTGAGATTCTATTAGGCACTAGTATTTACTACCATTACGTCCGGACATCCCTACCCTATCACTAACAATACTAGAGACGCGGCAATCGGCCATAGTCTATTCACAGTAGAATGAGCATTTTTGAAAGCCCCGCTTAAGATCTACTTGTATGCACGTTGTGTATTCGTACGCCTTATGTATTATTAACATTGCCATGGGCCTCATAACTTTATTCACGCGTCGGTCAAGTGAAACTGCGAAATTATTAGAAAAGAAATTTTTTAACAAATCTGCTAATTTTTACATTTTTTTTAAAAGAAATAATTTAAGTTATCACAAATGGTTAGCTAACACATTTTATTTGACGTTAAGCTACGGAACTGCTTCCCATCCATCCTTACCAACTTGATTTGGCACATGTCACTCAGGACGCCCGTTAAAATATATGCATGCAAGGGCAATTATTTTTTCTAAGGTTGATTTCTAAAGTGCGCACTTTATCGTGAACAACCTTTAACAATACCAGAGACACGTCATTCAGTTATCACGTTAGAAAAAAAAATGTAATTAACATGTGTAGACTACTTAATTTTAGCACGGTTTTTATCGAGAGCATTCTAGTTCGGGTATCAGGCACTGCAATAGCCTTGTGTAACTGGTCCTAAGTGTTAATCACCAAATTATGCATTTTTTAAAAGACTGCAGCGGATCGAACCGAGCCAGATTTAATTAAATCCACGGCTTCGCTTCATTTTGGAACGCCTGACAAGGTCAATCCGCGCGGGGGTGGTGGGACAAGGAGGGTGGAAAAGAGACGTTAAAAAGAAAAAAAGAATTAACAAGATCTGCTTCGATTTCTCGGTGTTCTTTTTCCTCTATCCCACGCAGAGCACTTGCCGTCAGCGTTGCTGGCCGAATTGACGGATGGGCCGAGAGAACCCGAACATTTGCCGGTTCTCCCCTTCTCCCACCCCGCCTCCAAGGTCAGACGAAACAACCCTTTACCCCAAGGTCAGACAAATCATCCTTCCTACCCTCACCCGCCCGCAGCCGCATGCTTATTGGGCGGAGTGGGATGTTTGGATAAATGGGTCGTAGCCCACACGTCGGGACCGACCTGCTTTACTTTGGTTCCCCTCCCCAATTCAACTGCCCGAGAGCCATACAAGTATGACTGGCGGGTCGCGCCACGGCGCGGACCTGCGTGAGTGGGCGGCAGTGGCGGCGCCAGAGACGGCGGCGTCTCCACAGCGCGGGGGCGGCCGCGATGGCGTCCGTCAAGGACTGTCTCCCACGCGGCTATCGGCGGCGCCTTGGTAAACAGCGTTTGATGGCGCGCACCCGACACCTCTCGGGGGAGGGCGGGGGAGGGGCGCGTAAACTATCGCCATTCGACTTCGACCTCTCGCAGTCGACTCGTTAAGTCGATTTGATGACCACTCGAGACACACCCACGGTCCGAGGGGTGAAGCCACAGAGTACTTATACCGCGGACTGCACTCACAAACGCCAAGAAAATACCGTTCCTGATCAGCAATATGTTGGAACATGCATTTCGCCAATCAGCAGCTGGTAACGTACTCACCAGCGGACAGCCCAGCCAACAGGGAACTTCGACAGCAAGCATTAGCCAATCGGACACATAGCCCGTTCCCAGAACTCCGCGTGGCCAATCATAGAATGAGCACACCGATCGCAAAGCAATCTTCAGGCAATATTGTTTTATGTAAAAGCTGTTCACGATAAACTGAGCACTTTAGAAATGAACCGTAGAAAAAAGTCACTGCCCGTGCGTGCATATCTTTTAACAGGCGCACTGAGCGACATTTGCCCAGTAAAGTTGGTAACGATGCATAGAAAATAGTTCCATATCTTAACTTCGATCGAATAAAAAGGGTTAGGTAACCATTCGTGATAATTTAAAATTATATTTTCGCTGTCGTGTTTTTTTAATGTATCGACGTGTGGAAATTAGCAGATTTGTAGTATACCTATTTACAGGGATAGGTAAATTTCGCGAGATCAATGACCTGTTGGCTATACTCTACAGTCCTGTGTACACTAAAGCCTCAGATGTTTGTTCATTGGCTGCTGCGCAAGAGAGTAACCAATGTTACTACACACCTGGCATGGCGTGTCTTATCAACTGTGATCCTATGGCGAAGGTGACTTCAGTGTACACGTGTTGGGCGTCTATCTTGTCCTGAAATGAACTCGCGAAATTCTCCTATCTCTACCTATTTACTTTTGTAGTATTTTAAAATTTTCACTTGACCAACGCATGGTTATAGTTATGAGGCCCGTGGCAATGTTAATTTTAGATAAGGTAGAGGAATACACAACGTGTATACAAGTAGATCTTAAGCAGGACTTTCAAAATTGCTCACTTTACGGTGAACAGCCTACATTTGCACATTTTGTGCTAAGGTGATGTTTTCCACGTCGATTGGTAGGCAAATTCAGTAAGTCTCGTTTGTGCTATGCCTTATGTTATAATCCAAGTCATATAAATATTCAGCTGGTTAAAGCTTTCGATAAAACATGACGACAACCGTAACACATGTTCGCTTTTAATAAACCTTAAGGAGAACGCCAGTCTCAGAAGAAAAGTTGGTTAGCCAAGTCTATAACAGCTGCTATATCGGTGTGCTGTACACGTGTTAACCTCATGCGTTTTGCTGTCCGTCACTGGGTCCAAGTAATTATCTGCCTGCGAAGAATACCTGTTGTTAAGGCCATTGGTGCATGGAAGCAGTATATTTATATAATCTGTGTCGTAACATGTTTCACAGCTGATTTATTAGAATTGTTGGCACCTCAAGACGTAAATAACAACTTTTATCACCTTCTTACGTTGTTAGATATTCACCACCGTCATCATTCTCGGAGCGCTGATTGCAGACAAGAAAACAAAAATTCTTTCTTTTCATCCATCAGTGCTGCGAGAATAATGATGGCAGTGAATATCTGACAACGTAATAAGGTGTTAAAGGTTGTTATTTACGTCTTTAAGTGCCAAAAATAAAAATTAAAAAAATCAGCCGTAAAACAAGTTATGACACAAATCATATAAATATTATGCTTTCGTGGACCAACGACCTTAATAGCACGCTCGACTCTTGACAACAGAGCGGCGCCGGAATGCAAGAGGGGAAAAACGGGAGATCTTCGAGAAAACCCGCCAACCAGCGGCATCGTCCAGCACTATTCATACGTCAGAGGGGCCTGGAAGAAGAGTAGGGGAATCCCACCGAGAATCGAACCCTGTTCGCACAGGTGGTAGGCGAGCGATCTAGCCACTGCGCCACCCGCGGCCCCAGTTCTTTTCACGTGGGCCTATGCATTGTCTAACCACTCGATGTTCTAGAAACATGCCTTGTGTCTCATTGTAACATAAATCCTGTGAAAGATTGCCTATTTTCTGGGCTGTCGTCTAGCGAGTAAGTTACTGTAGTCATTCGCGGTTATTTCACACTTTTTTTGAAACCCTGCTATAGTTTATTCGTGGTTTCTTCACACTTTTTGAATCAAACATTTGAGAAATCACCCCAAATATGACGTTTAAAGTTATTTCTTAAATACGCCATGTAATACAAGCGTTCTATACCTCTGTTAACGTAAAAGTATCTTATTTTACGTTTAATTAAAGTTTTACCAATATTCTATTTGTAAATTATAATATTCTATTTGTAATAAATGTGTGCAAAACAGTGAGAAAACAAATGTGTTGGTATCACCCAGTAAGAAATAGTTCTCATACAAAACATTTTTACAACTGAGTGCGCACGAATTCTGTGCGCTGCCCTTTGGTGTAATTTTCTAGACTTATTTACTTTTAGTTTACACGTGGCGTATGAATATCCAGGAAGCAGAACTTAAGCAGGTTTTCAGAAAAGTGAGAAGTAACAGTAAATGGATTATAAAATTCTACATCCAGGATATTCCTCCGCCCCATGCAAGCTAAGCTTAATTGAGTCAAGAAATTTTACACCAAATAGACAGCGCGCCGCATTCATGCGCACTCAGCTTAATATTATTCTGCATAAGAACTATTTTTATACTAGGCATTACCAACACATCTATATTTTCCCTATCACATTCATGTTATCTACGAATGAAATATTATAGTTTATAGATAAAATATAAGTAAATTTTCGACTTTACCAAATACTTTTAT
Source organism: Dryococelus australis (assembly GCA_029891345.1). Classification (NCBI taxonomy): domain Eukaryota; kingdom Metazoa; phylum Arthropoda; class Insecta; order Phasmatodea; family Phasmatidae; genus Dryococelus; species Dryococelus australis. Next base: position 15,508,261 of record CM056996.1, on the reverse strand, counting down.
GTTAACACAAGTATAAAACGCTTGTGATAGACGATATATATGTCAATAGGAAACTATTAAACTCATCTCACACGGGGTAATTTTTCAAGCTCTTTGGCGACCAGGGACACTATTTCGCTGCTCTGTGTGACTGGAGATCGGTGTATAAGCGACTGTTTTACGTCTGTATTCTCAAGTACTCTGTGAGAATATATTCCAGTGATGACACGTGTCCAGTAACCAGAGGAATACTGCAGGAGTGGATATGGTAATTTGAATGTCTGGCACTTGCATTATTTTCGCGAGACTCGGGTGTCCCTACGTTTATTATTTGTCCAGAGTCTTGCAGAGGGTATCAAATAAGAATGTCAAATGACTGGAGACTGTAAAAAAAATTGGGCTGTGATTGTGTTGGGGCCACGGACGTTTGTTTAGCTTTAATACTTCTACGTTGACGCGCTCGGACGCCTTGATGTTTTTTTTTTTAGGTCCCCGGCGCCACTTCACTCGATCATTTGGAGTTTTATGGGTAACAACGGAATGCTTTTATGATGCTCTTTCCAAAAGTGTACAATTTCTGTTTTTCGGCTTGGCTTTTTGACGAGTATAAGCTGAAGTTGTGTTAATTTTCTTAATTTTTTACATTAAACTCGTATAATTTCACCATAACCACCCCACACAAATGTTTGATAAGCGGTATCGATTGAACTTGACGAGATCTGTCGATTGAAACTTGGACGAGCGTCGTAGCTTCTAGTCAAAAGTTATACTAAGCGGAATTTATGAGACGCGGTGAAACGAACTCAAAATTTGCGCTTCCCCCCTCCCCCCTCCTCCTCTGCCACGCGTCATGCTTCGCAGTCACTCAACGTAACATATTCTTTGATCCTTTGGCAATCGAGTGGTGTAATTGAATTTTGATTCTAGAGGATAGATTCTGAGCTGCCATGCCAAACCTTATCCCCCCGATTTTGATATCATCGGATTTTCTGGATTACTTCCCACTATGTATGCAAATTTTAAGACGTATTCACATCAAAATTTTCGAAATAATATGCCGAGCTGCTAGATTTTTAACTCTGGTCGGAGTAAGCGACCAGACCAGGCAACGAAAGTATGCCAATTTTTTTTTGTAGTGATTGAATGATTCTTGCAGGGGAGATAAGTGATCATCTCAGCTATTATTATGGAGAGATGTTATTGCAGCCACGTATAACCATTAAAATAGTTCAGACAATCAGATTTCCATACCTTAGGTCATAAAACTGACATGAATGTGCTGCCATTGCTTCGGTTAGTTTTTTTTTCTGGTCACCTAACATGAAAACTATATCGCATCAGTTATAATTTTCGTAAACAAAAATTTAACAATTTTATTCATCTATATAAATGAACATGATGAGCTATATTTCGTGCTACACATGATAAGTCACTGTAATGTAGGACACAGCCAACTCGTCAATTCACTGGCTTGAAGCCAGTCAATAGTGTAACTAATTAGCATGGAAACCATTTCCGGTGTAATTTAGACAAGTAAGAAGATGTTAAACGGAAATGCACCGACCAACATGGATGATGCTTCGGTAGTGGCGTGTATAGACTACTGCCTTCTTCATTGTTATGTATTCCAGTAAATATGCTGAGACGATGAATTGTTAAGCCACCAGAGTTTAAAACATTTCATATTTGTTAAGATTCCTGAAATGTGTTTTTCGAATAAAAAATATAGTTGTGTTTATTTTATGGCGCCTAGTCTGGTACTGAATTATAATGTGGAACGGTAGAGTCGCTACGAATATCCCTAGATAATTCCATGTTATAATTTGGAAAGTTGCCGCAGATAATGAAGTCGGGCTGGGCTTTGGACTAGTCGCTTATCCGGCTGCTAATCAAGATGCCATGCAATGGCGGTGGGTTCTCCTGGATGTCGAATATGGGCGAACTCTCTTACCAAGATGGTCTTGGAAACTCCAGGCAAGTTTCCTCGCAACTCATCAGCAAGCTCGATAAATCGACACCTCATCGTGGCCCCCTTTCCTTGGGCTCAGAGCTGAGCGTTGCAATTCCTAGCTTTCACCTCGAGGAAATCTCACAACCAACGTCGTCCTGCGAAAGGGAAGATGCAGCTTGAAACGATGCACTTTCTTGAAATACGCCATTAAGGGAACCCGAATTTCGCGAGAAGTATTCCGCAAATACTTCATCTCAATACCCTACGGGTATACCGGCAGTTTTATTTTAATTATTGGTGACGTGTGTCTGTGAGAAAATATTACTTTACTTGTACTGCCCAATCAGCATTAGATAACTCAGATACTGCACTTCTGTGATTCACGGGTAGGCACATATAAAGCCGAACACCTAGCTCGTCCAATCGCAAAATTGGATTCAAGATAAAGTATTATGTAATACCTACAACTGGTCGTGAAATATTTTCGCCATATACGTGTCTCCCTACACATCATCATATCGTTTTATGTATTACTGATGCATTAAGGCGTTCTTCCACGTCTTTGCAGGCCCGATAATTTCACGAATTCAACTGCTGAAGGCTAGATTCACATGGTCTGTGCACATGAACATGACCCCCCGACTTTGGGCAAAAATATTTAACGATTAGTTTTATTTCATGACACTATAGCTGGGCTCCACTTTAGTAACTCGATTTTCTTAATTGGTGAACCTACTCTAATTTGAAGTTCACATAAGAATAACGAAAGGAATGATGCAGGAGCACATTTAGGATGTTTGAAGTATACCCTGCCCATTATTATTTCCGCCATTGGAGAAACATTTTTTTTCTCTTTCGCTTTCTCTACTTCAACTGTATGTTACTGTGTCACGGTTCTAAAAGGAGGTGCAAAATAATCAGCATTACAATGAACAGGGATATCCGATTTAAAAGAAAACATATGCTCCCAGTTAAGTCTTCAGCAAATTACGTAAGTGCGGCTTAGGACAAAAACACGAGGAATGTTTTTTATTTTACCTTGATATGCAATAAAACATTTTTTTCTTAACAAAGTCAGTTATGATTCCGTGTCACGATAATTAATGTTTATTGGGGGTTTAATGTAAATTATTGCCATTAAGAAATTTGATACCAGGGATAGGATTTGCAATGAACTCCAATCTTTCTTCATTTGCAAGTTATCCAAGCAGTTAGTGTTACATCTTTAATGTATTCTGTAATATTCTGCAGAAAATTTAATGATGACAGTTCAACACGTATTACATAAAAATACATATACCTGTGCGTATGCAGCGCTCAGCCTTTAGTTGAAGTTTATGTACATACGTAGATATTGTACTTTCAGCAACCCGGTGCCTAGAAGTAGTAAACATTCACCACTCTATACCCAGATGGCAAGAAGCATTTACTGCACGTCTCATTTCGAATTAAACGCTTCAGAACTCAGAGAACGTCTATAAGGGCTGTATTGGCTGGCTCCTAATGTGTCCCGAGAGAATGCTTGATAAAACGCGCACGCAGAGTAACGCATGTTCTGTTCCGCCTAAAAACAGAGAAGTGACAAAGCTACTAACAAATTTGTCTCGAATAAGTGGTGAGTGAGAGAAGAGACCTGGGCGGCTCTTGACAGTGAGGTCTTGAGAACCGACGAGGTTGATTGAGGTGAGTATGGAACAGCGCCGAAATGAAAGGGCGAAGGAATCGGGAGATCCCAGAGAAAACCCGTCAACCAGAGGCATCGTCCGGCATGATTCCCACATACGAAAATACGGGAGTGACCCGGCCGAGGATTGAACCCGGTTCGCCTTGGTGGGAGGCGAGCAGGCTAACCATTCATTCACTGTGGTCCGTCTCAAATAAGTGGAATTGTAAGAAAACGAAGCATTAAGTTTGCATATGGAAGGAATTTTGGTAAAGGCTGTTCACGATAAAGTGAGCACTTTTGATATAAACATTAGAAAAATCTCACTTCTCCTACCTGCAAATAATTTAACGAGCGCACTGAGTGACATGTGCCCAGTAAAGTTGGAAACGATGGAGGGAATGCAGTTCTATATATTACAGTCGAATAAAAAGTGCTATGTTACCACTTGTGAGAGCTTAAATGATTTCGTTAGTTTTATGTTTTTTTTTTTGTGCATCGAAGCGTAATAATGAGCAGATTTGTAAAATATCTACTTTTCTAGTAATTCCACAGTTTTACTTGACCGACGCATGAATAAAGGGACGAGGCCCATGACAACGTTAATTTGACATAAGGTGGAAGAATACACAACACGCATACAAGTAGATCTTAAGTAGGGCCTTTAAAAGTGCTCAGTTTACAGTGAACTGACCTACCCCTGCAAACCTTGTTCGCAGATGTATCAATGATTTGCCTTTCTTTATTAATGTTATACTTATATGTGCATCATACTTGTGATGATACAATTCTTTCTTGTTTCTCAATGCCAGTTATCTGATTATTGGTAACTTGGCAATAATAAGTAGCAAACATTCTGAAATCAAAAGTAGCCAATTCGTACAAATAATATTGCTCTGAACGAAGTAACCGATTGCATTTGGTCCTTGTGCTTCGTATTGTACAGTTCCGATCGAGGGTGGGTTTCCTGTGCCACATTTAAATAAAGTGTATAAATAAACTCATATTGCCTTTACGGATTCAACAGAGTTTTACATACTGCAAGAACATTTAATTTGTGAAACTTCCTATCAACTATAAAAACCAGAGTAAAAAATTAAATAGCAAATAAATATGGAAAATATACTACACTGCTTTTTTTAACAAAAAATATTGTAACTTGTCTAGAAATATGAATTGTTCTGAAACCTCCATAAAGTGTAGTAGTGAACAACTGGTGTGCATTTCTCACGTTTCTTTTCCTTACTCTCTTGGAAAAAGTGTATTAATTAAGCTGTTTCTTTCGATTAAATTTCCTTCGCTTTGCACTACTGAAACAACAAGTAAGAAAAACGAGATGTTATCGCCGTAATTGAGCAAGAATATAAGTCGGATATACTTTCTCATAGCTTCAGATAAATTTTAGTTAACGAAGGGAGACGTGTTTTGTAGAAATGGTGCCGAGGAGATCTCCCGTCTCTTGAAGATAGACTGTACAAAACCAATTTCTTCTGCTCCTTCACGTCTTTAGCTCTTCTGCTTCTTTTTTACCTTCGTATGTCTGCTTGTGGGATTAAGACGCGCCTTACTCGACACGAGAGAAAAGGAAGAGAAGAGATAACGGTTTAGAGATAAAAGAAAACGAAGATTACAGATTAGCAGAGGGAAGTTAGTTCCAGATTTGCAGACCAGATTTGCTTCTTATTCCGGGTCGTTTGAAATCTGCTTCCGCATACGAACTTACACGTTCACACTAATTGCACCCATTTTCTAATTGAACTCCTATCAGTTTGGAATTACTTTGAAATTGATTACCTCTTGAAAATTCATCATTAAAATTGAAAACGGAACTTTTTGAAAACGCTGGGAAATGCATTCAGATAAGCTTTATAATTTACTGTGAATTTATGAATAAACATGTTCTATGCTTCCCAAAAAGTTCGCGTACAGTTTCATAAAAGGTATACGTATAAAACAAAAGGAACTAAAGCGAAAATTTGTACCATCGTTATATTTATTTAATGTTTAGTAAGGCATATTTATTAAGCCAGGCTGTACATAAGAATCCAGTATCTTTCAATGAAGAACGTCTGTTTAACTGTTTACGATTAGAGAATAAAAGATCATGAATTCAGTGAGCTGAAAGTTGAATCCACAGTATTCTTTGCCACTCAATGGTTGCCGTACGTTGATACGCTGCTACCAATGTGAGTGTTACCATTGAATAGATTCCATTTGTGCTTTACTGCCAACGTTTTTGAAGCCGTGCTGAAGTTCTTAGTTCAGGAGTTTCCTCTGTCTCACGCAAACAAAGCTTAACCGTGTCTAGTAAATTACACGAACAATACAGCGCTCCGCGTTCGTGCACACTGAGTGAAATAATACTTTACATAAGAACTATTTCTTACTGGGCAATACCAACACACTTATTATCTCTCTGTTATTATTCATATTAATTATAAATAAAATAATACGATTTATAAATATTACATAAATAAACATTCGATTTAATAAAAAAAAGGCATTTTTAGCTTTAGACAGTTATATAAGGCTTGTGGTGTATCGCATATTTAGGAAATAACCAAGAACGTCATACATGGAGTGGTTTTTCTTCAAAGATTTTCTTCACGAAGTGTGAAGAAACCATGAATATACTACATATAGCCTGCATGGTACTCTCTACAGTTTGTTTTGTAGAAAGTTTTATAATCGGGGTCTTCCATGACATGCATCTGAAAACGGAATTGTCTGCGTATGCACTTACAAATTTTTCTGGCACGCACTTATCATAAAGTAGAGTTCATAGCCAGGAATCCATTGATTTCTGGAGAAAAAAAAATACCGGTTTTATTTCTGAACACTTTAGCTCAAGTGAACTTTCGTGGTTGGATGCCTGCCCCATTGAACAGCGGTAGTTGTTCATTGTTGGAATAACCTTAATCTGATTGACCCAGTCGTGACCGTGAACAAAGTAAGACAATAACAAAATAAGTATGTGTCATTTTAATTACATAGCAAGCCGCTGGTAATAAATATCATACCATACAGTCATGAAAAAAAAACATAAAGTGGTGAACGACATTACCAAATACCGAAAAGACGCTGGAAACAAAACAAATAGAAAGCGATAACTGATACTTACGAGAACGCTTGGTTGTCGTACACGTGCACAAAAAAGCGACATTTTTCTCTCATCGCAGTAATATACGATACCTAGGGAAAGATATTTATCTAGAAACAATATGGTCAGACAAGCAGAAAACTTTATTCATAAAATAAGCTTTCGTTAACGTCAAATTAACGACTATGCAACACGATGAGCAGGATTCTAAACAATGTAAGCCTGGAAGGATTTAAGACTCCAGACACTCATTTGAACTTCTCGGGTTTATAGCCATGACGAGAAATTAAAATGGCGCAGAGATACTTGTTAAGTTTATTTTTAAGTTCACAAATACTTAGCTTTCATGGCCAAACAGGAGTCATAGAAATCATATTACAGTCTGCAGAAAACAGGCTGAAGTAACCTTTGGGCAAACGAAGATATTTTTACTAACAGCGAAGCCAAAACTTGAACATGACGGACTTGAAAATGTGCCATGATGGCTGTAACGAGACGAAGTACAGCAAGAAATATGGCTGTAACGAGACGAAGTACAGCAAGAAATATGGCTGTAACGAGACGAAGTACAGCGAGAAATATGGCTGTAACGAGACGAAGTACAGCAAGAAATATGGCTGTAACGAGACGAAGTACAGCAAGAAATATGGCTGTAACGAGACGAAGTACAGCAAGAAATATGGTTGTAACGAGACGTAGTACAGCAAGAAACATGGTTGTAACGAGACGAAGTACAGCAAGAATAATGGAGCTGGAAACTTCAAGTCAGGATACGAATCCTCTGCAAAATAACAAATTAAAGACCCAAATAAATAGTTGAAGTGATAGTGCATGAATGAAAACAAATGATGAGATTGTAGCTGTATTCGCTATAGACGGGAAACACAACACAAAATCAACAATAGGTAAAGGCTGTTCTCGGTGAAGTGAGCACTTTTCAGGCCCTAGTTACTTTTTACTTTCAGACATATTTTATCCTTTAACCACATTTTAAAATAAATATTCCCACGTAAGTAATAAGCACAATGTGTATATTCCATAACTCTCGAAAGTTAACGTCTAAGGTTAACATTAAATATATTTATTGACTATCATTTCGATTGAAAAGGCTTTCAAAAGTGCTCACTTTACCGGGAATAGCCTGCGTGTGAAGAAACTTGCATGGGACCATGAACAATAGCACACACCGACCACTATTGCATTTCTAACTTAGAAGTTTATTGGGAAACTAATTTAAGTCTCTAAATACACATTCACACACACACATACACACACACACTGGAGCGCGACGACTGCATGCCCCTTTCATTCCCGGCTGAACAAAAACTGTACCTGATTAAAGGTGGGGGGGGGCTGCGGTGGCGTAGTGGTTAGACTACTCGCCTCCCACCTTTGCGAACCGGGTTCAATTCCCGGCGGGGCCGCTCCCGGATTTTCGTATGTGAGAATCGTGTCGGACTATGCCGCTGGTTGGCGGGTTTCCTCAGGGATCTCCTGTTTTCCCGCGCCCTCGCATTCTGGTGCTCCATTGCCACCACACATCACCTTCATCGGCTCCCAAGACCCACTCTCTCCACTACCACTGATCAAAAGTATGCGAAATCGACAGGAAGGGAACCAATAGGAAGAGAACTGAAAAATTCACGGATCCCCTTTGGGACAAGCTAGAATTTAACACACGTGTGTCTATAATATTGTCCATTGGTCCAAATTTGGTTTAGATCCTCCTTAAGAACGGTGGCCCAATCGGTGCATTCCACTACGACAGCAGACAACTTGTACACAGTTGAAATCGGAATATCGTATTATATAATAGGGCGATCTCTGTCTGTCTGTCCCTCTTTAATACTTCTAAGTCCCTTGAAACTCAACAAAATTTCTTCAAATTTCGCAGAGCGAATCCTCAGGGTCAAATATAGGTCATGTTCGAATTTCAGCAAGATCAGATTACGCAGTCATTACTTTTGACACTAAAAACTAATTTTTTAATTACTTTTTCCTTTGAATGTTTTGTATTAATGCATAGATATTATTGCATAGAGCTATGAAGGTAATGGACTATCATTTTTGTTTACTCTAAATGTCTATCTTCAATGTTGAATTAATCAAGTGGGGCCACAGTGGTCAAGTGGCTAGAGCAATTCCAAGTGGGGCCACAGTGGTCCAGTGGATAGAGAAACATAATTTTTTTTTTTCTTCAGTCTTTGTATGATAACCAAAATTTCTTAACATTGTAAATATTCTAGGCACGCGACCATACTGAAAACACGGTCAAGGGCTAAACCCCTAGTTTGTACATAAGACTGTACGGTCCAGCCTGTAGGTCATTGAAATCGTGAATTTTTCAGGTCCCTGCCAATAGGAAATAACATACATGATCCATTCACGGTTATTTCAGCCTTTTCCGAAGCCGTGCTAAAGTTCTGCTTCCAGGATATTCCTCCGCCTCGTGTAAACTAAGTTTAACTTAGTCTGAAAAATGACACCAGAGGAAAAACGAGCCTCACTCGTGCTCACTCTGTATAACAGTATTTTTGTTATAAAAAAGACGTATTTCTCACTAGGCGGTGCTACCAACACACATGTTGTCTCACAGTTTTATTCGAATTATTTATAAACTAAGCATTATAATTTATAGATAAAATATGAGTAACATTTTAATTTAGCACATAAAAAAGCAACTTTTAAGAACACAAGTATAAAACGCCTGTGATATGTGGCATATGTTAGAAATAACTAAACACGTCATACATAGAGAGATTTTTCAAAGGTTTGATTTCAAAACAGGGTGAAGGAACCACGAATAGAACTATATTTAAAAAACTGCCACTAGAACACGTGGACAGTACCACATCACGAAGACGCTTGATCACGAGTGAAAAGGACAATTTTTTTTTTTTGCCGATATCACTTCCTGGAAGCATGAAAATTGCAGGATAACTGCATACAAGCACGCCTGCAGAATGGAGTACTCAACGAGTACAAAATAATGTCACTTGACAGCAATATGTCGCAAACGCCATTCACCAATCAGCTCCTGGCAGCTTATTTGGCAGCCGGTAGCCCAGCCAGTAGGAAACGTTTCGCACCACACAATATCAAATCAGACACAAGGCTCGTTCGCACGTGCCTCGCGTAGCCAATCGTAGAATGGGTACGACCACATGAAATGAACTTACTTTGCAATTCTATTGTTTTGAATTAATCTACTCGGTGGCTGTAACATGTGGGTGTGAGAAAGGTTACAGCGGTCAATGACGAATAGATTTACTGATCTGAAGCTAGCATCCAGTCCAAATAGGTACAGCTAATACGAGGCTCAGATTTCAACTAACGCGACTCTGGAAGTATCTGCCAAATTACAGATTCAGTTAAAGGAAAATCCACATCACTGTGGCTAATATTAAAACCTTAAATATTGCGATGAGTATAAAATAAATAAAATTAAAATTTTCTAATAGCTAATTAGCCGAGTTTTATACAATATTATACCAAAATTTAGGAACACCTATTATTAGTCATTAGTATATTCAATATTGTACACACAGAATTGATTTCACTTAAACTAGATAGGTATTCGATTACTTAAATTAAGAGTAAATGTTTTATAAACGACATTGGTTATATCGATTTAAATAATAAATATTACCTGATAATTAGATTATATATTTATTTTTTAAAAGACTATCGTCTTAACGGAAACTGTAGATAATATTTCAATTACGTGTTATATTTCGATACGGCACTCAGAAAGGTAGGGAATTATTTTATTACACAGACACGCAGCCGATAGTAAAATGAGATGTGCAGGTGACTCAGTAAGATATTAAAATCAAATATGTGCGTAAAAGTATTTTCATTACTATTATATGCCTTCACTTACGTAAAGAGCATAGCTGTACAGTACATCATTTTTAACATTTGCAATAGAAAAATACATTTTTTTTTTGTATTATTGTAATGATCTGTCATGACATAGAACTAATTAAAACGTGTTTGCGCTTGGGGATTTTGGCAGCAGTTTGTTAAGAGACAGCCAAGTAGTATAAAGTCTATTTGAGGTTTATTAACACTTTTTGAATCAAACTTTTGAAAAATCGCCTCAGGTATGACGTGTTTGGTTGTTTCCTATCATATATCACGAGTATTTTATACGTCTGTTAATATAACACTAACTTATGTTTGATTAATTTAAGTTTTCACTAGTATTTTATCTATAAATTATAATATTTAATATATAGATAACCCATTCAGATATAGTGGACACATTTGTGTATATTACTCGCGTGTAGGTAATTTATAGATAACCCATTCAGGTACAGCGGACACATTTGTGTATATTACTCGCGTGTAGGTAATTTATAGATAACCCATTCAGATACAATGGACACATTTGTGTATATTACTCGCGTGTAGGTAATTTATAGATAACCCATTCAGATACAGCGGACACATTTGTGTATATTACTCGCGTGTAGGTAATTTATAGATAACCCATTCGGTACAGCGGACACATTTGTGTATATTACTCGCGTGTAGGTAATTTATAGATAACCCATTCAGATACAGTGGACACATTTGTGTATATTATTGGCGTGTAGGTAATTTATAGATAACCCATTCAGATACAATGGACACATTTGTGTATATTACTCGCGTGTAGGTAATTTATAGATAACCCATTCAGATATAGTGGACACATTTGTGTATATTACTCGCGTGTAGGTAATTTATAGATAACCCATTCAGATACAATGGACACATTTGTGTATATTACTCGCGTGTAGGTAATTTTTGGTGTCTACTGAACACTGCGAAGCTCGATGATCAATGATTTCACCTGTGGGTAAATAATTTTGCTGGCAGTCTTACTGGTCTAAGTCACAATTGGTTCATATTACTGCAGTCGAACCTAAAGCCTATAGCTCATTAGCTGTAACAACGAAACAAGTTAACACGTCGACTTAAGTAAAGCGAACGTCATATAATTTCTGGTTTGCAACACTTGAAAACGTAAGGGCTAATATGCACTAAAACGGAGAGAAAATATGCATGTAGGCAACGCCTAGTAATTAATAGTTTCTATTTAAAATGTATTTATACAGAGTGCGCACGAATGTGGTGCGTTGTCCCGTTGGTGTAATTCCCTAGGCTTGGCTAAGCTTGGTTTGTATGAGGCAGAGGAATACACTGAAAATAGAACTTCAGCAGGGCTTCATTCAAGTTGGAAGTAGGCGTGAATGGATTATAGTATTTTACAACAAATATCTGCCATGCGTGAAAAAGTTCCCTTATTGTATTGTCACAAGGCGCGATTCCAAACGTTTGGCATGCGTTACACACGGAAGTGTGTGAGAACGGGAATGATGGCGTGTGGTTTAAGACTGTTCACGATAAAGTGAGCACTTTTGAAATTAACCTTAGAAAAAGTCACTGCTCGTACCTGCATATATTCCAACGGGCGCAGTGAGTGAAATACGCCCAGTAAAGTTGGTAACGTTGGAGGGAAAGTATTTCCATTTGTTAACGTCGAATAAAAAGTGTTAGGGTAACCATTTGTGATGACTTAAATTGTTTCTTTCGCGTCCAGTTTTTATTTACGCATCGAGGTGTAAAAATTAACAGATTTGTAACGCTTTTACATTTATAGTAATTCCCCATTTTCGCATGACCGACGCATGAATAAAGTTGTGAGGCCCATGGCAATGTTAATTTTACTTGCGGCGGAGGAATACACAACGTTCGTACAAGTATATCTTAAGCAGGGCTTACAAAAGTGCTTATTCCACCGTGAACAGCCTTTAAAAGTTTTATACAGAGAGAGAGTGTGTTCACGAGGCATCGCCCTCGCGACTGGCACCCCACGCCGCTGGTAATGGAGACGCGCTATTTCCTTGCGGGCGGCGAAGCGTGCGCGGTGTCCCTTTGACCTTCCGACCCATGCGACGGGTCACCCTGTGGGACATGCGGGATTCGTCGCCAGGCGATAGCAGAACAACGCGGATGTAGCCGAAGTTCTACCCCCCCCCCCCCCCACTACACCACTCCCAAGCCGGGGACAACCGCGTCGAGGGGTCAATTAAGGTCAGGCGGTCGTCGGCAATATCTGCGTCGGTATGGGCTACGACGACTCCCCCACTCCGTGCTTCTCGCCTCACACTCGCGGTTATTAACCAACCTCGATATGGCGCTCCGCTGCCTCCGCCGCGAACTTATCCTTTTTCGCTCTCGCCCCCCTGCCAAAGGCCGACGTTTTTATCGCGGTGGATGGGGTGAGATACGAGTTAACCCCTACGCCGGGTCTTCTAACTACCCCCAAGTCGTCCCTGAGCGTGGGCTGGCTATAGGATATGTCAGGCGACGAAATGAACATCCGCAGATTATTTACGAGTATTCGTCCCCCTAAGCTCCCCTCGCCAAGACGTTCCCGAGCCTGTCGAGGATCGACGAGATTGCGTTCCAGCTTCGGAAGATCTTTCCTGCTGCGCGAGTTCTACGTGGGCTGATAAGATCAATCTCTCTTCTCAACTTTGCATTTCTAACTTTTGATTACAGTTCCTCTGTGGGGCACGAATTGGAACATCCTGATTTCCGTGAAAAAATATGTTAAAGCGTAGGCTAGACTTGAGTACATTGCATTCAGGTCTGCACATTTCCTTTGCTCACTAGGTGCATGTTGGAATGGCTGTGATTTGTGGGCGGAAATATGTGGCATAAAAATTCAAATTATCTTGTCACGAAAGTAGAAATAAGGTGAAGTGTTTTTAAATATAAATATATTGACGATAATTAACCCATTCAGTTCCAGTATCCACAATAGTGCACGTGTTGTCCAGAAACTTAGTAACTTCCAGAAGTGTGCACAGCGGGCTCAGTACCTAATAGTATTTCCTGTGGGCAAAAAAATTGGTAAAATGTGTAACTGCACTTGGATACTGATCGTTCACATCACTGTTATCGAACTCAAGGTCTACAGATAACAGGTTGTGACAACGATATAAACATTTACTTAAAACCGAAAATCGGGTTGAAAAGGATAAGTCTAATGTTCCTATCCATGCGTCTAAATCAATCAATTTCGTGAGTGATCTTACAGCTAAACCCGATTGCTTTATTCCTACACTCAAACTGACGTGTGTTTTTAATTCGATGTTGGCACAGTGAGAATATATTTACCCCTATTGGGATTTGCAAGGGATTATCCCCCGCAGAGTGTTTCGAATTGCTCTACTATCAGGAAATATATACAAACATTTTAAGTGTATGTAGTACAGCACTTTCTCTAATAGTGCACACATATGTTTAGGTGTTAGAAAGTCAGTAATTACGCTATCCTGAGTACATATCAACCATCGCCAAATATGTTAGAAACTCATATACCCGAATTACATCATGATCAAACTGTTGCGGCTGCCTAGGCCTACTTGTTCCTCCAATGTTTCCCAGAAGCACCTGAGCTCTACAGTTCGTTCTGAGAATAAAGAGAGCACAGTAAAGCTGCAAAAGTGACATTGGTCTCCTAATTGATGACTCTTCCCCAGAAATTTCATCCTGTATCTGGGCAAAAGACTGCGTGGGTGGTGAAGTTTGTGCTTGCCATGCATATATCTCAAAAGATGGTCAACATTATGCATGCGAGTGGGCGAGTCCTGAGAGGCAAAACAGAACTAGAGTGAGAAGGGGGGGGGGAGGGTTCCAACGACGAGAAGCCGTCAATCAACTAATGACCTCCGCTCATGTTGGATGAAGTATGTGAAGTTGATGTTGGTGCCAAAGGTTATAAGTCTAAATGGTAGGGTCACTGCGTTGGCGATGAATGTCAGAAAAAAGTAATGTTTTAACTAGAGACGTAGGAAAACTACGAAAATCGTTAAGAGTCAACACAGCTTTGATAAATACTTAATAATTTTAGTGTTAGTACATTTTCTGTAGTTGTACGTCAAAACAATATCAATGGACACTCGATTGTTTAAAAAAATGTTTCTTGTTAAGAAGCATTTCGAAATAACTTTACGTTAGCTAAATTGAAACGAAATGCAGTTTATTTGACAAAGCGACACGGACAACAACCAAGAGAAAACTGCAATGTGTGAAAGTTGAATATTGAAGCCTAAACTGCGTGGAACAATTTTCGTGAAATCATATTTCATATTCACAATTTCATCGACATTGTGTCATGCTTAAATATAATATAAGATATATGTGCGTGAACCAACGTCGTTATTTTATTATTAAACCCCACAAAGTTTCAGTACCTTTGCATTTTTATAACATGGCATGAAACACGCCCTGGAGGATTTGAGTGACCAACCAGCATTCCAGAAAACAAGCAACGAATACCTTGATACCTGTAGAGGGCAAATTCGGTTGCTTACTAGGAGCAGTGGATACTATAGTTTCAATAAAATAAACAAATATCTATAATGTCTATCCTACAGGTCACTGCTTAAGTATTTCCAGTTTCAAATCGTACGCTATAAGAAACGCAGAAATGTCTTGTAGTCATGCAGCAGTACTCTAGCCTTTATACTCTCCTACATAACTGCACGATCTGCTTTTGTTTATGAGCTCCTGCCACAGTGAGATTTCGTTTGTCTGGGAGCGTTGTTCGATCTGATTCACTTACTCTATTCCTAGCTGTTTTATACTGACTTACAGTCATACAGAGCGTTTAGAATTAACTGCGGTCTAATTGAAACAGTAGCACAGTTGATTCGAGCCTAGTCTGACAGTAAATAAATCTAAAACTTATGTTTCGGGGAAATTTTTCTCCACAACGTAAAACATTAACTTTCTCAACGAAATTTGCACGCCCCGAGAACACTGCATTTTTTTAAGTGGTTGAAAATGTGCTTTTCTCAACCTGGTACTAGATAAGCCAGTCTGTATCTATCACGTACGAACATCTTCAGTTACCGAAGGATGTTCCATACTTAAGAGATCTGAGAAATTCGCCAGTTCAATGATCTGCAGGCTAGACTCTGCAGTCTTATGTACAAACATATGGATATCAACTGCTCATTGATTGTCTGATATCACAATGTAAGGTGACAATTGTACACCTTTCTCCAGGAGGTGTCAAACACCGCATGGACCAATGGCTAAAGTTATATACTTGCACATGTTTTGAATTCTAGCTTGTTCCAAAATGAATCCACGAATTTTAAAGGCGCGTTTAGACGGGTCAAGTTTAGTGGCTTCAAGTACTTGAAGATAAGCTTCTTTCCTGGTAATGCCCTCGTGTAAGCGGCGTAGTCAAGGAAACTTTCCACTGCCCAGGTAGTGGACAGTAAAGGTTGGTTTACCATTAAGGACTAAAGAATTAAGAATTGTACTTAATGACTCGATAAGCACACGGAAAATGAACAATAAGAAGATTTGCAGTTTATGATTGAATTAGAAACAGGTCTAACGAATCAGAATCGCAGAAGAAGAAAGCAGCCGACATAATCTGGAAAATTTACAAAAGTGAAGATTAATATATAGAAAACTATTTGTGGTTACTGTTTGTGTAAAAGTTTTGAAAAACTCGTGATATCTTATAGAAGGGAAAGCCAATGCCAACATTGGGCATTTACATCAATACTTCTAAAAAGGTTAGTTAAAGCGAATTCAATAACCTCTTCCAAGATATAAAATATGTCCATGAACTGTTATTTAAATTTAAATAACTATCTGAATACGATTCCACAATACGACATAACCTAAACCCAAGAGGTAAATACAGTTTCCCGCCAATAACAAACGTCACTGGTCTCTGATTGGCTACTTCGTCTTGACTTGTATAAAATATAACGTTATCTTAAGTCACGCCAAGCACGCACACGACTCGTCAAGACCAGCACACGACAGTCATAAACGAACACCCTTGAAAAAAATGTATTTATATCTTAAACACACAGCACACTTCTTCTGTTAAGTCAATCGTAAACCCACCTCAAGTTGATGGAGAGAGTACTTTAGTGGCCGCTCGAAGGTCACGTGACTCACTCTCATCTGGCACTTTCCCCGTCTAAACGGCCCACTTGGCTAGTTTCCTTCTAGCTGAACGGTAGACGCTACTTGCACTTCGTTTCCTCGCCAGCCGAACACACATGCAATTTGTGGGCGCCAGATTAGTTCTACTTATTGCAGTGCATTGTTTTCAAAATGAACAAGTGGAATGGGACTGACGTACACAAGTTCATGGAAATTTACTCAAAATATGATATACTGTGGAACATCAGGATCAGCGAGTATTATAACAAACCATTGAGAGAAACTGTTTTTAATGAACTTGTATGTTAAGTGAAACAGGTGTATTTAGATGAAACAGTTGAAAGTTTACTTA
Organism: Dryococelus australis; assembly: GCA_029891345.1. NCBI lineage: Eukaryota > Metazoa > Arthropoda > Insecta > Phasmatodea > Phasmatidae > Dryococelus > Dryococelus australis. The sequence continues at coordinate 15,491,238 of CM056996.1, read as the reverse complement.
AAAGAATCAAAACCATAAGAACAGTAACCCGGCAAGAACCTGCAAAAGTTCTCAAATATGAAAAGAGTGGCGCAGGAACCCGCGACATCTACAAACCAAAATTGACGCGCTTTAAATCAGCCGAGGCATTTTTGAAAGGAGTTGCTGTAACACGATCATCTAGTTCTGCAATGGCAAGTGCACTCTGTAACTATACATATGTATACTGATTGTAATTGCATTGTATATCGTATAATGTATTTTAAAAAATTACTCATATGTTTGTTGATAGCTGCTATATCTCAACAACCAAATGCATGAATTACAAATACCTTTACTGCAGATAGCATTTTATTCATACCTAATTAATGTAAGAATGTTAATGTCTATCAAAAATTACATGCATGTTTACAACCACAAACAGAACAATTTCAAGTACATTGTTAATGACTTGTTGGTAATTCGAACCAGAAATGTAATTGCCACAAAACCAATAATTGTTTTGCATGTTAGAAACGCACGTAACATGAGTATGCAGATGCGTAATGAAATAATAGTTCTCATGTATTGTAAAGGCTCGACGTGTGATTTTGTTTTGCTTATCAATACAATCAACTTGACATAGTTGACGTTGCAGGTACTAAGACTCGCTGTGTTTGTAGTGCCACCACAATACATTTCACACGTTTGTAACACGGGCCGTTTTCAGTCCATTCATATCGTTCTCATTTGCCGAGGCACACCCCCTTCTCCCGAGAAGTAATCTGCATTAACGTCCTCTTAAAACCGCAGCTCGAGTCCCGTAATTGTCCGATCCAACCCGTGCCGCGGAGGGTAGTTAAACATTTCCAGTGCTCCAGGTCCATGGCTGAATTGTTCCCGTGTTTTCCTATTCAGTGTCCACTGTTCCAAATGGAAAGTATTGCGGCGATGTCAATCGCAGCCAGTTGTGTAACGTGCACGATGCTTTTCTTTTTGAAATCAGAAATCCTCACAGCTATAGGTTTTCCAGACACATGAAAAAGTGAAACTAACACACCGAAAGCGTTCTCTGTCGCCCTTCTTGCTCGAGACAACCGGTAATTATAAATGCGCTGTTTTTCTTGTGAGCGCAGACCTGCTGTAAGGTTACAGAATATTTTCCCTCAGAGGAAAGGCATCGTCGCCCGTGATAACAGCCCCCTCTGGCTCTGGCCTTTTCAAACTATTATTTAACATTGCGTTATTAAGTTTAAGATTCACGGAACACCGCAGCATCCCCTGCCCTTCCATAGCGCCAACATCTATATATCGAAAGCAATATTCCCCATCCACGAGAGCCTACATATATTGTAACGGGCGGCACTTAGTGACATACGGACAATAATGTTGGCAACGATGGATGGAAAGTAGTTCCATTTTTTAACGTCGAATAAAAAATGTTAGGTAACCGTTCGTGATAATTAAAATAGTTTCTTTGGCTTTAAAATTTTTTTTTTAATGCATCAAAGTGTAAAAACGAACATGTTTGTAAAATGTCTAGTTTTCTTATAATTTCACGGTTTCAATGGACCGAAGATACATGGATAAAGTGATGAGGCCCATGACAATGTTAATTTTATATAAGGCGAAATAATACACAATGTCCATACAAGTATGTCTTAAGCAGGTCTTTCAAATGTGCTCATTTTTCCATGAACAGCCTGTACATATGGCCCTATGATATGTATGTGTTTCTCGTCTATAGCGCCCCAGAAAATGGGGAAACTCCATCGTGAAATCGACACAGCCAGTGTTTTCTTCCATTCATCTGAAGTGGCAGAAACCTGTCGGATCAGAAACAGCGTAATCGTAGATCATTTATTAGACCTATCATTGTATTAATTGTCATTAATATACATTATATGTAATTTTTCTTCTTCTACAGGATAATGATGGAGATACACATGTCGCTGTGGAATAGAGAGATTACACGCATCACATAGCAACATAGAAGCAGCCTTTGGCCGCGCTGTAATGGGCTGCTCGAGTGGCGAAGATACTCCGGCATGCACGGCGTCAACTGCAATAGCTCGGCGACCAGCAGGATACCGAGGGAATAAAAAGTAGAAATCAGGCAGTGGTGCGCGTTATTATGAACATTGCACTGAAAACCTGCGAGGAACGATGACAGCACGAAAGACGACGAATTTGAGAGTTTTGGGAATTATGTTGCTTCCCAATTGTGACTACTGCCGACAATGAATGCCCTACGCCTTCAACAGACAATACAATACATGTTGACGGAATAATTAATAATGTGCCTCTCTGGAACATCCTCCACTCCTGACGTCACTCTCCGAGGGATGCCCGACTTCAACATGGGGCCGTCATACCCTTCTCCAGCCCTATCAGTCAGTGATAGTTCCTCAGATACCTCATTAGCAGATACTGCTCACACCTAGTTAACGACGGCATGTTCATAACAAATGCACATCATAAAAACATTGCATCAATAACTTTATACTGTGATGGTGTTTGCCAACAAATACAGGACGAGGTCCTTGTCTCAACTGCTTCCTAAATGTAGGTGTTTTAAGTTGGAAAACAGCTGAGAGCCCCCCAGTTATTTAAAAAAAAAAAAAAAAAGGGATCTGGGTTAGTTCCAGTGAAAAGGTTTGAACATATTCGTTTCCTTGTGTTTTTATATCAAAATATAACAATTTACATAGTTTTTCCCCAAAATTTTACAGTCATTGTATAAAGATATAGTTTTCCCACTGATTACATTTAGTATAAGAGGGTATCAAAATAATTCTGTTTAAAATTTCCCCCCAAAATCTACATTTTTACAATATTAGATCTCTTTCCAGCTATATGCAGGTTACATACAAGTATTTTGCTTTAAACCATACTTAACTAAAATGGCAGCAAGCCCCCCTCCCACCCTCCTTTAAAATGTTGACATGACCGCAGTTCCTGCCCAAGTGAAAACCATGTGCTGTCTCCCCGAATCTGGGCGAGACACCTGTTTCTATATTTTATTTGAAATCATCTAGAACATTACAAAATGATCTTCACTCCGTCGATATCCAGAAGTCTGGGAAGGGTATCCTGGTGGCACGTGACTGGCTGGCAGGCGTCACGTGGTCAAGGTGACGTCAAACACACCCCATCGCAGCGAAGGTAAGCCGCCCCAAACGGCTAACATTTTCTCAACTTCATATGGCACGGTCGGTTTTGGCTTTCGTTCGATGTGCAGGGATAGCCTTCACAATATAAATAGAGAATGTATGATATGGTACAGTATGTTCTGATTTTCGTTGCCAAATTTATGCAACAATGCATGAATTTAATCAACAATTAATATGTTTATAATTTGCCCATTAACATTTATAATCAGCTTGTCATGTGTTTTACATATTGTGTGTAATTTTGTGAACAAGTACTATATACTTATGGAATAAATGCGTTAGATGTTTCACACATCTATATATTTTGTTGTTATCACATTATACACATGTAGACAGGCACAACTGAACATAGTCTTGCAGACCTTCATATATTGCTGTTAAAACTTCTGGAACGAAGAGAGATATTGTGGTACATCTAGGCAGACGAAACTGGTATTCCAACAATTGATAATTATCACCACTAGCTAGGTATCGTGGCGTTATCTCTTACTTGGTGCTTGTGGGAATGGCATCTTTCATCATAGTATTTCTTTTCCTTATTTTTGTGTCTACTTTTACGAGTAATTCGTCGAATTTGTTCTTTGTTATTATCAACTGATATCTGTAAGATGCAGTAAATTCCTCCGCCAATTTTTTCGATGGAGTTGATGCTTCATACTTTAGCCTTCGTCCAATCCATGACCTTACTCAAGAGTCGTTGTTTTCTTTTAGTCTCCATTGCTGTTAATTCGTCTCCACTTAAACAGTCGCGCAATGCTCGCACTATTATTTTCGCTCCAGCACGACACACCTTCCTCTTCCCCATTTCCTGACTGAATGGCCGAGTACTTGACGCCAATACAGTCTCCGTGTAAATAAACTCTGAAATTAGAGTAAAGTTCGCTTATCTACAAGTATGAACGCGCCAATAGGTCACTTATCCATACTGGATGCGCGGTCCTAAGTTTCGACAAATCGCTGCTAGCAAGGCCGTCACGAGTCCCGGTTGTGCCTTTATCGCGTGGAGTTCCCTGATTGGTTGACGTGGTAGTGACGTCTGTCGTGATGCCACGTCTCGCAAAGTGTGGGGAACATAAGGAAACGAAAACGTTCAAGCTATTTCCCGCCATGCGTGTGTTTGTCTGCAGCTGTAGTCGGTTCAGTTTAAAATAAAGGCGCTAGATTTCAATACGATGACATTTTATTCCGTTGGTTGTTTGTAGGTGAAGTGATGCGGGGAAAAAGGAAATGGCATTGCATAAGATCGCAGCTCAGGGCAACTCAAGGCGATTCGGTTACTAGAGCTTTCCCATGATGGAGTGGCGGTTCTGTGGCCAACAAAACTTAACTGCTTTAGGTAGTTTATTTATTTAATTTTCGTGTCCTTTGAGTGCCGCCAAACAGCGACAAGGCCTCGGTAGAAGAACAACAGATATTTAAAAAATGAGGAGTCGGCCAGGGCCTGTATTAAGACACCACCTTACATTTGCCTGGAGTGATTTGGGAAAACCGTGGAAAATCAAAATCAGGATGGCTGGACCGGGAATCGAACATGGGACCTCCCGAATGCGAGTTCAGTGGTCAACCACTTTTCTGTTTCATCTTTTATTGAGAGTCATTTTACCCATTTTGGCGGAGTGCACTGAGGTGATTCCATAAAGGCTGCCCAGTACAAATGTGCGCAAATACATCCATGCGTTACTGGGGACTCGAACCGGAATCCCTCGCACCACAAGCCCGTGTGCAGCCAACGTTGACAACCATTGCGCACAATCGCTCGATATGCTAGGTTACGTCACTCGGTATGTTAGTGATAAATATAGTTAAACTTGTAAACATTACTAGACTTCTTACACGTATAAAGGCAGTTCACGAAAAAATGAGCACTTTAGAAACTAACCTGAGAATAAAGTCACTATGCCCCTGCATGCATATATTTTAATGGGCTCACCGAGTGACATCCGCCCAGTAAAGTTGGTAACGTTATATAAAAAGTAGTTCCATATCTTAACTTCGAATAAAAAGTGTTTGATAACCAATTGTGATAACTTAAAATTATTTCTTTCCTTTTCTTTTTTATATTCATTGAAATGTAAAAATGAACAGATTTGTAAAGTATTAACTTTGTTAATACTTTTACAGTTTCACTCGACTAATGCATAAATAAAGTGACGAGGCCCATGGAAATGTTAATTTTACATAAGGCGGAGGAATACACAACGTGTATACAAGTATATCTTAAACAAGACCAACAAACGTGTTCATTTTACCGTGAACAGCCTATACACTGAAGTCACTTTTTCAATTGGATCACATCTTATTAGAATCGCACTAGATGAATCTGAGCCAATAGCAGATTTGCAAGGAAACAAGAAGTGGGTGCGATGCTGCTAGGTGTGGAGTCTACTCTCTAGGACACCAGCCAAAGAACAAACATCTGAGAATCGAGTGTATACAAGACTGCGGAGTCTAGCCTACAGGTCACTGAACTCGCGGAATTTTGCTATAGCTTCAAATAAAAAAAACCAAAACAGTTACAAAAAGTTTAACCAAGATGACTGAAATGTAATGTCTAAATTAATTTTAAGGTGTGCTTAGCAAAAAATTTAATTTGCGAAAGTTGTTACAAGTGCAAAGATTTACAAGTCAAAAAATATGCAAAAATGTTCTTGGTTTTAAGCAGAAATTAGAAATTGCGAAAAATATTTAATACTGTGATTGTGATGATATTTGAAGTAGCTCATGGTATCTTATTTCAGCGTGAACCATTTCACTGCCGTAAGTGAGTTAGTTTGTTAATCGTACTTGACAGAAACGATACAAGTTTGATTTTGACAGGACATTACGCAAAAAAAGGGCGTGCTCTAAATGTTTTATGTCAAGAAGCAATACTTGTCAGTAACGTCTACCAGCTTAACAGTATTTCCTTCAGATAAAAAGTAATTAATATTTTTTGGTGGCCAGTACTCTAAAGTAAAAGCTGTTATAGCTGTTTGCAGCAAAATGAACACTTTGGAAAGCCCTGCTAAAAATCTACTTGTTAGCACGTTGTATAATCTCCCGCCTGATTTAAAATTAACATTGTCATGGGCCTTATGACTTTATTCATGAGTCTGTCAAGTGAAACTGTGAAGTTATTAGAAAAGGAAACATTTCATTAATCTGCAAATTTTTACACACTGGTGCATTAAACAACAGAAAGCAAAATTAATTATTTAAATAATCAGAAACGGTTACCTAACACTTTTAATTCGACGTTAATATATGGAACTACTTTCCATCAATAACTACCAATTTTACCGTGTGTATGTCACTCAGTGCGCCCATTGAAGTATATGCAGGCATGGGGAGTTATTTTATTTCTTAGGTTTATTTCAAAAGTGCTCACTTTATCGTGAACAACCTTTAACGATAAAGTGAGCACTTTTGATATCAACATCTGAAAAATATCACTAGCCCCAAATGCGTACATGTTTACGGGAACAATGTCTGACATGCGACCAAGAAGGTTGGCAACAACGGAGGGGAAGTAGTCCCATGTTGTAACGTCGAATAAAAAATGTTAGGTAATCATTTTCTGAATACTGAAATTATTTAATTTTCTTTATGTTTTTTTTAATGTATGCATTAGTAAATTTGTAAAATATTTACCTTCCTTATAATTTCACAGTTTTACGTAATCGATGCATTAATAAAGTGATCGGGCCCATGGCAATCTTAAATATGCATATCGCGGAAGGCTACAGTGCTTTCCAAGGAGTAGATAGTAAGCAGGTCCTTCGAAAGCGCTCAGTTTACCGCGAACAGCCTAGATATATATTTCCTTTATTGAGGTCAGGCGATATCCACAATGTTTTGCTCGTATGGATGCCCAGACTTTTGAAATGTTTTAAGGGTGATTTAGGACAAACTATTATGAAATTACAGTAATGTAGAAATGCCGATTCGAGAGCAACCGCAAAAAAAAAAGTGGCTCAAAAAGTTGCGTTTGGGAGTAGTTGCGAAAAAAAATGACTCAAAAAGTTGTGTTTGGGTGCATCTGCAAAAATTCGTGCAAAAAGTTGCGTTTGGGAGCAGTTGCAAAAAAAAGTGGCTCAAAAAATTTGAATACGTAAAAAATAAAATATTGTATAAAATAAACGGACGCAAATAAAAATCAACTGATGTATAATATGATGACGACCATAGCAATGAAAAAGGCTAACGCAACAGGTAATGTTTGGAAATAATATAAATTTAAGAAACATATTTTTGCGAAAAGAAAGAAGAAGAAATCTCAAGAGAAGCATGTCAAGTGTGAAACTTATAATCACTTTTACAAACCATCTCTCATAAGAAATCATCTTAAAAGTAGATTGCGTAAAGGTCTTGCACCAATACATAATAAATCACATGAACCAACAAATGCATAGGAAATTTTAAAAAATATCACAACATTTAATATCAGAACAGAAGTTCCCACGAGAGAAACAAGTGAAATGTGAAACATGTAATCACTATTACAAACCGTTTCTCATAAGAAGTCACTTGAGAAGTAAAATTCATAAGTACACACCCAAATTCAGTGTAGAATAAATCGAAACAGCATTTCAAAGTAGAATCAAGACTTATGCTGTAAAGAAAGTGAATGCATACAAAGACCCAAATCATTTCCTAAACGATGTAAAAGAAACTGTCACTGGACTAATTAATAAACATTTGAAATCACTCAAAGTGAACATGAAACTCTTTACTGAGTACAAAAGGGGAATTGGTGAGAATATTGAATATGTAGAAAGCGCCTTTAAAACAAAGAACGCAATTATACTGAAATCGATTAATCTGGAAGAATATTATGCCAACAGCATATTGAAAATCATAGCTGAGATGGGAAGCTTTCAAAGCAAAGAGGGATCTCAGCGGATACTCAACAGAATATTTAAACTAGAAGTGCGATTAAATAAATATGTACCATTCAAGGGCAGTTCTTATGTTGATCTAGAAAAAATCAAAGCTAAGCAGGCGGTAATTAATGTTAAGAACAATGATCAAAAATGCTTTTTTTTTGTGGTCTGTTCTATCTGCATTGCATCAAGTGAAAAAAGATCCCCAAAGAGTGAATAAATACATAGCTTACGAACATGAGTTTGATGATGCACTTAAGGGTTTGGGATTTCCAATGAAATTAGACAGCATACCAACCTTTGAGAAAAGAAGTGGAATTTCTATTAATGTATACGAATAAGAAGAACAAGATTGTGATAAGAAATATATAATCTCCCCATTAAAAACAACAAAACATATGACGGATAAGCACATTAACCTACTCTATATCAAAGACAAAAAGAATGACCACTACAGCTGGATAAAAAGTCTTTCGCGACTTGTCGCATCACAAGTAACGAAAAATAGTCACAAAATATGTATATGTGATATATGTTTGCAACATTTCTACTCTGTAAATAAGCTAAAAGATCACGAACAAGACTGTCGAGATCATGATGGTGATAGAGTTGAATTACCATCTAAAGGAAAAAATTACATATTAATATTTTAAAACCAAAATCATTCTTTGAGAGTTCCATTTGTGATATATGCTGATTTTGAATGTTTGTTGACTAAAATCGAAACTTGCCAACCAAACACCGACCAATGTTACACGAAACCATACCAAAAACACGAGCCTATTAACTTCTGTTACTATGTAAAATACGAACATGGGTACTATAAAACCACCAGTAACTTAGGAGGGATCTGATGCATCTACTGTATTCGTTAAAATGTTAATGGAAGAAGCAAAGTCTATTGGTGATATATACACAAATTAAAAACCAATGCTTCCGTTAACTCAGAAAGAACAAATTGTTTATGATACAGCTACCCATTGTCATATATGTGAAAATTCTTTTAATGGTGATTCTGTGAGAGATCGTGATCATTTTATGGGGAAATTTAGGGGAGCTGCACATAGAGATTGTAACTTATATTATAGAAATCCATGTTTTATCCCAGTCTTTATACACAATCTATCTGGTTATGACACACATTTATTCATGAGAGATCTCAGCATCGATTGAAATAAAATTGATCTAATTCCCAACAATGAAGAAAAATATATTTCTTTTACAAAACATGTATGTAAAAGTGTAAATCTTAGATTTATTGACTCATTTGAATGTATGGCTAGTAGTATCGATAAACTCTCTAAAACCTTTCCAGAAGCCAATTCTGAGAAACGTGTAAGCATTTTTCCAATTAACTTCTTGACTTTGTTATATGGAAAGGTGTTTATCCATATGACTTCATGGATAGTGCTGAAAAATTTTGTGAGATATCACTTCCATCCAAAGATGCATTTTACAACAAACTCAATAAATGTGACATTACAGATGAAGATTACGAATTTGTGAGAAAGGTGTGGGAAAAATTCAACATAAAATCTCTAAGAGAGTACACAGAACTCTATAACAAATCTGATGTACTGATACAGTCCGATATAATGGAAAATTTTAGAGATGTATGTCTCAAAACATATAAGTTAAATCCAGCATGGTAGTACACAGCCCCAGGGTTAGCAGGGGATACTATGCTCAAACATACTAAAATAGAACTAGAATTATTAACAGAGTACGACATGATTTGATGATAGGAAAAGGTGTTCGTGGTGGAATTTCACAATGTTGTAAGCGATATGCTAAAGCAAATAATAAATATATGAATGCTTATGATAGTACAAAGGAAATCTCTTATCTTACATGTCTGGATGCCAATAACTTATATGGATGGGCTATGAGCCAGTATTTACCTTATGGCGGGTTTAAGTGGAGAAAAACAAATATAGATGTAAAAATAATACAGCATGATTCTAGAAATGGTTATATATTAGAAGTTGATTAGGAATACCCGCATGAACTACATGATCTCCACAAAGATCTGCCATTGGCACCAGAGAATAAAATACCAGGTTCAAAAAGTCCCAAACTCTTAACTACTTTGGATGATAAAGAAAAATATGTATTACACTATGTAAATCTTTAGCAATATCTATCTATCTGAATGAAGATGAAAAATATCCATAGAATTCTGGAGTTTGATTCATTACATTGGAGCTAGTCCTATATTGATCTAAACACAAATATGCGAAAAAAGTCTACAAATGACTTTGAAAAATATTTCTACAAATTAATGAACAATTCTGTTTTCGGAAAAACAATGGAAAATATTAGAAACAGAGTGGATATACGGTTGTGTACAAGTTCTAAGCAAATGGATAAACTAGTGGCTAAACCAAACTTTAAAGATAGAAATATATTTACTAACTCTCTGGTTGCAGTTCATATGAATAAACCAAATCTGTGCTTTAACAAACCCATTTATATTGGAATGAGTATACTTGGTCTATCGAAAGTCTTAACGTACGATTTTCACTATAATATAATAAAGCCAAAGTATGGGATGTATGATTCATACATCTATTATATAAAAACATCAGACTTCTACAGTGACATGAAAGAAAGGGTCGATCATTTTTATACTTATGACTATAAAAAAGATAATCCATATGGTATACCGTTAGTTATCAAAAAGATTATTGGCAAAATGAAAGATGAATGTAATGGAAAAATAATGGATGAATTTATTGGATTGAAATCGAAAATGTATGCAATAAATGTGGGAGGTGGTGGAAAGCAAAGACCAAAGGGGGTGAAAAACACTTTGTTAGAAATGGGATTAGTTTTGATGACAACAAAAAGTGCTTGTTTGGTAAAAAAGTGTAGTACAAAAGTATGAGTCATATTAAAAGTAAGAAACATGAACTCTATACAATTGAGTTGAGAAAAAAAGCATTAAGTTCCGAAGATGTAAACGATTTATTCTTAAAGATGGTATTCATACACTACCATGGCGGCACTAAAAAATTGAAAAAGAGTGATACTATGAAAAATTATAGAACAGTTAACGTTTTTAATGGATAACCATCCATTAAAAACTAATAACCATACATGTTTGCACACTATTGGGCTTCGGTGATTCTTTCACTTTTAACATCATAAATTAGGTTTCTTTGGCTTACTAGTACCACATTACAAATAGTTGTAGCAGATATGGGTTTATTAAAATCAACTGTAAGTTTCAGATTAGTTCGATCTTTTACAATAGCGGTTTATCTGTAAGTACAATCAATAACATACAATGGTCTTCTTCCAATAAATGACCCAGAGTTGAAGCACAATTCATTATTACGATAAGGGGTATCTAGTTTAGTCTTTGAATTTCTAAAATTAGTGTAAGCAATATACATCTCATCAAAAATTTCATCATTAATGTTTAAATTCCAATTTTCTTTGGGAAACACTTCATTCTGTCCATTCTTAATATAAATATTTTTGGCAAAACAAGAGTCAAACATTGAACCGTGAGTGAATTGCCCAGGATCTTCATTTCTGTTTTGCTGAAAACCAACAGTGACAAAGTCTGGCATATCGAATTGGATTGAATTGAACTGATCTTTTATATCAAACTGAAATGAGTTTGCTTTAGTAGGTACTGGTTTATCAAGACATTGCCAATGATTAAAACCAATTGGAATTTTGGGGTGTTTGTGTAATTTTTCTTTAATTTCGTTTCCATAAATAGGATCGTATTCGACAATTGGCCACAGAATTTCCATTTTCTCAATAACAATTTTACCAGCATCTGTTATATTATCTTCATCATCAGATCCATCTGCTTTCTTTGGGGGTCTTCTGTAAAAAGAAACATCATCATTAGAATTTCGAATGAATGTAATCTTGTACCCACCTTTCCAGAATATTTCATTACAATCTCTCATAAACCCAAACAAATATCTTAATAGATAGGTAATTTCGTTACACTTATCTTTCCTAACATATTTACCTAGTTCTATCCCCGACATTTGGAAATATGCTGATTCTGATTCCGAACCTAGCAATGTATACATCATTGTTGAAGTGATGCCAGGGTTGTCAATACTTTCGATTATACAATCATGTTAAGAGATCTCTATTCTTGAGAACTGGAATGGGAAGAAATTCTCACAAAGATCAATAGTTGAAGTTTTTTCATAATCTGCATTTGTATCTCTTTTAGTTCATTTATACTGTTTGTATACATAAGCTTCATTCGGATGTGAAAATTCATCGCCAATAGAAATATCAAACTCAATGTGCTTGTTGTATTCATTCAAATTATTTTTTGTTTGATCGTTTGGCATAAACGACTAACGCTCATAACTTTGAAATTCTCATTCATCCATTTATTATATAGAAAAAAATTTCTTTGAAAACTATACTTTTCTTATCAACCCAAGAATTATGACTACTATCAAAACCTAACCATTTAATTAGCTGCTTATTTCCTTTTCTTTGCAAAACTTTTTCACTAAGTAGTCTATATTATATTTAGTCTTAAGCAGCTTTGGATCATAAAACATACCTTTAACAACTTCATTTTTTCAATCTTTTATTCTGTATGTCGTGGGATTGTGCACAATATTTCACACACCTCAAATACTTCAGTGGACCAATTTGGCGTATATCTTTTTCAAACAAATTTTTACTTTTACTTATACGAACTTTATCTCTTATTGCAAACTTTGGTTGAGTAGAATAGACCTTTCATTCTTCGCATTTAGATTGGTGGGTTTCATTGCGATTGTACTTTGAACAGTGTTATTGTATTCACTTATTAATTTAGGTAATATAGCCACCCATTTATAGTTTCCCTGCTCAGTAAATAACTTCCACATTTTCTCCTTCAATGTTCTATTATATCTTTCTACAACACTAGCTTTCTTTTCACTGTATGTCGAATAGTGTGTTATGTTGTTATTGGCAATGAATATCTTAAATAATTAATTGTAAAATTGTTTCCCTTTGTCTGTTTGTAAATGTATGGGGTTGCCATCATTCAAAATAGTTTTAAATGCAAACGTAACATTTTCACCAGTTTTATCTTTGATTGGTATTGTCCACACATATTTTAAAAAAATCTATCATGGTTAACATATATTTCAAGCCTTTGTTAACTCTGTGTATAAATTTTAAAGGTCCAGAATTCATCTCAAATAAATCAGCTTGCCAAAGAACATCGATACCAAAAGATAGAACAGTTCTCATGGGAAAGTTTTTTGGCATTGGTTTATGAATTTCATTTACAATATCATTTTTTATACCCCCACCAGTGAATATCGAGTTATTGGTAACACAACATCTTCAAACACATTTAATTCTTACTTCGTTATTATTTGTAAGTTTATATGAACTTAGAGTATTTTTCATACATTTTAGACAGTATACATTTAAGTTATCATTGTTCATTTTATTTATTTATATAATAAATGGATCAACAAAAAATTGTAAACAATATAGAGAATAATATAGAGAGAATAAGATGGCTAACAGAAAAGTTTAAAACTTCTAGCAAATTTTGCCAATATGAAGATGATAAAAATAAAATACACGAACAATCATTGATAGATGTGATAGAAGATTTGGGGGAAATAATTGGACATGTAAAAATGAGAATAAGAATTTAATAAAAGAACTTGTTCCATTTGCTGTTAAGAATTTAGACTACCCACAGACACCAACAGAAACATCTTTTGTGAGAAAATTGTTTGGTAAAACAGACACCGATAAACGCTATGACGATGGCGTTAAATGCATTGACGATGATGATGAACATTATGACGATGGTGTTAAACGCATTGACGATGACGATGAATGCTATGACGATGAACACTATGACAAAGCATTGGGGTATTTGAAATCTGATATCTTACAGTTAATTAACTACAAGACAACATTTTTTGATAAGAAAGTGGCCGATTTCTTAATTGACTGCAAAGACGATGTTTTTGGACTAAAGGCTGATAAAAGTAGATTGTATATTGGTGATAGAGAAGTAACATTCAACAATGACAAATTTACTGTAAAATGCCGAATATACACTGTAACAGATGGTTCGATGAAATTACTAACTAGTAAGAAAGTAACAGAAAGTGACTACACTGCAACCGACTATGAACACTATAGTTATATCCTATCAGATACAAACACAGTTTTTCAGAACAATGATACAAACTTCGGAATGCCAAAACCGAGTAAAGGGAATAAATGGGAAATTATTATTAAACATATTTACAATTCGATTTAAAAGAAATGTCCCTCGCCTAAAAAAGGAAAAGGTATAAAGAAATATACAGACTATCCCAAAGAATACATCTGGATGGATGATGTTAGGATGCTTATTGATCGACTTCTCTTTATTTATGACGAAGAGAATACTGGAAATGATGACTATTACAATGAAGAAATTGGAATAATGAATATGCTCAACAGCAAGATTAGTGACTTTGTTGTGAATAATCCAAAATGTGTACTATACCTGATATGAATGTTGAACATAATATCACATACTTTTTGGGAGTCGGAGCAACACAGAAAAGGGCTACTCAATGATATAATAAATTCACTACCTTTTGAGTTGCGTGCACCTGGTTATCAGTACTTAGGTCCGGGTACTAGACTAAAAGAGAGAATTGAGCGTGGTGATAAACCCATTAATCCACTAGATGCGGCTGCAATGGAACATGATATAGCTTATCATCATAAAGATCTAGCTGAAAGACATGTAGCTGACAAAGAACTAGAAAAGAAAGCATTCAAAAAATTTTTAAGTTCAGATGCTGATCTCAATGAGAGATTGTGGGCTGGTGTTACTGGATCTGCAATGCATATTAAACGTAAGCTTGGCTGGGTAATTAAAATAAAATGAAAAAATATTTGTTATAAAAATGAAAGTAAAAAACATTGTATTTCAAGTTCCTAACGAGGAGTTGGAGGGTTTGTATATTGATTCTTTCCTAACAAAAGACCAACTGGAACATAAAAACAAGAAACTAAAGGAGGACAAAGGGATGACTATCACAATTTCAGTTCCACAACTTAAAGAAATGTCCAAAGAAATGAAAACTGGAAATGGTCTGACAGTTAACAAGGGTGGATTTTTATCCTTAATTTTGGCAGCATTGGGAGCTCTAGGAGCGTTAGCTGGTGGTTTATCATCTATTGCTACATCAGTAATTAATGCTAAGAAGGAAAACCCAGAATTGGAAGAACAACATAGAACAAGGGAGTGAAGAATGTTAAGTGGGATAAGAATGTTTAAAAAAAAGTAACTCCACTCAGTAACTATGATATTGATAAAATGGTTAAAAAGTTGAACATTAGAAATTTTCGAGGTCTACTTATGATCGATGAACTACTTAACATGCTACTCGATAGTGAATGTTGGATTGTTAATGTAGATGTTTCGAAAAACTCTGGTACACACTGGGTATGCTATTGAAAAAAAGCAAACAACATATATTATTTTGATTAATTTGATGGAAATCCACCCCGACAATTAATAGCATATCTCGGAAGTAATATTTTTTGTAACCATAATAGAATTCAAAATCTCAATGAAGTAACTTGGGGTCATTTGTGTGTAATTGTGCTAAATCTCTTAGCGCATAATTTTAAGTTTCCAAAAATTATTTCACTATTAATAAACAATGGATATATGTGGAAATGAATTAATGAGCTCTTGAATTGAAGATCAAATTATAGAACACATGGACAATGATACAACTACTGAGAATATCAATCCTAATGATTTTGTTTCCTACACACAGTTCAACGACTTTATAGCCACACTGAAAAGAAATAAATGGTCATTGGATAAAGCCTATCTCACTTACTTGGAAGTAGATAATAATATAGATTTTGAACAAAAAAGACTAAGACATGTGGTAGATCCCATTGCACCAATGGACGCAATCAAATTAGAGTACTATAAAAAAAATATAGAATTAACATTATTCGTTTAGTTGGAAAATATGGTTCAAAAGAAAAAGTATTTTTACTTTGACAATCGAATAGAATATTTTTTTTTATGAGAGATGGAACTATAGTTGAAATAATAATAAAACCAGAAAAAATAACAATGTATTATCAACTTATACCATGAATGGAAAAAAATTTTACATGTATAAAACGTTTGAAGTATGCCCTGATGATATTATATATTTTAAAATACCAAAAGCCCACAATGTACCCGAAGGTACAATTGTATTTATTGAAATAGTTATGGTATATGAATACATATAAAAAGATAAAATTATGTTAGTTTTTAATGGAAACACTTCCATTAAAAACAAAACTTATTTATAATCTAAGAATTTAAAAAGTCTTTAATTTTACTACGGTACTTGACATTATTTAACTTACGAGTCATATCTATTGTAACAAAACCATATTCATTATTCCAATGTTTTGAACAAGTCTCCATAATTTCTCAAACGACATAGCACCACCAACAAAATCACTATGAATATGTTTAAGATTTGTATAGTCTTGTCTGAATATGCAAAGAAAATTAGCATTGTCTCTTATAAGCTGCTTAGGTACTTTTGAGTATGTCTGGGCAAAATAGAAACAATCAATATCTTTGTGTCTACCACAAGTAAAGTAATTCCTTACAATATTTTGGTTTTCAAGTATGATATCATCGAAAACAACTACAGACTCTTTGTGACATTCATGTACATCAACCATTTCTTCATTTGATGGAAAGAAGTATGCTATCGGTTCATTAAATAATTTTGATACTACATCTATATCTTTCTTTAAAGTGATATATTTTGTTTGGTCCAGACTTTCTGAACATACATAGAGAGTACCAAAGTCCAACCATCCCTGAGCATATATAATATTATCTATCATAAGTGTAGTTTTTCCAGTTACTAGGACCCACTATCAAACATCTAATATTATTAGGTAGTAATTCTCCATGACGTTTTGTCGACACATTCATGTCTGGTATTCTTATTTTAATATTCCAGTCTACATGTTTCATGTTTTTCTTGTGCTCATTTATTAGTAGATTTTTCTAATGATACAATATATGAATAACGTATTCAAACAAACAGATAACAAATCAGTGTTGAACAGACTACATTACCCTTTAGAGATAGAGGGGCACTCATTGGCTTTAGTTCAGTTCTATACTACTTATCTAATGCATAACATTATCTCTCGGAAAAATAAGCTATATTTTGTGGGTCAGAATGATATGGAATCAGCAATTGATATTCCAGTTGGCCAATATAGCTTAAAAGACCCTTGAAAAATTATAAAAGCAATCTTATAATTTAGTGTAGATTCAATGGATGGGAAAGAAAATTATATATATTTCGAGCTGGATAAAAAAACAAACAGAGTGACAGTAAAATGTACGCTTAAATTACAGTTTGGAAAACAGGGTTCAATAGGAAAACTTTTGGGTTTCGTATAAAATTAAACTCTGAAAGAAAATGTGGATCATTATAGTGATACATTTCCAAAATTTGCTCCATTTGAAACAATAAATATACACTGTAATATAGTAAATAGTATGATATTAAAACATGAATAATATAATCATAGAGAAACTAATATAATTACCACTTTTAAACCAAGAACAGCATTTGGATTTGGCGACACGATCAATTACGAACCAGCCTATCTATTATTTTTTCAAGTGCAAACAAATAAAGTTAATGAAATAATAGCTGAAATTAGGATGAAAAAGATAAGTTAATTAACTTTGATTTGTCCGAAAGAACAGTGGTATTAGAGATGAGACTGTAGGTATATTTTGGATTGGAAGTAGTCATATTGTATTTATAAAAACTTTAATAGTTTTTAAACTATGAATGTTTCATATTATAAAGATGAATAATATTTCTATAGAAAGTGCAATGAAAGATTTAGAAAAAGAGTTCAATGTTTCGTCTATTTTAATTTGTCGAATTTGGAGATGTGTATCTAACTTTTTAATTAGACTACGTCGTAGTACATTGCCGAAGTCAGAGCGATAATTGTATTTTAATGATTACATAACCATTAAAACTTTATAGAGATATGAGCACAAATATAAATCAACTGATGTCTAATTATACGACGACGATCATTTACTCATTAAAAAACCGAATAGAATCCATTTAATAGCATATCTCGGAAGTAATATTTTTTGTAACCATAATAGAATTCAAAATCTCAATGAAGTAACTTGGGGTCATTTGTGTGTAATTGTGCTAAATCTCTTAGCGCATAATTTTAAGTTTCCAAAAATTATTTCACTATTAATAAACAATGGATATATGTGGAAATGAATTAATGAGCTCTTGAATTGAAGATCAAATTATAGAACACATGGACAATGATACAACTACTGAGAATATCAATCCTAATGATTTTGTTTCCTACACACAGTTCAACGACTTTATAGCCACACTGAAAAGAAATAAATGGTCATTGGATAAAGCCTATCTCACTTACTTGGAAGTAGATAATAATATAGATTTTGAACAAAAAAGACTAAGACATGTGGTAGATCCCATTGCACCAATGGACGCAATCAAATTAGAGTACTATAAAAAAAATATAGAATTAACATTATTCGTTTAGTTGGAAAATATGGTTCAAAAGAAAAAGTATTTTTACTTTGACAATCGAATAGAATATTTTTTTTTATGAGAGATGGAACTATAGTTGAAATAATAATAAAACCAGAAAAATATAACAATGTATTATCAACTTATACCATGAATGGAAAAAAATTTTACATGTATAAAACGTTTGAAGTATGCCCTGATGATATTATATATTTTAAAATACCAAAAGCCCACAATGTACCCGAAGGTACAATTGTATTTATTGAAATAGTTATGGTATATGAATACATATAAAAAGATAAAATTATGTTAGTTTTTAATGGAAACACTTCCATTAAAAACAAAACTTATTTATAATCTAAGAATTTAAAAAGTCTTTAATTTTACTACGGTACTTGACATTATTTAACTTACGAGTCATATCTATTGTAACAAAACCATATTCATTATTCCAATGTTTTGAACAAGTCTCCATAATTTCTCAAACGACATAGCACCACCAACAAAATCACTATGAATATGTTTAAGATTTGTATAGTCTTGTCTGAATATGCAAAGAAAATTAGCATTGTCTCTTATAAGCTGCTTAGGTACTTTTGAGTATGTCTGGGCAAAATAGAAACAATCAATATCTTTGTGTCTACCACAAGTAAAGTAATTCCTTACAATATTTTGGTTTTCAAGTATGATATCATCGAAAACAACTACAGACTCTTTGTGACATTCATGTACATCAACCATTTCTTCATTTGATGGAAAGAAGTATGCTATCGGTTCATTAAATAATTTTGATACTACATCTATATCTTTCTTTAAAGTGATATATTTTGTTTGGTCCAGACTTTCTGAACATACATAGAGAGTACCAAAGTCCAACCATCCCTGAGCATATATAATATTATCTATCATAAGTGTAGTTTTTCCAGTTACTAGGACCCACTATCAAACATCTAATATTATTAGGTAGTAATTCTCCATGACGTTTTGTCGACACATTCATGTCTGGTATTCTTATTTTAATATTCCAGTCTACATGTTTCATGTTTTTCTTGTGCTCATTTATTAGTAGATTTTTCTAATGATACAATATATGAATAACGTATTCAAACAAACAGATAACAAATCAGTGTTGAACAGACTACATTACCCTTTAGAGATAGAGGGGCACTCATTGGCTTTAGTTCAGTTCTATACTACTTATCTAATGCATAACATTATCTCTCGGAAAAATAAGCTATATTTTGTGGGTCAGAATGATATGGAATCAGCAATTGATATTCCAGTTGGCCAATATAGCTTAAAAGACCCTTGAAAAATTATAAAAGCAATCTTATAATTTAGTGTAGATTCAATGGATGGGAAAGAAAATTATATATATTTCGAGCTGGATAAAAAAACAAACAGAGTGACAGTAAAATGTACGCTTAAATTACAGTTTGGAAAACAGGGTTCAATAGGAAAACTTTTGGGTTTCGTATAAAATTAAACTCTGAAAGAAAATGTGGATCATTATAGTGATACATTTCCAAAATTTGCTCCATTTGAAACAATAAATATACACTGTAATATAGTAAATAGTATGATATTAAAACATGAATAATATAATCATAGAGAAACTAATATAATTACCACTTTTAAACCAAGAACAGCATTTGGATTTGGCGACACGATCAATTACGAACCAGCCTATCTATTATTTTTTCAAGTGCAAACAAATAAAGTTAATGAAATAATAGCTGAAATTAGGATGAAAAAGATAAGTTAATTAACTTTGATTTGTCCGAAAGAACAGTGGTATTAGAGATGAGACTGTAGGTATATTTTGGATTGGAAGTAGTCATATTGTATTTATAAAAACTTTAATAGTTTTTAAACTATGAATGTTTCATATTATAAAGATGAATAATATTTCTATAGAAAGTGCAATGAAAGATTTAGAAAAAGAGTTCAATGTTTCGTCTATTTTAATTTGTCGAATTTGGAGATGTGTATCTAACTTTTTAATTAGACTACGTCGTAGTACATTGCCGAAGTCAGAGCGATAATTGTATTTTAATGATTACATAACCATTAAAACTTTATAGAGATATGAGCACAAATATAAATCAACTGATGTCTAATTATACGACGACGATCATTTACTCATTAAAAAACCGAATAGAATCCATTTATTTAACACCACAATCCACTATCCCATCATATGCAAAACTTATACCTCCACGATTAACATCATTTAAAATTTTTTCACTGAAAATCTGAACAAATCTGTTTGGTTAGGTTATTTAAAATTTCCAGAAGTAATTACCACTTTGTATCCATACCGTGTATAATTAATTTCAGCATGGTTTATGGGATAGGACTGTCCAATTGTAAGTTCGGAAAGTTTCTTAAATTGTTTGGTTCCGTTTAATACATTTAGCAACTGATCCATCTATATTATATACAATATTTTATTTTTTACGTATTCAATTTTTTTGAGCCACTTTTTTTGCAGATGCATCCAAACGCAACTTTCTGAGCCACTTTTTGCAACTGCTCCCAAACGCAACTTTTTGAGCCACTTTTTTGCGGTTGCGCTCGAATCGGCATTTCTATACTACTAATGACATACGTATGATCTTTAAAAAAGAACTATAATCTGGAGCTAATATTTGGCTTCTTGAGTTGTTTATGTGTTTAAATATCGATCACGATCACTATTTAAATTTTCTTAAGATAATAGTTGAATATTACTGAGTCACGATTACCAGATCTAAGAAATACTAAAAGGAATAAACGGCGGACACATATTTTTTTCAAAATAATTTTTCAGTCTTAATAAATGTTAATGGAAATGTATAAGATTTAGCACACTCATTTAGCATAGTTTATCACGGTCTGATATATTTTGCCGCGTTTAAAAATTTTAGATTTTCCTGGTTTTGAAGTTAATTTTCAATTTGCTATAACGATCCTACATAAAAATGTATATGCGTGGAACATATGGGCTGGTAGACTAGGAGAGTGTAATTCGAGAGATTTATTTAGGAACAAAATGAAATGCATTAAGGATTTTTGTGTATTTATTGTTGATTCTCGATTTTAGGTTAGGATTATTTTTTCTCCTAAAAGACGCAATGGCAACACTTGGACTAACTGTGTTTGGCATTTCGTTCTGCTGGCTGTCAAACGTTCAGCGGTTTGTGTGATGAGTGGCGAAACATCTAAATTTTTGACAGGACAAATCGAGGCAAATAGATTTGTCGGATTTTAGACAGTGCCCTCAAGTTTGTTCAAACCTGGAACGTCTGAAAGTACACATGTAGAGTATATATTTATGTATAAATACAAAATGTAAGGTGGGAACTATCAATGCTTTAAGTAATGTACTATAACTAGCGCTACCTGTTTTTCGCGAAAAGATTTATGAAGAGGCTAGACTTCAATATCCTATGTGCGCATTAGCAGTCATCATTTAACTACTGTCAATAGTCTATTGGCCTCTTGTCTTTGTGCGAAGACAGTATGTTACATAAGAGGGTCAATTAGGACTGAGATTCTCCGATACTGACCATGATTAGAGGGCAGACAGATAAGACGCGGAACAATTCAAATGATCCAATCACGAAAATTGCTCTGAACTAAAGTGTGTTCGACCACAACTTGTCCTGAACTCTTTTAGTGAAAAACAGCTGCCTCTAATTATACCCAACCTTTCGTTTCGGTAAATAATGTGTATATTTTTTGCAACATTTATGAGAATTACGTTCCTTTTTTCATATCAACTCCACAAGTGTTATATTTTTTGTGGGTTAAAAAAGATAAAGAAGAAAGTTACGCACCTATTTAAAAATGCATAAATGACATCCACTTATTTTATAATTTACACAACAATGCGATTTTAAAATGTAGAGTGGTTTCAAAATTTAAAATTTTCTCGTGTTTTGTTATTTCATTTGAAATTGCAAACATTGAGACCAGTACAAAATATTACAAAGCTAAGCTAAAATTTCAAACATGAACCAGTAAGGAAGAGCTATATTACTGGTAATGATATCTAGGATTAGGAAAACTTCACAAATTGATCTGAAGTCAATCGAAATTTAATGTATTTCAGTTACTTTTGCAGTTGACTTATACTTAGGTGTACTGAAATTTCGCGAAAAGATGTCAAGTCAAGTTGTATTTCAAAACACTGTAGGGACTTATACCTATCTTGTTTGGCTGAATGCTAAGTGTCTCCGCGCAAATCACGTACGAGCCACACCGATGTTGCCGAACTCTGAGTGGACCGGTCAAATATGAAAAAAGCCTTCTCAAGCAGACAGTAGCCTATGGCAATAGATAAACTGCTGTTCGGTGCTTATTGAAATCTACAGTGTACTCGTATTTTTTTTTTTTTTGCGAAAAATCACTAGCGCTACTCATAGTCTTACGAAGACCAGAACGAAATACCCTACTATCTTGTCAAGGATACAATTGCCACATACTTAAACGGAAGGTAATGTACCAACAGCCGTGTCTGTAGTGTACATAGGATTGCAGAATCTGGCCTATGAATCATTCAACTCGCAAAGGAGAGAACGCTTTCAACGGTTATTTTCCTGTCCTACCTAACCCTACCTATAGCCGGGGATAGGAACATTTCGCGACATCAATGACCTGTTGGCTAGACTCTACAGTCCTGTGTACGCTAAAGCCTCAGATGTCTGTTCATTGGCTGCTGCGCAAGAGAGTAACCAATGTTACTACACACCTGGCATGGCGTGTCTTATCAACTGCGATCCTATGGCGAAGGTGACTTCAGTGTACACGTGTTGGGCGTCTATCTTGTCCTGAAATGAACTCGCGAAATTCTCCTATCTCTACCCACAGCTTGCCTGCTGCGATGGGCGGCCGCAAAGCGCAGTTTTCTCGCGACGTTTAGTGTCGAGGGACGCGGGCGTCAGACGTTCACCTCACGGCAAAAAAAAAAAAAAAAAAAAAAACCTCTCCGAGGCGGGCGATGTCGCGATAGAATTTCCGGGAATCGCCGGATAACATTTTCGTAAACACACTATCAAGACTTGCACGAGCGCGCCGCTAGGTGCTTCGTCACCGAGTAGCGTGGGTTCACCTAACCAGAAGGGGAGGGGGTGGGGGGGGGGGTTGAGGCGGCTTCCGGGAAGTATCATGATCAGGTGGTGAGTGCATGATAAAGGAGGGAGGAGGGGGAGGCGGGTTGCGAAAGGTCAGCCGAACACGATCACGCGAGGACGACGCGACCGTACGCTGGCCGTCGGACACGGGGACGCGTTGCGCTGACTCAAAGTCATTCAGAATCGGAAACTTCGCGATGGATGAACACTTCGTAATGATGTATAGAATAGCTTAACACCTGAGCAGAAGCCAATGAAGAAATGACTATGGCCACCTGGTTTTCGCGAAATGATTTACGCACCAGCTAGACTCGAGCGTACTACGGGAACACTTGTAGCTTTTCCTTCAACAATGGATGCGCGTCTTTGTGGGGAGACAGTTGAGTACCTTACAGGGCGAATCAGAATTAAGTAACTCTGACAGTGAGTTCCCGTGATTCTGGGACATACACCGAAGACGGGTGTCAATTAAAAGCATCCAATCACGAAAGTGGATATAAACTTTAGTGTTTTGGAGAGCAAGAAGTCCTGAAATCCTTTTGCGAAAAACAGGTGGCCCTAAAATACCGTCTGCTCCAGTGTGAACAGGACTGTGACATCCAGCGTGATGCCAACTTTGCAGGATTCTGCGTATTTTATGCGAAATTATTTCTCGCTTAGTCTAGACTTCGTTGTCTAGGTGTGTTCCTGCAGTATTTTTTTTTTTTTTTTTTTTTTTTTTTAATTCATTGGCCGTCCGTCTCACTGGAAGTTTTCTTACTTTGAAAGGTTAAAATTACAATTCAATTTCTCAGCCACTGAAGGTTTGTGAATTGCAGCCCTACACTCCAAGACGCCTAACACTTAATAATATTACATCGTTAATAATTTCAGACCAAGTTTTTAGTTTTAAGTGTTGAAAATAAGACATTTCTTTGTTTCTTGTTGCTTTTCAATTACATCGAAGTTGTTTCATTATAACAACCAATTTAGATTACCAACTTTCCGGTTTATTAACGGACGTGTCATGTATTTTATCGTTTTTAACTTACGTCAGGCCGGCATTTGGGTTTTTATGTTAAAAATGCGGCATTTTAAAAATAAAGTATGGGAGATCTTACTACACCTGGGATTGCATTGCCTGTGTTATTTAAAGTGAAATCAATGTTCAGGAGAGGTGATTTGTCCCTATGTTCGATGTAACGCATTCAGTTCCCCCCCCCCCCCCTTGGAAAAAGAGGAAGTGTAGTGTTGCTGCATTTTCCATTTCTTTTTATGCATTTTACGACGAGGTTTTGTAACTAAGTGCTTTAATGTGGATGACAATTAAGCGAAACCATAAGTGAAACCATATGTAAACACGCCTCTTCTGCAGCAGCCAGGAATATGCGGTACCGGAAACAATAAATAAAAAATTAATTTTTGAATGAATTAAAATAAAAGTATCCTTGCTCTACAAGTGTACAGTGTGCAGTATTTACGTTAATATAGGATACAAATATGTAACCTATGTAAATTTAACTCAGATACTAATTATTTATTCTAAAACCAGTTAACACGAATCTAGAAACTGCATGACTAACATAGTTCTACCAATAACATTTCGGTTCCTGCAAATTCAGTGTTATTTATTTGTTTCATTTTTTAAGTTCTGTTCTGCATTTGACAGTTGGCATTTGACAACCATGCAACAGTTGAGCTGCTGTATTTACGGTTGGCAAAAGTAAGTTTTATCATACTCAGGTTGGTGTAAGCTCACAATGCTTTTGGTTCGGCAACTAAAATTTTTCGCCACTTGATAAGCGCTAGTGTCGCATGTGTACAGGATTTTATCTATTTTCTACATTAGGAATTTTTTTTTGCAATAATAATAAATCCGATATAAAATAACTTCATAACTAAAATAAACAAATGAAATCATTCCTCTTAATTTTAGACGTGTCTTACAATTTAATTATAGGTGAATTATTTTCGAACACTGCACACCTAGTGGCTGAAGTTATCCATAGCAAAACACTCCCATCAAAAAACCTGATTAGAATTAACTTTAGCGAATGTGATACGGATTAGTTATAATGTAGATAAGAATTAGCGCGTTTTACGAGTGACTTGTCCTCAGGGACGATCGCAGAACACTGAGCCTCAAGGTGTATAGGATATTCACGGTAAAATGAGCATTTTTTAAAGCACTGCTTTAGATCTACTATTTCGCACTTTGTGCATTCTTCCGCCATATGTAAAATTAACATTGTCATGGCCCATAGGCTTCATAACTTTATTCATGCACCGGTCAAGTGAAACTGCGAATATATTAGAAAAGTAAATATTTAAGAAATCGGTTTATGTTCACAATTCAGTTCATTTTTAAAAAAGCAGGAAGCAAAATGCAGAATTTAATTTATCACAAATGGTTACGTAACACTTTTTATTCGACGTTAAGGTACAGAACTACTTTCCATCCATTGATACCAGCTTGACTGGGCGCATGTCACTCAGTGCGCCCGTTAAAATATATGCAAGTAGGGGCAGTAACCTTTCTTCTAAGGTTGATTTCAAAAGTGTTCACTTTATCGTGAACAGCCTTTACAATACCGGTAAAATGACACAATGATGTGCGATATGTACAAGATTGTATTTGCCACGTCAAATAAATTTAAGTGCGTATTTAGAGCTAAAGTGGTTTCAAACAAACAAAGTCGATAAATATTCACGCACAAAATCAGGTATCTGTCTAATACACAGAGTAAAGGATGCCGTGTGTTCACCGACCAGTTTGGCTGGCCTCCACTATCTTCTGCGTAGCTGTGCATTCATTGGTTGCAACTCTGGTGACCATGAAGCACGCGATGCGGTGATTTGATTTGCTTCGGATATGTAATTGAGTCTCCTCTGGGCGTGCTCCGCGGACTGAGATCCGATTGCAGTGCCACACAAAATGCACGTGTTTTCTGAAGCCAAGGTTCTGCTCAAATGGGTTAGCGACAATTACTTCGTTTCTGTTCTTGCGAATATTTTCATCGGGTCTCCGACTGCAAATTAAAGCTTCTTGTATTTGTCAGTAATTGACCAGGTCAAATAAAACTTTAATTATGTAGATAAAGTTCATTCGTGGTTACTTCCAACTTTTCTGATGCCCTGCTTCTTAAGTTCTATTTTGAGTCTATTATTCCACCTCATGCAAACAAACTATGGAGTAGTAACCGTGCACCTCATTCGTGCACACTCGTTTTAATAATGTTTAAAATTTGAACCATGCATTACTAGCCATTCATTACCAACATACATATTGTCTACTTGTTTTTATTCATATTAACTATAAATACATTATTATAATTTATAGATAAAACAAAAATTTAAGTTCAATAAAACTACAAATAAGTAGTGACCTGCAAAATTCGCATTATTATTTGGAGACACGGTGAACTTTAAACACATTAACCTTTGCCATAAGTTTGTCGTTGGATTATAATGCATGAGACATGCCTTGGGTAAATCTGCGCCAATAAATGAACTCTTCATAGTAGCGTGCCCCAATCCCTTGTAGTTCAGTCATAAAGGGCGTGGCTTCACATCTATGAAGCAGCCAATGGAGAAACGATGCCGACTCCGGTGTATACGGTGCTGTGAATTCAACCTGATACCAAACAATAACGCGAACTTTAAATGTCTCTACGAACTAGATACTTTTATGTCGACGCAATTATTGAAAGCTACTGATATGTGAGACACAAACGAAACACTTCTTACGTGGGGTGATTTTCCAAAGGTTTGATTCAATACGTTTGAAGATACAGCTAATAGACTATACACACAATAAGATTCGTAAGGGATGACGGCAAGAGACGATGGTTTGTCACGGAAACAGGTGTCTGTTCGTTAGTGTTCAAAGCGCGGAACACATGTCAGATGGTTTTATTTTGGTATTGGCTGCAGTGCTCTAGACCACCTCACTTAATGCATGCGTAATCAAAGTGAAACTATTCAATTTATGCGAAATAAAATGTTTAAAAAAAATATTCAAACTCTTGCTCTTATATATATATATATATATATATATATATATATATATATATATATATATATATATATATATATATATAATATATATATATATACACACACATTTCCAGAGCAACATCTCCTTGTTCATCCACATGAAGGAGCCTGTCTACCAGTGTGTATGCACGCCAATACCTCATGCTAATGCTAAATGTGCATCCCGGCTGTGCAGAGGAGGAACGGCAGTGATGGGCATAAATTTGCATCATCCAGTTCTCTTGAGACAGTTCTTTCCTGCTCAGTATCCACGTTGTCCAGCTGACTGCCTCCAGCTTTACCTGCTTACGTCGCTTCGTACGTGACCGCGAGACCTGCAAGACCTATACCTGAAGCCAGAACAAGTCGATCCCCATGATCTGAAGCCCATTTCCTTTCAGGAAGTCTGCTTCATGCTGGCACACCTGCCACAAGCACCTAGCTGCTTTGCTTACTGGATTCACCCTTGTTCCATGCTCTCCACTAGGTTGCTGCAGACGCTTGACAGTGTAGGTAACCTTGCCCTTCAGGCATTGACAGCAGACTAAGAATTTGTGCATTTAGTAATAAACCCGTACACAGTACAGCCAACTCTAGAGGCTACGATCCTTCACAGTTCCTGGGAAAAGGGTCATTACTTCGAGATGGTTGTTAATAGAAATACACGCACACACACATATATATATATGAAACAAGACAAGCAGGCTTCAGTAACCAGATGGAGATTTTTGGACATTCACCACTGTGACGCAGATGTCTCTCCATGACAGACACCTGCATCGCAATGGTGAATGTCAAAAAATCTCCATTTAGTCATTCACTCCCATTGCCTATTCATTTTGAAAGATCGCCGGCTTCAGTATTCATGGGTTTAAAGATTACACACGAGTAATAAAACGTCAATTAAAAAAAAAAAAAAAAAAACTCTTTTTACTAATTCGGTGCCAGCTGACTGGCAGCATGTACGCCAATGTGTACTGCGGCATATATGTAGCTATGGATAGTTTATTTTTCAAATGTTTATTTAAAAATTGCTTACTTTACCGTGAACACAGCCTTTATACTTTTTTTCACTGGTCCTACGGGACTTATGATATTCTAAAGTAGTATTTTGTGAATAGTCTATAGTCTTACTATGACAAAATAATCACGCAGCTACAATGCTTTCAAAATATGTTGTCTCAAAAAATGTCCACTATTTCCCACGTCTCTAAAGATGGCTTATCGAGGGTAGTTTTCACTTTTACATGTTAAAACCCTGTCTTAATGTCAAATTTGTCCGTCGAATTGCTTCTAATAAGTTTGGTCAAATAAGACTAAACAGTTAAACCTTTGGACATTCAGGCATCAAAATTTTGAATGTTGGCTCGCTTCTAGAATTTCTTTCATGTTTGACGGACCCGGCCAATCACGAAAATAGTCATTTCCAACGTCACGAAACTTTAAAATAACGAACAGTTGCCGGAAACGAAATGCGATGTTGAAGATAATTAATTTATGTAGAAGCTGTCTAAGCATGGATGATTTTTTAAAGTGAATGTGGCAAAATATTATTAGAAACTCAGAGGCATTGCATTTCATTCTGCAGGAAACACCTTTGATACATAAAATTTGAAATGAGTAAAGAAGTTAAAATAAATCACAATATTCGTTACAATTATTCCTGTAATGGAACTCATGAAGACAAAACACAAGCATCTCACTATTTAAAAAAGTTAATAAAAATCCATACTTATTTTTTTATAAATAATTTGAAATTGTGACACATTTAAAAACCATTCAATTTAATATAATAATAATTGTTGTAAGGAAAAATTTGAGGACCTTATATAGTCTTCAAATTTTATTGTCGAATTTATTTGAACGCAAAAATTTGACAGTGTGATAGGGGCTTAAAGAATTGTCTTCTATTGTTGGTTGTAAGCATACCACTGAAAGTTTGTGACTATTATACAGACATATAAACGAAATCGCAAACTTGGGCCGCTGTGGCTGGGCGGTTAGTCTCCACGCCTCCCTCCAAGGCAAACCGGGTTCAATCCCCGACGGAGACATTATCCCCGGATTTTCGCATGTAGGAATCATGCCGGACGATGTCGCTGGTCGGCGAGTTTTCTTGGGGATCTCCCATTCCCCCGCCCTTTCATTCCGGCGCCGCTCCATACTCACCTCAATAACCCTCATCGGCTCTCAAGACCTCGCTGTTAAGAGCCGCCCAAATCTCTTCGCTCACTCACGAAGTCGGAAACTCCAAACAGCCGCTTATATCTCGAGCTCCAGCCGCCATGCTAGGAAAATGGTACCACTGGCCAAAAAAAACGCTCCCCCCCCCCCCTCAACATTTCAAAGAACAAACTTCCCCTCTGATCAAGTCCCTCAGGAAGTCTCCTCATCAATGTCTCTTCTGATCTATGTCTATGACGATCCTTCAAAAATGTGAACGCCAATTTTTTATTTCTTCTGCCCCCCGTTCTGTAAGTTTTCTAACGTTTAAGTGGCATAGAGCGCGCCATGGTGACGTCACACGCGTTTCGCCCCGCCGGTAGTCCTGGAGACATCCTGTGATTGGTTGGTGAGAGGGGAGCGAAGCGAATAATAAGCCCGACAACGGGCCGGCGCGTCAGTGTGTCTATAGCACGCCTGCCGGACACGTCGGCCCAACAGTCTGACGGAGTATGCACACTCAATGGAAAGCCTCGTCCACATCGGCGATGATTATTCACGTAGATCACGTGGTAGATATAGCGCGGGTATTCCTTAGCGCATGCGCACGGTGAAAGATGGGACGCCGTCACAGTAATGAAATTTCGCGAAAAGATTTCAAGAAAAGTTACATTACAAAACACTCCAGGATCGTTTACCTAACTATCTGCACCCAAGTCCCGTAAGAGCCGAGCCGATATTGCTGAATTCTGAATGACCCGGGCAAATATGAAAACACCTTCTCAAGTAGCCAGCAACCAATGGCAATAGACAAAATGCCGTTGAGTGCTTATAGTATTGAAGTATACCTTGTTCTCATATTTTTCCTCAAAATATCACTATCTCTAGTAATTGTTCATTGGCTGCTGTGACTGTAAAAGTTCATTCTACTGTTCGGCTCATTCACGTGGGATTAAGCCACCAGAGTGTTGGATTTTTACTATTGTTCCAGATTTTCCCAGGCGTGTCTGATGATTGGAGATTCAATGAAGTACTGTGAAACTACTATATACATATTACGCCTAACATGTTAACATATTATCTGTAGAGTAGTGCAAATTTCGCGGTATTATATGATACCATGCTAGACTTCTCCGCTCTATACCTACTTGAGCGCAGTTCGTAATCTCGCGGGTTACTAACACCTATGCGACATTAATAGCTAAGACCACATGTAATTCGCGAAAAGATTTAAGCGGCGACTAGACTTCAATATCCTATGTGCACACTTGCGGTCTTCATTTTACTATTGGCCGCTTGTCTTTGTGTGAAGACACTCTGATAGATGAGTGAACCAATCAGAATGATGTTTTTCCCATACTGACTGTCCGTGATTCGCGGACAGACAGATAAGACGCGTAACAATTCAAATGATCCAATCACGAAAGTGGCTCTGAACTAAAGTGCATTGGAACACAACTTGTCCCGTAAGTATTTCGCGAGAAACAGGTGCCCTTTAAATAACATGTATGGGCGTTTTACGGTCTATTTGTTGCTCAGCTGTTGAGACTTTCCTATCGGCTGAAAGCATTTCTGGGACCTGTCACGCAAGTTGTCGGCCAATGACAGATGCGAAACGAGCAGACCTCGTCTTGGAATTGGAGGCCACGGTGACTGAGCGGTTAGCCTGCTCGCCTCCCACCCACGGCGATCTGGGTTCAATCCCCGGCCGGGTCACTCCGGATTTTCGCATGTAGGAATCGTGCTGGACGATGCCGTTGGTCGGCGGGTTTTCTCGGTGATGTCCCGTTTCCCCCACCCTTTCATTCCGGCGCTAGTCCATACTCACCTCAATCACCCTCATCGGCTCAGACATAGATGTTAAGAGCCGTCCAAATCTCTTCACTTCACTCGTCATGGAATTCAGTCTGCAGCCACAAAATAACGCAGGTTTTGCACGTCCTTAATTCTAACGCATCATTAAGAATGTAGATTATTTTTTAAAAACAGTTTGCCTAATTTTTTCCACTGTTTTCGAGTATGTGACAGTCCATTCTCTGTTACTTCCCACTTTTCTGAAGCCCTGCCAAGGATCTATTTTCTGGTTATGCCTCCGCCTCGTGGAAAATAAGCTTTACCAAGTATAAGAAATTACACCAATGAAACAACGCACTGAGTTCGTCCACACTCACTGTAAAAATATTTTGCGTGAGAGATATTCCTTACTGGTCATTTCCAACACACCCATTTTCTCCCTGTGTACACCGCTGATAATTAGTAGAGACCTGAAAAATTCGCGTTATTATTTGGTATCAAGCTAAACTTCACAGTGTTGCATGCACTCGAGCTGGCTTCGTTTCTCCATTGGCTGCTGCATAGTTGTG
Source organism: Dryococelus australis (assembly GCA_029891345.1). Classification (NCBI taxonomy): domain Eukaryota; kingdom Metazoa; phylum Arthropoda; class Insecta; order Phasmatodea; family Phasmatidae; genus Dryococelus; species Dryococelus australis. The sequence goes on along the minus strand of CM056996.1, from coordinate 15,458,990 downwards.
AAGTCACTCCCTTTCTGACTGGACTACACGTGACTGGACCATATAATTGTGAAGTGTTCATTAATTGGCGCTGTGTTACTCAGGACGTGTCAAATAAAACATGGTCCAATCACAAACTTATTGCAGAGATAGATGTATTTGAAGTTAACAGTTTCCCCAAATAATAAAGCGAATTTTGCAGGTCTCTTATAATTAGGGACACCCGAATTTCGCAAGAAGGTTGTCCGCAGAAAATGTATTTCAATAGCTTACATGCGTGTCACAAGTTTTATTTCTTTATTGGTAATGAGTTTTTATTTTCCTATTTGACGGGCCAATCAGAATTAGGCATCTCTGATTCTATACGTCTGTGATTCTCTAAGCACACACCTTAGACGCGTAACACCTTCATCAACCAATCAAAAAAGAGAGCTGAGCTAAAGTGTTATGAAGTACAACTGGTCTTGAAATCTTTTCCCGAAATTCGGGTGTCCCTACTAATAATTATTAGAGTCCCGGAAATTTCGCGAATTAATTTGGCGACGAGCTAGCCTTCAAACATGTACACATTAAACTTTCGTTATAATTGTGTTGGTGTTTCTAAGCCATGCCCTGGGCGCATTTGAACCAATAAGTAACACAAGAAAAAGAAGGCCAGATCCCGTGTCACCTGATCTCGGATAAGAATGGTGCAACAGCTCGGGTACACAAACGATTATGCAGTCTAGCTTGTTTCCGAATGAATCCGCGAATTTTCCGGGTCTCTGATGATTATAAATAAAACATTAAACTTTATACATTAAAAAACATAAGTAGGGATAGGAAAATTTCGCGAGTTCAAAGACCTGTTGGCTACACTCCACAGTCGTGTGTACACTAGAGCCTCAGATGTTTGTTCAGTGGCTGCTGCCCCAGAGAGAGCCAATGTTACTCCGCACCTGGCAGTATGGCATTCGCTACTAGTTTCCTTGCTACTGTGCTGTAGGCTCAGGGTCATCCAGGGCGTGTCTAATGAACTGTGATACAATTGCGAAGGTGATTTCATTGTATACGTGTTGGGCGTCTATCTTGTCCTGAAACGAACTAGCGAAATTTTTCTAACCTTAAATATAAGTATAAATTCAGTTTAATCAGAAATAAAGGTTTTTTTTTTAAATAGAGTTTTGAAATGCTTGGGATGGCTGACATATTTAATAAACGACCAAACCCTTTATGCATGGGGTGATTTTTTACAAAGGTTTGGTTCAATCAAGTGTGAGGAAACCGTGGGCAGACTAAAAGAATCAGTGTTTGTTGGGAATGTGTTAACGGGGGATGGCAGGGCGCGGCAGGAGACGGCGCGACCTTTGAGCTGCGGGAGTTAATTTATAGCCTGCGAGACAGCATTATCGGGCCGCGGGGAAGCACAAAGGCAGCACGAGCGCGTGCAATTGACGGCTCGCTAGAGTGCGACGGTAATTCTCTCCCCCGTACACGTGGGCCTGCGAGGGACCCGGCTGTCCAGGACGCAGCTCCAGCAACACGGTGCACTATAGGCAGTTCACGGTAAAGTGAGCACTTTAGAAAACCCTGCTAAACACCTACCTGTATGCACGTTGTGTATTCTTCCGCCTCATGCAAGATTAACATTGTTAATGGCCCCATCACTTTATTCATGAGTCGGTCAAGTGAAACTGTGGAATTATTTCAAAAGTAAATATCTAAAAAATCTGCTCAATTTTACACTTCGATGCGTTAAAAAATAAACAAAAAGCGAAAGATATATATAAATAAATTGTCAGAAATGGTTACGTAATACTTTGTAGTCTACGTTAAGATACGGAACTACTTCCCATCCATCGTTACCAGCTTTAATAGGCGCATGTCACGCAGGCCACCAGTTAAAATATATGCAAGCAGGGACAGTGACTTTTTTCTAAGGTTAATTTCAAAAGTTCTCACTTTAGCTTGAACAGCTTTAATTTCCGATAATTTGGCTGGAACTGGAGTATTTGTGAGTAGAGACAGGTGTTTTATCGCGGAAAGATTTCAGAACCACTTGTACTCCAAAACACTTTAGTTCATATGCACTTTCTGGTTGGACGATTGTAAATATCACACGTCTCAAATGTCTGTCCGCGAATCATGGACGTTTAGTATCGGAGCTCTTTATTACGATTGGCTCAGTCAAATAAGAACATGTCTTCTCACGTAGAGACCTGGTCAATAATCAAAGGAAATTGTGGTTGTGGACATCGGGTACTGAAGTCCAGTAAAACCACTAATATTTTCGCGAAAAACGCCTGCCTCTATTTGTGAGTAATTCAAACCACAGTCATAGAATACATAGATATACAGAGACAAAATGCTTCCTTTGATGTGGGAGTGCCCAATCTGTGATTGGTAGGGCCACCTGTTTTTCGCGAAAAGAAATTGCGCGGAGGCTAGGCTTCAATGTCCCATTTGCACACTCTGTCTTCCTTTGTCTATTGGCTGCTTGTTCTTGTGTGAAGAGACTATTACATGAGTGAGCCAATTAGAATTACGTTTATCATACACTTCCCATTCGTGATTCGCGGGCAGACAGATAAGACTTGTAACAATTCAAATACTCCAATCGCAAAAATGGTCTGAACTAAAGTGTTTTGGAACACAACTTGTCCTGAGATATTTTCGAGAAAAACAGGTGCCTTTTATGATTAGCTACGCGAGGCTTTGCTTAGGAGTCTTTTGTATGATTCGCTGTTGCTAGAGACCCGAAACCTTCGCGAATTCATTTGAGGACACGTTAACCCTCAGCCACTTGTACGTTTCAGTTTCTGCCTGTGTTGGTTCACTATCTGTTAGACACGCCCCCAAACCACTTTCGACCAATAACGAACCTGCAAAAAAAAAAAGCAAGCCTCGCATCCCGCGCCAATTGGCCTGCGGTTAAACTGAAGCGCAACAACCAACGAACAGATAACTGATTATCGAATGCACACGAAGTGTTGTGAAGTCTAGCGTGTTACCTAATGAATCCGCGAAATTTCAGTGTCTCTAGGTAGTGCGTGATTCAAAATGTTCCCCGTTGGCTGGTCTGCCGGCTGGCTAGAGGGTTACCAGGCGCCGATTGGTTAACCGCGTCCCAACATTTTGCTGGGCAGAAGCGCCAATTCGCTGGCGTGTGCGGCTGTAGTTTGTGGTTTAACGCATTGAGGTCAGCACACATTTGCTGGCACTTAAGACAAATTAGAAGTGAGTCACCTATATCCACTACTGCAAGAACAGCGGTTCTGTTGGTGTCTGTGTCAGAACTCACCATCGTCCTATTGGTACATGCCATACCGGGCACTACCCTGAAATTTACAGCGTTTATTATTGGCTGGTAACCAACCAATGGAAAGCCGAGCTGATACTGACCCAATCAAATGTCCTTTATCATACAAAAGGCTTTACAATCATTCATGTCCCTTTGAGTGGCTATAAAAATAAATTATATCGTTAGAAATACCATTGTTACTGCGCTGTTGTGTTCTTGCGATGTCTTGTTAAACACTAGTCGAACAAAGACTGCAAGTTTTGTTCTGAACAACAAAGCAATTCGCAAATTAGCTCTGCTTGAGATACACTTGAACATAGTTTACAAAGGGTTCAGCTGCTTTCTCACCTCTGTTTTCTCAATTACTCTGGGCAACAGTTTCCCGTGGAAGAAATGCAGTAATGCGTTGCGCATGTCTGATAAGCAGGTAACCACTTTTATTCACAAATATCGGACATTCGATTTTCCAAACAGACCCGTTAAAACTACACGTCTTGAATTATTGGCTAGTACTTTGATCACTACTTTATATTGAAAATTTCTTCGTCGTTGCCAATTTAACTCCCAAGGATAAAGATTCTAGGTTTCGCTAGAGTTGAACTCTTCCGGCCACAGTGGTTTATATATTAAACGTTGTACGCGAAGATAAAATCAATGATCTACACTACACTTATCATAAAAACCTGCATCAAATTAAAGAAAGTACCTTGCGTGGGGTTTAGAATACACTTGTGCTCGCGTAAACAGGTTATTCCAGTCACACCAACCACAAACACACTTTTATTGGTTTCAACACGTGACAGAGGGATACCAGTAGAGTTCCATACAGTAATTTGTTCGTTACAAAGCCTAAACTTACATTTTTATGAGTTATGTGCATTAAAGTGCTTACAGTGTCTTAGAAAAACACAGTAATAAAATAGCCCGATCATAAGTCTTTCTACATATATATTGATTTTTATTAAAGCGACACAAAACTCTCTGAATGAATGTAAACCAATTATAACAAATAAAACATTTTATTTGGACAAACGTATATTTTCACCCTATTATCTGACAGGCAGTCAATAATAACGGATACGAAAATTTGGCGAATTACTTCCAAAACCAGATGGACGTCCAACAAGTGTATACTGAAGTCAATTTTGCAATTGGATTACAGTTAGTTAGACACGCCATGTACGACAGTTGCAAGTAAATAAGTAGCGAGTGTTATACTGCCAGGTATGTGTAACACTGACTACTCTGAGGCAGCAGCCAATGAACAAACATCTGAGGCTCGAGTGTACGCAGGACTGTGGAGTCTAGCCAACAAGTCATAGAACTCTCTGAATTATTACTATCCCTATCAATAGGGATAGGAAAAAATTGCGAAATCATTTCAGGACAAGATAGATTCCAAACGCATGTACACAGAAGTCACCTTTGCACAATTGTATCAGAGTTTATTAGAAACACACTGGACGACTCCACTTCAAAAGTTGGGTAACACTGGAGCAACAGCCAATGAATGAACCACAAAAGTTGGACAATACAAAGGATTGTGGAGAACAGCATACAGGTCATTGAACTCGCGAAATCTTCCCATCCCTGCCTATCAATAGAGACCCGAAAATTTCGCGGTTCATTTATAGACAAGTTGGAATTCACACAGTTGTACGTTCATGTTACTTTTGTAATTGGTCGACGTGTTGTTGACACCTCCTGGAGATAAATGAGCCAATAACAAACCGCCCAACCACCTCCTCTCACTACCACAACAATCAACCAATAAACAGTTAGTTTTTGTATAAAATAAAAAATGACTGTGAAGTCTGCAAACCAGTTATTGAACTCGCAAATTTCTCAGTTCTCTACCCATGAATAATGAAAGTTGTAGAACACATAAATCTACCTTGAGCCATGTGGACATGTAGGACAGAGTTGGGTGTGAACAAAGAGAAATGGATGTCAGTAAATTATATACATCCCTCAAAGATTAGAAGAGCTACGGAAATCTCACCAAATTTTTATTCCTGAAAAATTTCAGCAAAATGTTAATATTACTTGTTTCTGCATCGAATGTGAGCACAGAAATGGGGACTAGAAAATTTCACGAACCCCTATGAGGACTAAGGTCAGGGTTTGTGACATTTCGTTAAAATATTTCAAAACAAGTTATGTTTCAAAACACATATCTGTCATGATAGGCTGAATTACATTTTGGCACGTGCTAACTTTCTGCACACAAATCACGTAGGAGCCGTGTCGATGTTGCCGAATTCTGAGTGGCCCGGACGAAAAGAAAACGCCTTCTCAAGCAGAGAGCAATCAATGGCAAAATACAAACTGCTCTTGGGTGGTTATGGTATTACACTCTATTGCATACTCATATTTCTAACGCGAAAAATCACGTGCTCTAACTATGGCCAATTCGTAGTTTCTTCACACTTTTTGAATCAAACCTTTGAAATTCACACCATATACGTCGTGTTTGGTTGTTTCCTATTTATGTTATGTATCGCAAGCGTTCTTCACTTCTGGCAATACATAAGTACCTTACTTGTGGTGAAACTGGAATTTTACATATATTGTTTTTATAAAATATATTGTTTGATTTATAATTGATATGAATATAAACAGTGAAATATTATTACACAGAGTGCACATGAATGCGGTGCGTTGTTCCTTCAGTGAAATGTTGTGTACTCGGATAAACTGTGTTGGCATGAGGTGGAGGAATATCCTTGAAGTATAACTTAAGCAGCACTTCAGACAAGGAAGAAGTATCCCTGAGCGAGCTATAACTACACTGTTAAAGAATTTCTGATCAACTTTCTAAACTGAAATGGAAGTTTTTAACCTATACAGTGTCTAGGAATAGTACTCCGCGCCAGGTTGAAAATATGGGAAAGTTTAGCATTGCTGCCATACAACGTTGTTGATTTCCCTACGAATTTGACTCTTTCATGAGCAGCTGTAGGAACGATATCATGCGTGTATGGGAAAATATTTTACCATTCGCGCTTCGCCACTGTGCGTACACACTGATATGGTAAATTTAAAAATAATCTCTTAGAGCGTAGACTTGAAACACACACATATTTGAATTACTTGTACAATTATCTCGCAGTTAATTAGACACGCGACAGACAAGTCATAGGCCAATAGAAAACCTGCACGGAAACAGTCACCGAATCCTGCGCTAATTCGTCGAGGATTAAACGTGCTACTCATTAAGGCGTCAGCCAATGAATTAACAGCTGAGTCTTTAGCATAAAGAGCATTTCGGAATCTAACCTACACGTGAGTGAACTCGCGAAATTGTCTGGCCTCTACCCATCGTAGTTTCGTTTCGGAATGTCACAAACAAAATCCCATAGTTTATGCGACCTTATTAAATGAGTGAGAAACCTAACATATATTACATAAAGGCCCTTTATGTAATACTGTATTAGCGGTACTTGCATAATATTATGGCCTATATTTTACCATGCATTTTTAATTAATGTGGCCTGGTTAAAACTGAAATAATTATATGATGTAAAAAAATTAATAAAATATGTAATTCACGAAAGTTTCTTTATATATATATATATTTCTTTATTTATATAATATTATATATATACAGACACACATTATTTTTGCCAGGAAATAAAAAAGTATTATAACTTTCTAAAATCTTATATATTTTTGAAGGAACTATTATACAAGTGTACGGTAAAAATAGCAGCAAAGAAGTTTGTAATCACGCATGTAAGTAATTGTTATTTTATCAGTTGTACAAGACTAACAATAATATATGGCGGATATGGCCGGTGCATCGTTGGTTTTTCTGCTCGTTATTACTTACGTGCCGTTCACTAGCGGATTGAGGTAAACAGTATCAACACATGACTAGTCAGAGTAGTTGGGGGCCAGTGATTGATAATTGCTTGGCGGCTCGCCGATAATGGTATTTGCAAGTCTGGTGCGCATGCCCAGTACCGCCAGGGCGCAAATAAGTAGGAGCGTACAAACCAACAGAACTGATTTCCCAGTAGTCCACTGTGTAGACGACTCACTATTAGCTTGTTGGGACCGCGGTGGTCTAGTCGTTAGACTACTCGCCTTCCATCAAGGCGAACCGGGTTCGATTCCCGGAGAGGTCGCCCCCGGAATTTCACATGCGGGAATCGTGCCGGACGGTGTCGCTGGTAGGCGGGTTTCATCGGGGATCTCCCTTATCACTCGCCCTTGTGTTCCGGCGCTACTTCATGCCTCGCTTCAACCTCATCGAAACTCAAGACATCGTTGTTAAGAGCGGCCCAAATCTCTTCACTCGTCGCCCACTCACCAGGTTGTTGTACCTACCAATGCACAGGCCCAGGCCTCGAGCATTCTCAGCTCAAATTTTGTAATTAGCACTCTGAGGTCCGTACCTACTGATTTACAGACATTAATGACAAGGTAGAAGAGATTCGCCCGTAGAGTAAAATTAAAAGAGAAAATAATCTTCGATCATCACTGTGGTGGGGGGGGGGGGGGGGGGGGGGTTACCGAAACTACGAGTCACTACACGCGATATACAGACCAAATCAATAACATTGCTCTTTAGTACCGCGCTGTTAAATACCACACTGTACGTCTAACGATTTTTTTTTACATTTAATATGCACACGCAGTGCAGCTCTCGCCCAACGGCTCTCGGCCACTGTCACTACTGAACTAGACAACCCAACCCCTTTGTGCAGAGGCGATAGACTCTCCCAACTCACTCGACGCGTTTTGGACCACTGCGCATTAGTTTCTCACTATACCCGTGAGTCCTGTACGTCTGCGTATTGCCATTCACTACCCTCCTGTTAGACTACAACACACCGGTTACGATACTATACTGTGCACCGTTCATTACTAGATGGATGTCAGCCACAATATAACGTCTAATTGATAGCATCTGAAGCAAATTATTTCTTTCCGTGTGTCGCTGAGAGCAGCCGATTTTCTCGTAAGGAGTTTCTGTCTAGATGTTTTACAAAGCATTCCAGCACAAATCCGCTTTCACGATAGCGTGGTTTCAAATGTTACGTGACTCAGCTGCCTGCTACGAATCCCAGTCGCGTTACTGTAATAACCTAATTATGGGTAACCAGCCAAACATCAAGGCGTATTCTTACAAAGACGCGCGACCAAGCACCAGAGTGAAACCGCGTATACCTAAGTAGGATCTTGAAGTCTTCCCTGCATGGAACTCTTTCCGCGAAAATCCGGCGTATTTTTGTACGGGCAAAAATAAATCGCTAACTCAGCAACTTGAACGCTAGACTTCATAGTCCTATATCGAGTATCGTCTCTTTGGATATTCCTATACGCAATAGTTTTATTTTGCGTATATACGAGTTTGCTAGAATTCATCGTAATGTACATATGCCAGACAGTTCTCTTTCGCTATGGGATATCGTGTCTAAATGAACTAACCTTCCTATTTCATTGAGACAACCATAAAACAGAACGTTTGTGATTGGTCTGCAAATATATTAACCGAGTCAAGATCTCGATGTTCAAATCACGAAATGATAAACTAGTTAGAGTGTTATCGAAGATATGTTGGCTCAAAAAAGATATGTTGGCTCAAAAATTTTTCGCAGCTTTGCAGTGTCTGTATCCATTGTCTGTTACCTCAGTGAGTAGTGTGCTTCACCGCAGATCATGTAACACGGGATTCGGTTCTTGCTTTCATATTAGTGTGCTGTCGACTCCGGGCAGTCCAGTTCGTCTCTTAATCATTGTAATCCTATAGTAAATAAAACATTTAATTGCACAAGATATGTCTGATGTTTCAGTTGTCCTGAAATTTATTTGTAATATTTTCTTGGCCCCACTTATGTACAATAATTTACAGTCCAGTGTATTAATTTGAGTAATTTGCAGTTAAATATCTGCCTACGTAATAATAGCTCACCAGAGTGTTCAATAAATGCTAACTTCGTATTATTATAGAAAGCTCTATATATCAACATAGTAGATAAGTACACAGAGGCTAAATGACATGGCGGTTCTCCTGATGAGGGCGTTGTCTGCCCGAGGCCCTGGAAAGATACCTCGTGTCTGGTTGGCTATTGCATGCCGCGGAAGATTCTCTATTGGCCGAGCTGCCGGCTGACGAGCAGATTACCAGGCGCTGATTGGTGAGCGGCGATCCAACGTTTTGATGACCAATAACGCCATTTTGGTGGCGTATACCGCTGGAGTTCCAGGCAGGAATAAGTAACTGTTTCACCTGCTCTATATTCCAAATGAAGCCTATCGTGTGGGCAGGGATGAGAAAATTTCGCGAGTTCAAAGGCCTGTAAGGCTAGACTCCACAGTCCCGTGTACACTGGAGCCTCAAGGATATTTTCATTGGCTGCTGCCTCAGAGAGTAGTCAGTGATAACTCACCACCTGTCAGTATGAGATTCGTTACTTATTTCCTTGGCAGTGTGCTGTTGGCTCAGAGACGCACGGGGCGTCTCTAATAAACTGTGATTCAATTGCAGAGATGACTTCACTGTATGCGTGCTTAACGTCTATCCGGTCCCGAAATGAATGCGCGAAATTTTCCTATCCCTAGATATAAGCAACACTGAAAAATCTACGGACCAGAAGAATTCGCGAATTCATTTTGGGACAAGCTAGAATTCAAAACAGGTATGTTTATATAACTTCGGCCATTGGACCACACGGTGTTTGACAACTCCTGAAAAACGCTGGCCCAATCGTCGCCTTCCACTGTGATAGCAGACAATCAATGTGCAGTTGACATTTGCATATTTGTAGTACATCAGACTGTACAGTCTAACCTGCAGGGTCGTAGAAATCGCGAATTTTTCAGGTCTCTATAAATATGTAAGGAACGAAGCATGAAACAAGACGGCGTACATTGTACTTCATGTTGCACAGGGGAAAAGAGAAAGAAAAATAGGGCACGGGGAAGGAGAAAGAGCGGGAAGGAAGGAAGGGGTTGCGAGCTAAGCAAGGCGATGAGTGGGTGTGTTCGGGTCGCGGTCATTTATCACGGCGGCGCTGCGCGGCGCCGAGCGAGCGTCATAGATGAACACAAGAAGCAGTTGCCAAGTCGTCTGGGCGTGTGCGACGAGCACATAGCACCGTCCACGGGACCAGCTCAGGGACTGACGTGGCTCTCCTCTCGCGAAATGCGGCCATCCCGCCGCACGACCGCTTGTTCACGGTGAAATGAGCACTTTCGGAAGTCATGCTTAACATCTACTTGCATACGCGTTGTGTAGTCTTCCGCCTTATGTAAAATCTACATCGCCATGAGCCTCACCACTTTATTCATCCGTCTATCAGGCGAAACTGAAAATATTAAAAAAGTAAATATTTTACAAATCTGGTAATTTTTACACTCCAGTGCATTAAAAAACCGAAAGTGAAAAAATAATTATTTGAGTTATCACAAATTGACATCTAACACTTTTTATTCGACGTTAAGATATGGAACTACTTTCAATCCATCTACACCAATTTTACTGGGCGAATGTCACTCAATGCGCCCGTTATAATATGTGCATGCAGGGGCAGTGGAATTTTTCTAAAGTTAATTTCAAAAGTGCTCACTTTATCGTGAACAGCCTTTACTTTCAATGGCGAATGGTTTTGGCCGTGCGCCACCGCAGAGTCACGGGCGAGGTTAAAACATGGAGAGGAAATGATGTGACGGTTCCTTTGGTGTGGACGTACCCATTCTCTGATTGGCTGAGTGAGGCTCTGGAAACCTGCCTTGCGTCTGACTGATTGCAACGGGCTGCGGAAAGGTCACTATTGGCTGCCGTCTGGCGAGTCAGGCTGTGTCCGAATTCACCTGAAGTACATACTTGTTTGTACCTGTCTACGGAAGTGACGTCAGAGTGCTGACCTAATTGCAAGTAAAGTATGCAATTATACAAGTAAACGAAGTTGTATACTTCTCGCATACTTGCGGAACATGTGCCGCCATTTTGAGATGCATTTTGTAGGTTACAATTTATTCCGACATAATTATTTTGTTTAGAGTTTAGTAGGGCAACCTTGCTACTTCGTAGACATAGAATTATGAACTGAGTGAATTGTTATCACAAGTTTCAACTTAAAGAAAGTCTAAGCGATAAATTCGTATTAGGCTTATGTTCCTAACCTATAGAAGCTAAGATAAAGAAAAGCAACACAATCTGCACTTACATACAATAACGCAAGACATTAAATGTTATAGTAAATCAAATTGAAATATTATTTAACACTTTATTTAACCCACAAAATCTTCGGAAATTATCGAAATCCTCGTCGGAACACACACACACACACACACACACGCACACACACACACACACACACACACACACATTATATATATATATATATATAAAGCTGTTAACTGGCTAAATAACTGGTACCGAAGCCAACAAGACTGCCTGTCCGAATTCATCATGAAGTTTGGGGCCAAGGGTAAGTGAAGTATGCAAGGGTATAAGTAAGCAAGTATATACCTGAATTTGGCCACGGCCTAAGTTACCAGGCGCTGACGTTGTCTTGAGCGCCGATGATAATGAAGCGAGGCTTGAATGGAGCAGCGCCGAAATGCAAGGGCAGTGGGAAACGGGAGATCCCTCGTGTACATCGTCCGGCACGATTCCCACATGCGAAACATCGGGGGTTATCGCGCCGGGAATCGAACCCGGTTGATGTAGGCGGGAGGCGGGCAGTCTTACCACTGTACAACCGAGGCTCCCATTTTTCTGGCTTGTGTGACTGGAGCTCGCGGCATACGCTCTAAACCCTTTTGCCAAGAAAATCCTTTCTAAAACTACACAGAGTATTATTTTTAATCTGCAAAACATTTATTTGTAATATTAAAAATGATAGCCTTGTATTACAACTGTCATAATTAAGAAGTGTACTGTACACACGTAAAAATATATTTTTCTTCTAGAAAACAAATAACAATAAATTAATAACAGAGAATAACTAAAAAAAAATTATATTTAAAAATACAATTTACGACAAAAAAATTATACGTTGCATGCATGGGGACTACAAACCACACCCCTTATATTATTAACCGGCACCCTTAACCATAAGACCTACTTTACTCACGAACTTAACATTATTTTTACAGTAAATATAGTTGCAAGTAACTACAAAATATTAATGAAGTTATTTGGCTTTGAAGAATAGGTAAAATTATTTTAATTTAATAGTTCTGTTGTTGAGTTAAGAGATCTGGACTGCGCTTATCAACGAGGTATTGAAAGCCGATTTAAGAGTTCTGTGTAGCTAAGAAAAAATAACAATTCATGAATAACACGGTCCCGTTGTATTTAAATTGTCGTTTCATTATGATTATTTGAGTTGTTTTAAGTGCTTTACGTTGTTCAAATTTGCAATACGTTTCTTTTTGCACTCAGCTACACTTTACTTCGCCCATAGTTTTTGTACAAACAGCTAGCTATACATGGTTTTACGTTGTTGAGTGTCTGCCATTATGCTGAAGCTCGTGGAAACGGGCCAGTATAGAGCAAACAATTATTGAGTTGTAGTACAAACACGGCCCTTGTAGTTTTACAAAGGACTAGTTTCACAAGAGAAAACGTTGTACTGTTACAAGCACTTGTGAAATTGCAAAGAATTTCTCAACGAAAATTGCAATATATTTTACAGTGTAAGTAACGGTTTTGCTTTCGTATTCTCATGCATTCTATGGCAAAGCTCTGTCGTTTTCAATTTGGAGGTGGAAACCCTGATTAACTTTTGCAGATTTGAATGCTGTCCGTATTTTACTGCTAGCAAATTTTTTTTTTCCCCGAATTCAGACACCAGCCATTTGAAACTAGTTGTGCAGCTGACGTCACACCACTTCTTAAATTAGTTCCTCACAGCTTTCTCGTTAGTGGTCGCAGTAGGCACAGTTTCATCCAGTCCCACGGTAGCTATATGTTCCTGCTGCGTGCACTCAGACAGAACAGCAATGAGCAATCAAAAGGAAAAGCAACTAACACAAGTAAAAAAGTGCAAGAGTTGAACCATTTTTCTTTAGAAAAATCAGTTTTTATGGGTGATCTTATGTTAACGCCCAAGTAAAAATGCGAAATGTTCGGGAACGTTCTTTACCATAGCATTCTATCCACAATTTCGCTTTCAGACACTTATTTTATATTTCATTTTACGGCGAATACCCTACAGGAATCCACGTTACAGTTAAGGCTTTAATAAGAAACTCTTTCCGAAAAATTAAAGGTCGCTACAGCAAACACATTTGCTGGATAAAGATATATATATATATATATATATATATATATATATATATATATATATATATATATATATATATAGAATATAAATAGAAATACAGAACAACTTCACCCCCCCCCCCACACCCGATCGAGGAGTGGACAGGCCCATCTAACAGAGTATGTCTGTACTTTTATCCATTCATTTATTAAAACTTAAATTTAATAAATGTTTCGAGCAAAAAACAGATGGAAATGCCAGACGCCGCCGATTGGTTGTTGGTCACATGATTAGCAAAGGAATGGCAGATGAGCAGGGTGACTCATTGTAATACCCATTTTCATCGAAAAAAAAAAAAAAACCTTGAAGCCATTCCAGTCCTACGTAAGTACGTGTTTTGTATCACGGATAGCATGCACGAAATGGTACCAGCAACCCAGGCGCTCATGATGCAGGTTTTGGAAACCAGCCAAATTATTCAGAGTGGGAGGCAGAGCTGCCACCCTTTCTGAAAGGATTAAAAGGAAGGAATCTTTTCCGATCTCATTCTGCATCGTGTTGGCCTTGATACGTACAGACACTTCGTTCTCTTGCCAAGTGGTACAGGGAGAATTTTTAGTACGATGGAAGCAAATGTAAGCGTTTACCCTTTTATTAACTAAATAGTTTAAGCATTTCGTTTTGAACACAAGTCCTGGTCAACTTCTTTTGAGACAGTATCTGAAGATATCTTCAGTAGAGACAACCAATTTTGGCGAAAATGGTTCCTGCCTCTCTGTATTTCAAAGCAATTTGTTTGACAAACACTTTTGCGATAGCTTTTTGTTTCAAACGCCACTCGTCTTTAAGTGCCTTGCTAGCGATTCACAAACTTTCGGTAACGGAGTAATCTAATTCTGATTAGCCAAGTCATATACCATAGGCCTAATATCTCCCCACAAAGGTATGACGTCAATAAGAAGTTTTGTCCATAGTCATCAGCCATTCACTGAATAGGCGTGCCAAACCTTACTCTATTAGTTTACCCATAAATAGAGACCTGAGAAATTCATGAGTTCAATGACCTGTATGCTAGACTTCACAGTTTTATATACTCTCATACAGATATCAGCTGTTTATTGGTTGATTGTTGTGGTATCAAAAGGCGGTGGTTGGGCGCACAATTTGTTGCATGTTTGTAATTATCTCACAGATCTCCAGGAGGTGTGAAACAACACGTCGACCAATTACAAAAGTAACATGAACGTATATGTGTATGGATTATAACTTGTCTAGAAATAAGCCCGATAAATTATCGGGTCTCTACCCATAAATAGGGACTGGAAAATTTTGCGAATTAATTTTAGAACAAGCTAGACTTCAAACAGATGTATGTTTCCTTTATGTTTGCGGTTAGAACGCAGTTTATTAGACACGCCCAGGTGAACTCTGAGCCGATAACAGACCTGCAAAGAAACAAACATTAAATCCCGTGCTACCTGGTCTGAGGTAAAACTGGCCCCACACTGGGGCAGCTGAGGCTCAAAAATATATATGACAGTGGAGTCTAGCCTACAGGTCATTCAAAACGAGAAATTTCCCTGTCCCTAGTCATAAAGAAAAAAATGTTTTTGTCACGCAAGCGCACTTCTTGCGGAACACGTCTGTGAAAGTGGGGTGGAAAGATTTGGACGGTTCTTTACATGGAGGTGTTGAGAACCGATGAGGTTGAAGTGAGGTGAGTATGGAGCAGCGCCGGAATGAAAGGGCAGAGGAAACGGGAGATCCTCAGGAAAACCTGCCTACATGCAGCACGATTCCCACAAGAGAAAATCTGGAGTGACCCCGCCAGGAATCGAACCCGACACGTCTGTGATCGTGGAAATGGGGAGTGAGTGATGTAATACTTTCAGTTATGGTGGTCTATACAAACTGTACTTTGCACACGATATGGTTCTAATGATTTGCATTGCACACGGCGTAAAACTACATTATAGTTTTACACTTGGCGGGAGACATCATGCGTTATATATACTGCACTTTATCTTCGCATAAACAGCTGCTGCCTGTAACATAAAAAAAACAAGCTCATTTGTATTGGTAAGGACATACAGTATGAATAAATTTTACTGATACTGGTACGGTTCCAGGCAAAAATTTACTTCTTCAATTACTAAAATGAATTTTTATGTAGGCATATGCCTGAAACAATTAAAGGATAATACGTGGTCGTTATTTCCAAAGTACCAGGCCAGTGTGGTAGGGACAGAAGAGCTGATAGTATAAGCCCATCTTTTAGCATGACACCTTATTTTTATTGTTAGCAGGAAAATTAGCAAATATTTTCTATGAGAAGGTAGGCTTTAGAAGCTAGTCTGTTTTCATCAGGTTTATTTTTAATTTATTTTTGGCATGTCCTTAAAGGTTCAGACACAATTACCCACACAAACAAAAAGAAATGTATCAAAATCTCTGGTAACCCAGCCGAATGTAAAATGGTTTCACACTGCGTTGTCAGACTAACCGCCTCCCACCTAGGCGAAACGGGTTCGATTCCCGGCGGGGGTTGCTCGGTTTTTCACATGTGGCGATCGTGCTGGACGATGCCGCTGGTCGGATGGTTCTCTCGGGGGGGGGGGGGGGGGGGGGGCTCTGATTTTCCCCGTCCTAGCATCCCGGCGCTGCTCCATCGTCACCTTACTTCATCTCAATCGGCTCGCAATACCTCGACGTTAAGAGCCATCCAAATCTCCCCCTACACTCTCCACTCTCATGACCACCGGCACTTAAACACAGTGTTAGTGCCCAAGCAAATGGAGTCCAGCAACACGTTCTGTGTCACGCCAGGCAATGTCAAATTCTTACTACATGTGCCTGTTTATTTTAACTTCTTTCATTAAAAGTTTTCAAATGATCATGGTTTTCCCTTCTTCATAGAAAGCTTTAATTTTATTAAACATTTATTAAACTATAATCTTGCGAGTAGCTGTATTTGTGTCAGTAACGTTTGCTAAAATGAAAGAAAAAACAATTATTGTGATCTGTGTTAACAGTAGCTAGCTGCTAGTAAAGAACATAAGGAGTGATCTAAAATATATGATCCTGTAGCAACGAAGGTTATCTATTTACTGACGTTTTCCTGCTGTAGTTTATGCCATTAAGCCACTTAAATTACAGCGTCTTCTACATGAAACACCGTGGCCAACTTCATCATTCCAGTAGGCATTGGCACTTTCGGTTAAGAAAATAGACAACGACCCATTTTTATCTGCAAAATTTACCACTTACATTTGTAATTTTCATTTCGCTCTTTGTCAACATTTAAGCTTAGAAATACGAAGTACGCACTAATTACTACATTTTGCCATATTTGTTTTGATGTTATCACGAAAAGAAACATCACAATAAGAAATTTTCTCACAAAGCCGCTGAAATATTCATAAGATACGTATTCTTCATAGCACAATTATTTAGTAATAAATTTCACGTTTGAATATTTTATTTTCCTGCCGTAATATGCTAATCAATGTATGAAATATGTTTTATGCGGCGATTCGGTACATTTAGAGGCACCTGTTTTTTGCGAAAAGATTTGAGGACAAGTTTGTGTTCCAAAACAGTTGAGTTCAGAACCACTTTGGTGATTGGATCATTTGATTCATTGCGTGTCTTATCTGTCGGCTCACGAATCACCGACTGTCAGTATCGGAGCAACTGAATCCTGATTGGCTTACTCATGTAACATACTCTCTTCACACAAAGACCAACGTCCAATAACCAAAGGAAGACTGGAAGTGTGCACACGGGTAGTGAAGTCTAGCCTCCGCATAAGTATTTTCGCGAAAATAGACAGACCTGGGTGTATTTCGTCCCGCTCAGTCCCCATGTTCATGACCAGGTTCATGTTGCTGCGTGAACTATATATATGATTGACGCTACAATCAATGATAAATCAGTGGTCGGTGTTTTTATTGGTTGAAGTTTCTGCGCCTATCGTTTATGAATGATCATTGTTAGCATAATAAACACGGGGTGTAGGTCGTACACTGTTCCGAGAAGCACGCCCGACACAAGTACAGCTCACGTAAAAAAAATTAAGCGATTGCGACACTTGATCCCGTAAATTAATTCGGGATTGAACGGGTTAAGAAATTATTCGTTTCTAACTTTTTAAATTTAATGTTATAATATTTATAATCCATTCACGGTTACTTCACACTGCTAAAGTTCTACTTCTGTGATATTACTCCGCCTCATATGCAAACTAAGCTGAACTAAATCTATAAAAATTACACTAAAGGACGAATTCGTGGGCAATAAGTTGTAATGATAGTTCGCATGATAACTATTTCTTACTAGGAGCTACCAAATCATGTTTTCTCACTCTTTCCCTTCGTATTTATTACAAATGAATGATTAAAATTTATAAATAATTAAAGAGAAAACTTTTATTTAAGGAAAAATAAGATAATTCATGTTAATAGAGGTTGCGATGAACTGCATATTTTGCAAATAACTAAAAACGCCATACAAGGAGTGAGTTTTTAAATGTTTGATTCAAAAAGTGTGAAGGAACCGTGAATAGACTATATCTGCTATAGACTGTTCGCGGTTAACTGAGAACTTTTCGAAGCCTGCTTAGGAACTTCTTTTATCCTCTATTTGTATAATTCCGCCCATTTTTAAAATTAGCTTTGCCGTAGGCCTAATGACTTTATTCGTGCGCCAGTCAAGAGAAAAAGTGAATGTGTTGGAAATTAAAACGTTTTAAAGGCTGTTCACGATAAAGAGAGCACTTTAGAAATTAACCTTAGAAAAATGTCACTGCCCCTACATGCGTATATTTTATGGGTGGACTGAGAGATATTCTCCCAGTAAAGTTGGTAACTTTTGATGGAAAGTATTTCCATATCTTAACGTCAAATAAAAACAGTTCCGTTGCCATTTACGATAACTTAAAATTAATTATTCCACTTACGTTTTTTTTTATTTCACCGAAATGTAAAATATGTAGAAGATTTTTATAGCATTTACTTTCTTAATAATTTCACAGTTTCATTTGACAGGCGCATGAATAAAGTGATGAGGTACATATTAATGTTAATTTTAATAAGGTGAAGGAATACACAACGTGTATGAAAGTAGATCTTAAGCAGGGTTTTCAAAAGTGCTTATTTTACCGTGAACAGTCTATACCTACTAATATGTCGTTTTGTACTCAAATGCATATATGGCAAAAAATAACAAACTTGATTTGCCATAAATTTAAACATTATTTTTATCAATTCGCTGCGAACTCAATTGCGAGCCAGCAAGACCGTGTGTACGGAATAATCTATGCAGTTAACGGCCAGTACATTTTTCTAAACTTGATATAAAAAGTGCTCTGTGGACAGCCTATATCAACGAAGTCGTGTCGTACAATAAACAGCGGCACTGCATGTGGAACATGTGAAGCTCGCTATGTTCCAAAGCAGGTGTGAAATAAAGAAAACGAGATTCGTAGCAGTGGAAACTCGGCCGGAATGAGTTCAGTAAAGAAAAGTTGGAATGGCTGCGTGGTAGATTTCTGTAAACGATAGTATGTTCGTTTCGAATGAATCTCTTATCAAAAAAAATCCTCTCGCTAAATAGCACGGGTTGGCGGAAAGTGTACATTTAAACTAGGAGGAACTGAAGATCGTGTCGGACGACGAAAGAATCGGAATGAGTTATCGTATTCTTTAGACGCCTATTATTATTTTTTTAAATCTGAATTTAATCGCTAGGGAACATGATTTTGCCGAAAAAGACCTTTACGCAGGAGAAATTTCAATATACTACGTGCGAACCTACAGTATCTCCTTTCGTTATTGGACACATGTCTTTGTGAGAAGGACTTTTTTTTATTTGACCGGACCAGTCAGAGTTAGATTTCTGCGGTCACGAACGTCTGTGATTCGCTGGTAGGGGCCTAAGACGAGTAGCAGAAAAAAAAAACATCCAATTTCGAATGTGCATATGAGACGAACTGTTTTGCAAACCAACTTAAACAGGAACTATTATCGCCAAAATCAGGTTTATCTCAACGATGGCCGAAGCGCTGTGAAGAGATTAAACTTCCAATATCTGAAGTCAGATATTAATACGTTACCTTAAAATTATTCTCGAATATTTATTGTAGCAATACATGTTATTGCAGTTCCTCGTTCCCGCCCTTTTTTCCCGGGCCACACTTGCCTTGCATATTCGACTATACCAAATCAAGAAACTTGATTTTGGTTTCGAGACGGGACGTAATGAGTGGTGAACTGGTTAGGTCGCAGAATTTACTAGAGCTTGCATTCTTACTTGCAAACTCAAACTACGTTAAAGTTAAGCTTACCGGCTGATCGAATATCGAGATGAAATCTCTGCAGCGGGAGACGACCTATGACATTTCCGAGTCAGCGGGGAAAAGTGGGGCGACGGAAGGTGGGAGGAAGGGGTGAGAAAATTCCTCCATCCCGTCCCAGTGGTGCGTAGGCACCCAGCCGCTCACCAGATTCCCACCCCCTCTAGTTCCCCTACTCCACCCCCGCGAACAATCACACGGCATCGTCTGCGCGCGCAAATGTTCTCGCCTAGCCACGCCCTTTCAGTCGTGACGTCTGCGCGCCACGCCACGCAAAAACGCCTAGGATTACTTAGCCCCTCCTATCCCCGCTATGTTCTGGTTTACTCGTGGCATGGAGAACTTTACAGTCAACACGCTGCAAAGCAAAACCCGAGAGCTACCAGGGGGGAAACTTCAGCGTGTACATAGAACTACAGAAGCACATGGGGTGGCGTGGCGTATCACCTCAGATCCCATCAGCCACAACTCCCCATCTTATCCACCACTACCACTACAACACTACGAGCAACGGGATAGGAAGGAACGGGAGGCTAATACTCCAATCGTTCACAAAAAAACAACAGAGTAATGGATATTTGACTATATTTGTTTCCAGGGTAGGTGATATACTGCTACACAAATAAATAATATCACTTACGTTTTGAGACATAACTGTGCAATTGAAACTCTCCACCCAAAATATATAAATAATTACAATACAATGAATAATACTACAATTCCCTTAGATATTGTACCGTTCCTCATACAATCGTTTCACTACACTTTACTTTTGACCTCTTAAAAAGCACCATAAAAAGGCACACGAATACTTTAATCCTAAACGAAAGTCTCTACGCGAGGTGATTGCCTTATAGTATGCTTCTATTCAAAGTGCATGCCCTCCTCACGCCCACACAAAACTCCACACACAGCCTCCGTCCTCTGATACCAAAGAGACGACAATACTCTCCTCGCCAGAACACCTGAAAGTGTTGGTAGTGCTCATGAGATGTTCACTTGACTCAATCACTCCAGAGTCAGAAGCCGAGGATATTCACCTCACCATACCCCCTAGAGAGTAGGAAACTATTCTCCTCCATGCCACACGTGGCCAGAACATAGCCCGGGGAGTTCTCCCCGCCGAACACTTTTCGATGTCGCCAGTGATTTGTCTGATCTCACTCACGCTCGCAGTCCTCAAATCAACTCTCATATACACGTTCGTTGCGGCTTCCAGAATCCCCGTTTCAGTACTACTTACCCGGACATCTATCTTCCCCACTCGTGCTCTGGGAGTTCCTTCCCTTTACACGAGCACGTGTATATTTCTTCATAAATAGCACTTATCCCTGTATTTCCACGAATGCAAAACTCCCATTTAGCACGGTTGACCCAAAGGTAGGGTTGCGTGTTAATAAATCCTCGGTGTGATTCTAATTCCCAAACACCAGCCCAAGAAAAACAAATTCTCACGAAGAGTATCAACGCTGCTGTAAAGCGTAGCCTCTTCCCCTGGTCATTTCCTCTCGCAGTCCCCCCACCGATGTCTCTCGGGCGCAGTAACTCCAGGCTCATGCTGGCTGGCATTGTCTCCGGCGACGAGTATATCTTGAGGCCAGTAGCGCACTCGACTAAATACTCGTCGGCTCTCCCTACCCGCCATCCCCACGTCGGGCGAGGAGCCTCGAGAATACTCTGCATACAATGACATCACATAACATCATTCAGCGTGAATCTCAATCAAGTACCGATATGACATAAGGAAAAGCCAATCATAAAATAACTTAATGGGGCCGCCTACTAGGCGCTTGGAATGTGTTGCAGTGTGTTAGGAAATCGGTTCTTTTTTTTTTTGGCGAAGCTATTACACGTGCGCTCAATGCGCTAATTTAGGAAAAGAAAACAAACTTCAGGCGATGACGGAATGTCTCTTTCAAGACACTACGCATGTTAGAATCACTATATTTCAAGCCCTCCAACATAGCTAAAAATAGCCTTTTCAGGCTGCCATATGCCAAATTGTACTGACTGGATCTACGTGAAACTCTGGTATAATATTGCATTGAAATTTGCATCAGACTTTCCATCAGTAAAATAATATGGCCACCCCTGAAGGTCCCATTGAAGAACGGCTCGAAAAAAATCTTGCGCGCTAGTTTAGTGCTTCGCGCATAGTGGCGACGCTGCACTTGATGGGCGTACCAGTGTCGCCCTTAGCGTTTGCTCGCTCCTGTACCATGTCGCGTCAGGTAGGAGGCGCCCATAACCATGGACGGTTCTTAACAACGAAAGCGAAACTCCTAGCACAAGCAATGCACGCAGCAGCCACGTTTGCCAAACGGGAGCAGGAGCAGGCGAACTGCCAGGTCGTCGTGTGTGTCTATTTTTCAGAGCGAGAACAAAGCAAATTAATCAAATCCAACGCTTGCCCAGTCGCAAGCTGGAAAGTAAGAAACATGTATCCAACACTGATATGTTACAGAAATAATATCATGTCGACATCTGGGATGCTGACATGTGGAAACAGAAAGAAACGTAAACAAGATTAGACGAAGGGTAGTACGTCACAGACTAATCGCCTCCCACCTAGGACGACCGGGTTCGATTCCCGATGTGGTCACGCTCGGATTTTCACATATGAGAATCTTGCCGGATGATGCCGCTGGTCGGCGGGTTTACTCCGGGGTCTCCCGTTTCACTTGCCCCTTCATTCTGACGCTACTCAGCATTCTCCTCGCTCCACACTCGTCGACTCTATAGACCTTGATGTTAAGAGCCGCTCAAATATCTTCACTCTTCATTCCACCAGAACATGCTAGTAAAAGTGGCCCTAACAGGCCAGCAATATGACTAATCTGCACCTGGAGAATAATTTAACACACGGACAGAGTAGATAAGTACACATAAATGAAATTGCGTGGTGGTTCCTTTGATGTGGCCGTACCCGTTTCCTTATTGGCTGCGCGAGGCTCTGGCAACGGGCCTCGCGTTTCAGTGGATATTGAATGCTGCGAAATGTTCCCTACTGGCTGGGCTGCTGGCTGGCGAGTAGTTTATCAGGCGCCGATTGACGAACAGCTCACCGACATTTTGCTAGCCAGTTAAGCCATTTTGCTGGCGTGTGTGGTAGAAATTCGCAGCGTGAATGAATGTTTCACCCCTGTAAAGACTGTTCACGATAAAGTTAGAACTTTAGAAATGAACCTTAGAAAATAGTCACTGACCATGCATACCTGTATTTTAATGGGCGCGCTGAGTGACATTTGCCCAGTAAAGGTAGAGATGGACGTAAAGTAATTCCATATCTTAATGTCGAATACCAAGTGTTAGGTAACAATTAGTGATGACTGAAAATTATTTCTTTCGAGTTCTGTTTTTTTTTTTTTAATATATCGAAGTGTAAAAATGATCAGATACGTTCTTAATGATTTCACAGTTCCATTTGACCGACTCTTGAATAAAGTGATGAGGCCTATGGCAATGTTAATTTTACATAGGGCGGAGGAATCCACGACGGGCCGTGAAAAGTGTATATTGTCACGTATTATGTGGCAAATACTCACAGCACAATGTTAACAACCAAAATATTGTTGAAATTATTCTCACGAAGTACACAGTCTCGCTCTTGGAAAGAATTTTGTAATTCCAAAATCACTCACTTGAAGTACCGCAACAATCAATTGTGTTTTTGCTACTTCTTACGATTTTATTTTATTATATAGTAGCAAAATCCAACTTGATTGCCATATCTGTACTAACTCAGTCCTCGTTCCTATAACCATATTATTTTCCTCTCGTGTGCTGCCGTAGGCTATATCATAAGATTCCTCCACTTGGTATGAATTCGCCATTATTTATTTATTTTTTTAAATTTATTCCGTACAGGTATAACTTCAAAAATATTTTATTTTTAAATGATCAAATATTTTGCGATTTTTTGAAGAAAATAACTGCTGTATGCGATACAAGAATAAAAATACATTACATTTTACACATTTCAAGTACTATTACTGCAGGAAAAATCTGTTTATTCGTGTTGCCCATAATTGTCAACTTAACATGCTGACAGTAAATAATCAAACATAAGAAACTTACCCTAACCAATCCTATGTTGCACGCGACAGTTACTTATGAACGGTGCTGTGCACAGTAAGGAAGTATATTCAGTGATTTCTTTGCGAGTTATCAGATGTGAGAAATCTCTTTTCTTCATATAATATTGCCAAAAATGCAATATTTGTTCATCGGTTGCAAGAATCGCACTTCACGCAAATACAGAATGTTTCTTAACATTTAAGTCTCACTCCGACGGTAGGCAGGGGATAATAAAACAATGGAAAATTGTATTTAAACATGTCACCTATTTGACGTTGTTTTCGAGTTAATGCCGCGTACTCGACATCTCTTGAGCTGTATATATTATTAGTTAAGCTTTGGGTGGGTTATTCCTTTTTATCCTTTGACAATAACAATTGATACAATGCGAGCCGTACGGGATAGTAGGATTCAAACAAGGAAACGGGAAATCCTGCGTATGTTACATGATCTCGCGGCATGTAATGCAGCAGCAGGAGAAAGGCGTCTCTATAAGGATCGTTTCTCTGATAGTCTTCTTCCAGACAAGAAGATATTCCAGAGAGTACTTGAATTACGAGATACAGGATCATAGAAAAATTAGTGTTGGACGTTGGCGAACCCGTATGTTCCACCTGTTAATACCGGAAAGATATGTTGCACATTGGAAGAATGAACGGAGACTGGCAGGAGTAGAGAACGCTGGACACGCGGAAGATTGGAGAGTTTCGCAAACAACAAGGACTTTGTTATGTTTAACGAATACAGTCACTTAATAATGACAATTTTCTTCCAAGTGCCATTCTTGTACTAGATTTCATTATGCGTGTCGGAAATCCGTCTTTTCTGTCCATCGTACTATTTTCCGATGGAGCTGGATTCACCAGATAAAGAATAGGCAGTGTTCGTAACACTCATGATTGGTCAGAAGAGAACGGACGACACCAACATCAACTTAGCGCCAGCCTATGGTCAGGGATACTTGGCAACATTCTGATCGGACCTGTTTTCTCATGGTGGGAGAGAAACAAGTGAACATTACTTAGATGTTTTCACAAGTCGAGTGAACTTTGGGAGTTAAGTCACTTTTGATAAGAGAATGGCGAAGGGATGTCCAAAGGAGTCAATTCTTGGACCACTCCTGGGGGACATTCTTTTCGACGCACTACTTCGGATCAACTTAGCACAAAGGATTGCATGAAACAGGACACAACTAGAAGTGGAAACAGAAGAGATCCAGAAACGTAGAAGGCTGGGGTGAAAAAGTGAAACAGAACTCGTCTGTAGAGAAGACGAATGAAGAACTAATGAAAGGGAACATTCAGAGACACCCCCCCCCCCCAAATAGGTACTTAAACATTAAATATTGTGCAAATATGTTTCATAAAGTCGTTTAATATCAAAGCTCAGCTTCAACTAATGTGTTCATACTGTTAACGAAGTATTTTCTTGGAAATCATACATTTATACTCCACCGAATTATGGATAAATTTATATTTTGAATTAATTACATTAGAAAAATTAAAATTAATCACGCTGAGTTTCCAAGAAATGTCTATAATCTGGTAGCGTCAAGAATGATTTTGAGATATTCAAAAATATATTACAACGTTACATAGAACAATTTATAAATTTGAAATAGCAGTGACTGTTAATTCAATTGTAGAAATTAATATCACCCGTTTGTTTGCTATTTCATTCATATCATTTTTGATGTCGTTAGACGTAATTATTAAGTATGCGATAAACAATGTATTTTTTTTTTTCCGTAGCTTGAAGGTGTGGACGCTGGGAGGTCGGCTTCCAGCTCCAGCATTCCAGCGCTGCGCCAGCTGGAAGCGCAGATGCGACGTGGGGTAGAGACAACCTTCACCTCGCTGTTGCCACGGTAACACGTGAACGCGCGACCGCCAGCTCCGCACGCGATCTCTCCTGTCCCACGGGATGTGCTTTACCTTGCAAACTCCATTCCTCTCCCCCCCCCCCCCCCCACCTTACTCAAACATGCAGCGTCCGGGCCAGTCGCTCGTGCCAACATTCCATCGGTGTTAATGCCGCGAGGACGATATCCGTGGAATATTTTGTCACAGAACAGGTAGAAACACACAAGTGAAATGACGTCAGTTCCTTTTGTTAAGGTTACTTCCACCCCAGGTTCGGAAGATCAATGCCTAAAGTTCGGAAAAAGGAATAGTTTCGCCTCTAGGTAATCGCTAGTAAAGGCTGTTCACGATAAAGTGAACACTTTTGAAATCAACCATTGAAAAAAGTCCTTGAGTGGCATGCGCCCAGTAAAGTTGGTAACGAGGATTGAAAAGTAGTTTCATATCGTAGCGTTAGGTAACAATTTTTTGATAATTATATTATTTCTTTCACATTATGGTTTTTTGGTGCACCGAAGTGTAAAATGGACAGATTTGCAAAACATTTTATTTTGTAATAATTTCACAATTTCGCCTGACCGACGCATAAATGAAGTGACGAAGGCCATCGCAATGTTAATTTTAGATAAAGCGGAAGAATACACAATGTATGTACATACAAGTAGATCGTAAGCAGGGCTTTTAGAAGTGCTAATTTTACCGTATACAGCTTATATCAGCAAGGAACGCAATTTTCTTTATTTTCTACCTTAAAATACAGAATAATTGCAATAATCATAAATAAAATATTAAATAACTTCGTAATTAAGTAAAATCTTTCTCTTTTACTCGCGTTGGTTAAAATTCCATTTGAAAGTTACCTTTTCGACCAGTGCCCACCTAGCAGTGGAAATTTTCTTTATGCCAAGCTCTCGCATAAATAGTGTCGTTTTGTTCCCTAACCTTAGTATAATTAACCTTCCCTTGATGCAGGCGTTCCTTTCCGCCGATATGCGTCGCGACGCTCTGGGTATGGGCTTTGTGTCTGGCTGGTTACAGCTGGTTCCACAATACAGCGATGCGTTGCTGTGCGATGCAACAGGGTGCGACGAGCTATGCGACAGGGTGCGACGAGCTATGCAACAGGGTGCGACGAGCTTTGCAACAGGGTGCGACGAGCTATGCAACAGGGTGCGACGAGCTTTGCAACAGGGTGCGACGAGCTATGCAACAGGGTGCGACGAGCTATGCAACAGGGTGCGACGAGCTATGCAACAGGGTGCGACGAGCTATGCAACAGTTTTTATTCTCCTTAACAACTCTTCTTATTCTTCTTAGCCTCCGTCGCAGGCTATCGCCGACAATCGCAAAGCAAAAATCTCCGCGCAACGCACTGACGTGCTGCGACGGAATCGGCCTTATCCTGATTGGCTACAGCTCATCGCAACGCATCGCGTCGCATCACATCGCTGTATTGCAGAAGCAATTTAACGCGTGCTGCGGAAGGTTCGCTATTGGCAGTGGCCGCCAGCTGGCGAGTGGGTTGCCAGCCGCTGATTGGCGAACGTCGTGCTGACATGTCGACGACCGGCAACGCCATTTTGCATGAACGTGCTGCTGGAGTTTGCGGTGGAAGGACGTGTTTCACTTCTGTATTTCTAAGAATTCTTTGATTCAGTTGCTCGTGGTTACTTCCAACTCTTCATAAGCCCTGCACAAGTACTACTTTCGGTTTAAACACTACGTATCCTTCAGCCCCGTGTAAGCAATTCTGGAAGCAAATGTCGAGGATAAACCAACGCAGTCTATGTTGTGCGATCGACTGAAAATCAAAAAATAATAATTTTATACATCACAATCTACTGTGGCAGAAAGAAACGTACCTTTTAGAACAACGTACATATGCCTCCTCAATTTTATATTGTATGTACAGTAAATTAAAAGTGTTTATCACTAGTCATTATCATCCTACCCTTATTTATCGGTTTTTAGTTCTCTTTTACCTTTAATTTAAACCTAACAGTTTTTGACGAAATTGAAGTAAAGAATCACGAAACAAAAAAAATGATGTGTGAATGTTGACGGAAGCACAAAACTCTTATGATATATAATATATTTACGAAACAACCGAACATGTTCACAATTCAAAATGATTGTTCACGGATGTTTTTACGGAAACGCGCAGTAGGTATGAGCAAACTCAACATGTGATGGGGAAAACGGAACAGGATGAACTCCGTAAACACGAAATACGGAACGTTTCTGTATTCCCCGTAGCTTGGGGTCTCTGCAAGAACGAATAATGCCCGGTCGACGCGAAGCGATCTTCGCCGCTGTGTTCAGAAAATTATCGTTTCTGAGGCAGCAAACATATCCACGTCACTCAGTCGTTCTCCGTCGGACAGCAATAAACGATTACTTTTGTCACGTTAAAGGAATAAAAATGTGTACTTACCAGACTAATTTAACTCTTCCACGCCCATTTTCATTTACGGTTTAAGATGTGGCAGACAATGGGTTTTATTATGCGTGCTATACTTAGGTCGATAACAATTGGCACGACACTTTCCGGTTGTTTTAATGTACCCAGTCGCTAAAGGCTGTTCACGTTAAAGTGAGCACTTACCTGCGTATACATATTGGGTCGGTAACACTGAGTAACGTGCGCCCAGTAAGGTTGGTAACGATGGATGGGAAATAGTTCCGTATCTCAACGTCGAATAAGAAGTGCTAGGTAATTATTTTTGAAAACTTAAATTATTTCTTTCGCTTCCTATTTTTCAAACATGCATCAAAGTGCAAAAATGAGCAGATTTGTTAAATGTTTACTCTTCTAATAGTAATTTCACATTTTAACGTGACCGAAGCATGAATAAAGTGATAAGGCCCATGGTATTGTTAATCTTAGATAAAGCGGAAGAATACACAACTTTCATACAAAAATATCTTAAGCAGGACTTTCAATAAAATGTACTAATTTTACCGTGTATAGACTATAGTTAAATAGGAGCAGTTTTTTCCCCCGTTTGATTGAACACCTTTTGTTGAGTAAATATCTACTGGCCCCTTAAGTACGCGTTTCCTTACGGCAGTGGAGAAAAAAAATTGAAAAATACTATTAAAAAATAAATCCCTTTCCGTAAATGCATACACATATTCTGCAGTATACACTGACAAGCTGTTTCGTATTAACTTCTGTGGCATTGTGTTGTTTACGTGATTACGCGTGCGCGAATTGCGTAATACTAATAAAATGCTTGCTCAAATGTTTTCTTTTTTTTCTCCTGGGCTTAGAGAAGGGCAACATATGCTCAGTGAACCACTCTCGAAGACTGAGGATTTTCCGACTCACGTGACAACATAATGCCGAGAGAGGGTACCCTCTCAGGCAAGTCAGAAGGGGCCACAGCCTGCTTGCATGTATATTGGGAACACCTATAGTTACGCCAGTCTGTTTACTGGCGTAATGACCTTTACATGACGACAGCCCGTTGTCCGACCACACAAGCGGTTATGGCGAATGTGAAGGAGGTGGATCTTGTTCACCTGCGAAAGGTCAGGGGCAGCTTATACAACGCTCGCTCAGGGGCCGCCTTTTTGCGTAATCCCCCTTCGTCTGCTGGAGTACGAAACAATACACCCACTGAGTGTGCCTCATGCCATCCCGTGACTGTCTCGTGCAAATTTTCCCTCAGTGTTGCCAACCTAAGGCCAGAAAGTCGACTACACGAGTTCGGAAATTCGACTACAAATAAGGCAAATGATAAACGACACGAAATTAAGAATGCTCGTACCACTGTTCATAACTAGAGACCTGAAAAATTCGCGGATTAATTTTGGGACAAACTAGAATTGGAAAATCCTTACGTTTGTATCCTCCTTACCGTTGGTCCACGCTTTGTTTGACACCTCCTGGAGATCCTTGGTCCAATGAGAAACATACAACGAAATGCGTGCCGAATCATCGCCCTACATTGTTGCAGCAAGCAGCCAATAAGAAATTTGCGTCTGCACGATTTTAAATAAGACCGTGGAGTCTAGCCTGTTTCGGGTCCCTATTCATAACACCATAGACGTAATTCAAAATTTTTTAATTAAATACTACACACTTATTAGAAAATAACTAAGCCCCAGATTTTTAATTAGACGCCCCAAAAATAAATTTCCAAGCCTTGTTCAAAACGTTTCAAATAAATTGTGTTACCATAAGTAATGTAAGAACCCGCTTCGTGAGAAATAAACAGAGTGATGATAACATTTTGAGATGAGTGCCAGAGTGTTAGTAGTTTTTAGAAAAATAGAAAATAAATGTAATATGCCAGTATACATTAGTTACGGAGAAATGGTTATTAGATCGAACATGCTTTTTGTTAACATTTTGACATTAGGATACTCTCATTTCGCTACAAATTATATGACTTAAAATTACACTACATGCAGCTGGATTTGGCTGTTTAGCAACACTGTTTCAGGTCGTTATAGCCTCTGAGAGTATACGTTGCTGTAAAGATATACAGCGTGCCCCAGAAATCGCGTGCGATAGGCGCAGCCCTGCGGAAAGTCTGGCTCGAAACGTTAATATGCTTCATCGACTGCTGAATTTTGTATTAGCTGTACCTTATCTTGACTTTGACACACAGAAATCGCCGGCTGTGCTGCAGAATGATCTTTGCTATGAACTAGAGAATTTTGCAATTCCGCAAACTTGCACACTAGACTATATAATACTTAGATATTCATTCTGTGGTTTTAAAATGATGCCCTATTAAAATTACATGATATTCATTCTTTGGTTGTGAAATCATTCCCTATTAAGACTACATCATCAATGTTTAACAGAGAACACGGCAAATATGCAAATTATGATGGAAACTGAAGTCTTATTATGTTCTGTTTTGGCGTAGACATGAGAATCTCAGTTGTAAAAGTAACATTCCATGTTGCTATGTAATAATCAGATTAAACGGACTTCCTAAAGATAAATAATTATGCTAGTTGGGGTTTGGGGTTCAAGAAGGCTGGACTCTTGGATATATTATTCCCGGAAAAACCGGTAGGCCACTTTAGTCTACCCGACTCGAATGAAAGTGAATTTAGGTGAGATAACACCCAGCCATCTTTGATTCAATTTGTCGCGTAAGTTCCATCACAAAAGGTTTAACGTAATATTTTGCACGGCAGACGATAAATATAAGCTTTTAAAACTTTATTAAATTAGTACTGATCAGTGCTTTATTAATTTCTAAGTTGTGACAGCTGAAAAAAAAAGTGGTTATTTCTCGCGGGTGAATATATAAACAACACAGCGGCAGCCAAGTAAAAACTATTTTAAAAACTGTAACATACAATGTTTTTAGGTTTATGAGATCACTCCTGTTTGTGTGTTTGTATGCGTGTGTGACATCCCCCCCCCCCCCCCAATTTTGAACGCGTGATATGAATTAAAAAAAAAACTCGGTACACATGTAGTTAGGGATAGGAAAATTTCGTGAGTTCAATTATCTGTTGGCTAGATTCCACAGTCGTGTGTCCACTAGAGCCTCAGATGTTTGTTCAGTGGCTGCTGCCCCAGAGAGAGCCAATGTTACTCCGCACCTGGCAGTATGGCATTCGCTACTTGTTTCCTTGCTACTGTGCTGTAGGCTCAGGGTCATCCAGGGCGTGTCTAATGAACTGTGATACAATTGCGAAGGTGATTTCAGGGTAGACGTGTTGGGCGTCTATCTTGTCCTGAAACGAATTTGCGAAATTGTCCTACCCTTAAATATATTACTAAGTATAGACACCTGATTATTATAGTTTACAACCACACTGGGCACATACTTTCAAAATGGCGGTCATTTTAAATACTAGGGTGATATGTCGTGTCTCAGAAACCATTAAACCGAATTCAACCAAATGTACTATACTGACAACGCAAGGTATAAGCATTGAAAACGGAGGTGAATATTTCGTTGGCTCCCCCATGTTGAAAGATACCGCTACATGAATTAATAAAATTTTTGTGTAATATATCGGGAAGCAATTGGCAGATTCCTACCAAATTTGATCACCAAGTAGTACTGCGGCACTTGATGTGTAAAAATATGTTTCAAGTATATCAGACACTTATTTTCAAAATGGCGATCATATAGCTATTTTAACGTAACATGCTTTATCTTCGAAATAGTTGAATCAATTTCAAGATAACTTTGTACGCTGGGAGTATATATAAAAAAGCATAAAATGTGTCTACACGGAACCTCTTTTGTCCTTCATTTTGCAAGATAGTGACACACGAATAATTAAAATTTTTATGGTACATCTCAGGAAACAATGGACGATTCCCACCAAATATGACAGACAAGCAGTATTGGGATATATTGTGTTAACTAGAATGTTTTAGGTATATCAGACGCTTATTTTCAA
Organism: Dryococelus australis; assembly: GCA_029891345.1. NCBI lineage: Eukaryota > Metazoa > Arthropoda > Insecta > Phasmatodea > Phasmatidae > Dryococelus > Dryococelus australis. Next base: position 15,426,830 of record CM056996.1, on the reverse strand, counting down.
AATGACGGAAATATAGCTATTTTAGTTATGTATGATATATCGTCAAAATCATGTAGTTAATTCCAATGAAGCTTTGTATGCTAGCTCTATATATTACAAGCATCAAATATGTCCACGCAAAATCTCTTTCGTTTGCAATTTTGCAAAATATTATCACATGGAAAATTACAACTATGTAATTTCTCCGAAAAATCCACCGATTTGTGCCAGATATGGCAAACAAGCAGCACATCTGCAGGTCATGTACAATCATAAACTTTAAGAGTGTCAGACACACATATATTCAAAATGGCAGCCAGATAAACATTTTAGTTAAAACTTGTTTATCTACGAAACTTCGAAATATTTTCAACTTATATTCGTATGCTGACAGTATTGGTTATACCCATCAAAATTGTCTATGCAAAGCCTCATTTCTCGGCCATTTTGTAAGAGAGCCGCACATGAAATAATAAAGTTTTATGCCGTATCTCGGGGAACAATAGACCGATTTCTCTCAAATTTGGTAAAAAAAAAAAAAAAAAAAAATTGTACTACTGCAGGCCATATTAATTTATATATTTTTTAGTACGTGAGTCATTTGTTTTCGAATGACGCCTATACGAACATCTTAGCTTGGTGTGCTATATCAACGAACATCTTAGCTTGGTGTGCTATATCAACGAAACTATGAAACAGATTTAAATTTGACTTTGTATATTGTATGCACGACAATCATGGAACGTGCTAATACATAAACATTTTTTTCCTCCATTTATGAATATTGACACATTAATAATGGAGTTTTCATGCCATTTCTCAAGGATCTATCAACCGATTCGTACCAAAATTTCAAAAAAAGTATTGCTAAATTTCAAGTGTTTCTGGTTTAATCTCTACTGATGTTGCTGTCAATGAGAAGTCAACACCTACGTATCATATAAGCCTTTAAGAACTTCACTAAAATTCATTTGCACCCATTTAGAGGGTGCTAACGGTAAAGTGAGCACTTTTGAATTCAACCTTAGAAAAACGTCAATGCCTCTGCTTGCATATATATTAATGGGCTCACTGAGTGACATTCGTAGAGTAAAGTTGGGAATGATGAATGGAAAATAGTTCCATAACTTAACGTCAAATAAAAAAGTGCTAGGTAACCATTTGTGATAACTTAAATTATTTATTTGGCTTTCTGGTTTTTTAATGCATCGAAGTGTAAGAATTACCACATTTGTAACAAACTTACTTTTCCAATAATTCAACAGTTTCACCTGACCGACGCATGAATAGAGTGATCAGGCCCATGGAAATGTTAATTTTACATCGTGCGGAAGAATACACAACATGCATACAAGTAGATCACAAGCGGGGCTTTCAAAAGTGCTTATTTTACCGTGAACATCCTATAGTTATCAGTAATTTCTGTTATTTGTGGAAAAGTAAAGCAAGGATGAGGTCGAAATTTCACGTCACACACATTACAAATGTCAGAGCAATCAAAAATAGCCCAATAAACAGCTGTATCTGAATATACACACGCCATGTTGGTACGATAATACGCTAGGTACCTGCATTGAAAGTTGCTAAATACTTTCCACCAGTCAAATGATGGTGTGATTGCTGAAATCCCATAGATAGAGACGCGGAAATCTCTCTGATTCATTTAAAGACAAGCTAGACTCGGAATACGTGTAAATTTGACTACCTTAATCAATTGCATCGCAATTTGTGAGCCACAAGGAACAAATTCTGTGCTACCTGTTCCGTGGTTAAACTGGAGCATCCGCCAGTGAACAAATACTGGAGACTCAGTACAGGAAGGCGTGTTGCCAGAATGAATCCTCGAAATTTCCGGGTTTCTACCCGTAGGTATAGGCAACTCGACGAGAACAGTGCACGCCAATTCAGTAGTTTTGGTTACCCAAACTAAGATTTGGTTGGCACGATTAAATGTTTGTTTGGCTCTACGTACCTGAAACAGTCACGATTAATTTTTAGAAAATATGTAAGCGCGATCGAGGCTTGAATATAGACCAGCTGTGCCCGAGCACTGCACCCTGGCAACCTCATCTAAAGAGACTGCTGATTAAATTGGAATATGTTTTAGTAAACATAGTAAAATATTTGGATAAATGCGCAAAAAAGTACGTGAGTGAAGAGATATAGGCAGCTCTTAAAATCGAGATCTTGAAAGCTGAAGAGCGTGAGGTGATGTGAGATATGGAGCAGCGCCGCAATAAAGGGTGGAGAAAACGGGAGATCGCTGGTAAGACATGCCAACGAGCGGCATCGTCCCGCACGATTCCCACATGCGAAAATCCGGGAGTGACCCCATCGGGAATATAACCCAGTTCGCAGTGCGCAAATGAGTTTTTCAAGTTCTGTAACTTTGCTTTTTGTTTCCTGGTTTTACTAGAGTGTATTTACTATTATTGTGCGTCAATAAATCCACTAACAAACACTGTTACTATCCTAATTGTGACAAAAAATACAAACAAACTTTAGTGCAGTAGTTTCGAAAAACGCAATGAAATGAGTGGCCAAACAAATTAATACAGTTGATTCAACTAAACATTTTTGTTAGTCAAACATGGAAACTTTGTTAATTCAGACATGCATTAAAACAAAATTAATTTAGTTGCTTTTCAAGTTATGTTTACTCAATACAATATTTTGTTGGGGAAAAAAATATGTTTTTGACCCTGTACAAAAAAATATCATTTTAGATGGGACAAATCTTTCTCTCTGTATGCCCCACATTAGACATTTCTTTAACATACTGAAACAACAAAATATTGGTTTAGCGCAATCAAAATTGTTTCAAATAAATTATTTGGCTTGGTGAACAAATTCAATTCATTTGGAATTTCTGATGCTTTGTTGTACTATCAAAATATAGTTTTCTTTAAACAATCACCACGCAAACAAATATATTTGGTATCCTGAAATAAAACTTTTTCTCAGTGCAGTGCCCACTGAATATGTGGTTGGAGCTCAGAAAAAAAAAAGACTGTGTAATCTATGTCGCCCGAATGAATGATTCGTGTACGGTTTAAGATATCTGGGGCATCAGGAGAGACGATTCTTGGGCCAGAGAGTTCAATAACTTCTCCCCTTGCGAAACACGATCATCGGGGAGACTCATGGGAGGTTTATTTTCTTGCTTCTCCCGCGCTGGCGTTCATAACCGACATCGGAAATGTCAAAAGGTCAAAGGAAGAACTTTACACTGTTTCGTGACGCCACAGGATCTTGTTTGACAGAACATAACCTCGCTGATTGCCTGCGTTTGTAGTTTCGAGTTTCTCAGCATTCAGCGTTGATGGTCAGGTAGTAAAATGTTATTTCCCCCGCAGCCATTTTAGGTTCTATTTTTATTAATACTGAGATGTGCAAAACATTGTGGAACAATGTATAATACTTCAATATGTCCTTTAGAGAATTTTTTTTTTCTATTTCAATCCCACGGCTTTTAATGTAAGTGCTTAGATTTTAAACCGATGGAACAAACATCTATTATTGTAACAATATTCAGCGAGAGTCCGCACGTTAATGTCTTAGAGCCAGCAAGCAACTTATTTTGGTGGTACAGAACACATGCTTGAAGATAGTAGACCAGTGGATATTAACACAAAGTGGGTACAAGAGCTTTTTCATAGTTGCGTGTTATATTCGCAGCGGAGAATGGAATCCGCAGTGCGGAGTCCGCACAACAGCCAACATACAGTACTATAAAAGCTATTCAAGGTAAAATGAGCACTTTAGATATCCCTGCATAATATCTACTTGTATGCTGTACGTTATGTGTTCTTCCTCCTTATGTATAATTAACATTGCCGTGCTTCTCATCCCTTTATTCGTGCGTCGGTTAAGTAAAACTGTGAAATTTTTAGAAAACAAAATATTATACAAATCTGCTTATTTTCACACTTCGATGCCTTAAAAATCATAAAGCCAAAGAAACATAAAAGTTATCACTAATCGTTACCTAAAACGTTTTATTAGACATTAAGTTATGGAACTATTTTCCATCCATCGTTGCCAAATTTACTGGACGCATGTCACTCAGTGAGCCCATTAGAGCTACTATGCTGTGAATACATACAAACCCACTGCGTATTCAGTTTCATTCATTAATAACCTATGTAAAGACGTTTTTCTTAAAACACTTAAAAATAGTTTACTGTCAATACACATACCACAAACAAAGAAGCAACAAGTTCTTATTAGGTTTTTCTATATAGAATAGCACACTGGGGCAACCGTCATGAAATGACGTAGGGTGTATGTAAGGTATATAGTGGATTTGGTGTGAGCTAAATGGTATAGCAGTTGATCTGAGTAAGTGTGTGACATAATATTTCAACAGAAATCAATAATAACGTATCTGTTTCGACATCCTTGCCTATTGATTAATTTTGTTTCCACGACACTTATATCCTGGAACACTACCAGGGTTCCGGAACATCGCTGCAGGAGGATAAAACGCCAGTGCTCTCTCTATATATCACACTTATCGTGAGGGACACAGACTGGTAGTCTGATGGCGAGCATAAGATATAGTGCAAGACAAAATTCTCTGTTTCAGTAACTAAAATTACTCAACTTCACTACAAAAAATATTCCTCGCAGTGCAAATTCCATGCACAAGATGTTTATTTGCAAATAATAAAAACTTTTCTGAAATAGTAATTCTGATATGTTACAGGATGTCTTCGTCCCTGGATTTAACACTATTTACAATAACAAAATACAGTATTTATTAAGAGTTGTAAAACTATGCATGAAAGTGGCCGTAACTGACGTAGTGTAGACCTGTGATTGACGCCTGTAAATATTATATACTCTTTTAAAATTATTATTTCATCATATTCATCAAGACTCACACAAATTCTGGTTGTGAGCAAGACTCAAAATCAATCGGGGATCGCAGGTTAAACTGATAATTAAGTTAGCTTGGTGTCTGTTCAAAAAGGTGTACTTAGGTTACTGATTTGAAAAATAAACCATTAAAAAAAAATCTTTCCTCGTTGAAAATAAAATTGTTTGTATCCACTCTCCAGTCTCAGATGCAGCAGGACGTCATATTTCTGCAGTGTGGGATCCGCGAGGCATTTTCTTCAGACATTCAGTATTCTAGGCTCACGGGCCGTGGTACACGAACTGACAGTTCATGTAGTACCACACGCTAAGTTGCGGGAGGCGAAGAGTACTTAAGACCATCTCGGGTGTACGGGCCGAGCAGACCCGCTTCTGATCCTCTAAAAGTCCCGGGTTCTATACTTGTTAGTCTACTTTGATATAAGCGGCTCTCGCATCACTTGCCCTATTTTGCGATTAGAAATACTACCGAGCCCGTGACACACGCCACGGCCCAACTGATGGCAGGAGAAGACGACACGGCCTATAAAGGCTTAGCTATATCTTAAAATGACGCGTAAGTCGCGACCAATCACTGGGCGGTTACTTCTATAAACCATCAACGAACTCTGTTGCCCTTAGCAACCAGCCTAGAGCCTCCAATACCTCGGCCATGTAAATGAACAACATATATTACACTCTAGAAACATTGACAATCATAAAAAATACAAAATAATTATATCTGACACATTTACTGTTAAATAAATATCCTGAACTCATGCAAATCAAGAAATTGCGTAAAAATAGACCACACACCATATTAACTAAATTACCATTTAACCTTGAATCAGGATTTGCATATCGAAATAGTAAGTCCTGGTGCGCATAAATTAAGTGGGAAAAGTCAGCCATTAGAACACACAGTACCAGTCCATTCACACACTTAATTAGTTATTAAGCTGCAGTTTCTTGTAAATGGGTTAATTTATTGTCCATGGCAGATTTTACCTTAAATTATTCAGCTAACCAACTCCTTACTTGAAACTCTTCATCTTTAGAAAATCCACCTGTCCAGCTAGAGAGCTCACACTTTGAGGCGGAAGTTCATGTGCAGATTCTTATAATTTACCCCGACTTTGGTTTTTGCTTAGGTATTCATTTCGACGTAAATTGCGCAAGCAACAATATGCCATAATAATCAGATGTACAGTTTCTGGTTTGGCACAAATGAGTGTTAAGGAAACAGTGAAATGTGAACACATGATATAAAATACTTTCTCGGAGACCATTCTAACTTTCGATAAGTGAGCTAGTGAGTGAATAAGTGAAGAGTTGGGTAGCTCTTATTGAGGTCTTCAGAGCCTATGGGGTTGAAGCGAGGTGAGTATGGAGTGGCGCCGGAATGAAAGAGCCGGGGGGGGGGGGGGGGGAACGGAAGATCCCGGAGAAAACCAGCTGACGACCGGCATCGCCTGGCCCAATTCCTACATGTGAAAATACGGGAGCGAGCCTAGGTGGGAGGCGAGTAGTCTCGACCACTGTGACCCCTCTTGCGACAAATGATTATTAGAAACTTGCAAAATTCGCGTTATTATTTGGGACACATTAAACTTCAAACACATGTACCTTTGACATAAGTCTGTCATTGGACCATACTTGGTTTGACACGCCCTAGGTAACTCTGAGCCAATAAATAAACACTTCACATGTGTCTAGTCCAAACACGTGCAGTCCAGTCAGAGAGGGAGTTACTTCACATTTATGCAGCAGCCAATAGAGAAACGACGCCGGCCCGAGTGTATATAGTAGGACGTGTAAAGTTTAGCTTTATGCCAAAAAAATAACCAGAATTTTGAAGGTCTTAAGTGATTATTAAATTTACTTTTATCTGGGGTTTCCCGCAGTTTGTAGGAAAACGCTTCTCCACATTGGAAGGTCTGTGTTTTTTTTAATGCAGATTCAATCTCCGTTGCGGGGTATAGCACGCAGCTATGAAAACGCGCCTTAAGTACACAGAGGAAATAACGTAGTTTCTTTTGATGTGTGCGTACAAATCCTCAGGACGGCTGCACTGAGCTCCGTGGGAGAGCCTTGTGTCTGGTAAGTTACTGGATGCTGCGAAAATATCCCTACTGGCTGTGCTGCCGGAGGGCGAGTAGGTTACCAGACGCTGATTGGCGAGCTTCTCTTCCAAATTTTGTTTTCAAGTGACGTCAATTTGCTCACGTGTGGCTAGAGTTAACGGTGTACACAGCTCCGTATTCTTAAATAACTTGTATGCAATTTATTGTTACCTCCGGACAGACTGAAAAATTCGATTTGCTTTGTCAGTCAGAATAACTTAGTTGTGAATTGTCCTTTCTGTAATTTCCTCGCCTTCCGACAGTAGGCAAACAACTAGATTTATTTATGGAGCAGTGAGATAAATGGTTGTAGGAACAAAATTTCTGTATTTGTGACCCTTTTAGACTGTTAATACAGGCATAACAATCATACTGGTTCCTGGTACCATTCAAATATTGTTAACGTAGCTAGTAAGAGAACTGTATGTAGCCGTCTTGTCTGTGATTGTATCTACAACTAAGAATATCTATAATTACTGCAATTCACACAGCAGAGCTCACTGTCACTGCTGCAGAAGAGATAGTTCCCTGACAGAACAATTTCAACAATATCTAAACTGTTTCCAAAACAAATAGAACTGTAAGAAACTGACAGAGCATTCTGTTGCTGTTACGAAATTTGTTTGCTCCTTCAATGTAACGAGATCACAGAAATATTATTTTGTCGCCTTTCTGCTCAATTTATTTATCGCAGCAGTCGAGAAGAGATGGGATTTGCCTGCCTGAAGGAGGTTTGACGTGAATACGACTTTAAAAACAGACAGACACATAGGTTTATAAGCTGTTCACGGTAAAGTGAGCACTCTTGAAACCTTAGTTACTTATTCCTATCAGATATTATTTATCCTTCTGCAACTTTTTAAATTAAATGTTGCCATGTAAGTAATAAATACAGCGCGTATATTTCACCGGACTCGAAAGTTGAAGTCTAAGGCTAAACTAAACTACAATTATTCACAATTATTCCAAATGAGAAGGATTCAAAGAGTGCTCATGTTACAGTGGATAGCCTATACCAGGCTGGAAACAGCGATGGAAAGTTTCCAGGATGATCTGCTCAGAAACAATAACTTCCTGATCAATGACACGATTGAAATAAATGCCGCGTCATTCGATCAGGAAAACAAGTACTATGCAAGTACGACCTTGAGTTTCCGCCGTGCATGCGCGAGGCGTGGGTGGAGGCCCACGGAGACTAATGGGCATTATACGTATCTCGAAATATATCGTCTCGATATGTCGATTTAAGTCAATTATCGATTTCGCAAACTTTATTTTATTCACATGCCTCAAAGAAACTATCCCCCGATAATGCAGATACAATGTCCACTTAAAACCCATGGCCGTTTTCCCAACACAGGCACACCTAGAGTGGTTAAAGTGCGTGCGACATGTGGCGGGGGTGGACATACGGTGCGTCTCGCCCGTTGAGGCGAATACCCGAGTGCTAAAAACTCGCTTTATACGTAGAGACCTGCAAAATTCGAGTTATTATTTGTAGACGCGTTGAACTTAAAACACGTGCACCTTTGCAATAAGTTTTTCATTGGACTATACTTCGTTAGACACGCCTTCGGTAAATCTGCGCCAATAAATGAACACTCCACAGTTGTGTGCCCCAGTAACTTGCAGTTCAGTCAGAAAGGGCGTGGCTTCGCATCTATGAAGCAGCCAATAGAGAAATGATGCCGGCTATGGTATAAACAGTACTGCGATGCCAAATAATAACGCGAATTTTGCATGTCTCTAGTTATAGGTCGTCTGGTTTAGCCGGACGGTGGACGCCCGGATAGCTAAAGCGAGCTACGCTCGGGAAATGCGTATTTTAACTGGTGCGTCTAACTTCCTCGATCTAAATCTGGAATACAGGAAATTATTTGGCCTTTCTTTAGTTGTGGACAAAGTGTAAACAAATTGAGTCATTTAAATTTCTCCTGGCTTCTGTGTGAGGTCAGTCGGGAATGTGACTTCAGGGAAATTGAACGACGAAGGGAATTCCAGTAGGTGGAATGTAACCTTCTCGAAAATATATTGCAGCGAAGAAAAAACAGACGTTCGCTGTTTGAATTTACGCTGGTCCCATATACTTAAACATGCAATAAAATAAAATTTAAGAAAATAACAAATAATGCACAGAAGGAAAAAGAGAACTTTCTTGGCAAACCGGTTAGTTGCGACGTTTCGGGGACTGGTATCTGAGGAGGGTAACAGATACCGTTTCTGGTGAGCCAAGCAAACTCTCTCTTTGACCTGCTTCACTTTCTTCGATTTGTTCGCTTCGTATTTTAATGCCTTAGCTTCAGTGTTCTCTCTCTTTATTGTGTAACCGAGAAATTGTTGTGTCCATCTGTTTAATATACACTTTCCGTTTTTCGTTCGTTTGGCTACAAGTCGTGTTATTTATGTCTCGTGTGAGCATCTAACTTGATTACTTGTAGTCATAGGCGAAGCCAGAGTTTGGGCGATGGTTGATCCTGTTTCCAGAACCCATGTTTGGCATTGGTGCATAACCGCTTTACTTTGACCAAGGCTCACTATATGTGCAAAGATGATGGATGTTTTAAGGAAATTGAGGGTTATCTTCCTTCAATGCAATGAAAATAAAACATGACCTTAAAATAAAATCTCAGAAAGAGTTACAATAGCCGTCAAACCAGTAACTTACGGAATAAATTATTATAAATTGCTTAATGACAGACAAAATACACAACAAAATAATGTGTTACCTCAATGTGCTATCAAACATAACAAACTTCTCAGAAGTGAAAGTCTTGAGCTATTCTCTTATTAATTTAGGCCTCAAGTGATTTTCTAATTTCTTTAAAGTTCATTCGGATATCAAATGTAACCATAGTTTTAAATCCTTCAATCTGTCACCAGGACAGATTTTGGAAGAGACTGCGTGGTGTAAGTAAGTATGAGATTCTGTAAGCAGTGCTGGTTTTGCTAGTCTCAGTTTGATTTTCACACGTCACAGTTCAGAACATTTTCTTTCGTATAAATAGTTAGTTACAGGGATCACAGGAAATGTTATTAGCATGTGGAATAAGTTTTCAAAAGTTTGACCACGCTTGTTTTCTGAGAGCTATGTCAGCGAGTCTCTTCACAGAGTTTGAAGAGTATCCTTCCACTGTTTCGCCATTCAGAAGACGCATCTCAGCTTGAAACTCTGGAGCACTTAGGAAAAGTTTGATACTCAAGATCTGAAAACCATTTTGAGTGGAAGCGAGTCTCAGATTTTTGCCAGTAGCATAAATAATTTATTGAGTTTCTTGAGAAAATCTGGTCTTTAAACTTTGGAGAGCATCAACATGGCTTTAAAAATAATTGTCCTACATTTACCCTTCATTGATTCAAAGAAAACAATGCTTTCTGAATGGCCACATTTTTGCTCAATTCTTTTGGATATCTCTTCATTTCTTAAATCTTCTTAAGCTTAGTCAAGTATCTTGACTTGCTCCATTGCCACACACTGATCAATAGCAGACGACTGTAAGGTTTTGACCTTCTTCCAAATCACCAATAAATTATATGCATGATATCTAATATCATTATGAAGTGGAAAGGCTTCATCTGACTGAGGATAGGTCCCCCACTACCTCTAGATTTGCTGTCAATAGTCCCCTCCTCCGTTGTCTCAATAGTCTTCACAATATATTCATGGTTAGCTAAGACGGCTCCAGTTCTGCAATCCCATAATGTAGTTGAGAGAGACTTTAGAGTTTGCAGCTTTGGCTAAAATATCTTCAAACAAATTATATACGGATACCTCGGGGTACTCTCCCTCCTAGCGTTACCTATCTTTCAGGGGCCGAATTGCAAGCGCCATCGATTGTTTCACGGGATAGTTAGATCTATCTGTAGTGACAACATCTTATCTATTGCTGGTAGACCAAAATAATTAGATTGATTTTATTTATATAACACATGATACATCGAGGGGAGAGAAAGGAAATCTAACTTAAGAAGCAACTGGGAAATTATTACTTGAATATTTATTACCTTGCCTTTACTCATACTTAAGTGCACGCAATTATATTGTTTTTACTTGGTGGTTATTTTTCAATTCATTTGTGTACACCTGGGTTTTAGACAAGGATGTTATTCTGAAGATATAATTATAAAATATTAATGCTTACTATGTGTGTAAACATCCTTACATGACTCATTATTATAGGCTGTTCGCGGTAAATGGAGCACTTTTGAAAGCCCTGCTTAAGATCTATTTGTATGCAAGTTGTGTAGTCTTACGCTTTGTGTAAAATTAACATTGTCAGGGGCCTCATCACTTTATTCATCCATCAGTTCAGTAAAATAGTGAAATTATTCGAATGGTAAATATTTTTAAAATCTGCTTATTTTTACACTTTCGTGCATTAAAAAATACACAAGCGAAGTCTTAACAAATAGTTACATAACACGTATTATTTGACGTAGTAATATGGAACTACTTTCCCTCCATCGTGACCAACTTTACTGGGTGCATGTCACTCAGTGCGCCGTTTAAAATATATGCAGGTAGGAGCAGTGACATTTTTATAAGGTTGGTTTCTAAAGTGTTCACTTTATCGTGAACAGTCTTTAGTATTGTGTATCCTTTGCAGTCACACGTTAGAAGTTATTATATCACATGGCAAACGGTGTAATTTTAATCCATCCCGAGACAATGAGACGCTGAGGAGGAGATATGTGTGGACAGCAGTCAGACATAATGGGTGGACCTGTGCATACCCGGACCACACCGGGGTTTCGCCTAAGCGTGCATGTCTAATTAGGTGTTTGAAACGTATCCTGGCAAAATAAAATATTTACTTGTTTTGAGTGGTTTTTTTTTGGTATCCTTAGGTATTCGTGGCGATATAAGTGTGCAGTGGCGTACGCCCACAGTAAATTATCGTCCAGTGGCGACACTTAAGTTACAGAAAGGCAGTTAGCACAGGAGTGCAGCTGCAGCGTGCGAACCAAACTCACCCTCGAACGCACGTACAAAATGCCGTCACTAGTTAACAGTATAGAGGGACATCTTCCTCCATGACTCTGAGCCAATCCCGCCCACGTCAAAAAAAGACCAAAGAAAAATCACTGTAAAACAATTCTGGTGCCTGGCGAATACTCGAAAGGTAAACTGTCGCTACCTCAGATCTGTACCGGGCTGTTTATTAGTCCACATATTCTCGTAGATCTCAGTTCAGACAATTTGTTCAATGCTCCTTACTGTTTATCTCTATCATCCCGCGTCCTCGCTGGTTATTGATTATTGTAGTGCACATCTAGTGCGTATAAGCGACAGTACGACTTGGAAAAGCTTGCCAGGAATAGTAAGATAATATTTCCGAAAGCGTAGCAGCCAATAAAATAACGATAGCGAGTACACAGAATATATGACAATAATGACCAGTAAAATATTTGATTAGCAGCTGTAGGCTATCTTATTTATATCTAAAAATAATTTACTAATTAAAGAAATTATTTGCAACCTGATGCTGGTTGGCGGGTGTTCTCGGGGATCTCCCGTGTACCCCACCCTTGCATTCCTGCGCTGCTCCATACTCACCGTACTTCATGCTAATTGGCTCACAACAGCTTCGCAGGTTAAGAGCCAACCATTAATGAGCACCGTACAGTACACTGTAAAATAATTGAGGTAAAATTCCCTTACATGAAAGGTAAAATTACTTCTTAAATGTTAAGTAAATTTACATTACAAGTAGAGTTCTATTCGATATGCGCAGGGAAAAATTACCTGACAAAAGCGAAAGAAAAATCCCATACAAGTAAGGGAAAATTATCTATATTGTATAGTAAAATTATATTAAGAAATATCCCGTATATGTGTTCTGTTAGTTTCTTGGTTACCTATATCTTCTGATAAATAGCAACCGGAACGTCAACACTAGATTCCTCGACACTTGCTAGTGGATGGGCGCGAGCTCTATCACAATAGGCCGATGCGCTATCCATTAGACCACGACAACAGCGTATCAGTGTACATTTTGCCTATCTGGTGTAGTGGTAAGAGGTAAATTGGGGTTCCCGTGTGGTGGTGAATACCAACGACTCATTTTCGGCCTGGCCCGAGAACTACTTAATTACTACCAGTTAGAGTTCTTGAGAAGTCATAATTCTTGAAAGGGTTCACTGTGTGTGTATATGCGCAAAGTTCATTGCACAGGAAACAAAACTAATAGTACACTTTTGCGCGAAGAGCCAGTTGTAACGCGGGTAAGAGATCTGCATTAAAATTCAAGTATTGAAGTACACGAACTTTCAGCTTTCGCTCGTCTCATTTTTCATTTTTGTCCGTCATTAGCAAGAAAGTTCCCGTCAAAGCCTTTCAGACCGCTAGAGCCATTTACTCTTTCTTTTACGCGCCATCAGTGAAATGCGTACTGATGAATAGAAAGCGTTCTAAAAAAAACCTTTCGCTTTTTTATGGAACATTTGCGAAGGGCCGCAGGGGGAAAGGGCGGAAACAGGGAGAATTTTTAATTGAATGTCCTGAAGAAATCGACAGATACATATTCACTTCAAATTCATGATAATTACACGTAAAGCAGTTGATTGAATGCTGTCTTTGATAACCGTTTATAGAAATTAATGAGAAATTACTATCTTCGTAGAAGTATAAATAATTTCCAATAATGTTTTCTTATAATTGCAGTGGAAAAACTAGCAATTGCCATAATTTCCATAAATACCTAAGTCTATACGGATACATGCGCCCATGTATTGTACTCAAATACACATATATTTTAAATACATTTCGTATAAGAATTTAAAATGAAATATACTTATTATTACCTTACTTATGATGTATTGAGAGATTAGACCCAGCTTGGATTTTTCCAGACGAATTATGGACGTTCGTGATAAACATTTCCTCTGGTGAATAAAAATAAGGAGATGATTGTCAATGATTATCAATAATGCAATAAAGATCTGCATGCTTCTATGTACTGTACATATATCACTAAGACGTAGGAAGCACTAAGGTATTATTATGTAACATGTGGCTGCATCTGTATAGTTGTATTTGTAAGATTGTAATAATGTGCATGTGAATGTAAAAATACGCGTCTTACAGTCTGTTTGCGGAAATGCCTGTAGATGATTCGAAACATTTTTGTTGACCTCCGAGACTCGGTGAGACTTTCTGCCAAATTTATTTTACATTTTTCATTTACGGAACGAATAAATCGATTCTAACGACCCTTGGTGTGCGAGGAAAACTGAATTTTTTTTCACCTGTCGTTTCTTATAGAAATGTGATTCCAAATACCGCAGTGAACCTCCGAGTATTAAAGCTTGCGTATTCTTCTGTGCCGCGTCCGAGTGGAAGGAGTGAGGACAGAAGAATCGAAGTGACGAGAGAGATAACTATCGGTTCTAGGAAGGTAACACAGATCAAGGTACACCACTCATACAAAGTAATTATTTGTGCTTTTTACAAACAATTTATTAAATACTAGAACATTTTTTGGAAAACTGAAAGTGATTTTTTTATTTACAACGGAGAGGTACGTGAAACTTCCTAAATTATTATATATCTACATGTATTTAATAGATATTATGTGTATTATTTATTTAAATCTTTACATCACAAAAAGTAAACAAAATTAATTTTATACACTTGCAGTCCTACAAAAATAATCTTGGGAATTAGTTTTCAAAAATTTTGTAGAAAAAGTAAAAAATTTTATTGTCCACGGAAAAGTTTTTACTGATTTCGTGAGTGAGCAGTTTGACATATGATTTATTTTGTTTTAAATTCGTTTTAAGCTTTATATCCGTTCACTTTATTGCAGTGCAAGTTATTATGTTATATAAGTTTTTAAAGAGAAACGAGCTATTGAGAAACTAAGATATACAGCAACATTTTGTAAAACTACATGTTAATGAAATATCCTAAAAACGTTATAAGACATGTCAAAACGACCATTTAAAATAGCGTCCTACCGAATGTTGCTACATTCATTATGGGGAAAGAAAATATACTAACTTTCATTATTTTATTTTGGATTTTTAATTTGCAGAACTAAGTCAAATAATAATTTTTCGTCAACATATTCCATAAATGTGTTCATATTTCTCTACTAATTTAATCGGTTAGGGAAATTGTGCTGGTGACACAAAATGTCAGAGCGTTACAGTTCTATTTGGAAAACAGTCACTAAACGATAGTGTTAGTGAATAACTTATACGTATCACTACTGCGTAATGGCGGGGTACTTAGAAAATGGGCACGGTGCTCTAGCCGAGCAGATACTGTGGAACTATTTCATGCATAACAAATAACACAGCTAATTGACCTTTCTTTCTGTTGCATGGTGTTTAGTTAAAATGCATTTGAGTGGTAACGATCGCTGGCACCACGGAACAGTGAATAAAATACGTTGTACCTGGTATCGTCGTCTCTAGTCGACTTCTGTAGTGATGTAGTTTGTCGGCATGTCAGGGTACCGGGTCAGAAGGTTGGGTAAGACGTGAACGAATATCATTATCAAATGTAACTTTAGGTTTAATTAATCGGCTAAGCTGCTCACTAAATCACTTAAATTTGGGCCAAGACATTAATAAACAGCTATATAAGTACACGTATTTGCTGTACACTTCAAACATGCGACCCTTAGTTGATGTGACTTTACTGTTTATGTACAATTAAAAGAGCAATCCTATTTGAACATGGCGTCATACTTAATCAACAATTTTTTTAAGCTACTATACGAATACAATTTTTGTAATCCTATTTCGGCATCCAAAAAATTCACTTCCCAAGGTAACAAGGTGACTTTTATGGACGAACAACTATACAAGGAAATTACAGATTCCAAGAAGGATATATGCACAAAGATCAGTGATATTTCGGCTTCTTTCACACGAAGGTAATTATCCCAACTGGTTCTTCTCCCTTACTTTTGTAAACGCATAACACCCCAGTTTCACCTGAAATGAAATTTGGAGGTGTAATAATTGAGCATTTAGCCATGAATTTAGTTAACTTATCGTAAAACCGATAAACCTGTTCTTTGCTGAACCCTGCAGCCAACACTAAGAAAAAAATATTTTTGTAAGGGCCATCTAGAATGTTAAAATAGGGACAGCCATCTAATGAGCTGTAGGTACCATCTAAATATTGCTGATATATATAGCAATACCAACAGAACTGTGGTGTATTCATCTCTGTGATTGTATTCGCTACTAGACATATATGGTTTCTGCAGCAAAACACTGCTTTCCTACTGCAGAGCTGATAGTACCTTCAGCATAACAAACTCAACGATATTTTAAATCTTCTCACAATAATCAGTATTGTAATAAATTAACAGATCATTCTGTCAATAGTACTGAACAGTTCTGTAATTGAGTTCGAGGGTAGCAGTAACAGAATACACTGCTGCTACCTTGGTGATGAGATGAGTAATAGGAAACAACTGTGTGAAGTGAAGTGAAGTGATGTGTAACCAGTGCACATGTCTACTGGACATCAGTGAGTGGCAAGCATGCCTTAACGACGAATACGAACCAGGAAGAATAACTTACAGAGTTTGAGACAATGGGTAGGGATTCAGAACATTTATTGAATATGTATTCGTAAGCAATTTATTTTGCTTGTTTATTTGATTGTAATGTGTATGTATACCATTATTTCACTAGGTGCATGTACCTAAAAAAATGAAGGGTAATAAAAATATTAATAATAAATGTAACGTGAATAATTTGTTTTCAAAAATTTAAGTTTGGGAAAGCAGTTTTTTTTTTTGTATATGTTCGTAATTAATTTTTCACTTTAATTTATATAGATATAAATAGTGCACGGGAGGTGTTGACGAATGGTGTGACGTCATCACCATATATTATAATGAAAGGCTTTATCTGCGTTTATGTCGAAACTTATGTAGTGAATGTCTATTTTTAAGACTAGTTTATGATAGTACCATAGGCAAAATGCGTTTTGATTGGTTTAAAATTAAACTGGCGTAATTTTATAATTTAGTAGGGAAGAAAAATATATTTGTTCGTTCTCTTACATGGTAGACATTGAGGAGCTAAGATGTACTATGTTATTTGTGTGACGTAATATTGATTGAAAATTAACAGTAAGTAAATTTTCGTACCATTTGTTGGAGATGTGCAAAACCAAAGAATGTGTAAAATCACTCAAGATCTGCCTGACGGCAGAAAATTTGAGAAAAAGAATGCTTGTAAAATAAATTTTATATTTAATTTCTTGCCTGTACGCCGTTTTGCAAGATGATAATGTCGCACTGTTACAACTTTCAAATGTCCAAGACCCAACTCTCGTGGCAAAGCTCAAGCTTACTGCTTGAGCTTTGTTGGTTATTTTCACAATGAACTTTATTGTTACCTATTAAGAAAACCTCTATTACACGTTATTTCATTTATTGATTAATATAATCGAGTGACTTAAGTGTTTCGAACTCAAAACTGTTAATATAATTTTGTTAATTGGATGCACTTGAACCTGTGTAACTTTGAATAATGTTCCAGATATTCTAAAGTAAAGTCAAGCAAGGCTTCTTTTGTTTTACAAAGTTTTAATTCTACTGCGAGTTAAGTTTTTTCTCTTTCTTCTTTTACGTTCCATTAAAATGAATGACTTAATGAACAACTTCGTTTTTCTTGAATTTTAATTTAAGTACCCACGATAGTCATACGCGTTTTAGGTCTTAATGGTATAAACATATGTTTTTTTTTTTAAAGTAAGTTTGTCATACCCACATGTTTAGTGTTGTCGCGTTTTTTTTTCCTCTCCGATTTGTTGTTCTGGAACGTTTTGACGGTTTTGGCTGTGGAGCTAACCGAGTTAGGGAATTTTCTGACCTTGGCAAGGCAGGATTTGCATAAGACTTAGTAAAATCAATCAGGACACTAATAATGGCAGAAGCCTGCAAAAATCCATTTTTCTGTACAGTGTAAGAGTAAGTTGAATGTTTGAAACGATTTTCAATAGAAACAAAGAAGTGTGGTCATTGTCTTTATTTTAAGTACGTCTTCAATTTTCTTTTCATTCATATATCACAAATATTACAAATGTAAAACTTCTTTGCCTATCTTTCTTACATTTTATATTGAAGAGTAACGTTATTATTTTCCTTTCTCATATATAACAAATTTATACTTAAAAACATTTACATAAAACCCAGGTTGCCAAACGTATAGAATAAAATGCAACCAGACTCAGATTCCCACGACGAATCACTGAAACATCAGTCTACTGCACCCTTCTTTGCCAGATCTTTTCGTTGCTACACGTGAAAAATAGGCACGGATATGAACAGTTATTTTCCCGGTGCCTCAGGTGTTTTAAAGTATTTTGTAGTGACGTGAAGCTGGCAAGAACATCGCAGTTTAATTTTACTAGTGTTTCAAGCCACATCGGAAAATTTTAAACCTCAAAACAACGTGTGAGAAATGTTCGTGCGTAACGGGTCGCCCACTGCACAATTCAACAGGTTACCAGGCAGAGACAGAAAGTACTTTTTGTGGGCATGTGAGACGTGATCACCACCCACTAATTTTAAGGGTGTTTTTACTTTGTTTCGCAAGTTGAAAAATTATTCACAGACGTGCGGTGACGGGCCGCCTGTTACAATTTTAATTTACTTTTCAAGTAATACTATGAAAGCATACTATGAAACAGACATTCACCTATAATCCTATATCCCGACAGAGACAAAGCTAACAGAACTAACTCCACAAGGGATGATTCGTTAGACTATGGGTAGCAAGGTGGTCATGTCGATTTGTTGGCTACTTGGGTAGTTGCAAAGTCAACTGTGCAGCGGTGTTGCTGATCTGGTAAAGGCTTTTCGCGATCAAGTGAGCACTTGTATAATCAACCATAGAAAAAAGTCACGGCTCCTAACTTCGTATATTTTAACGGGCGCACTGAGTGATATGTGCCCAGTAAAGTTAGTAACGGATGGAAAGTAGTTCCATATCTTAACGTCGAATAAAAAGTGTTAGATAACTATATCTGATCATTTAAATTGTTTATTTAGCTTTCTGTTTTAGTTTTAACGCATCAGTGTGTAAGAATTAGCAGATTTATAACATTTGTACTTCTCTAATAATTTCACAGTGTCACTTGACCGACGCATGAATAATGTGATAAAGCCCACGACAATATTAATTTATATAAGGCAGGATAATACACACCGTGCATAAAAATAGATCTTGAGCAGGGATTTCAAATTTTCTCATTTTTATGTGAACAGCCTCTACACTAGTTTGGCCCAAAACATGATATAGGCCTAAACTTAGCCCAGACAAAATTTTATTTTGATGTTCATCTGCAACGTTATTTTGCAACTATGATTCACGGCCTCCAGTGGTGTTTAAAAGAACAGGCAGTAGAATTAAGTGTGTTGGGCATCAGGCGTTCATATACGAAATAATTTTCGAGAAAAGGATGTTACGAATTTGAGAGCAAAAGCGAATAAAGCTGTCACTTACTTGAAGTTTGCAATACAAGTGTCAGTCAAATAATGTAATGGTGTAAGCCAACGTTTCCTTAGATGCAATTTTACAACCAAATATTAAACAACATGTGGACGTATTCCGTGAAATTTGTACTCTTAGTGTGAAGAACAAAACTTATTCTTACGTAACGTAGGTCGACTAAATATGGGCACCCTTATGCAATAGCAGCCATTGCAAACTGGCAAATGTTCAGAAAAAAAGTCTGTATTATGGGAAGTATATCCTCAAACCAAGTACTAATAATGTGAGGTGACAATGTTTGAATAAGAAACCATTATTTTATGGTATGTGAAAAAGTCGTAGTCTTAAAAAAAGTGACCTAAATAAGAGCAGATGCTCTTATTTAGGGCACTATAGTCCATTTTATAAGTGATAAAGTTTAAGTAACTGTAAGAGATCATTATTGACGCCATTATTCGGGTTAGTGACAATGAATATGTTTATGTTTCACTCGAACATTTATTGGCCATACTTTTGAGCATAAATCGGTTTAGAGATGGCAACGAGAGAATTGCACGTTTCCACCAGCCTGACATGGAAAAAGAAACAATGGTTATATGATTTAAAATGACATATAATGTACCTTATGTATTACAGTCAACCTTAAATTGGATGTTAATTATTTACAAAGATAACTATGTTCTCAAAACAATAATCACCCTTTGTTACATTTTATAAAATTGGAGTGTAGGGATTTTATTGTTTATATTTAAACGTACATTTTGGGGTTAGGCGTAACTCAGATGTGAACACTATATTAAACCATTCCGTCGTCAAATTCTTTATATAGCACCGGGGGAGCGTGTTTATTAATCTACTCTATATCTGCTTTCATTAATATTCTCTATTAAATTACGGCCACGTAAGAAGTTGTATTGTGTCCGTTCGACGAACCTGCTTGAACAGCTTTACGTGTAGAGTTGCCGAAGGCTGAATGCTATGGCGATCACGGTGGTCGGAACCCCATCTGCTTGTCCATCTTGTCCCGCCATCTGCTTGTCCATCTTGTCCCGCCATCTGCTTGTCCATCTTGTCCCGCCATCTGCTTGTCCATCTTGTCCCGCCATCTGCTTGTCCATATTGTCCCGCCATCTGCTTGTCCATCTTGTCCCGCCCTCTGCTTGTCCATCTTGTCCCGCCATCAGCTTGCTGAGATAAGACCAGTGCTCGACGCCCTGCGGTCCTTAAATATACTTCATGTTTAATAATCTTCTGAACTATTTTTACAACCTCCGCGGCTCGTGTCCTGGTTGAGCGGCGGTGCCTCGCCTCTGTGACCTCGCTCTCTTTTGATGTGAGCTGGTGCGTTCACACACGCGTCAAAGCAATGGCTTGCCCACACCACAGCACCTTTCAATAAAACCCTTCTGTGCTTACTAATACAGAACAGCAAAAACATTTATAGTCGCCACTTCTTTCGTCAAATTTTGTCACAAACTAATGATATATTCACAAGAAGTACACCTGAGAGTTAAGAATGCCTAGGGATCTTCATCAGGAACCATGTCTACATATTTATCATGGACCCAACGAAAGAAAAACCTCGCATCGTGTAATGATAATCTTCCAATTTTCATTGCACAAGTAACAGTGCCAGGTCGATGATCTCGATGTTTTGCTCCCTTTCCCTAGAAGACGACTTTCGTTTGGGGGTTCAAACATATTTGTTGGACGTCACTTCTTTCATGTACTTTTCCCATTGTTCGGGAAGTAAATTTCCTATTAATTTTGACAGCTTTGTATTTCATGGACATCCTGCGACATTTTGTCTCTGCCAGTGGTCGTGATTGAGGTGTTCTCAAGATCTCTGTAAAATGTTTTCTGGTCTTAGGTGCAGTTACATCATCGTTGTCATCATCTGATTCAAGTGACCCTAGTGATGAATCTGAATCATGTAAAGTGATATCATCGTTATAATCACCATTCGAGTAAACCCTACTTGCATTCGTACTCTGTCACTTACGTTGCTTCTGTTGTGTGCCTGAGGGTCAGGAGTAGAGTCTGAAGACGTAAGATTCAGAGAGGTTGATACTGTCGCATGTGTCTCGTTTTGGGATGTTA
Organism: Dryococelus australis; assembly: GCA_029891345.1. Taxonomy (NCBI): domain Eukaryota; kingdom Metazoa; phylum Arthropoda; class Insecta; order Phasmatodea; family Phasmatidae; genus Dryococelus; species Dryococelus australis. Next base: position 15,405,303 of record CM056996.1, on the reverse strand, counting down.
CTATGGATGCAGATTGGAATTAACGTACTAAATAAATAAAACAGATCAAAATAAATTCCCTCCCAGTCTCTCTAACCGTACAATTTAATGTCACTTAGTTTCCAAACTTATTAATGCTAACTTTTCGAGGTAGTATGTTATTTTTGTAAGGTTATTGATTTAAACATCGAAGTGGCTTGGATGAAAATATTTGATATGCGTGAGTTTGGACTTTTGTTCCTATTTATGGGCACCGCATATTTAATATGGGCACCACGTACTTTTTATGGGTACTTCGTACTTTATATGGGTACTTCGTACTTTATATGGGTACTGTGTACCTTATATGGTCACTCAACATGCCCATATTGAGGCCTTTCACACCGACATAAATGCTTGCGAATTGAAACTAACCTAGACAGCTACATGAATAAGGCATATTTTATGTTTAAATACACTTAAGTCCACTACTGACAAATATACAAATATAAATTAAACAATTACAATTTACCTACCGTACGATAATTACTGAATCACGAGTATTAGAAGTTCTACGTCTTTCAGCGCGCCTCAATACAATGACGTCTTTCTCTACATGCTCAGCGCTTACTATTGGGCGCTATTGGTACCAAACCACGCCACTAACAGTCTAGCAAGCAATTTAGCAGCCACTGTGCCATTTACGCAAATTCCATTCAGTGCCCATGATTGGGCCAATGCCCATATTTTTTCGACCTGCCTTATGTTCTAATAAAGAAAAAATCGGAAGATTATACAAAATTTTAGTTATTTTATGAAAATTTCACAACGGAAAAAATTCTGGAACTCATACAACACTAGTGCGATGTGGTGGGGAAATTTTTATTTTCCGAGCTATAAGCGTCGAGCTTCTCAGCTGTAGTATAATAAAATTCATAGGTGCTCAAGGAGATTGGCAAGGAAATAGTCGTGGAAAGAGAGGAAAATGGGGGCAGGAGAACAGTGTCGTACGTCGGGGAATTCTAAATTCTTGGGAAAGTCCGGGTTGGAATTCTTTAAGAATTTTATTGTATCTGCGATCAACAAGTCCGTTGGGGATCGTAAGTCTCGGGGTAAGAGTAAGCGGAATGTGGTAGTACTGCGTACACATATCCTGTTGTATACGTATAATTTCAAAATACTTATAGTGCCGGTCAAAAGTTTAATACCACTGTATAAAAGAATATAATGTCTCATAGAACCTAAACTTTTGCCGCAAGTGACAAGTAAATTTATTTCTGGCTCCTTGCATTTATGTATAAACTTCCCAATATTCCATTGCGTTAGACTATGTATTGTAGAAGTGTAATGAATTTCTAATATTATAAGGCTGCACCAAAATACCACCACTTTTAAAGATAAACACTGTTGGGTGTTCCAAAGTCTTACAAGTTATACCACCAATGTTGTTTTATAAATATAGCAGTAGCACTGGGTCATTGGGCCACAAAAATAAAAATTCAGAAAAATTTTTTTCACGATTTAACTGCACGTCGCTTTCCTTCATTAAATCCGTCAAAAAAAAAAAGAATAAATTTAATTAAATTTCCGAATTATTTCCTAGACTGTCATGTGATAATCGGAGCCAGTATTATCCCTATGTGCAGTTCTGTATTTGCTATATATACTGCGTACAACACCGGCTTCGAAACTCACCCGACAGTCTAAGGAAAAAATTCCGAAAATAATTAAATTTGTCCCTTTTTCACGGATTTGATGAACGAACGCTATATGCAGTCAAATTGTCAATAATTTTTTCTGAATGTTTATTTTTGTTCTAGAATGACCCACTTCAATTGCTACATTTCTAAAAAAAATATTGGTGATAAACGTTTGAACATTTTGGAACACACAATTGTTTTTATCCTTAAACGTGTTGACATTTGTGTTGCCTTTTAAGCTAAAAAAAAAAAAAAAAAAAAACCATTACTTTTACAATACATGGCCTGACCTAATGAAATGTTGGGAAGTTTATTCATGTATATGCAAAATGACAGAAACAAATTGCTATGGCACTTGCGGCTAAAGTTTAGACTGTATGCGACGTTCCATTCTTTTACACAATGTTAATAAACTTTTGACTGGTACTGTAGACCGCGCGACATTTACTCTTAGTTTACGAACATGAAACACGGGCCGCATTCGGATAGTTTCCTTGTGATTAGCTGGTGCCGTACAGATGTGAACAAGGCGTCGCGAGCGTCACCTGTTTGCTGGTAAAGCGAGCACTTTTTAAACCCCTCTCATTTGGAATTGCAATAAATAAATATATTTTGTTTTTGCCTTTCATGTTAAATTTCGAATGCCGTGGAAAACACACTCTGTGTTTGCTACTTACAGGGCAATATTAATATTAAAAAGCTGGTTTAAGGATAGAAATGGCTGAAAGTAAAACGTAACTTGGCCCTCAAAAGTGCTCGGTTTATCGTGTACAGCCTATAGTTCTACAAAACCACGCTCGCCAGACTCTCGCGCTCGTTTAGTGATGATTAACTGTAAATGTGTTGAAAGAGAAAAATGAGAAAAATTCTGAAAAATTTTACTTGGAGAAATATTTTATCGAGTGTAACAGAAATCGGTATAAAGTATTATCGCAAGAACTAGGTTCGTTCTACAAGATGTCCTGGATAAGATTCTTGTTCCCATTGTCAAGCTTGAAGGAGAAGTTCTCCGTCATTCCCGAGCTGTTTCACCGTGGACGGTAAATAACCGTTGTAAGGGAGCTAGCCTTTCACTAAACGAGGTTACCTGAATACTTGGAATATTTGCTGTGCAACACCTTTCAGTATTTTCTCCGTAGTTCTCACGGGGAGGGGGGGGGGGGAAGTTTCCCTTGCAGTCGTTTCGTGCCCGATAGCGGAGAGCGAGGGGCGACGAGATTACATCTGACGGCCGAGTCCTAACGAGGACCTGTGGTCTGTGCCGCGCCGAGTCCTGCAGAGAAGGATGGAAGGAGGAAAACGGAACTGGAACAAAGGAAATTCCTCGTTGGTAACACGCGCGTGAAACTGACGAAAGGGGTTGTTTTGAAGAAGTGTTGGAGGTGGAGGAGGGGGAGAAAAGGGAGGGTGGGCGTGTCCTTGCGCTCGGGTTTTACGGGCGAGTTTCGCTTGTTAAGTGCCGGTGTTGCTGGCGATAGAAAACACTGGTTCGCGAGGGCGTGGGTGGGTCGCGAGGAAGTCAATCAACCATCCACCCCAGGCCACCTTCCAGGCTTACAACGGAACCGCGGTAACCGGGTAAAGCCCCGGCTACAACCACCCTAAGAATTGACAATAAAAAATTGAATCCACACTTGTATGTGGGACCAGCTACAACACGGCATAACGGCGTAAGATGGCGGCCTGCTCGCAGTAGCGGCGTTAAGAGGATTGAATATTTTCAATTCTCTTACGCTGAGTTCTACGCCGGCCAATCACAGGACATAATTATTAAATGAATTTTGCGGTACAGTTCAAATTTCCGTTTATTTACATAGTCAACGCAATTATTAACATGTATACCACACGATTCCCGCGAAACTTTTTTCATCAGAAGTAAATAAACAAAAATAAATATCAGGTTAGCCAACACTGTTCGAAAATATCCGCGATGCATGTACAGCCTGCCTTTCTTTCTTTTTTTTTGTGCTCGTTTCTCGCACAACAGTTTTCTTGCTGCGGCTGCAGCCAGTTCATTTTCAAACTTGCACGGTAACGCCATTGTTATTTCGTAACGGGAACGCTACGGTGATTGTAGCCTAAGACTTAAGTAACCGGTGGTTCACGCCGCAGTTAGTCCTGCAAGCCTGGCGGCGACGTCGCGAGGTTCCGCGCCGGTGGTCGGAAACACAGAAAACACGTCACAAAAACAGAAGGACTCTAGAATAGTCCCGTGACTGCGTCCCCCCCGCCCCCCACTCCCACCGCTTGCTGATACAATCAGCCCACCCGATACACAAAGTTAAGAAAATTAAATGCTAAAAGTAGTCCGGCCAACCGCTGTGTTCTCAGATTAACATCCACTCTCTGCTGGCTAAGGACAAATAAATTTATACTGTTCCTCGGAAATTCGTGTTGGCGTGTTTCGCTGGTGTTAAAAATAATTTCCTTTTACCTCCAGGCGATGCCCGTTGGCACTCTACTTACGCACGATATTTTGCAATAAAATTTTTTTTTATAATAAGTGATGTCACATTGCCCGTGTTAAAAACTGTGGTTGTTTTACCCAGCAGTTGAGAGTTGCTAAATTACAAAATTTTATCTCCAGCATGACTCCTTAAAATTTCAGTAAATAAAATATAAATTAAAAGTCGTCGCAATATCATGAATTATGCCGACAATTATGGAATTAATAACTTGACTTCACTTACTCCTAAAGGGAGCCAACAAACATTGACCATTTAAATCATATCTCGTATTTTTTTTTAGGTTACTTCCTACGCCAGAAATGCCATTAACAGGCACCGGAAATTCTGACAGTTTCTTGTACCTAAATGCGGTCTGTCTGTTCATCTTGTGTTAGCTACAATATTAGTATTATTGTACCCTTATTTGTCCCAGAGAGAAATTAGCTTGGCTAAGGGCCGGTTTCACCAACGAAGATTAACTTTTCAGAATATCGAGATAATTTTATCCAGATGAGAGGCTTAAACTTCGATTTTAATCTCGATAATGTTCAGCGTGTTTCACTACGTTTAATCTCAGTAAAGAATATCTCTTTAAAATTATCTCGATATTTTGACTTAATCGCGATTTTCTCTGAGTAAACATTAGAGATTTTGCTTTGAGCAAGTACAGAGAAATCATTTCGAGAAAGTATGGCCAGTCGGGAAGGCATTGTGGTCGCAAGGAAACAGCGAAGCCGAAGAACATGTCCATCCAATGAAAAAATACAGTTTCTTAGAATTAGTTACATAATATTTCAATAACATTGAAAATAAACGAACCGATGCTGTGACACAACAGAATAAAGCGAGACAGTGGCGAACAATTGCAAATAGTTTCAGTTGTACATATCGTGATCACTACAGGACAGCAGACAATTTGAAGGCGGCGTGGGACAACCTATGAAACCATACGCGAAAAACCTATGAAGACGAACGCGTCCATGCTTAGAGGTGCAGTGTGTTCTGCCCTCAAAATAGCCACGCAAGATCACTGTATACTGCCACTAGTAAAGCCAGCGGAATGTCATTCCAATAGAGACTCAGCTGTCATAAACACAGCTCAGATAGGAAACCCTACAAATACTTCGGATAACTATGCCTCGACTGGGTCCGATGATTCGAGGACAGTTTCTGGCAGCCACGTGAGGAACCGTATGGCAACAACTTTCTGGACTAGTAAACGACGACCAGCAATGCACTCAAACAAAAAAAAAAAAAAAAGGCTGAAGTAAGTGCCCGCCATATAGCCAAAATTGAGTTAGCAAAAATTTTGTAATTAAAGAAAACGAGGCAATGAAAGAGATTCGCCAACTAAAGTTACAACAGGAACAAGAAAGAAGAACTAAACAGGAGAAGCTTCAAACAGATCTCTTAACTTTGCAGATCCTAAAACTAAAGACAGAACTAAGTAACTAATGTGTTACTGTTGTGGTTTAGTTCACATGTTTTTGAGTATTTTCACAGACATTTTCAATTAAAAACGCTACTGGTGTTTTGTCACAGTCTTGATTTGAACTAAGCCTACAAAAGTATACCTTGTTTATTTTACATTTATACCTGATGTTAATGCAGAATAGTTGTAAAGGAAAATAATAAAACGATACATTATAGTCTGTTTGATAAACGTGTTTTTGACATAAGGTGAAGGTGCGCTTCAACCTCGACATCATAAGTTTCAAAATTATTTGTTCTTTCGTTTTAACATCGCGGACAACAAACAATAAAATCCTCGTCATCGCTTCCCTCTTCAAAAATTAAATTGTACATTGCCCGAGCAATTTTCTCTTTGCTCTCGATGAAATAACTGTGGTGAACCGCAAAATACAGATAATCGAAATTTTTTGTCATTTAATCTCGATAAACTATCATCATCTCGCGTGGTGAAACCGGCCTAAGCCTTTACCATACCCCTGGCACTAGATCCTTTATGGCACGAGTTGACTGTGTCACTATGTGTCTATTAAACACAGCGTTCCTGCCGCGAAATGCAACATTTGGAACCATGGACAAACACAAGCACAGCTCACTGAACAGTAAATACTAGTTTACCTTACATCAGAAAGCAGTCAGCGCAAACAGACGCAGGGGCGGGAACATTTCAAAAGTTTTCAAAACTCCAGATATTATTCGCCATGCCATTACCATTAGAACTCCAAATTTTGTAATTCGTTAATTTATGATTCAAAGTGAATATATTCTGGCTTATAATGTAAATGGTAAAAGAAACTAGCGTCATTTCATACTGGCACAAATCCGCCTCTGGGTCAGGACAGTTTTATAATTGGCCAATGCTAGCTCAAGTGAGGAAATATAACTCTCTGCCTAACGTTCCTTTGTGTGAAATTTTAGTACCTAGGTATATAACTCTCTGCCTAACGTTCCTTTGTGTGAAATTGTAGTACCTAGGTATATAACTCTCTGCCTAACGTTCCTTTGTGTGAAATTGTAGTACCTAGGTATATACAGTTGCTCGGCAGACGAAAAGAAAAGAAAAGTTTTCTTTTGCACCACAAGATATAGAATCAGTTGTGATAGCTTTTATGTTTGACTTGGTTACGTTGTCCAATTTCAGAGTTCTCAAGAAATTATAAGATCGTCGATGGCTGCTGAAATGCGTTTTATTTAAACCAGGCACAAAACCGAAAGAGTGACATACTCTAACGTGTTTCGCGGTTGTGTAGTACTCAAAATACTCGCGTCCCATCCACCAAGGTGAACCAGGTTCGATTTATACGGCGGGGTCGCTCCTGCATTTTCGCATGTGGGAATCTTGCTGGACGATGCCGCTGATCGGCGGGCTATGTCGGGGATCTCCAGTTTATCCCGCTCTTGCATTCCGGTACTGCTCCATACTCACCTCGCTTCATCCTCACCCGGTCTCAAGACCTAGATGTTAAGAGCCACCCAAATCTCTCCACTCACCTTTCCACTCTGTTCTAGCTCAGTTCCTAACCTCAGGACCACTGGTGAAGGAAATTCAGGTGCCGAATCGTTATTACGTATTTCACGGGTACTCAAAACATCGTTATTACGTATTTCACGGGCACTCAAAACATCGTTATTACGTATTTCACGGGCACTCAAAACAGTTCGTTCTCTCGCCGCAATTAAGTGTTAGAACTTAAGGCCCTTTAAAAATGAACGTGCGTGGGACAAAAATCTTGGATACAATATGATTCTAAAGTAGTTCTACAAGTTTTAACGTTAGTAAAATAAAGTATCGAGAGGACGTACGACGTTTATTACAGTGCACAAATGAAGCCACGCATTTAAAGTGTTATGCACACAGACCGTAGTACCGAAAAGTACCACCGCGAAGATTCTCGGCCAATGTGATCAAAATGGCTAATTTCACAGGTGCGGAACGAGCTCGTAGTGTGTTTTGGCACTAAGAAACAAAGTCAGCGACACAAGTGCAAAGGAAATTCCACACCCATAATCACAAAACACCACCCAGCAGGCCAACAGTTTACTAACGGCAGAGGCACTTTGTTGATACGAGATGCACTGTAACGAAGAACGTGAATACTAGGTCACATGTTTCCGAAGATTTCGTGGAACAGGTTAGGGATAGCTTCGCCCGAAGTCCAAGCAAGTCGACGGGACCGGCATCCCAGGAAAGTGGGATTCCACGAACGACTGTGTGGCGTGGTTTACGAAGACTATCGCACTTAACCCCGTCTCGAGTATCGATAGTGCAGGCCATTTCAGATTGTCCGCGCGAGGAATTTTGTACGGAAGCGCTGAGGCGGAGCGAAGACAATGAACGATTCCTGGACTCGACCGTTTCCCTTGACGAAGGCACATCCCCTGTCACTGGCAGAGTCGACGGCCACAACTGCAGAATTTAGGGTGGTTAAAATCCCTGTGCCTTCTTGGAACACGTTGACAGTCTGAAAGCGAGCGTGTTCTTGTGCCCTTAGCAAATATAAAGTGCACGGGTCCTTTTTCCTTCACGGAGGCGACCATTAACGACATTGTGCACCTGGGCATGCTCCAACAGTTTCTCAATCCTCAACTTGACGAAGACGACCAGGAATGACTCATTTACTTCCCGCCCTTTTTTCTCTCTCTAACAATGGAGATGTACGCGCGTTCCTGGACAGCCGTTTCCCAGGTCGGTGGATTGGCCGGGTCGCACCGATAGCATGGCCAGCTCGTTCCCCAGACCTAACACCGTTACCACCTGTCAGATAAGTAATTACCGGCGGAAGTCGGGCGAACTACCGTGTTGGTACGACGCAACCGCGTTATCCTGAGATCAGTATACAGTCTGCACCACTGCGCGCGGGCGCCTGTGAGCCGTGCTCGTTGTACCAGAGTGCTGTGTGTGTCTAATAAGATCGCTGCTGTTATTCCATCTGTAAAGTAAAAGTGTTATTATGAGTGTTATCGTTACGTGACGGAACGAAATGTGACTTGACAAGTTACGTACAGAATGGAGACTCCTCGAACGAAATCATGGGAAGTGAAGCGGTCACAAAGTAGATAGATTTTTACAATTTGGTCAAGAAGAAAAGGAACGAGGTCTCATTATCTCGTTAGACAAAGCAGTAGATGTAAGTGGAAAGACAGTGCATATCAGTGCCAGCCAGTGCTAGATAGCCAACAACGACGGAATTGCCATTTCCACCCCAGGTAAACGTCGGCCACGGCAAAAGAAGACGGAACTTGGCGAATTCGACAGGAGTGTCGTGCGCCGAGCGTTCTCGGAATATTATGAAGTGCGCAAAGGAATTCCCACTCTGCGTAAACTCATTAATGCTGTGAAAGAAAAGGTATAGTTTTCCGAGAAGAAGGACACATTGTAGAGAATTATTAAATCCGTGGGATTTAAATTTTAAAAAATGCAAAAATTTTAAGACACATGTTAACGGAGCGACGTGATATTGTCACACGGCGTACAGCCTATCTACGTGCACTGCGGCAAGATGCAAATGGACCAACAAACCTGCAACGTATACGGATAAAACATGGATTCTTACACATTGACGAGGGTCGAGGAGTTACGGCAGAACAGCATGTGCTGTGTTCATGTGCCTTCTGGAGTCTATTATGCATGTGCGCGGGGTGTACTTGCCGTCCCATCTTCCCGCGCCTCACTCCTGGCATACCGCAGTCTTAGTTGTCAACAGACAACAGCGCGCTCGCTACTCAACGGCAAAGACTTGCCATACACATTGACGAGGGTCGAGGAGTTACGGCAGAACAGCATGTGCTGTGTTCATGTGCCTTCTGGAGTCTATTATGCATGTGCGCGGGGTGTACTTGCCGTCCCATCTTCCCGCGCCGCACTCCTGGCATACCGCAGTCCTAGTCGTCAACAGACAACAGCGCGCTCGCTACTCAACGGCAAAGACTTGCCAAACACGTAGGTACGTGCCTTCCCGTGGGACTGCGGTAATGCTCGACTGTACGTGGCAGCCTTGCCTGAAAATATGGCCAGACTTCGAGATCGAATTACGGTCGCTGTTGACCACGTGACACCGGCGATGCCGCATCGTGTGTGGGAGGTGACCGACTTCAGATGGGACATCTACTGCATAACCAAAGGAAATCACATTTACCCATAAACGATATGTGCGCCTTAATTTGTGCTACAACTATTTGAAAAGTTACGTCGCACGCGAACGTGTTCTCAGCTCCATTCTTAACTTGCGAAATGACCAGTGTAACTTGCATCGCAGGTTTGGCGCGGGGACACGTATTCATTTAATTAAGGTAGTTACAATTCCTCTCCGTTCGAAAACGAACCAAACAGGAAGCAGTCGTGGATTTCCTGCGAACCACAGGTCTAGGATGACGTCACTCTGCAACAAAAAAAATCAGTAAACGTAGATCAGATGTCTAATATAACACGCTAATACTGTTTTTTTGAAGTTCGCGCATCGCTAACGAGCGATAACAGCTAACAGCAGCATTGATAGACTTTCAATGACGCAGGCTGTGAGGTGAACTTTCCTAGTGCTCAGTGTAGGGTCATCAGCAACTCGTATCATACGATATTTATCTTAGTAAATATATTAATGCGCCATTGTTATAGTTTTTCAAAATTTGTGTATAGCCACGAGTTTAAGCTCAAGTTCTGCAGTTGGCTTTATCGGTCCAGTCACAGAAATGAACCAGTGAGATGGGCATGCTAAAGAGGCGGTCAATAAATTTTACATTCTTTTATAGCCAGCCACTAGTTTTTTTTTTTAATATAATGCTGCTATATCTCTTTGTCTCATGCAAACATGATATATTTCATTTAATAAGGACTGCTTTACAAATTGATCAGATCTCTGCACTCTTGTCCCCTACGCTTAGATCATTTATCCTGCTGACTTCATCACTGGTCGATGTTTCTTTCAAAAACAAATTATTAGGGATGGTATTTTGCAAAATGAAGGGGGGGGGGGGGGGTTTAAAATATCACTACCGGTAAGCCAGCTACATTCACATGAACAAATATTTTAAGTTTAAAATAATATATAAGATCACATATCTGTGGAGTGTTATTATCCGTTAATTATTTTGGTCCACATTCAGATCAGACGTATTCTTCCTTATCTTTTACTGGTATAACACTCCAGAAACCTAGATAGGAATTCTTCACTTTGAATCTCTTCTCCCTTCAATAGAAATTCTCTGGCAGTGATCCTGTTTTTCAGTGGAGTAAATGTCTGTTCATGTCACCAAGGGACCTTTCAATAGTAGCTGTTTTTATTTGTAAAGACAGTATTTTTACAGTATTATATTTCAATTCATCATAACCAGTAGTAGGCTGAAAATTTTGGTTTAGTGGCAATACACTGTCGTTTACATTGAAGGCCAAAAATTTACAATTTTCAGATCTGCTTGCAAAACATCTTGGTCTATGACATGTAAATGTGATGAAATGATTCAAATGTTGATACACTTTGCCAATATTTGCATGAAATAGACCAAAATAATTTGCAATCACATTAAAAGTCTTTTAAATGTTTGGTCGTAATTGTACAAGACAAAGCATTACCATTAAACTATATTACTCAAGCTTGATTGTTTATGATGAACTGTATATTACTAGTGTAAGAATATTTATTACACCGTAACAATATTAACGACCACTGTTGAAAGGCTAGTGCTATGAACATAATAATAAATCCACTGCTATATTACGGCTATTGTCCGCAACGCACCTAACAAGCTGTTATATTATTGTTGAAATTATTGGGGGGGGGGGGGGGGGGCACGTGCACGCTTCCTATTACGGAGAGGTGTTGTTACCACTTCCTCCGGAAAGCTCCTAAAGGAAACCCCAACACTAGTGGATAGTAACTAGTTTCACGCGTGTGCTTGTTACTAGGCAACAATTCAAAGAAAGGCTTTACCGCAGCTCACGTCGCATTATATGAGATCTGTGACCTCGTCTCTTGCAAGTGAACGATCGCGGCGGCTTTGGAGCTTTATGGCAAGCGCCAGGAGTGTGCACAGTAGTTAGAAAACAACCGCATAGCTTGAAACCAATCATCAGCCACCACTATTCGTCCTGCATTTGTCTCATCACTTCCCTCCTTACGCATCAGTTTTAATCTGCCTTTTTCCTCTTTTTCTGAGCTGCCAACCTGTCCTTCCTAAACCTTTCTCAACAATCCAATTCTCCTCGAAACATAACTCATCAGTAACTATTTTGTTCTATACACTGTTCTCTTTTAACGCTTGAAATGTACTTTTACCGATAATTTTTCATGTTCACTTTCTATATCCAATTTAATAGCTTCTTTTTCTCATTTTCTCTACACACACATTTTAAAAATGCAAATATTTCCTCGTACAGATTCTCCTTGATTCTAAGTCCGATTTGCAGAGTAACAAGTTTCAAGTAAAGCATTTGATTTGAATTTTCTAAATGATTATACCAAACAATATTAGATTTTATCTTAATCTTAATTCGTCGTGGCAGATCAATTAACATTTTGGTTGGCATATTTTTAATACGTCACTTCCTACTTCCATGTCATTATTGTCCCGTCATTTCAATACTTGAGTTATTAATTCACTTGTTTGTCTAATCTCTGTGGCCCTATTAATTTTCTTTTTATATCCCAATAGATTTTCAAATATTTTTTTCCAGCACACTGAATACTTTGTCCACAACCCGTATGTTATCCTACCTTTATAAACCTTTCGTCGTCGTTTGCAGCGAATATGGTTGGAGACAAACAGTGATGAATACAACTCTTATTCCTAAATTTATCCAAATAACACCCAACGAGTTCTTACAAAAAGAATCTCTGTAAACATTTTTATATACATCTGTCTAACCATAATCTCTGAGTTATTTAAAAATATAACTAATGAATTGTAAAGAGTATTTATATTTAAGGAGAGGAATAATTTCCTATATCATTTCGATAGGCCGAGTTTTAAGCTTGCGTATAGCTCAGTGAATTATGATATTTGATCTCATCTTATATAACATGACTTGTTTGGAGTCTCTGAACAGAAAAGTCATGTAGCCCAACAACTATGACCTTCTGTGGTCAGGGGTAAAACTGATTCACCTCTAGTACAGGAATACGGGGCCGCAGTGGCGTGGTCCCACCAAGGCGAATGGAGTTCGATTCCTGGCGTGATAACTCGTGGATTTTCGCACATGGGAATCGTGCCGGTCGATACCACTCGGGGATCTCGCGTTTCCCTCACAGTTGCATTCCGTCACTGCCCCATAACCACCTCACTTCACCCTCGTCAGTTCCCCACAATACCCCGTTGTTAAGAGTGGCCTAAATATCTCCACGTAATATTTTGTATCAGAACTAAGGCATTACCAACACAAATATTTCATATCTGCATTTATCAATACTAATTATAAATGAAATAATATAATGTACTGGTAAAATATAAGTAAAATTCCAGTTTAACCGAAAATATGGTACTTCTACGTCAACAGAAGTATAGAACGCTTGTGATACATCGCACGTTTAGGAAATAACCAAACACTTCAGTACATAGAGTTTTTTTTTTTTTAATTTGTATTTAAAAAGTGTGAAGAAACCGCGAACATACTATAATTAGAAAAGTATACTCTAAGAAATTATGGGGGCCGCAGTGGCTGAGCGGTTGGCCCGCTCGCCTCCCACCAAGGTGAACCGGGTTCAATCCCCGGTTGGGACACTTCCGGATTTCCGCAAGTGGGAATCGTTACGGACGATGTCGCTGGTCGGCGGGTTTTTTTTTCGGGAATTCCCCGTTTCCCCCGCCTCACCTAATTTCGCCCTCATAGTCTCCCAAGACCTCGCTGTTAAGAGCCGCCCAAATATATATATATATCTCTAATTGTAATTATTAAGGGCTTTTTTACAATCCCCGGTTTTATGCTTGTAAGCTTAGTAGGGGACGGCCTACAGACTAACTAATAAACTAACTTAAATTAACACACATTCCTTATCCGGGATTCGAACCCAGGGCCTCCAGCACCCCTGATCGGTGGCGTACCAACCGACTGCGCCATGGCAGGTCGACTTCTCCCTCTAAGAACTTATGTTAGAGTCTGTAGTAGTCAGTAATAGACTGAGTAGAAAATTACTGGTTTCATAGGGGAATATTTACCAATTTTTGGGAAAAATTTAGTCAAACAGTTGCACGGTTGCACTTGGTGCGCGTTATTGAACAACTTCAGCCCTTCTAGCTGCTCGAGGGGTTTAACGGGGAGTGTTTTCATGGGGCTGAAGACTCCTTAGTTTCCGCAACCCGCAGCACGAGCGGGCTAACAGGTTGCCAGCACGCAGGCTGAGGGTCATGCAAGGACCTACGCCGCCCCGTCGGCATGCGAGTCCTGAACACGCGACCTCCCTTTCTCCACCCCCTCCCCGCCCAAACATAATATAAAGTCAGTTTACCACTCCTTTATACAGCGCCGTGAGGCTCTTTAAGGGTCGGCTGTGCTCAGGCTTTTCAGTCACGAGCAAATGGACTGTTTTAGGCATTTCAACGAACACATTTTTTGTTCCGTAGTGTACTAACAACGGTGTAAAGGCTGTTCACGATAAACTGAGCACTTTTGAAATCAACATCATAAAAAAGTCACTACCCTGCCTGCATCTATTTTAACGGGTTCAATGATTGGCGTATTCTCTGTAAGGTTGGTAATGATGTAAGGGAAAGTAGTTCCATATATTAACGTCGAATAAAATATGTCGCGTCTGCTTTTTTTTAGGCTTCGCAATGTAACAATGAGCAGAATTAAACAATATATATATTTTTAAATAATTTCACAGTTTCACTTGACCGATGCATGAATCAAGTGATGATATCCATGGCAATGTTAATCTTACATAAGGCGGAAAATTACGTAAAGTACGTGAAAAAGTGCTCATTTTACAGTGAATAACCTATAAAGCTCTGTCATATACGAGGATACCAATGAGAAAGTGACTGTGCTTCATGTTATTGGTAGCAGCTGGTTAGAAGGCTACGGAACACAGTCTCAACAACGAGTGATACCTCCCACACGTGACGGACTTATCGCATTATCACTAAGAGGCCGCCATAGTGTAGTGGTCAGACTACTCGCCTATCACCGAGGCGAACAGGGTTTGATTCATTGCGGGGTCGCTCCCGGATTTCCGCAAGTGGGAATCGTGCCGGGCGATGCTGCTGGTCGGCGGGTTTTCTCGGGAGTCTCCTGTTTCCACCGTCGCCTCATTCCGGCACTTACTCATACTCATCTCGTTTCGCCCTTACCGGCTGTATAGATCTCTATGTTAAGAGCCACCCAAGTATCCACTGATTGGTCACTGATTCTTTCTTTGCTCAGTGCAGACCATTAAATCCACTTCCTCCGCCGCGTTCCATACAGAGTATATTGTGACTGGAAATGTTAATGTATTGGATACGTGCTCACCATGACTTACTTTCCAGATCAAATATTTGAAAAAGAGGGATGCCAGGGCATAGGACATTAATCAACAGATATTTTAGATTCCACAATATTTCACATATGTACTTTTTCTTTGCATCTGCAACCGCAATCAAAATTAACTCGATTTTTTATCTTTTTCGGTATTTTATGAAGAAATGCACACTTAAATTAGTTCCCTCTGGCTCAGGAATACCATAAAGTAGTTTTGTCTATAATAATTAAGCGTTTAATTTTAAATAGTATTTATTAGAGAGATAGCTATAAATAAAGACAGTTATCGCGTGATTGTAGCTGACCAATCAAATGCAAGCACCGAGACATAAAGTGCACGAGTCAGTTCCTCACACGACAGACCCCCATACTCTCACACTCTCATACAGGCAAACACACCTACTCAAACCCAAGCACATTTACACACCTAAACCCAACCTACACACCAAAGCACATATACGCACCCAAACACATCTACTTACCAAAACAAACCTACACACATCCAAACACATATACTCACACCCCATACACACACACACACACACACACACACACACACACACACACATATATATATATATATATATATATATATATATATATGCCCCAAACATATATGCATGCCACCTAACACATATATATTGCCTCCAAACACATATACACAAACCAAAACATATATATACACTTCAAAAACATATACATGAACCCCAAACACATATACATTCCCCCTAACACATCTACACACCCAAACACACCTATACACACTCAACCACGTATAAATTCCTCCAAGCACATTTACACGCACCTACAAACCTAAACACACCTACACACTCCCGAACACAATCTACACATATACACAAACCCAAAGAGTCCGAAATATTCAGATTTGTCGACTGTCTCCAAAATCACTCCAACACCACCACCACCACTACTACCACCCCAACCACCACCACCATCCCATCACCCTTCACCCCTCACCACCACTGACGCCACCACCACCGCTGCCACCACCCCCAACCCCATCCACCTCCACATCCAACTACAAATCCACCACCACCTCCTCCTCGGCCTCCTCCTCAGGACCCAGAAACTGACTCATACACGTGATGTCTCAGTGCTTGCACGTGATTGGCCAGCTGCAATCACGCGATAACTTGATTGGCTGGTCGGTGATTGGCTGATTGGTGTTCGCAACATGATTGATTCAACGTCAGTATGACGTCATACGTCTTGTATTCTCGGATACAAGCAGCAGGGAGGTCAGCTGAGAATCCCACTTTGACAGCAGCTCATGTGAAAGGTGGATAGACTTGGCTAGCTTGTGCAGCTTCGCATCAAAGTCTTATTCTGCATCTGGGATGTCTTCGGGTACTCCAGAACCAATGGTAGCTATGGCAGTGCCATCGATTTCTTCAGGTGTGGTACCAGTAGTGCCATCGACTTCTTCAGGCATGACGTCGACAGTACCAACGACTTCTTCGGGTGGGTCACCTACAAAAGTGCAGCCATCGGGGACATCAGACATGACGTTCACAGCACCATAAACCTTTTTGGGTGGGCCACGTATAGCAGCGCAATCAACAACTTCGTCAAGGCTTCGTTTCTGTTACTGTGACAAGACATTAGCCTACAGCCATGGTGCGTGGAAGCACGAAAGAACTACTTGTGTGAAGGGTCCTTCCTGTGTTATGCAACAATGTGTTAAGTGCAAACGACTGTTCAAACGAGGTGGTAAGCTGAAGAGTCATATCAATAACTGTAAAGGTAGAGTTCCTGCAGCTAAGATACGTTATGTACTCGCTATTGGTGATGCCACGTCGAGTGGATTCTACATAAAAAGTTCAGCATCCAAAGGCATTTTAAAAGATTAAGTAATTGGAAATAACTTTGCTGGTACGAAATACATATGTACATACCTAGGCCATGTTAAGCAAAGGATAATCAATTAATTAACTAAGGTAGTCGAAGAAGGTCCCTTAAAGTATAATGTTTGGCTGAAGTGTATCTCTGGAGAGCCTCAACCTCTTGACGAAAGAATCAGCCGGTGGGCAGTCAAGAGTGCCTATCAAACATTGTACAATGTTGATAGCATTCCAGGAGATGTAGAGGACTTGAAAGAAAAACTTTGTCGTGAAGAACAAGAATATATTGAAAACGGACGCTTGTTCACGTAGATTTTTTGATCTGCGTAGAAGCAGATTATATTCACGACATGGAAAGCGAGCTTATAGCTGGTAATACCGTACATAAATGTATGGAAACTATAGAGATTCTGTTTTTAATGTCTGTAACCTGATACACATAAGATATGTATACATATATATACATATATGTGTGTGTATTTATTTATATATTTATATATGTATGTGTTTTCAAAGAATAAACTAAAGGTGGTTTATTCTCACATGTATCGATGTACCTTCTCCTAGCATGTCTACTTTCCCTGATATCATGAATATGAAGGTCTTGATTTCCAGATCGGCCACTACAAACCGATACTGCAAAGAAACACAATAATAAAAATCAAATGATGTGTCAAATTATAATGTTATTACTTAAATATATTCTGCAATGGTCTATCACTGATGTGTATAATCAATGATATGGTGACCGAGGTATATGTTGAAATGAAGTGTACATAAAATTAGAGTCTGTGTTAATATTGTAATACATTCTAAACATGTTAGATGTAAGAGATTTGGAGCGAGGAGGGAAAAGGTTGAGGCAGGCCTGCTGAGCAAGAGCAGTGAGGAAAACAGGTGTTGGCTAGCAGGCAGGGAGAAGTGTGAAGGGGAGTGGGGCTATTGGAGGGGTCAGAGAGGTAAGTGGGTCTAATGTAATATTTTCCTTTATTTTTATAATTTTTCCCGGAGTCTTTGTTTTCGAAGTCTTTCAAGGTCATTGGATCAAGGTCGAGATAGATTGCATATAATATGGGTGTGGTAGTCTTTAATGTGTTATGCTTGCTAACTTTTATGTATTTTTTCTCTAGTATTGGCTTTCAAAGTCATTCGGTCAAGGTATAAGTAGTCTGCATTTAATATGGCGTTTATAGTCTGTAATAAATTATGGTTCTTGATTTTTATGTATTTTTCTCGATTTTTGGTTTTCAAGGTCATGAGGTCAAGGTCACAGGTTAAAGTTCAATTACTAGTGGGCATTGGCTGCCAAGATGGCAGACAAGTGATTTATACCAAGATGGTAGTCGCCTACCGAGATGGCGGTCGCCTACCAATATGATGGTCTCCAGTAATGTATAAACAAATGACGAACGAAAAAAAATCAAGATGACAAAATGAGTATAGGTGAGGGGAGTGGGTGCGAGGGAGTCAGTCGTCTGCTGGGGATGGAATGAATGTGACTAATGGTGCTGGGAAATGTAAGTTTAAAAAAAAATATGTTTTTAAAATAGTTTTTTAATAAGATTTTAATAATTTTTATACCTTAATTTTAATAATAATTATTTGGATTCCATGCACTAATTTGGTTTTTTTTGCGAATCCTTTTTTAGATTTTTGCATTTCGAAGGTCAAAAGTCAAGGTCAAAGTCATAGGTAATCTGCATACAATATGGATGTAAGATGCCTGCTGTTTAGGTCTGAATCCTATCCTGTATACCTTGTATCGATTCAGCATAGGGAATGCCTATAAAACCAATATAGCCGCCACTGCTCTGTAGGTCCTAAGGAAGCCCTCAAATTAAACAAATTTACGAAAATTGGATTTCAGGGGCTTTTTTTGCACGAGGGGGGCTTCTACCATTTTTTAGTTTTGAGGGCTTCTAACTTTTTTTGAGGGAAAAAGGAAAATTTGTAGAGTATTTCGGTCGATTTTGAGGGAAAAAAAGAAAAAATGGCGGTCGGGTGACGTAACAAAATGGCGGCCGGCGAATCCGAATCAAATGCCCGATGCCCTTGCGCATCAAGGAACATTTCCCTACTACAGAAATCACATGGGCAACAGACCTGGCAGTCTGGGCATACCGCTAACCCCGTGTCAGTAGGGTGTTTCAGCATAACAGGCTTGGACACACGCACCGAGTCAGGTCGCAAAAAAATAGTCCAGGTGTTTTATGTTCTCCTGTGATAAGTTGGGCCACGGCTGTTTCTGTGAACTTCCCCTGATATGCAGACTGTTTGATCCTCAGCAGACGGCGTACGACACTAGCGCTATTAGTCGTAGTGGCCGTTATAATAATTACAATTAATTTGAATCCAAATCATTTTTCAACCAAAAGATGTTATGCACGCGTGCTATGTTACATCCAATCGAAACCACTCCTGAGTACGTCATTTTTATTCTCAATCAGTGTATAATCATGTTTGTAGCAATTTGGCGGTGTTACTTGGTCCTCACGTGTGTACTGGTTAAGATAAGCTGTTCACGATTAATTTAGCATATTGGAAAGCCATGCTTAGGATCTGCTTTCCTTTTCATTTTGTTTACGCCATATAAATGAAACCGTTCATTTGTCTGGAATCTAAATGTGTGGCTTATACTCAAACTAATACTCCAATGTGTATCAAAACATTAATTTCAATAGCCATATATTAAAACATTACACTCGCAAAATTTCAAGATATTTAACTATTGCTAATAATTTTCTTCAGCTTAAATTAGTATATGCTTGCAATAAATTTATCGTCTTTTAGCTTAGATTTCCAAGCCTGGTGAATGTTTGCTCGTCAGTAGCTTTGAAAAAAATGTATTAATTTATAATTTTCAATTCTGTTCAGCTAAAGAAAAAAATAAGTGTTGCTATGTTTTGATTTTACCATATTGAAATAAATATTTTAACCGCTTAAAAATGCTCCTCTGTAAGTGTAGGTAGGAGGAATATAAAAAGTGAACTTTCGGGGATCCAAACAAGGTTATCAGATAGTCAGATAGGGCCGAGTAATTTCGCCAGGGCTAGAAGCTGGAGATTGCGGCGGTGCAGCTGCATCTCTGTATTATTGGCTGTTCTGTGGCAGCGATAAATCTGTTTCTCTCGCAGTCCCAATCGTCCCCTGTTGAACCCAGCACGCTGAGTGAACGCGTCAAGAAGTTTAAACAATCAAAACGTAAGTAGTAATCATTAAGCAGTTAGTAGTAAGCTCCTAAGATTCAACTAACCCAATAGTGATGTTCCTGCTTTTAAGTTCGATGAATAGAAAGTATCTTAAGGTGTGCTGAATTCGATTAAAATGGAAATAGTTGTTCAACATTCGTATTTTTTTCGGCGCTTGTTGCTGCGAAGCAGGTTGCCATAAATTTACACTGTGACAGATAATTTAAAATAAATAATTCCAAAATATGTTCATTTAAAAGTGTGCTTTTTCGGTGATTGGATAAACTTATGACTTCCAAGATATTTCCACTGCAGAAAGCAGACAAGGTTTAGAGTTAACGCGTTGAAAAAAAAAAATTCTATTGTTTACTGTCTAATGGGCAGTTGCACTACCGTGGTTCGAAACTCGATCAGAGATCGGATCTAAGATCGACAGAGAAAATTGTTGCGCCATTCGAGTTCAGAGCTTGACTGGAAATCGAGAAGCACTTGATTTCGAGCCGTCCAATTTGGCGGTTCAAAATCTCGATCCGAGATCACAGACGAATACAAGTCAGTTGCGTGAATTTAAAAGCATTATTAAATATACATATTTACTGGAAATAAACTTCGTGATATTTAAAATCGTTGTAAAATATAAATTGAGACTTTTTAAAAAACCTTAAGATCAAATGTATTTATTTAATTTAAGATGTATTAATGTATTGTAAAGAGAGACCGAAATTCATGCTTATCACTCCAAGCAAACACAACATAAAACTGGAAAAGTCATTCAGAATATCATAAACTGTCCTAATTTTCCGCAGAAGCTAACTATCACATCGAATTTTTTGATCGCGAAAGAACAGCCGTCACTGACGAATGTAGTTCGAAAATGTGCCAACAGATAGAACTGAGTACAATTATGTTCTTGGGAAATTAAAAGGACATTATAAGCACTTGAATATTATTCAGTGAAATTCGTATAACAATAATTCACGTTAAACAGATAAAATATGGCACATCTAGTTCTTTGTACGCTAGCTTCTTCAATAAGATTGGCATTAAAAATGACATAAAAAAAGGTGAGTGCATAGTTTTTCCAATCAAACAAAACCACTAAAACGGAAACTTCGCGATGCATTCAACTAAATTATATATTGCGGAGACTTTAACACACAGATTACTGTACCAACCAGTGATGGGGAATATAGTTCACTAGAATTAACTAGGTAGTTCCAAACCAGTCACATTTGAGAACAGTTCACTGGGAGCCGTTCTTTTGAACTATATAGGTCACAGTCGAATGATCACGGGTACTGGCGAACTGCAGAGGGCAAGTGTAACCTCGGCCCAAAAACTAGATAGGTCTTTCTCTGTTTCCTCTTTCACAGTTCCATTTCCCCTCCCCAGAAGAATCTACGCAAGCGTGAAACGGAAAGTGGAGCAAATAAGTGATGTTTGTAAATTAATTGCCAATGAATTAGTGCATTATTGTGCATTATTGTGAAATTACTTCCTTTTTATATAGAAGTAAGTTAACTGAATAATGTAAATATCTTTATACTGTGTTATCCACGCCTGTGTTGTGTAATATAACACCAAATTACTTCTGACACTGATAGTAACGACCTCAACAGTATTATAATATGTTGTGTTGCGAAAGACAATCAGGTGTAAAGTTAATTTTTCCAAGTCAAGAGTGTACAAACTCAACAAAAACGGTTCCGGCGCACTGAATTTATTCTTACCAGTATTATAAACGTTTTAACAGAACTTTAAATACAAAAATAACTTAATTTTAATATGATGCAAATAATGTCGAAAAGCCATATCCGAAGTACTGAGTGAATATACTAGAAAAAAGGAGTTTGTCACTTTTTTAAAAATATTTTACTGTCGTAGCTATACTCGTATTAGTGAGGCTATCACATGTATTTTCTTACAGATACGGGAATTTCCGTACGTCTGGCAACATCGTATTTATAGTGCGAGTGAGTGGGAGGGTTTTACAACACCGTAACCGGGAGGTCTTTAGTTCCGATGAGGATGAAGCAAGTTAGATGGACCACACAAACATCCATTCCCTGACTGGGTTTCGAGCCCGGAGCCTCTCGCGCCGCGGACCGGCGTGCAACCGACTACGCAATTGTGGTCGGCACGAGAAAGTAAGAAAGAACGAAAGATCGCTGCATGGCCATATGTCTGTCAACTGTCTTGCGTTGTGTATCCTGCAGTTCCCGACCCATTTGCGACTCGTGTCACTATTTAACTAGGTAGGTCTGCGATGCCTACAGTCCGAGGCAGTGCTGAACGAGCGATAGACAGATAGAGATAGATGAGAAGTATGCACGTTGCGATGTAGTCAGTCACAGACGGGCGATTGCCGGAGGGAGGGGGGAAGCTGCAGGGAGCAACGAAAGAGGGATTATCTGAGCATGCGCAGTGGCGCAGCTGGCGTAATTACCGGTACTAAGAGAATGACTGACCGATATCACTAGAGACTAGTTCTTTTATGTCGCGGTGAACTATGCACCCAGTTCTTTTTCAAGACCAGTTCAAAATGAACTGGTAATTTGTGAACTACACATCACTAATACCAACAGAAGAGTCAGAAATTCTATAGTGAAAACCGCGCCTACTTTCCTGGCATCATATATTACGAACTAATACAAAAATTTGTCTCATACTTCATCTCGATTTTTACTTTGGAAGGAATATCAACGAATTGGAGATCCAGAACCTCGAAATTTTGTTGGTGCAACACTTTTACAATGGAACTTAAATCGAACTGAATCCTGGTTCGTAACTAGAATCATTCGATCTCAGATCGGAGAAGATGTTGGTGCAACCAGGCATAAATTTTTACTGCGTAAACCTCTGTAATCCGGCGGATTAGCGGCGCCGCAGCGAGCATCAAGCGCCCTCTGGCGGCTTAACGACGCAGCGGTCACAGTCGCGTCCATCCCCGCAGTTCAATTGCTCGGCAAACGCAACGATCTACGGCGGCGCGCGTTTCCCTAGTGCGTCGCCTCCGCATCTAGAACACTGATCAGCTGGGAAGAATCAGTTTACGAACTCACTGCGTTCGCTATGATTGCTGTGTGAATTCGCTGCTCCGCTCTTAACTGAGCAACTTCGAAATAAATATTCCTTCCATTCCTGCGATTACTTAAACGTACAACTCCGACGACAGCATTTACATTAACGTAAACGACGAAACAGTGTAAATATAAATTATTTATAATGTCTTATTAAAAAAATAATGTGAACAGCTAATAATCACTACTATTCATTTTGTAGGCCTACGCACTAGAATATTAATCGGTGTATGACCCACAAGTATATTTTTTTAAATATCGATTGATCGACACGTAAATCCACGAGAATTTAAGCTTAAGTTTCCGCAGCGCGATAAAATACAATACATACTGATGAGGCTAGATTCCTCTACATATAGGCTGTTCACAGCAAAATGAGCACTTTTTAAAGCCCTGCTTAAGATCTACTTGCATACGCATTGTGTATTCCTCCGCCTTATGTAAAATTGTTATTGCTACCGGCCTCATCACTTTATTCATGCCTCAGTCAATTAAAATGTTAAATTAGTAAGAAAGTAAATAGTTTACAAATCTGATTATTTTTACACTTCGCTGCATTAAAAAACAGAAAGGGAAATAAATAATTATAAGTTATCACAAATGATTACCTGACACTTTTTATTCGACGTTTAGATATGGAACAACTTTCCGTCCATCGTTACCAACTTTACTATGCGAATGTCACTCAGTGCGCCCATTAAAATATATGAATGCAAGGCAGAGACTTTTTATAAGGTTCATTTCTGAAGTGCTCACTTTATCGTGCACAGCCTTTGAATGCAAATTCTTCTTATTAACAGTCTTAAAATCGTACATGGTAGGTAGCCCTTGAAGTCTCGTTAACAGCAATACCATTAGAGATGGCACCAGAAACATGTGCTACAGTAGTGAAACAAATACAGATAAACATGCGCCTTAACAGGCACTCGAACCCAGTAAACCACGTGCCATAAGCCAGCGTGTAAACAACTGCATTACGGAGGTCGTATTTGGAGAATCAACTTCGGATGTAATCAGTCTCAAGGCTGTTCACTATAAAATGAGCACTTTTAAAATCAACCTTAGAATAAAGTCACTGCCTATGTCTGCATATACTTCGACGGGCGCACTGAGTGGCATACGCCCGGTAAAGTTAGTAACGATAGATGGAAAGTAGTTCCATTTATTAACGTCAAATAAAAAGTGTTTGGTAACCATATAATATGATTTCAATAATTTATTTCGCTTTCGGTTTTTTTTTTAATGCTTCATTGTGTGGAAATTAGCAGATTTGTAAAATGTTTACTTTCCTAATAATTTCACAGTTTAACTTGACCGACGAGTGAATAAAGTGATGAGGCCCTTGGAAATATTAATTTTACATAAGGCGGAAGAATACACAACGTGCATACAGGTAGATCTTAAGCAGGTTTTTCTAAAGTGCTATTTTTACCGTGAAAAGCCTATAATAATTTGTAATAGGGTTTACTAACCTAACATATTTAAGGGGCCGACATTTTGTAAATAAGATCCTCAGCCACTTAAATCATTTAAGTTTACATGGTCATCTCAGCACTACTCAGGTAAACAATTTGGTGGGAATTAGTTATTTGGTTCACAGGATTTGGCATACGAACTTTATTTTCTCAAATGGCGATATGACACAAAAAGGCCTGAAAAGAAGTTCTGCATACGATATATATATATATATATATATATGATACTTTCGATATTCAAATTGGTTGAATTTTATTCAAATGTTTAATAGAAATGAGAACCTATACACATTATTTGCATGGCTGCAATTTTTAAAATCATAATCAGACCCACAAAAATTATGTAAGTTTAGATAGCCTTCTTTGGCACTATTCGTGTACGAAATATGGTGATTATTAGTTGGATAGTTCCGGAAATATGGCATTATTGATTAACTTTCTCACTCGGTACTAACTTAGATAATAGCCGGCAAAATAAAATATCTGCACCCCTAATTGATTTTTTAAATGAATACTGTATCTGTACAAAATTTGGTTGAATTCTGTGGAATTGCTTAACAGATATACTAATCTAAAATATTTATTTTAACACAGTTTAAAAAAATCATAAACCAAACTAAAACATGCAAGTTCACATGGCTTATCGTAGCTCTACTTGCGTGTAAAACATGCAAGTTCACATGGCTTATCGTAGTTCTACTTGCGTGTAAAATTTGGTGTGAATTGGTTGTTTGGTCCCGAGATATGGCATAAAAATACCAATCTTCTTATTCGATAATCTGTACAAATGATGGGCAAAACTGATATGTGTTAGCACATGTGATGATTGTCAGAGACGTTGCGAGCATATGAAGTTCATTTGAAAGTGGTTGGTGACGTAATAAGAAAATATATTCACATTGCTGTTGTTTTGAAAACATGTGACTAACCCCTTAAATCATATAAATTTAGATGGCCTGCAAAAGTACACTCTGGTTGCAAGAATTTACGGTGTGGGGAATGTAATTGTTTTCCGACACATGCAGGACATAGAAGCTTAATTTTTAATATGGTGTTATCTCCTGAACTGGCGAAGGAATAATTTTTCGTATAAGCTCATTGATGTTTACAAAGTTCAGTTGAAATTGATTACGTGGTTACCGACCATCCGAGGCGCAGTCGGTTGTTACTCCGCGCGCCGATCTGGGGTGCGGGCGGTTCTGGGTTCGAATCCTAGATAAGGCATGGGAGTTAGTATAAGTTACGCCTTGAGTTATGTTATAATCAGTCCTCTGATAAGACTTCAGACATGACACCGTGTGACGTTAATAAGTCTTTTCCCAATATAATCCAATTATGTGGTTTCGCAGCCTAGGCTAAAATGTTTATGTAGCCACCATTTGAGAAACAGTGTTTAACAAACTTAAAAAATGTTGATTGCTTGGCCTGCAGTACTACTATTTATTTTCAAAATCTGTTAGGAATCGGTTGATTATTTCCCGAGACATGATAAAATTCAAAATTTTTTTGTGACACTATTTTTAAAAAATGGGGCACAGAAGAGACAATGTGTAGACACATTTGATCTTTGTAATATACACTGCCAGAATAAAAAGTTATGTTGACATTGTACTCATGGTTCCTTAGATTAAACATACTAAACCAAACTTTTTGTATAGCCGTCATTCTGAAAATAAGCATCCGATGATCATGTTACCTATAAATTTATATTGCTTACCGTATTGTTACTGTATTGCGAAATTAGTTAGGAATCGGTAGATAGTTTCCCGAGATACGACACAAAAATTTTATTTTTTATGTGGCGCTATCTTACAACATTGCGCACATGGTACTTTTTGTAGACAAATATAACGGTCGTAGTAGATACTGTATACATACAACGTACAGTTGAAATTGACAGCATGGTTTCGAAGATATATCATACCAATCTTAAATATCTATCACATGTTAAAAAAAAATAGTATCCCATATTTTTTGAGAGGAGGCAGTATGCACCAAAACAAGAACAAAATGTCTAAGGGTTATGAGCACTTATTCACCATCGCTACTATGAAATCGCATATCTCCGTAACAGCTGGGATTATTAATTTCCATAATAAAAATGCGTGGACTTATGACAATCCTCGCGCAGTTGAGGAAGCGAGGCATCAGCGCCAATTTTCACTTAATGTATCGGAAGAAATAAGTGGAACTTACTTACTACCAAACACACTGAATAGTGCATGGTGTCATGGTTTCACATCAAATGAATTGCCTGTCTTGCTGGAGGATGTACCATACATTCAAAGGCTAGTCATGTGGTTCATACATGAAGGAGCACCGGCCCATTCTAATGTCGGAGAATACCTAACACAGGCATTTAATGGGCGATGGATTGGTCGGGGAGGTCCAGCAAGTTGGTTTTCACGTTCCCCTGACCTCAATCCCTTGCATTTCTGGTTGTGGGGACATCTAAAGGCTTAGTGGTATATGCAACCACCATCGAGCACTACAGGGATGCGTCATCAATGCCTACCAGCACACCAGGTGTGCTTCAAAGGATGTGTGACTCCCTACGACGTAGGGTACAAGGATGCATTACTATGAGTTGACGCCACATTGAGCACTCCCTGTAGCGATAGTCAGTAATAGCTCATAGCGCTTACGGTATGGGTTTACGGAACCATGTTTATTTGACTTTTTTTCTTGTTTCGGTTCATACTGATCTCGCAAAATATGGAATATTTTTAACAAACTGTTAATGGCGCCATTTTGAAAATAATTATCTTGGTACACTTCAAACACATCCATTCGCACACTACCATAGTACTGTTTGTTTGCCATATTTGGTAGGAATCGGCTAAATTTGTGATGACGGCAAAAGCATAGCTTCTGGAATAATAATTACAATGTTTAATATTTACGTGGATGCATACCTGAATTTAGACAACTGTGCCAGTCTTAGATTTGTAATACTCTTCTTAACATTACACCACGCGTGCGTCAGAACATAGCAAACAGGAATTCTGCACAAAATTATACATAGACGCTATGGGCCAATTTCAATTGGCCCGCTACAATTGTTTAGAGGAATGGCCGCAATTAAATCGACCGCTAAGATATTGAGTGTTTACTAATGGAGCATACTTTTCTGCGACATGGCGAATAAAGGACCTCGCAATCACTCATCTTAAAAATACCCGTAGCATCCAGATACCTTGCCTGTTCGTTAATGTTGATGCGAAACCATAGCGTCCGCATCGATGGGCCATATATTCGTTACACGCCACCGAACTGATAGAACGTGTTCAAGAAGTTAGCCGACTTTGATACTGAATGGCTGTTATCCGACCAGGAATCTTTCATAAATATTACACAAATATCCATCGACGAATAACCATGAAACGAACGCGATGTTTAGCGCCTATTTCCGGGTGAATATCAGTTAAAAACGTAATCTCGAAGTATGATCCAAGCATGATAAATCCGGCTCACGAAATTAGGACAACAGAAATGGGCCACAATGTGTAGTGTTTAATACGGGGCGCTAGCTGGAAAAGACAAGAAAGAAAGCAATATCTGGAAGATATTCATGGGGCATCTTAAGCCGGTCGTGGATCGCGGTAGGTGAAAAATGTGAACGAATACCAGGGGAGACTTCACTCGTATAAAGAAACGAGCTCCTCGAAGAAAACCCAGGCAAACTTACGTGCATATTTTTTCTCGCGGAGAAAATGGTTTTCATCCATAGAGAAACGATATTTGGCCAAAGACGTGTGTGGCTCCTGAAGGGCGGGATGAACAGCCACTATGCGAGCCGAACAAGCAGGGTGTAGGTTACGAAGAGAGCTGTGTTCTCGGGCGTTACTCATTGCTCACCAACTCGAGTGACGTCACCCAGTTCTTACAGAAGAAATCCGAAATCAAGTTTCTGCCGCAGTACAGCTTTTTTAGGTTAATAGAACGGTTGATTACGTAAACGGAAAACGCACAGCCTGCTGCTTGCATTATTGTACAATTTTTCACAGCGCAATAGGTACACATTTTACTCTTGAATGATTTATTTATTATGGAGATCTCACAATCTTCTTTACAATGGCTGCCTCTGCTTTAGGCTTGTATCAAGAAGGAAAACATATACGCACCATGAAACCAAAACAAAATACGCGTTAGTAACACCTTTCAGATTGTTTGCCAACATGAAAAAGTGAAAACGGTTGTTTTATGTGAGTAGTAGGGTAATGAGAAGTCGAGAACAGGATTCATGATTCAGAATTAGGATTCTCCCGCCGCCTCGGTTGTCGAGGTGGCTTAGGGCGGCCATGTTGTGATGGCACCCAACCAACATATTTAATCTTGAAGACCTTGACCTTGACCCATGACATTGAATTTGAATTCAAGAAGTTAAAATTCGCCAAAAATTATAAAAACAATTTATAGAAACCAAGGAACATACAATGTTACCCTCACCCCCACCCCTTCCCCTTCCCATCATGAAATATCGAAAGAATAGAAAAAAAAGTTTTTTTTTAATTAATCGAGGAACATATAATATTAACCTCGCACTCGCCACACCCCACTAACCCCCTCCACTTCACTCCTTCACACTACACAGCCATAAAAATCAAGAAAAAAAATGGTGTGACGGTTTGTTTTTGGAAACAGTAAATTCACCGCATCATCAATGCTGAGGTCGGGTTCAAATGTTCGTCGATGTTTACTCATCTGGGAGGAGCTGGGTTCGTGTGGAGTCTTGCGTTTGGAGCGGGGTATCTGAGAGGTTGCTCGTTGTAGAGAGGTGACAGGTTGCTGTACTACGGTGATTAAGTCTACCAACTCCGACGTAGATGGATCTGCGATTATGACCTTCGAGGAATGCAGATCCGATGTTGACATTGCACAGTTTGGTGCATAAAGTGGTGATTTGTCTCGAGATATTGCAGCAGCTACCACGTCGTCAGGCGATACAACTCTTGCCGTAGCCTGGAGTACAGTCGATCACCTGCCGGCAAGGTTCGAGCAAGTCGGGATTCCCAGCACCTATCCAGTGAAGATTACCATCGCACACCTCTTAATGCTCCTTGAGCTTGCTACCGGACCAGTAACTATGATCAACGCGGCTTAGTCCAGGTTTTACGTAACTATAGGTTCTTGCCGGGTGGAAGCCAGCTATGTTGTCTGTCTGCATCGATCTGGATGCTCGTCGACGTAGCGGGGCCTGTTTTATACAGGACTGGTTACAAAATGGCGACCCCGCCTCCATCTTGGAAATCGGTCATGAAGTCGTTTGACGATCTCGGCAAGCAGTAACAGGAACCTTGAGACAGTCTCGCTAAAAGTAACGAAACATTTACATTAGCTGCAGATAACTTCGCCTTCCTCGTCCTCACTTCGTCGTTGGACGACGCACGCGCGTGTTCTTGAAATACGCCAGTGCTTTGTCAATTACATGCATACTACACTACATATACCCGTTCGATTTATATACCGCACTGGCGAGAAAAAAATATTTGATGGCTTGAATTTAGCATTACGTAACAATTGGCCTCTGTACACAGAACACAAATGTGATTCACAGGTTGTGTCTAATTTCGGCATCCGCCCGTCCCTGTCTTTACTACTATGCCTTTCGTGCCATATACCTTTACAGCTTTCGGTCTTTTCGTCCGGCCAGGGCGAACTGCAATGGTAAACGTATCACTCGTCGTCTTCACCTAGGAAGCTTGCTAAAAACTGGGAGGTGTCTTGGGTTGAAAATATATTCCACTTGAGCCAGAAATGAATATTCCCCTTGCACAGTTCAAAATAAGCCAAGCTGCGAATCTCACCACACTCATATTTAATACAGATGCCATATTGTACACAGCGTAGGCTTGTATAGATGTAATCATACCGCAAATTAGGCTCGAACTTGCAGTGGTCCACATCTTCCACTGGGCGAGGATCTGGAAGCTGGTCAGTTTCCCTTCCTTCAGATCCACTGTAGTCATCGACTTCGAACTGATATTTTTCTGATAGTGGCAGCTGGTAGCTGCGAGACCCGTAAACTTACTGCAACCATCGCATATGTAGACTGGAAGACATGCTTTCTGGAGAGGCTGAGAACTGGCGATGGGGCCGACTGTCGCTGCTTACACAGCCAAAGGCTTTCCAAGATGGCTGCTGGCTCTCGACGCCGTTGATAGAAAGACGTCACAAATGAGCGGTGAGCATAAAGTCTGCCATTCTGTCTTCCCAGGGTTTAGTATGGCGGTGTGCTGGTCGTCATTACAATGCTCCATCCATTTAATTGCATCACGGTGACCATCTGTCTTGAGCTCGTAAGTGATTGCTCCTGCAACCAGAACTTGACGCCACGGTTCTTCTTCTACCCGTGACAGCAGCTGACTTGTAGTAACAATCATCGATTCGGCTTGGCCAGGCTGGTCAAGACGAAGAATGCATGCGTTGTCAGATCATGGCTTTGGAAATGTACGACATACGGGCTCTCTGGTGGTAGATGGCGAAAAAGAAATAACTAGCAAACTATGTACAGTGACCAATACTGGACAAATATGTATTAAAATCGTAATTTAGTGATCAATGGTATGGGTGGAGGGATAATTTCTGTTATGTATGGCCAGTGATTATTTTTTGTTGAGTGCCGGGTGAGCAATGGAAGGGCGGTCTAATATTATATGTTACTCTATTTTTATGAATTGGTTTCCGGATTTTTTGTGAATTGCGGGGGTGGGGTCAATGGGGTCAATGATAATGTCGCCAACATTCAACATAGTGGTTGGAGTCAGTGATGTAATATGTTCCTAAACTTTTCTTATGTTTTGTCAATTTTTATTATTTTTTCTCAATTTTTATAATTTGAGGTCACTGGGGTCAAGGTCAAGGTAACCAACATCCAACGCGGGGGTCGGAGTCAGTGAAATAGTATGATCGTCGATTTTTATGAATTTTTTGCAACCTTTTACAAATTTTTAAATTATTTTTTCAAGGTTATTGAGGTCAAGGTCAATGCCACCAGCCACCAGCATGGGTGTCTCAGTCAGTGATGTTATATGTCCCTACATTTTCACAAATTTCTTTCTATTTTACCAATGTTTTGTCGGTTTTTATGGCCTGAGAGTGTGATGACGGTGTGAGGAGGGGTTTGTGTAGTGTGGTGAGTGAGAGGTTAAAGTTATATATTCCTCGGATTTTAGAATACAATTTTGGTATTTTTGCGATTTTAAAAATTTTTTATGATAAAAAAGGGGGCGAGAGGTTGACGAGAATGTTGGAATGAGTGCGAGGCTAACATTATAGTTCAACGATTTTTTTAGAGTTTTTTGAATTTTGCTATTTTTATGATTGTGACGGGGGTGGGGAGGGTGTGTTAAGGACTGAAAATATTCACCAACATTATATCCCCTTCCGGCTAGACTCCAGAGTTATCTGTGCAATCTAAATGCCGTTATAATTATAATTTTTTTCACTTCGCTACGTTTCATATTATTAGCCCGTAGATTCTTTATACTATTAAGTTATCTTTGTTAAACGATCACCTCCTCCGAGGGGGAGGGAGCCAAATGTGTTGAGGATCGATTGCGGGCCAGGGTGCGGTGAGTAACGTTTCGGGGCTCCAGCCACCTAGGTTTGGGCCCGTTGCGTAAGGGGGTAAAGCTGCGACTTACTCTCACGTACACTATTAGTATCGTAAATTCGCTAATCCTCTCGAATTATTGTAAGCACACCAAAAGTATATTTAACCGCGCAGGATAATCACTCAGAGTTCAACTGGCAAGTTAACCTGTTCCTCTTATAAACGACGAACGAAAGATTGGTGCTAAAAAAAAAAAAATGCGAAATTCGTGGGCGCGCAGAGCCACCTCATCGAGTGGCGAGGAAAGGCCAACCTCGCAGGATATATTCCCATCCTTTCTTTTTCAATCTCCTTCGTTCGTTCTAGAGACTTTCATTTTGGCACCGGTAATATTTTAAGGGGAGTTTCATCCTTACTACGAAGTTTTACCATTTTTCAGTTTTTAAAGGTGGGTCGTTTTTTTATTCATAATATTATCCAAACCGTTCAACGTACGGCGTTCCAATTCGGCTCGTTCCTCAAGCTCATCAATTCACATGGTTTCACGGTGCACTGTACACCTCCCCTTAAGGGGTCCGCCTATCTGGTATTCGAACCACGTTTCAATGCGAAACACAAGTTTTTCCACGAAACTATTAAGCGTGCGTAAAAAGTATCTACGAAAATATCACACGCTTCAGACGAGGCCTGCACTGTCGAGACGTTGCGTATAATAAAACACAATTTCAGAGTAATCAAAAGTGGCTATAAAATACTTTTTAAAAGCGTTATATATATATATATATATATATATATATATATATACACACACACACAACACAAATACTGACAGGCACTGCGTTGAACCTTCAACAGACTTTCCACCAATAAAATAACATGGTCATCAGTGGAAGTCCCATAGGTACACGCAGTGTGACGAGAACACTGCAAACAGTTGACGCGGGTAGCATTGTCGACCTTATCGCTCCCACACTTCTCGGTCTCAAACATGGGACAAAGTTCCAGGTAGGTGGGGGGGGGGGGGGGCTTAAGGTGGAGCGGTCCACACCATCTTTGATTTATGTGTATTTCTCCATAACTTATTTTTTAGACTAAATATTAAAAAAAAAAAAAAAAAAACTATATTAGTCACGGCATCTGCCATATTTTAACAATTATTTTAAAGTCCGCAACATTTTTTCCCTGTTATTCTTGTTACAACTGTAGCTGTAATCACGAACTAACTCATTATTTTTCCTTTTTATAATCTCACATGAGAAAAAAACTGACTGAAGTCTGCCCATTCCGGTTTCAGAAATGTTGTAACGCTGTTATGTATATCGTATTAAGGTTTCATTGTTTACATTATTTTATTGTTAACAATTTGTTACAACGAGAAATAGATAAATTGCAAGGTGGTGGCGATCACTCTACCTTAACTGTACGAATTTAAGGGTTGTGAAATTTCAAGGTTGTCGAATTTCAAACAGCTCTTTTCCTTGACGGGATACTACTCTCAGCTGCCCAAAAGCTTTGGAACACTAAGGCAGCCAGCATCTGTAACAACCTTTAGCCTTCCGAAAGAAAGATAGGCTTATGCAATCACACGAATGTATGTTCAAAATGTACGCTGCCATACCCCCCCCCCCCCCATTTACTTTTAAACCATGACAATCCGAACTTCACCACACTAGGCAAACAAATAGTATGTAGGAAGGATATCGGATTTGTATTGTTTTCAATCACGTAAGTTACTTATTGAAAATGGTGACAATTTTCAAATGTATGCGACTGTGAGATATTTCGGGAGCCATTTAAACAGTTTAAAACAGATTTGTTACATTGACAGTGCATGATATAAACATCAAATTGAGAAAGCGATAATGTTATTGGTCAGCCAATTTGCAAGATAGTGAATTTTAACAAAATAAAGATTTTCCGTTATACCTTGAGAATCATTTAACCGATTTAAACCAAATTTGATACGTTGACATTGCATGATGTAAAGATTTAACTTAAAAACGTATCACGTTGTTGGAATTTCATTTTCGAAAATAGCGCAAATTGAAAAAAATTATGCTTTTACATAATATCGCAGACACCATTTAATCTATTTACACCAAATTTGGCACGTTGACAGTACATGATGTAAGACATGGATTTAAAAAGTGGCAATTTTATTAATCATCCATTTCGGAAGATAGTGTAACAAGAAAAATAAAGCTCTTATATTATATCTCGGTAACTACAAAACGTATTACTGCCCAATTAGGCATATGATTAAAACTACTGTAGGCCATGTTAATATATGGAATTTAAATGGATAAGGCACTTATTTACAAAATGGTGGGAATATAAATATTTTGTGTACATTTGCAATGTTTACCGTACCGTTCGACCAATTTTGACCAAACTGGATATGTTGAAAGTATCAATTACAATCATCAAAAGCGTCTACCCAGCGCCTCTTATACCCACCATTTTGTAAGATACTGCCAAACGAATAAATCAAGTTTCGTCATATCTCGGGAAACAATCAACTTATTCCTTCCTAATTCGTCAGACAAGTAATGCTACGGTAAGCCGTGTAAAATGGTATGTTTTAATTGGTCCAGGCACTTATTTTCAAAATGGCGGGTAAACAGATATTTTACGTTGGTATGATATATCTACGAAACCAAGTAGCTAGTTTAAACTTATTCTGGCAGGTTCACATACATCAGTCATTTCCCGACATTTTGTAAGAAAATACCATATGAATAACATAAGTTTTATCTTATCTCGGGAAGCACTAAAGCGAGTCATACCGAATTTGGCAAATAATTAGTACTTTAGTAATTCATGTAAATGATCATGTTTTAAGAAGATCAGATACTTATTTTTTAAACAGAAGCCATATAATTAGTTTAATAAAATATTATATATCTACGAGACGATGAAACGAATTTCATCTTAACTTTGTATTCTGGCATTATCTATGGAAACAATAAATTAGCTAATATATGCTTATTTCCCCGCCATTTAGGACTATACCATCACTATAAAAATTAAGCTTGTGTCGTCTATCTCGGCAAGAAATTTACCGATACCCGCCAAATTCAGGCGACTTGAGGAGAGTCAGTTATTTTCAAAATAACCCCTATGTAAATATTTTAGGTTGGTATGCCATATGTACAAAACAATTTCAACCTACTTTTATATGTAACAGTATCTATGGAAAACATAGAATGTGCCAATACACAACTGATTTGATCTCCAGTAATGAAGCTAGTGCCATGAGAGAAAATGGAGCTTTTTAATGTCAGATGTCCGGAACCAATCAAATGATTCCCACTGAACTTTGCACACAAGTAGAACATCAGTAGTCCATGTTTTAAGTGCGTCAGGCTTTATTTACAGTATGGCTGCCTTATAAACTATTAAATGTTGGTCAAGTACACTAAGAAATTCAACCAATTTAATTTAAACTTTCTATGCTACAAAACTTTGATAATGTAGCTATGTAGTTTTAAAGCACCTAAGGATAATTTTTCTGAAGGAAGAGCCATCAGCGGTTCTTAGTATGATTTTTGGACATCTCTATTTGTGTAGAGTGGGAATAATTGTAAAAATTTATCAAGTTTTAGAATTTGTAAATTCTAGTCAATGCCCACAAAATTGGTGACATATTTGAAATGGAAATGTTCGGCAGTGTCACGAATGGAGATTTTTAAAGTAACGTTTTTGAAAAACGTAAAATGTCTGTAATGATAAATTCAATTACGAAGGCTGTTGTAAAATAAGAAATAATTATCGAGTCAGCCTTATTTTGGAAAGTATTAAGCCAAGTAAAAATGATAAACAGGTTTGAGTAGCGTCATATGTTTAACGACTTGTAAATATTACTAAAACTATTGCTATTGCTTCGAAAAATAGATTTTCTGCTTTCTTATATATTATATATATATTTAATTATAGTCTCATGTCTTTAGGCGGTTTTAAAAGCTTAGGTTAAAGAATCTTTGAGAAATGTTATATATGGAAAATGAATTTTCAAATTGTGTAGAAAAAAAAAATATATACGATATTTTCCAGTTCTGCCAAACCATTCATATATTAAATTTAATATTTAGTATTAAGGTGCGTTTAAACTCTTTCTTATTATACCTTCTACTTTTTCACTGCTGTGCGATTTTGTCGCGGTTTTTTTTTTTGGCGATTTTGATATTTTTTTGTTTCGCCTTGTATTATGCACAGTAAATGGGGTGGAGAGGTTGTGGTATTTACAGCTTGTGCTATAATGTCCTCCCCTTCGGGTGCGACTGCCAGACTCCTGTCTTTGCTTTTGCCTGCAGTGCATCTCTGTTTGCTGGATTGCAGTTCGAAATATCGAAGGGGCCACCAGTGTAGTATAATGTGCGATTGAATGTAAATGATGTAATTGTACCTTTGCTGGCTATTGGTTGTTATTCTGCAGAGAGCACTGAAGCCTGCCCTGGCGTCTTTAGGCAAGGGGTGTGTGTGAGGGGTTGGTGACCAGTTACAAGGGGTGGTGTTTTTGGGATCGGGGAGGTCGACCACTTCAATAATGTACATGAAAATTAACAAACAGATTAAAATTAAATTCACTTTGGTAATAACTCACGCTTGTCTTAACTAACCGACTGTAGCAAGCCTCCTGCTAAGGACTCGCGAAAGCACTACAAGTCCTGTAAATTTTTCAATTCCCGTGGAATTAACTTCACCACATCTTTTCTCGCCTCAGGCAGGGAGAAAGGGGGGAAATCACAGTCACGGGTGCAGGTTCCAGGCACTACCCTGGAACACTGGGATAATTAATTGTGGCCTGCCGCAGTTTAAAAACACTTGAGGACAGGTGGGTGGACAGGCTAGCTGTCCCCAACCTGGGTTCTATAATCATAGTTAATGGGTGGACAAGGGCACTAACAAGGGCATGTACCTCCGCCACGCCCAGGGAGTAGCGTCCCAGTGATGATGAACGGCGGATCGGGGAGATCGTCGCTGAGTGCCTTGGAGGCTCGGCTGGGCAGGCGCGGAGGCATTTGCTTGAGGACCATCTCCACTAGCTGCGGAGGTCGGAGTAAGTTGCGGGACTTAGGTCGGTATTCCAGAACGTTCAATTTGGCATTTTATACGTGCTACCATCTCGGGCGATAGAAAAGCCATTACTTATCCTTAACTCGTGAGGCGTATTTCTGAACATGTCTTCTTTATGTCCTGAGATGGTATCGGATGTGCCACAGTTTATTATTCGCCGCCCTGTGCGAGGCTATAAACAAATGAAAGCGACACCGTCAAGTGGTCATTTACAATAACATTTGGAAAAATAAATACCTGCACGGTTTACTTGTTACTTTAAATATAGTGCTGGCAGTTTGAAATAACTGTACGTAGAACAATAAAAACGAACATTGTTATTAATTGTCTGACGTGATATGTTTATTTCATTCTTTATTACACGACAACTTATGGAACAATTATATTATATGTGTCGTGCTTTTAATATGGAAATTATAGACGTAAATTTTAAATGGTGCACGTGTATTTGAACAGCAGAATTACAACTTGCTAGTTATATTTTCATAATAAAAAAATTAATCTACGATATTTTGCGGTCCTGCAGATCGCAGCTGCATTGTATTGTAGAAGAAGAAGTCAGACAGAGTTATGGGATAAAATCACTCGTCGATAAGTTCATTCATAACCCCAATGCAAAAATATTTGACAAGAATGCAGCTTTCCATTTGCGCAGTATGACGCTTGACAACTGAAAAAAATATTATTTTAGGTCCTGGTATTGACATTTGTTACCCGCCTCTACTGATATACATGTGAAGTTCTAAACATTCTCTGAAATACACATTTCAACCATTTTGCACTGCATACGTCCGATTTACTGCATTATTATTTTTTATTACTTTTACTGGCTAGAATTTAGCAATTTTTGCAACTTGTTGAGCCATAGCAAACTTTACAATCACAGATGGGCCAACAAGGGAAATTTATTATGTTTCAAACCAGCAGGGAAACGTTGCAAAGTTGTGATACACACATACATATGTAACCTTCAAAACAATTAATATAGTCGGTTTTCACGGTTTAAACAATTCATTCACCTCTGTTACGAATTAAATTAAAAAGGCTAATCCGTGTGTCAACAGTTTCATACGCGCGCGCGAGCAGATCACTTTAACAATCGACATGACAGTCGCTGAAATACATATAAGCCTCGGCAGAAACATTGAAACGTTAGAAACACAACTTTGTAACTCATGCAAACAGCCTAAAACACAACGCAAATTTGAGTTTCGTGCAGAACCAAAATATATTCCTAAAAGTCAGCGGATACGGTTTTACCACTTAAGGGCGAACTCGCAAATATAATTTGCACACACGACATACTATTTCCTTTTGCACTTAAATGTCTTCAAATAAAAAGGGAAAAACGGAAAATGACTTTCGAACGTGAATAGTGGGTTATGTTGAATAAATTTTGAGAGACATGATTATTGCAAATAAACAAACCCTATTGTCAATAGTATATAGCACTGTTATCAATTTATCGTAAAGTAATTTATTACTTAGCACAGTTGTTCAAATAAGTAGACTGTATTGAAAATAATATGTGTACCAAAAAGGAAGTTCTAGTTAATATTAAAGCCATTAAAAAAAATTTGCCCGGCCAGGATTCGAACCCAAAATATTAAAGTGCGAGCCACATACGCTGCTAACTGCACTAACTTGACTCACACCTGGTAACCCTGAATTAATAGTAAATCTATCTGTTATTCATATTACGTGTTTGGTGTTTTTGCTAATGCTGAAGGTTTTTAAAACAGGTTGTACATACTACAAAATACTCTTGTCACCTTTAACTTATATTAGCAAAACAACTCAATTGTGTTGGTTTGATAATTCTTAGATAAATAATTACATCGCGACGTATAATGTTATGGACGCGTCGTATTGTGAATGGATATTCGTCACGCTGCCGGCTCCGGCAAAATTATATTCGTTCTGCGCATGCGTAGGTTTCATTTGAACCAAAGATAAATCACCAAAATCGGAGCCCTGAGACTAAAGCTTCGGCTGTGGCTGGTCTAGGCCCTCGGCTGGCAAAATATCATTCTGGAATACCAATAAGGCATGGGTATGACTTGAGCTGTACCAAAACCCTTATGCGGGACATAGCTTCTGGATACCCAGAGTGGATCTTAGCCTCTGAACTAGTGAATGCTGGACGTATGGAGAAAGTTTTGTGGGACTTTGTATTGAGAACAAAGGTTTCGGGACTTATAACTGCACGGACACTAGAAGTAGTTGGTGGTCTGGAACGCTGGGATAATTTAAGAGTATGAATGAGTTTGCCTGTGTGACTGTTAATATTTTTGTGAATATGCTTGGGCATTACCAGCACCCTATGGGTTTTTGGTGAGGACAATACACTCGGTTCATTCACATAGTTGTTTGAGAGAGATAGAAAGCACTACCTAAACTCCTTGTGGGTGCATGGTAAAGGAAATACATTGTTCTTGGTGGTTGTGTGGCTGGGAGTGAGCGTACATGTGAATGAGCATAACCCGCGCCGATTTGTGTATTCGTAAGGGCAATAACCTCGGTTCATGTGCATAGTTGTGTTTGAGATAGAGCACTACCGACACCATATGGGTGTACTGGTCAGGGCAATAACCTCGGTTCATGCGTATAGTTGTGTTTGAGATAGAGCACTACCGACACCATATGGGTGTACTGGTGAGGGCAATAACCTCGGTTCATGCGCATAGTTGTGTTTGAGATAGAGCACTACCGACACCATATGGGTGTGCTGGTGAGGGCAATAACCTCGGTTCATGCGCATAGTTGTGTTTGAGACAGAGCACTACCGACACCATACGGGTGTACTGGTGAGGGCAATAACCTCGGTTCATGCGCATAGTTGTGTTTGAGATAGAGCACTACCGACACCATATGGGTGTACTGGTGAGGGCAATAACCTCGGTTCATGCGCATAGTTGTGTTTGAGATAGAGCACTACCGACACCATATGGGTGTACTGGTGAAGGCAATAACCTCGGTTCATGCGCATAGTTGTGTTTGAGATAGAGCACTACTTACACCGTATGGGTGTACTGGTGAGGGCAATAACCTCGGTTCATGCGATAGTTGTGTTTGAGATAGAGCACTACCGACACCATATGGGTGTACTGGTGAGGGCAATAACCTCGGTTCATGCGCTAGTTGTGTTTGAGATAGAGCACTACCGACACCATATGGGTGTACTGGTGAGGGCAATAACCTCGGTTCATGCGCAAGTTGTGTTTTGAGATAGAGCACTACCGACCCATGTGGTGTACTGGTGAGGCAATAACCTCGGTTCATGCGCATAGTTGTGTTTGAGATAGAGCACTACCGACACCATATGGGTGTACTGGTGAGGGCAATAACCTCGGTTCATGCGCATAGTTGTGTTTGAGATAGAGCACTACCGACCCATTGGGTGTACTGGTGAGGCAATAACCTCGGTTCATGCGCATAGTTGTGTTTGAGATAGAGCACTACCGACCCATTGGGTGTACTGGTGAGGGCAATAACCTCGGTTCATGCGCATATTTGTTTTGAGATAGAGCACTACCGACACCATATGGGTGTACTGGTGAGGGCAATAACCTCGGTTCATGCGCATGTTAGTTGTGTTTGAGATAGAGCACTACCGACACCATATGGGTGTACTGGTGAGGGCAATAACCTCGGTTCATGCGTATATTATGTGTTTGAGATAGAGCACTACCGACACCATATGGGTGTACTGGTGAGGGCAATAACCTCGGTTCATGCGCATAGTTTGTTTGAGATAGAGCACTACGACACCATATGGGTGTACTGGTGAGGGCAATAACCTCGGTTCATGCGCATAGTTATGTTTGAGATAGAGCACTACCGACACCATATGGGTGTACTGGTGAGGGCAATAACCTCGTTCATGCGCATAGTTGTGTTTGAGGATTGAGGCACTACCGAGCTGAACACATGGGTGTTACTGGTGAGGGCAATAACCTGGTTCATGCGCATATTTGTTTGAGATAGAGCACTACGACACCATATGGGTGTACTGGTGAGGGCAATAACCTCGGTTCATGCGCATAGTTGTGTTTGAGATAGAGCACTACCGACACCATATGGGTGTACTGGTGAGGGCAATAACCTCGGTTCATGCGCATAGTTGTGTTTGAGATAGAGCACTACCGACACCATATGGGTGTACTGGTGAGGGCAATAACCTCGGTTCATGCGCATAGTTGTGTTTGAGATAGAGCACTACCGACACCATATGGGTGTACTGGTGGGGCAATAACCTCGGTTCATGCGCAAAGTTTGTTTGAGATAGAGCACTACCGACACCATATGGGTGTACTGGTGAGGCAATAACCTCGGTTCATGCGCATAGTTTGTTTGAGATAGAGCACTACCGACTCCATGTGGGTGTACTGGTGAGGGCAATAACCTCGGTTCATGCGCATAGTTGTTGTTTGAGATAGAGCACTACCGACTCCATATGGGTGTACTGGTGAGGGCAATAACCTCGGTTCATGCGCATAGTTGTGTTTGAGATAGAGCACTACCGACACCATATGGGTTACTGGTGAGGGCAATAACCTCGGTTCATGCGCATAGTTGTGTTTGAGATAGAGCACTACCGACTCCATGTGGGTGTACTGGTGAGGGCAATAACCTCGGTTCATGCG
Organism: Dryococelus australis; assembly: GCA_029891345.1. NCBI lineage: Eukaryota > Metazoa > Arthropoda > Insecta > Phasmatodea > Phasmatidae > Dryococelus > Dryococelus australis. The sequence continues at coordinate 15,363,398 of CM056996.1, read as the reverse complement.
CATAGTTGTGTTTGAGATAGAGCACTACCGACACCATATGGGTGTACTGGTGAGGGCAATAACCTCGGTTCATGCGTATAATTGTGTTTGAGATAGAGCACTACCGACACCATATGGGTGTACTGGTGAGGGCAATAACCTCGGTTCATGCGCATAGTTGTGTTTGAGATAGAGCACTACCGACACCATATGGGTGTACTGGTGAGGGCAATAACCTCGGTTCGTGCGCATAGTTGTGTTTGAGATAGAGCACTACTGACACCATATGGGTGTGCTGGTGAGGGCAATAACCTCGGTTCATGCGCATAGTTGTGTTTGAGATAGAGCACTACCGACGCCATATGGGTTTTACTGGTGAGGGCAATAACCTCGGTTCATGCGCATAGTTGTGTTTGAGATAGAGCACTACTGACACCGTATGGTTGTACTGGTGAGGGCAACAGCCTCTATTCATGCACATAGTTGTGTTTTAGATAGAGCACTATCGACTCCATGTGGGTGTACTGGTGAGGGCAATAACCTCGGTTCATGCGCATAGTTGTGTTTGAGATAGAGCACTACCGACACCATATGGGTGTACTGGTGAGGGCAATAACCTCGGTTCATGCGCATAGTTGTGTTTGAGATAGAGCACTACCGACAACGTATGGGTGTACTGGTGAGGGCAATAACCTCGGTTCATGCACATAGTTGTGTTTGAGATAGAGCACTATCGACACCATATGGGTGTACTGGTGAGGGCAATAACCTCGGTTCATGCGCATAGTTGTGTTTGAGATAGAGCACTACCGACACCATATGGGTGTACTGGTGAGGGCAACACCCTCTATTCATGCACATAGTTGTGTTTGAGATAGAGCACTATCGACACCATATGGGTGTACTGGTGAGGGCAATAACCTCATTTCATGCACATTGTTGTGTTTGAGATAGAGCACTACCGACACCATATGGGTGTACTGGTGAGGGCAATAACCTTTGCTCTGATGTTTTGGGTTGAAATGGTGACTGTGTGACGGCCTGATCCCTTCGTTTAGGAAAAAAAAGTCTTGGTGACCATCATAAGGTATTGGGATATTTTTTTAAAAATATGGTATGTGTTCAGTAGAATTGTTTTGATTGGAATAACTGAATGTTTTAATTATATTTTATGGTGTCATAAAATAAATATGTTTTGAATGATGGTTTTGAAATCATATTGTTATATGTATACTGGAAAAGGCTTCATTAGCAAAAGATAGCATCTTGCCAAAAATTAAAATAGGATAAAAACTAAATGATTGTTATGACATTTGTGTGTACACCCACCCATTGTGGCTAACATCATAGTAACTATCAAATCACTCTGTCTTTTAAAGGTGTTGATTAACGAATGCTTCCCATCCCTTCCTCTTCCTAGATAGTACTAGATGTAGGTAGGTGGATGCTGGGAGTGAAGTTGTGATCATGGGAGCTGCCACAATATTTCTGCGTACTCTGCTTTTTTGGTTGTTTGCAAGCTGTCCGCGTATTGGATTGAGAGTGATATGTGTAGGTTATGCAGGTAAGTTATTTTGTGTTTATAATATTTGTTTGTGGTATTATGACGACAGTTGTGAGGACAGCCTGGGTGCACAAGATGTGTAAGGAGAGTTTGCAAGGGACGCTGAATAATGCTGGGGTAGAGTATGAAGACAGACACACCATAAATGTTTTGCGAAATATCGCGAGGATTTTAGTACGGGCTGATGATGACTCGGAGGTGTCAGGGTAAGTAGCTAATCCAAATATGGGTGAGCCAACTCCATTGTTTAAATTATTGTATTATTTCCCAAGTGATGTTAGTATTATGTTGTCATGTTTGAAGGCACTTAGTTTACAGAGTTATAAATTTTCTTGTTGAGTTGGGAAAGCTAACTAGACTTAATGTCTGTGAGAGGGTAGTAGTATACTCTGCTTTGTTGTTTTGGGTTCCATAGGCATTGCAATGTATCTTGGGGAAAGCCATCAAAGTGCATTGGTAACTGACTCATTTAAATAAAGTATTAGTAGCACAAATCGGGTCTGAAGTAGCTTTTATGCAAATGTATACGAAAAAGTTTGATATATATATATATATATATATATATATATATATATATATATATATATATATATATATATATATATATCTGAGAAAGGAGGAAACTTTGCAAGACTTTGTGATATATACTTTGCGGGTCGTATAGATATTGAGTAGCCCTTCTGAGGAGAATTATTCGGCTGAAATTATTTTTCATACTTTATCTCCTCAATATAGTAGATTTGTGTTTTTTTTTTTTTTTTTAAGAAGACAAATATTCTGAATGAGCTTTTATAGATAGTAACGAAAGTGGAGTTTACTTGGGGAATGTACATCAGGTAAATTACAAATGTGAACTATGTGGGAAAATAAATAATGGTACACAGCACTGCCTACTGGGTAATAAATATAAGTATGTCGTTTCTGTCATTGAGAGGGTGGTAAAGGGTGATAGGGATGAAGGTATTAAAATTAAGCAGGAAAAGGAGCAGATAATAGGTAAAGTGGAAACTGAGGAAATTTAAGTGCATAAGGGTGTGAGTACGAATAAGGTAATTTGTTATTAATGGAAGAAAGAGGTTCGTACTCGGCAGTTTTTCCCTGTCTTAATGGAGTCTGAGAATAAAGAGACAGGGAAAAGAAGGTTGGCATGCTTTTTATGAAGGAAAAAAAAGGGCATATTCAATATTATTATTCTTCACTACAAAAACCAGTAGGCATAAATTGTGTAAATTCTGTAAAAGCTAAGAAACAAGAACATTTGCTGTTTGTTTCAGTTTTAGTAGGAATGAGTACTGTTATTGCTTTCCTTGATTCCGGATCTTCATCCTCCATCATGAGTACTGCTTGTTGTGGTGAGTTAATGAGAGATAACCCTTTAGGGACCATTTATGTAAGAAAAAGGGAACAAATGGTGTTTTCCATAGCCGATGGAGGAGCTCTTCTATCAAAATAAGTAGCCACTATGAAGATAAAAATTGAAAGTTTATCTTCGAAGGTAAGTTTCCGTCTTATACAGGACCTGGCTCACTGTAGGATTTTAGGGCTTGATTTCTTGGGAAAAACAAAGGCATGACTGGATTTTCCACAGAAGTTTCTATGGTTTGGGGTTGCTCCAGCTAATAAAATCTCATTAGAAGGAAGGCTAGTTTATGAGAGAAAATCCAGGTCTACACCTTGACTGAACATAAGAGCAAACAGATATCAACATCAAAAAAGAGTTTTCTTATTTTGTTACTTATAAATTAGTCCATTGTATTCAGTATCCCATAGTTTTGCGATTGAATGATTCAGAGCCGGTCGTTTCCATATTATATAGTGTAGATACTCCGATGGTGAAAATTTCGAAATATCTTATTGCAGAATTAGAAAGCCAGGTTGTGTTTGACGATTCCCAGAGTCTATGTGCGAATCCGGTGTTTCTGCTCCCGAAGAAAAACCCAGGAAAAATATAGGTTAATATGTTATTACAGGATGACAAATAAGAAACAAAATCTGGACCCTTATCTCATCTCTCGTATATATAATGTTTTTTTTTTGCATATTGTTCAAGCTTGTTACTTTAATATTTTGGATTTAAATTCAGCATTTCTGCAATGTTAGAAGGAATCTGTTTCGAGAGAACTTCTTGATTTTATGATCCAGTCGGGATCATATCAGTGGACTCAGCTACAAATGGGGGCAAATTGTGGACCTCAGGCTGTGTTAGTATACTCTTTAATGTTTTGGGGAACAATGTTGATAACTTTGTATTTCTATATATTTATGATATTTGCATTTATAATTGTATGTTTGAGGAGCATTTTGAGCAGCATTCGTAACATATAAGAAAAGTGTTGAAAGCACTGCAGAAGGCAGGGCTCACTGCAAATCTGGAAAAAATTTCTTAGGCAGAGACACATGCTAGATACTTGGGGTTTGTAATTTCTGAAGGCATTCTTATGACAGATCCTGACAAGGTACAGCCGATAGTATCCCTTCCATTGCTTGCGAATTTGAAAGAGGTGAGACGTTCTTTTGGGAATGGTAGGATTCTATGTTAAGTTTATTCCTGGTTTTACCATTATAGCAGAACCGTTAAATTATCTGAAACAGAAGAATGTGCAGTTTAATTTGCGGCCAGAGCAAAGAAAGGCTTTTTGTCTGTTGAAGGAAAAACCTTTTTCACCTCCTGTTTCGACACTGCCCAATTTTTCCGAAAAGGTAAGTTTGCATGTTGATGACAGTTTGGTTTCTGTGGGGTCTGTTCTTAGCCAGAGGGTAAACAGGATGTTGGCACCTCTTTCGTTCGTCAATAGTTTGTTAACCAAGGCAGAACAAAAATACAACACTTATGAAAAGGAAAGTATGGCTCACTTGTTTGGGATGGGAAATTTATCTGATTATGTAGAAACCACCATGTTTGATCTCTTTGCCGATAACCGTGATTTGAGTTGGTTTTAACATCTAATAAACCTGTAGGTCAGTTACAGACATGGTTGTTGAGTCCGGCATAATTTAAATTTGTTATACATAATGTGAAATGTGTGATAAATGTGGTAAATGATTGTTTCTCTCATATGTGTAATGAGGAATAGTTCGAACAACAGGAGAAGTGAGGGTATAAATAAGATGAAGAATATAGAGTATGGGGATGACGATGAAGAATATATAGTATGGGGATGACGATGAAGAATATAGAGTATGGGGATGACGATGAAGAGTTTGAACCTAAGGAAATACAAGGGGGATAGAAGTTAGAAACGGATGAGGAGTCTCTCTTTCTATAATATTAGGTGAAATGAATGCTATAAATGTTTTGCAACATTTTACAAAAAGTTTTAAGAACCCTCCAGTATACCAGCAAAGTGATCCTGAGTGTCAGGAAATAATGAACGAAACGTCATTGGGTAAGGGAGACTTTTGTATGTATCAGGGAATACTGGGGAAGCGGAAGTTTGTTATTTTGGTCCCCTTTCGTTTGAGACATATTCTCTTTACCTATTATCGTGAGTCTATGATGGGTGGGCATATGGGGCGTGATAAGACCTTAGCTCGAATTCAGCCTATGTTTATGTGGCCAGTGATGAGGACAGAGATTTCGGAATGGGTAAAAGTTTGCAGGGGTTTTCAGCGGGTAAAAAATAGAAATACCAAAGGAGAGGGAATATACGTGGCTAGTGTTGAGGACAGAGATTTCGGAATGGGTAAAAGTTTGCAGGGGTTTTCAGCGGGTAAAAAATAGAAATACCAAAGGAGAGGGAATATACGTGGCTAGTGTTGCTTTTTTTTTTCCTGGGAATGGTTGTATTGGGATGTTGTTGGTCCTTTGCCTCGTAGCCATTCAGGATAGATCTTTATTTTGGTTGGTGTAGATAGTTTTACAAAACTTGTATTTTTCTTCCCTTTGAGGTCTACGAAGTCAATTGAGATATGTAAAATATTGAATCAGAGACTAATTCCGGTGTTTGGATCACCTGTGTATTTGGTTTGCTACAATATTACTTTCTTTTCATAATTGGAAATGAAAGAGTTAATGTTTTGTTGGGGAATAAACCTAGTAAGTATCTCTACATACTATCCACAGGCAAACTTTGTGGAACATTATAATTTAAATCTAAAGGTTGCACTTAGAGCATTCCAGATTGGTACTCACAGAAAGTGGGATAAGGTTTTGAGTCACCTTGAATTGTGCTATAATAACGTAATAAGTGTTGCCACTAAATATATGCCTCCTGAATTTTTTTATAGAAAACTCTTTCTCTCTTTCTTAAATGCTTGGTCTTAACATACTCTCTCATGGGAGCCAGTGGATCCAAAGAATCTGGAGGCAGTATGGAATAATGTTTCGTTAAATTTGAAGGATTGCGACGCCCTTATCGCAAAGCCGTGGCAAAGGGGCATAACACTGCCGAAAATTCAAGCAAGAACAAATATGTATTTAAAAACTTCCTCAATTCAACTTCAAAGGTGTGCAAACCTGCAATCTTGTCCAAAATAATCTACATATACTGAAAAGAAGAACAATAGACATGGATTATTCTTTTACTTTGTTCAAAAATGTGTGGTAACATTATTCACATTTCCCATCATACAAATACAAAACCACGTGTAAAATATTTTTGTACTAAATTTCATATTGTGTTATAACATGTGGAAAACCCGTGCGCACCGTGCTGTATAACAACTTTGATTTCTTACATTTCTTAGCCACGACATGTGGCTGAATTTTAGTATGCTCAAGCTTAATGAAGACTATCTTTACATTTGCTGAAGTCAATATGTTTCTATGTGCGCGTCAGCGCACCTGGCAACTTTGAAAATCTTTAAAAGGTTTTTATAATTTCCCACGTGGACAAAACTTATGATCACTATTTTTCATACAAGGCACATGACACATTGCTAATTTTAATAGCATCAATCTTTAAGAGAGATCATTTTGAAAATTATTAATCTGCAAAATCTATATGCATGCCAAGGCTCATTGCAACTTTCAATCCTTTAATTTTTTTTTTATATTATCACACATTGATAAAATTTATAATCTTTATTTTTATACAAGTACTCATGACACGTGGCTAATTTAATTTCATCAAACTTTAACAGAGATTATTTTGAAAATTACTAATGTCCAAAATCTATATGCGTGCCAGGGCGCATTGCAACTTCCAATTCTTTAAAGTCATGCCGTCCAACCATAGGCAACGAAACTTTAACAAAAAGCTAACTGTCGTATAAATAGAAAACATTGAAAGATCATTTTCACCTAAGTAGCGATCTTATTATACAAAAAGCCCACAATGAACACAAATGAACCAATAAAATGGTCAAACATAGACCCAATCTAAAATAACTTGGGTAAAATGTTTTTTCTCTTTTGCAAAATCCCATTTCTCAATTTATTTTCGGGAAATACTAAGAATTTACAAATTATAAAAATGCCGATTTGTAGGGAATGTACGAATTTTTATGATATTGCGCCATGATCTAAGGCGCCTACCATTATCAAGTATATTTTATTTTCCCGGCAGAATGACCCATGACTCTGATTAATGACAACATTACTGGTGTAAATACTTAGCTTCTAGTCGGAGACCCCAGACTGTCCATGTCTGGTCTACGGAGGCCGCCTCCCGACTATTTATACACGTGAACTTACAATTACCCCTATCGGGGTACAGCTAAATGCTTGTCCAATCAGAGACCGTGGAAGGTTCTACCAATTTTTAATTTTTGAAACTAAACTGTCACATTGCGGAAATGGCGTCACGTGGCGTATGCTCCATGCTTGCAAACTACCGTTCCGCGATGGCAGCGCCACATGACGACACCTGTGCGAAACACCTGAGTTTCTCGTTTTCAGAGTCGGGCAGTCCACGATGCCAGAAGGACGTGTATTATCTGTGCTTCGTGTTAAGCCATGTTGTGTTTTTTCCCGTCAACAAGAAACGTTTTCTACACTGAATTAGCGATGGACACGGGACAATAGGTTAGTCGTATTATAAATTCAGGTAATGTGTTTTCGTAACTAATATTGTATATATTTGTTTTCTCACGCACGTGTTTTAAAGTACACAAAGTGTAAATCTTCTAACGGTCTTCATGTAGGCTTCTTGGTCAAACAGGTACATGATTTTGGGGGTGGGTGTGAATTTAGTAGAAAATTGAGAAACCCGTCTCAGGATTATCATAAAATGTTAGAATACAAATATAATAAAACAAGAAATTAGGTATCTTTGAGTGTGGGTGATTTGGTATTAGTGTGTAGTATGGATATGCCGGTTCAGGGACATACATAATATATCAGGATCCAGGATCAGGCCAACATCTTGGGTGATGTCACCTCCTGCACTCTCATTCTGATCGGCTGTAATTTTATGACTGTGAAATTTCCGCCATCTTGGTTCTAGAATTTTACACTTCATGCTCTGTCATCTCACCTCGCTACCTCATGCTTTGACATTCGATCTAGCTACTTCACGCTCTATTATTCCATTCTTTTTTCATACACTGTAATTCCATCTTGCCTCTCCTTCCCACCTTTTCTCTCTCTTGCAACCTTTTCGTCCGCCATTTTGGATGTCGTATTCTATAGTTCTCTCGTCATCCGCTAGAGTGCACCACTGATCCCATTAATACTTTTGTTGCTGCTAGAGTGTGCCACCCTATTACCAACTTTGAATCAATCCCGCCATCTAGTTTCTATTTATCCTTCGTTCAGCTTCTAGGGGCAATGGTGTCGCTCATAATCTACCGCCATGTTGGTTATGAAGTTGACCGCTAGGGGCACTACCATTTGATTTTCGCAGAGCTCAAGATATCGCCTGGAGTAGGACGGGGATCGAAATGCCGGCTCTTGGGTTGCCAACATGGTGGACCCCTTAGACCACTCAGCCACCGAGACAGGTAGGAAAGTAAGGTTCCAGATGTGTTTTATGCATTGCAACACTCCTCACCACCACCCACCCACAAAATTATAAAAATTTCGCAAATAATAAAAACATTAATTTTAATAGTCAAGGAACATAGGAAGTTAAGCTCACGCCATCCCAATAATAATAAATCACAAGAATCGAAAAGAATTTCTAAAAATCTAGGAACATATTATATTATATCCCCTTCCATTGCTCGCCCCTCCAGCCTCCCCCCTCCCAAATATAACCATAGTGAAAAGCGTCCACCATCCCCTTAACTTTCCCGCTGCATGGTACCTCTTTCCACACTCTTCTCGCGGGTCAGGCAGCTGGTCGGCTTTGTAAAACAATCCTAAAATGATCAGACATATAGGAATTGGTGCATTTATTCATAACTAAAATTATATTATTTAATATCATCGTATCTAATTTTTCCAAAATGTCGAAATATTAAAAAAATACAGTTAATCTTAAATGTATTATTTTCATTGCAAAATATTGTTAAGAAAACTTAAATGATGTAAAATTCGCACTTTGTTATGACAGCTGGTAATATTAAAAAAAAAAAAAATAAGTTTTCTAATAGAAGAATCTGGATTTGATCCCGCAATCTCTCAAATAGTTGTCTGGGGGCTCTGACCACTCACCTACCGAAGCAACTACAGATGTTATTACATACATGTTGTGTATTAGTGTCTAAACGAAGGGGCTAGAAGTTACATCGTACAATTACAGAGAATTTTAATATATTAGACATGTTTGTATATGGTTGTAATGCTCGTAACATGTTTGTATATGGTTGTAATGCTCGTAACATGTTTGTATATGGTTGTAATGCTCGTAACATGTTTGTGTATGGTTGTAATGCTCGTAACATGTTTGTGTATGGTTGTAATGCTCGTAACATGTTTGTGTATGGTTGTAATGCTCGTAACATGTTTGTATATGGTTGTAATGCTCGTAACATGTTTGTATATGGTTGTAATGCTCGTAACATGTTTGTATATGGTTGTAATGCTCGTAACATGTTTGTATATGGTTGTAATGCTCGTAACATGTTTGTATATGGTTGTAATGCTCGTAACATGTTTGTATATGGTTGTAATGCTCGTAACATGTTTGTATATGGTTGTAATGCTCGTAACATGTTTGTATATGGTTGTAATGCTCGTAACATGTTTGTATATGGTTGTAATGCTCGTAACTTGTTTTCACGTAATTGTGGAGCTGCCTTCTTCTTACTGCAACCCTTCAATTTCCAACTACTGTATTTTAGCAATTATATATCTTCAGTATCAAATATTGCAAATTCTGATACAGTCTATTGGTAAAAATCTTATATCGCAGTTTAACAAGTTCGCTGAAAATTTCCTTTCCTTGTACGCCTGTACTGGAGCTTTGTTTGCCGCTCACTACGCTGAACGATCGTAGGGAGTGTAAATACATCAACACTCTAAAATCATAACTGTTAAAATTGCTCGAGATCAGCCAACATGACTCTAGATGTGTTGAAACTGTTACACTTGAATCAGTAAAATTCTATTACTAATTTTAATTCCTGGTATTCACTGAACAAACAGTGGTTTATACTGATTACCCAGAAATTTCTTTAGCTTATTAGTAAAACCTCGGTGCATTCCACTGATTCAAATCTAGATAACAGCTTATTAACTGACGACTCAGTAAAATAATTCTACTGATTGAAATAATTTAGTGAGAACTAGAGTGTAGGCTCAAAATAAGTAAGCATACAGAATTGAAGTGGCCTGGTAGTCACACCTATGTAAGAATACAGCACCTGGTCACTGATTGGTTGCAAGGTTACGCCTGATTTATGATGCCATGATCAGGAGCAATACTTGTTTTTTTCGATTATCACCTGTTCTATTCATCTCGAGAAATGTCCCTCCGTATTGACAGAGACTAAGACCAATTTCTCGGCAAGTGCATCCGTAGTTAGATACACAATACCGCAATTTCACTTCTATATGCTTAGGCCCACTGGGTAGAAGGATTCTGAATGATGGTTATCCGTTGCCTTCCGCACTGCGAGCCTGAATGGGATATACAGTATCAAGCTATAAACACGGGAGGATTTGCATTTTTAAACCAGAAAAATCTCAGATCTTGCCGGGAATCGAATGTTTTACTTTTGACACACAACTCAGACGTCCAGACTACACAATCGAAACTCAGACTACACACAAACACACACACTCGCGGGATAAAACTGGACAACCTTTACAAACGATGGTTGTAAGTCTTTGACGAAAACTAAGCTGAAAACATAAAATTTATTCTCGTATAAACTGCTTCGTGAAGGCTGTATTGTTGGCTCATAAAAATATTGCAGAAGGTGTATACCAGTTGTATGTATAAATGATAAACAAACAAAGAGCTGTAACATCGCCAAATGTCTAATTAACGGAAATAGTTTTGATGGAAATAAAATAAGGCTGAAAGTATTTTTTCTCTAAAATTACTTGACCCGGGATAAAAGTTGTTTCAAAGACGAGTTATTTGTTGACGCTTCAAAACCAACGAAAAATATCTCTTTATATTAGGTCATTTTGTGCCACTGATATGAAGAAATCCATACACAGAGCTAAAAAAGACAAATGTGTGTGCTTTCAACTTTACTACACCGTGTGTTGGTTGGGGTATTTTTTCTTATGAGCCCTTGTTTAAAACTACCTTGTTACCTCGAATGTAACTGAAGTTGACCATGTATAGAATGTCGAATTAATTGGTAATAGATGTATTTATGAAATCCAGAAAAACGAACATATTCAGGTAAATAACAAAAGTCGTACTTCTCCAATAATTCTGATATGCAAAAATACAAATTTACCTCCGCGTTAGAATCCCCAAATGTCAAGCCTTATTGTTACAAAGAAACGGTTTAATGATAGCGAGAGGATTTGGTGTGGGCACAGATCTTCAGGCAAATGCACATCCTTAAGATTGTCAATATTCTGGCTTCAAAATATTATGTAAAATTTGCAATAAAAAACTGAATCAGCTTTTCTCCTTTACTCATTTGACAACTATAACCGCAATCAAAAGTTCCCTCACAATTTGATAATTTTATGAAATAAATGAAATCGTCTAATCCTTAAAACGTATGTTAAGTAGTCCTCTGTGCCATGACAATCTTTGGTTTTTGATGTCGGGTCGTTAAGTTTCATTATGAATATTCGTAAAAAAAAATCCGAGATAGATGAGATTTTTCCATCGTAAGTTAAATGAAGTGCTTTCTGCGAATTAGCTTGGGGGGGGGGGGGATATAGTCGGTATTAAACATTTAGAGAGCGTTTATAAAGGTAAGGTGGAAGGAGGACGGAGAGAAGGAAGGGGTAGAATGAAATGTGCAGCCCTTTGACGTCGATCCGATGCAACTTGACGCAAGTCCCGCAGTCCTGCCAACAGGAAGTTAATAACAGCTCCAAAAAGCAAACGAGTTGCTGCGTGCATCACATCGCTGTGCGGAGTACCCGGCGGTAGCGGGGTTTTTAAGGGAAGGTGTGAATGGGTGGGGGGGGGGGGGGTCACGCGACACTTATTTTCCGCTCTGCTCAGTGGCTAATTGCCCGCTGCAGGTGAAAGCATTTTCCCTATTTTCCCGCTCTCGGAGTATGACGTCAGCCGTGTAGTCCCATTCAGCTGGGCTGTATCGACCCGCTCTAGGGGTGAAAGAAGGTTGGTCGGAGTCGGGAATTGAGGGGGGAGGGGGTGACGGGCCGGAGCGGTTGTCCAGGTGCGAGAAAAGGGTTGGAAAGGTGGTGTGGAGAGGGGCCGAAGAGGGGATGTTGCTACAAACGGGGCGGCGAGAGCGATTGAGTTCGGGTGGAGCCGAGCTCGCCACCCTATTCACACCCCATTGTCGGCGCCGGAGGGGGTTAGACGGCGAGGGTGGGGAGTCCTGATGGCGTGGATGTCCAGAGGGGTGAGGGGGTGGGATGGGATTGAATGAAACAAAACACTAACTCCTTCCGTGGCGATGGTTCGCGAGTGCCCCACCGATGTTTGCACGCAAGAGCGCGCACACACACATTGGGATTGGACGACAGATAACGATGCCCAGTCCAGTATCCATTCGCACATTGAGGACAACGTGACAAAAACAAAGCTACAAACTTCACTTGAGTCATCGCCAACCCTCTCTTCCTTTCCTCTGATTCGTGATCAACATGTGGGAGAAGAGGTGACCTTATGTAGCTGGGCCGCCCGTCCCTAGGGACACATCTGCGGTTCTCTGGTCTACCTGGACCGTGGATGAAGAGTATTGAGGTCATCTGAAGCAGTAGCAGACTAAAACCTTGATTCCTTGAGTGCCTTGATAAAATACTCTTGGCGCAGTACACCGTTCGCAAGAAATTGCTGTCTAAAAAATTCGCGGAATTTTCCTATCCCTAGTCATAACTCATTTGTTCCCCAGTTTCTTTGCATAATTTACCAGTTGGGAGTAGCTTATTAAGTGACATTCAATGATGGAGAAAATTTGGTATAGTATAATCACGGTTACTTAACACTTTTCTGAAGTCCTGTTAAAGATCTACTTTCAGGACATTCCTCCGCCCCACGCAAACAAAATTTTAATCGAGTCTAGAAAATTACACCAAAGGGACAATGCACCGCATTCGTGCACACTCAGTGTGATAAAATTTTTCATAAGAACTGTTTGTTGCTAAGCATTACCAACGCACCTATTTTATCCCTTTTTTATTCATATCAACTATAAATTAAATATTGTGATTTATAGATAAATATAAGTAATAGTTTAATTTAACAAATAATGTGGTTCTTTTATGTTAATACAAGTATAAAACGCCCGTGATAGACGACATACATATGAAACAAAGTTCCCAGTGGAACCAACGCTGACCTCTCTATCCTCCCCGCTTGGTGGCCAATACCTATTAAAAGGTCATACATACCTAGAGCTCTACTTTATAACCATTGCATTTAACCACTGCAAAGCAAAAACTGAATGGGCTCTGCGATCTCCTGCGTCCACCGGGAGTTTTGCAATTTTGAAATAGTCATGCTGTCCGAAAGAGTAAAAAAAGAACACTACACTAAACTACTCTCGCACATAAATCTAACTACCGAGCCCGCTCATATCCTTCTCATTAACATGTATGCTTGAAGGTACCCCATGAACTGTTTTCGCGGCCCAATGCGCTCGAGTGTGTACGGACTTAGTTTTGGGGAATTCCAAGTACCAAGAAACATCCCCCCCCCCCCTCACCACACCTCCTGGCGCAAGTAGACGTATAATTCCGATCCTAGAGCAGCACGATTGTTTCGATAATTTTAGTCAAAAATAAAACAAAAAATAGCATAAACTTTTACTTTCTGTTTTTTAATGAAAGTACAAAAAAATTAAAGCTCAAAATCAGAAATTCGATGAAAAAACAATCAAAATCACGCAAATTTAAGCTAAAGTCAAGCAAATTTCTCGTTTTCAAGCTGCATTTTCATGTTTATAGAAAATACAATTTTCAGTTTTAAGAACAAGCCGTTTTTCATCGAATTTAAGCCTAAAATCACACAAATTTTACAATATTTTACTAAAGGGGCGTGCAGAAATTCTGATACTATAAGAACAAGCAATTTCCACAAAACGTACAAGAAAAATAATCATCAACAATTTCTTGGTATTTGTAACGAAAGTGTAAGAAAACAAAATCAAAATCTGAAATTTGATGAAAAAACTATCAAAATCAAGTGAAATATTGAAAATGATAATTGATAGATTAAAAATAAAAGAATTTATATATTTTAAGTCCTTTTAAATCATGCATAGATTTACCATTTTTCATTTCTTTTAAGCCTTTATATGTTATAAAATTTCGATTCTCGTTTATTAACTTTAAAGCATTTTTATCAAACAGACTTACATAATAGTAATTTTAACCATAGTTATTCTAAACTTTAAATCAAGAATACAACAATCTAATTAATTAATTTTCTTCTAGATACAAGTATCAAAAATGGCAGCGAACAATCTCGCAGTTGAGTTGGATGAGAAGACAGTGAGAGAATTAAGAACTGTAGGTAGAGATTTAAATATACATATAGGTATAATCTAAGGAATTATGATTTAATCAAACAATGGTATAATCTAAGGAAATTTGATTTAATTGCAACTATTATGCCATTTCGTATATATGAACAAAGAGAAAGAAAATTTGCAAATTTGCCACTTTTTAATGCGAATATCAATGAATTATATTCAAAAGATAGAAGGAATTTGAGAAAAATATTTCCACTCTCTAATTATCTATTTTATAAACAGAGAAAAGGGAATTAAAAGAAATGTTCTCATTTTCTAATAATCTATTTGTAAAACAACAGGAAAATGAAATAAAAGAAACATTTCATTATCAAATAATTTATTTGTTAAACCTAGAAATAAAAGTAAGCGAATAACAGAATGGAAAACAAAGAATAATTTTACTAATTTATCTTTAACTGATGCCAATGTCAACGAATTATATAAATATGATAAAAACGAATTAGAAGAAATATTCCACTATTCTACTAATGTGATTGTTAGCAAAATAAATAGAAGAACCAATGAAAATTACTTAGATAATAAAGCTTTTCAAGACAGTATATCAACATATAACATTGAAAATTCTTTTAATTTAGTACAGCCCAATCAATTTTTAACTTCAGTAAAAAATAAGTTATTTGAGATAATACACAATAATCTTAGAATATTTAGGGGACTAAAAACTAACATTAAAATGTATATCAACAGTCGCAAACAAGAAAATAATCAAGTAAAACTATTTACATTTCAGTTTTATAATCATACAATATTAAATAAAGGAGAAATTATAAAAATTTACAATATTATAAAGCAATAATTACTCACACAATTATCTGATTTTCAAAGAAGAGGTTCTGGATGGCCTTTAGATAGAGTAATTGGAATACAATTACCAATAAATAAGTATAATCCATTAAATGGATCATCATATTTTGAACTACCAGAAGCGTATAATAATAAAAAAAAGCATGCATAAATGTTAAAAACAATTATCAGAAATGCTTTCTTTGGACTGTAAAATCTGCACTGTTTCCTGCAGAAAAAAAAATCCACGAAAAATGTCTAAATATAAAAATGTGGGTCTTAACATTGAGAAAGTATTAGGTAAATTAGAATAACCAATTTAAATTGCCGATATGCCAAAAATTGATAATCAAATTTACTTATCCATAAATCTATACTCTATTGAAGATGAAGGAAAGAAATCCATGGTATATACATTAAAACTAAAAAAAAATAAAAATAATTAGCATATAATTTACTTTATTAAAAAAATTATACAAACTCACATTACTGTTGGATAAAAGATATATCGAAACTGCTTCTGCATTAAAAAATAACCATCAACATAAAACATGCATATGTGATATGTGCCTTCAATTATTTTATTCACAAGAGAAATTAAATAAACATATAGAAGACTGTTCTAAAAATGAATGGGTAAAAATAACCTTACCATTTAAATGCCAAGAAATAAATTTTAGATATATCAAACATACAATGAAATTTCATTTTGCTATATATGCATATTTTGAACCAATTCTAAATAAAGATGATCTTAACCAAATCCAAAAGAATTTTATAAATTTTACCTTATCAAAAATATCCAATCTTAACTGAAGATGATATTGATAATGGTTTTTATAAAGAAACATTTAAAGAAAGGCATAAACTTGCTAATGGTTAAATAAATGACAATGATTTAAAATTTAATGACTAATCATATACAATAAAATATCAATTACATGAAGCATCTGGTTTTTATTATATTTTATCTAATTATGGTAAGTATAAGCCACAAGTTGTATATCGTGGTCCAAATGCACATCAAATTTTTATACAATCAATAAAAAAGGAAATAGAAGAAATTGGTGAAATGTATTCCCAAATTGAACCACTGCACCCACTAACAAAAGAAATAATATATTATACAAAAAATCTAAAAAATGTACTATATGCGAGTGTGAATATTCTAAGGACAATAAAAAAGTATATCACCCTGATTACATAAATGGAAAATTCATTAATCCAGTATGTAATAATTGTAATTTACAATTAAATTTACCAAATTTTGTTCCAATTAATGTTCATAATTTAGCTGGATATGATGCACATATATTTATTAAAGAGCTAGGATATGATGATAAAAATATGGATGTAATTGCAAATAATGAAGAAAAGTTTAATACTTTCTGAAAGAAAGACATTTTTTTTAAAATGAGATTTATAGACACATTCAAATTTATGGCCAGCAGTTTAGATAAATTATAATCTAATTTAAGCAAAGATCGAATGAAACACGCACAAAAGCATTTTCTATAAGATCAAGTTGATTTAGTTTTTAAAAAAGGTGTTTACCCATATGGATAGGTAGAAGAAATTTTTTAAAACTGAACTTCCACCAAAGAGTGAATTGTATAACAAATTAACGAATCTGAGATAACTGACAATTGTTATGAACATGCAAAATGTGTATGGAATCAATTTGATATTAAAAATCTTGGCGAATACCATGCTTTATATTTACAAAGAGATGTATTATTGTTAGTAGATATATTCGAAAATTTTAGAAACACATGTACAAATTGTTATGGTCTAGACCCTGCGTGGTATTTTAAAGCATCAGGTTTATCGTGGGAAGCAATGTTAAAAATGACTAAACAACAAATAGATTTATTACATAACTATGATATGACTTTAATTAATACACTATCATAATTAAAAACAGTGTATAAATAATTGTTTAAAACTACAAAAATATGTAGAATATTAACGTTTGATCAAACTGATTGTTTAAAAAACATATATAGATTTAAACAAAACAATGAGAAATAATATTAAAAATTATTTGAAAAAGATTTTTTATAAGCGCATGAATAAATTCAGTGTTCGGTAAAACTATGAAAAATATTAGAAAGAGAGTTGATACAAAACTTGTACCAGAAGCTAAAAAATGTTAAAAATTACTAGCAAAACCAAATTTCAAAAGAAGAACTATATTTAAAGAAAATCTTGAAGCTATACATATGAATTAAACAAATGTAAAGTTTAATAAACCAATTTATGTGGGTATGTCAATTTTAGATATATCGCAAGAATTAATGTATGATTTTCATCATAACATAATAAAACCGAAATGTGGTGATAAAATTGAACTATGTTGTCAAGATACAGATAGCTATATATAACATAAAAACAGAAGACTTCTATGAAGACATGAAGTCGATGATAAAAAGATTTGATATAAGTGATTATCAAAACGACAATATCTATAACATGCCATAAATATATGAAAATATTTTAGGAAAAAATTAAAGATGAATATAATGGGAAAATAATTAAAGAATTTGTTAGTTTATGCGCAAAAATGTAGGCATATAGAGTTGGCAATAAGAAAACTAAAATCTAAAGGTGTGAAAAACTGTGTTGTTTATAAGAGTATTACATTGAAAGACTACAAGGATTGTTTGTTTGATGAGAAAATTCATTATAGAGCAATGAACCTAACAAGAAGTGAAACACATGAAATTTATATAGTCGAAGTGAATAAATTGCATTAAGTCCTTATGATAAAATAATTATGTTAGAGAATAAAATCGATACACTGCCATATCGATATCAAAAAAATATTATTAATTAATTTTTATTATTATATAGTAAACTTCTTTAATCTCCAAAACGACAGGGGTATCAGAACCATCAAAATGAATTAAATTTCCATTTTTGTCTCGAATTTCTAAGACAACATAATTAAAACAACCATTGTTTCTTGTATAAAAATTGGATATGGGGGCTCATAGCTAATGCAATCTCGAAAACCAAACATAGTTTCTGGTGGAAAACTAGCAATTATATCAGATTCCAAATTATAAGATAGAAAATTTTTATGAACATGCCATATGGCATGTTACAATGTACATTGGTTGTATTCTGTGGATTAAAATTAGGCAATTTAAAGCCTACAAACCTTTTATCTTCTTCAATAGCCATATCTATTTCAAGGCCAAGAACATCAGATAAGTGAGCAGCAAGTTTAATATCAATCTTAGTTTTTATAGATATTCTATTTATGCATTGTCTGTTGTTAACACAATGTTATTTTTTTTATGGATCGATTGAATTTATAACTTCTTATAATGATTCAACATTGTATTGACCTTTGTCAATGGCTATAACTTAATTTTTATCAACGACATCACTAATTTTTATCAATTGTTGTTTTTATTATTGTCTATATTGGGTGTTAACATTTTTTTTAAAATTAATTAATGCTATCGATTTATCTTTATGAATTATATCATAATGAAGTTTCTTCTTCAGAATAAAACTATTGTTTGTTAACTTGAAATCTTTATTATTATCCATTTTTTACAAAAAATGTTGTATTTAAATTATAATAGTTGACTGGTGTGTTGTTTTAATTTCTGAAGAAAAATCTAAGAATAACAAAAATGGTGAACTTTTGCCTGATAATATATCAGCTATAATTTTAGGTCCAAGTTAGTTTGAAAAAACTAATTTGATGACCAATTTTATTTATAATATGGGATATTTAAATTATAATAAATTATTTGTTTGCTCTAAAAGTTTGAATCAATGAAAATACATTCAATTACAAGATGATTTTGAAGTGATATCCAAAAAATGTTAATGAACAAATGGCACATTTTAAAAATAACACTGAGGAAATGAATTCTTTAGATCAATGCAAAAACAAATCTCTAATTGTATTTGACGATGTTATTTTTTGATAATCAAGATGTGATTGGTGAATATTTGACAAATGGACGAAACAAAAATATTGATGTATTTTATTTAGCTCAAAAATATTCAACAATACCTAAACAATTGGTAATTTCTTGTGTATATTTAGAAAAGGTGAAACTAATTTAAACCACATTTTGTATGAATTTGTCAGAGGTGATATGATATGAGAAATTTAAAGAGATATGTGCAAAATGTTGGGGCAAAGATTATGGCTTTATTACAAATAAATATGAGTAGAAAAATGAACAATGGAAAGTATGGAAATAAAATTAAAGTCTTCAGTAAATATTAAAATATTTGAAAACATGTTTATGTTAAAAAGAATGTGAATGTGACAATAACATAATGACACAATGACAACACAACAACAATGATGCAATGACAACACAATGATGTCACATCAATGACACAATGATAACAATGACACAATAACAATGGTCAACCAACAATAAAATGGTCGTTAAGTGCAGTGAGTGTTACATTATTGTGTTTTTGAAATCACATAATTATTTTTTAAATATAAATAATTTATAAAGCTTCAGCTAAAGCAGACTCAGCTGCACAAATATTACTTTTATTAATCTAAGAGTTGTAGGAATTATCAAAACCTAACCACTTTTCTTAAATTTTTTCACCTATAGTTTTTATAACTTTTTTGACTAAATATTTATCGGGATAGTATGATTTTATGATTTCATATTCATAAAAACTTCCGATTATTTCTTCTCCATTAATATATTTTAATTTCTAAGTTGGTACATCATAATTTAAAACATTAATAATAGTAAATATAGCTGTTGAACAATTAGCAGTATAACCTGTTTCAAAAACATTTTTCAGTTTGTTCACATGACGTCTCCAACTTTATATTTTGAGTCAGTAAACACAATAGTTGAATTATTATATTCTTTCACTAATTCAGCTAATATATTTACCCAATTGTGGTTGTCATTCAAATAAAAAATTTTCCACATTATATTCTTTAAAGTTCAATTAAATCGTTAAACAACCCTAGATTTTAATTCAGAAAATGAAGACTAATGGTTGAAATTATATTTTCATAAGCTCATTAGATGTTTTATTATAAAATTCTGAACCATTATCAGTTTGAATATTATTATTTGGTTTTCTTTCAATTAATATAGATTGTAAACCATTTGATACTTTTAGCTTTAGAAAAGCCTCAATAATTGTCATTGTATATTTGTAACCTTTATTTATATGTGATATACCTGTTAAATTACCAGTATTCATTACAAAAGATAAATTTGTCATGGATCATCAATTCCATATTGATTTATTTTTTGTCTTGGGAAATTTTTTCATGCAGGTTTATATAATTCATTAATTACTCCGTCTCTTGCAGGGGACAAAAGTTTTTTTAATGTGGATTTATTAGAATAACATATAGAAAATTCACTTTTTTGAACTAATAGCCCATTTTTAGTATTTTCATTTTTTATATAAATATTTTTAGTGACCTTACACTTCAAGCACCAAGTGTTATCCATTTCATATTAAAATTTTACTTATTCTTTATTAAAATTCTCGAATATTCCTATTAATATAACCTGAGCATCAATATGAAGATATGTATATATATATATATAAACACATAAATTTTATATGACAAATTACCGTCCCTTTTAGCATCAAATGGCTTACTATAAGCTAATTTTGTATTTCCCATAATAACAGTAACATCATCATCAAAAGTTATTTTATAAACAGTACAATCCATCATAAAAATAAAGAAAATTGAATTATTTTCTAATTGAAAAATATTATTCGTTTTATTCCACTTTACACTTAATATAATATATGAGACATTTCTTCCTTACATTTTTCAATTTTTAAGTAAACATGTGTCTCATAATTATTTAGAACAGGTTTGTTTATATTTCGTAATTTATCAGCTGTTTTTTTTTATCGAAATATGTTTTATTGACGGCATCTTTTCCATTAACAGGATCAGTAATATTATTAATTCTATGATTTTGAACAGAAAATTAATTGGTTGTGTAAACAAAGAGTTTACTAATTTGATACTGTAGAGCATAAACAATTACATTTTAAATTTGATTCTACATATGATTTTAAATCAAAAACTAGTGTTGTACTTTGATTAGATATCAGTATTTAAAACAGTCAGAAACAATAGTTTTATATTTTGAATCGACATCGTTTTTTAGTGTATAGTCAGAAACAATAGATTTATATTTCGAATCTATGTAGTTTTTAAATGCATAATTAGCAAAAATAATTTTATATTTTGAGTCTGCTTCTTTTTTAATGCCTGTTTTGCATTACTTATTCGTTTTATATAATCAGCATTTGTGTTATTGGATTGTAAATTTATATCATCTTTTAGTGCATAATCAGAAACAATAGTTTTATGTTTTGAATCAACATCTTTTTTAATGCATAATCAGCTATATATACATAAAGAAATATGATATTGATCGCATAATTTTTATCTACAGGTTCGCCTATATTGCCAATCCTTTGTCCAACAAATGAGACATGCGATTTCGTAAAAGCAAAACAACTACTGAACTCACTTTGTAAAGAAGAAACACTCGAATTGAATTTTGAGTCTACATATGTTGTTAAATCTTCAGCAATATTATCAAAGTTCTTATTTAAAGATTTGATTAATGGTTTCCTAAATATATCTGTCATTTAATAATATAGAAATTATATCGCAAAACTTAAAATTTCTGGAAAAAAAGATATAATACTATTAAACATTAATGTCTACAGATAAGAGAATTAAAATTCTGAAATCGATCATCATTGTAATAAACATTATTGTTTTTAAAATATTTTAATAAATTATTAGGAATAACAACTCCAAATGAGTCAAAATAATAAACATTATTATTTTCTTTAAAATAGCAAAACCAATGAGTGCCAGGATTAGTTGAAATATCAAAATTAGCCACAGAACATTCATTATTGAGCATGTTTTTTGGTAGTTCGTCAATCATATAAACATTTCTGAAATTTTAAATATTTAATATTAAATACATATTTTTCAATATTGATATTGAATAGTGGAGCTAATTTTTTTTTGGCCTTCCCCTCTTTTTTTGCCACTATGCCACTTCCAGCTTTATTTTCCATTGCTAAATTATATATTTTTTGTTCTTCTAATTCTTTTTTATTTTTGCTATTTTTGCTGGAATTATAAATTGAAGTAGCTACTCCTGATAAAGCATCATGGACAGTTAAAGCAACAACTATGAGGGGAATAATTCCTCCATGATGTAGACCACTTCCAGATTTTTCTATTAATATTTTCTTAATATTGGCAGTGACAATGTTAGCAAAAAACCTTTGCTTTCTTTTAATTTTTATTTTTTCGCAGAAGTTGATCTTTTGTTAAAAATTTATCTATACCCAAATCTATTAATTTATCAGTTAATTTTCTTTTTGTAAACATAGTTGAGGTAACACCAGCAGAAGCAATTTTTCTCCAATTGGAGTATCTTTACTTAACATGATTTCTTTTCCTTCTTTTTGTAAAATTTTATCAGATTCATGGCTAGAATATAAATCTTTCTGGTCTCTATATCCAGTATCATGAAATTTACAAGCTTATTTAATTTTTATTATATTATTATTCCTGTGACTTCTCCTTCTAATCATTCATTTAATTTTGTTAATGGTCCACAATAATTATAACCTGGCAATTATATTTCAGCAAATTTAAATTGTTTAGTGCCCAATTTATCACATCTTTTCCATGGTGTTCAGAATTTCAAAATGTGTGTGGATTTACATTTAAAAACTCATATTAGATATGGAATTCCTTTCGGATTATTAACAACAAAATCAGAAAATTTATTGTTTAACATATTCATTATACTTATTTTTTCATTGTAATAATGGTTATTTCCAGCATTTTCTTTGTCATAAATAATTAATAATCTATCGAATAATTTTCTAACATCGTCCATCCAAATATGTTATTTTGGCTAATTATTGTATTTTTTTATACCTTCGCCAGATTTAGGACAATTTTTTTTATATTCGTAATAAATTGGTTTAATTATTTCATTATACTTCCAACCGATACCCGAAGCTACGCTCATAGTTGGATCATAATTTTGATATGCTGCATAATTTTTATAGTCCTCATTAGTGAATTTATCTTCAACAGTGGATTTATCTACAAGATAATATATTTTACTTTCTGCTAACAAATTAGTAAGGCCTATTGTTAATTCATATTTTTTATCTTTGACAAATAGAAAATCGCCATCTTATTTTACTTCTGTACCACCAATTTTAAAACCTCGCCCATCTCCTCGTAGACCAAATTTATCATTAATAACATTAACGTTTTTAGAAATTTTTTCCTTCCGAAATTTATATTAGAAAAACCTTCTATAGTTGGCAAATTGTTCAATGGTACAATTCCCATTTTCTCTTCCAAATAAGGATATTCTTGTTCTGCAAATAATTCTTTTTCAAATGGTGTTTATTCTGGTGTTGGTGGATAATCTAAATTTCTTGCAGCAACAGGTACTTGTACTGTGTTAAATAATTTTTATTTTCTCAACTTACTTGTTCTACTTTTTTGCTAATGTTTTGTAATTCATGAATTAATGGTAGGGTAATTTTTTCATGATTCATTTTATAATTTCTATACTTCTCGATGAGCAATTTCACTCGATTAACGCCCTCTGAATCATTCACACACACACACATATACATACATACTTATAAATGAGTTACAAAAGCATTGAGAGTTCTGAATACTTACAATAATAGAACAGAGTTTAATATTCCCATAGGAGATGGCTGTACTTTTCCATTTTTTTCCCATTTCAGTTTTCTAGAGTATAAATTTCAAAACACGGACATATTATTGAAGCTGTTGAATATCCAGGAATAACTTCAACAATGATGAATATTTTGCTAAGATCACCACGTGAACAAAATTACTTAGAGTCTACTGGTGTTGATAATAAATTTCGAGTAAAATTTGCAAGTAGTGATAAAATAAAGGTAATAATGTATCCATTACGATATTTGTTTGGCTTTATTCGCCATAATAATGAAGTTTTCTGGAAAGGTGATTATAAAAATACTCTTTTGCGAAATTCGTCTGTTAACAACTATTTATCTGTTTATGAAACTAAAAAAGCAGATGGTTTGGTTGATAAAACTTATGCTGATCAAGGTATTATTTTTATTCAAAAATTATAAATTTTGTGGCCTATTCTTGAATACAAAACTAACACATAAATTAAAATTAAAGAAAAAATATACACAAATCCTAAAATTCATATTGCTTTTAAGTATCGGCAATTTTTAGAAAAGGAAGTTCCTGCTGGGACAACTGTTTCTAACTTTGATATAAAAAATGAGTTTAATAATTTACAATTTGACATGCCTGATTTTGTAATTGTGGGTTTAAAACTTATATAAAAAATCGCGATGAGCAATGTGTGCATGCTTCACTGTTTGATCATTGTAATGTGAAAAATATTTTTGGTAGAAATAAAATTTCCCAAAAGAAAATTGGAATCTAGACAGCGAAAATAATCTTTGTCTTAAAATGTTTCTTACTTTTAATGATTTTAGAAATTCCAGAACAAAATTAGATAGTATATACAGAAATAATGAACTATACTGTAAGCCAATTACAAACTATCATGACAATATCAATTATTATTCATTTTAGGGGCGAAGACCTTTATATGTTGTTGACTGCCAATAAAGAAAAACAGCAGTAGTTGAAGATAAAACAAATATAAGAATTGGTGTTTATTTTAAAAAAGCTTTATAGGCTAGTACAATTTGTAATGTTGCTTTAATTAGCCAACGAAATTTTACTAATGATTATTTGAATGAAAATATATTAATTTTTAATTTTTTTAAATGGATAATGTAAACAATTTTACAGAAACAAGAAATTGTTTCGATATTTTAATACAATTTTTTAGTCATAGTTGAGCGTGGTCGCATTAAAATTATTTATGAATTTTTAGAAATATAGATGAATTATTTGATAAAATAAAAAATAATTTATCTAATTAAAATTTTCTTGTATTTCACTTTTTTAATCATATATATATATATATACATTTTTAATATGATAAATGGATCAAACTTTCAGAAGTTTGGGATATTGGATATGAAATTAGAAAAACAGAAACTTTTATTGATTACGAATTGGACATTGTTAATTTCTAAATTGTTTTAAAAACGATAAGAATGTATTTTTCTTATTTTAAAGACGATGTTTATGGTTTGGATTGTTGTGATGGTTGGGATTATGGATTCAGCAATGGCTATGCTTCAGATTTTTTTTATTTTAAGACTTTAAAAATCTCATTGGTGTTTTACTTTTGTTGAATAAGATTTATACATTCTATCAATTATCTTTTTTAACATTTTAACTTAAATAGTTTTGTTTTTGAGTGTTTCATCAAATTTAAAACTTTGATTTTTAAATTCTTTTCTTACACTTTCGTTACAAATAGCAAGGAATTGTTCATGCTACGCTGTCTTGTACTTTTGGTGCAAATTGCTTGTTTTTATAGTATCAAATTTTCTGGATGCCCCTTTGGTAAAATATTGCAAAATTTGTGTGTTTTAGGGTCAAATTGCTTGATTTTCGATGAAAATTGCTTGTTTTGTTAATTGAAAATTGTAATTTCTAGAAATATGAAAAAGCAGCTTGAAAACACGAAATTTGTTTGATTTTAGCTTAAATTTGCTTGATTTTGATCGTTTTTCATCGAAGTTCAGATTTTAAGTTTTAAATATTTTTTTTACTTTCGTTAAAAATAGCAAGTAAAAGTTGATGCTATTTTTTATAGTATTTTGGCTAAAATTATCGAAACTAACGTGCTGTGCTAGAATCGGCATTATACATCTACTGGCGCAGAGCACACTATCAAACCACACTGCTTACTTTCGGTTGTGTTTCTCTTTCCCACACACATTCATTTTGTTCATTCTCCTGTGACGTCGTTGATGTCCTGTTCATCGTTCTGTAGTCCAAATTTACATACTGGTGCCATCTGCCAAGATCGTCTTCGGTTGTCCTGGGCAAGAAAGAGTCTTGTCCAGGGTGGTTTGTCACATTCGGGAGGTCTAAATCAGTAGTTTGTGTTGGTTGAGGGGAAGGAGGGGTGTGTGGGATTTCCCAGTAATGGAACTCTCCCCTTTTCAAGTTCTTCCAGCCATTTGGTCAGGTGCAGCCAGGAGGGGCCTGTGTATCTCGTTTTGATCCTCTTCCCCCCGCAGAGTCCCTCCCTCAGCCTGGGTCTTGTCTTAATAGGGCTTTCTTGTTCTTATTGTAGGATGCTGATCGGGATAGAAGGACTAACACCAGACCACAGTGTAACCCGTGAAGTGCTTACTGTAGTCGAAAGTACATCTCCAGTATGTATGGACGGCATCCTTGTAGATCTCGAACTCATTGAATCTTTCACCTCTACGCCATTAACACTCTCTGAGCAAGCTCAGGGGTGCATCCTTCCGTGTTGGTAGGCCCACCTGGTACGACGAGACCGTCAACTGCCTCCATTCGGGGGAAGATGATCTTATCTCCCCCCTCCATTTACCTGACTACCATGGCCAGGGCTGTCATCAAGGTGTTAGGCTCTTCTAATCTAGACAGGTACGTGCCTCGTACGATCTCATCATACAATCACAGTGGGTATTTCGGGTGAACCCCTATAGGCCAAGCCTGTATGGCTTTATCCACCATGTTCTTCTCATCTGGCTAGTTGATGGTAACTGTTCTCTCAGTTGAAGGAGCTGCTTTGTTCCTTCGAACTAGTTATCTAAGAAGGAGGACCTCCCTGTAAACCTCAGTTACCCACGGCTGTTTAGTTCGGACATCCTCCATACGTACCCTTATTTTCCATACCTGTATGGCACTGTTCATGGCGCAGACTGTTCTTCGTTTGTAATACAGCACGAGCTTACAAATACTACAGGATAATAGGGCATAGCCCTCCCGAACAAACAACTCTGAGTTGCAGGTATATCGCCATCTGTCTTCTGTCTTTTCCATTTCACCCTGGCCATGGTTTCCTTGTTGTTCCAGGTCTATTATTCTTCTTATGGACCTGAAATTGGGCAACTCTGTCCCCTCTTTCTGATTGTTCCCTCCTTTGTTAGGCAGCAGCAAGGGGGAAGGGGGCCTGTACACTCCTATATGATCCCCTCCCCGCCTCTATCATTGCATTGGAGGTATTCTGACTTTGTGTATGGACTAGAGTCAATTCCTGTCGGGATGAGCACAAGGTGGAATAACTTCCATCACACTCATTTAGGACCAAAATCCTTGGGAAGATGCGTTCATCCATCTTGGGTGTTTACATCATCCCTGTCCACTGGAATTTCTCCTATCTCACCGCTCAACCTGCGGCTCGACCACCGGACGTCGAACTCCTCTCGCCTCTTCCCAATGGACATGAGGTATCTTAGCACCTCCACTGCAAAATTTCTGTCCCTAAGCATGTCCCTGAGTCGGAGAGGTCCATGTTTTCCCTCAAATTCAATTCTTAGATCCTCAGTGTTGGGGCATTCTACTGTGTGGGCTGGGGTGTCAGGAACCCCACACACCACACAGTCTGCATTGTCAACCAGGCCCATTGAAGACAACTTCTCCTTAAAGTTTCCGTATCCAGTCAAGAACTGCGCAGAGCAGTGTCCTATTACAAGCCATTTCCCCATGTGCAGCCTCTCCTGGAAATATGGAAAATATTGCATGTGTGATTCCTCACTTATCCAATTTGTCCCATCTAGCCTGACACATTCTCATGGTGGCTTCTCTCCTTGCCTTCAGTTTCTCGGGGGATATTCCTTCACGTTTTCTTCTCGCAATATCATCTTTTTCAATTACCAAGAGGTCCTGTGGGACTTCCCCAGCGACCACTTGCAGGGCCACTTTTGAAGCTGTCCTATAGACCTTTGTTACCCCCAGCAGTGCTGCTCTCTGTGCACTGATCAATCTCATCTTGCCATGGATCATCTCCGCTTCCGAGTAACACACTCCACACACGTACATGATGATAGGTAGGAACATGGACCCGTATGTCAATTTCAACATCTGGTAGCCAAAACCAAAGTTTGCAGGAGCCACAGCCTTCAGCTTCTGGAACATCACAACAGGCTTATTCGTTGCATAGCGCATATGATCATGGAATGCAAGACCAGACTCCAAAATCACTACCAGATACTTTATTTCTTGTACCCTTCTCACAACCCTGTTCTTAAATCTGACTGTAGGAGCTCGTTTCAAGTTGCTCTTAAGCAAGATTCAATTCACTTTGTATACCGAAAACTTCAGCTTGAAGTTCTCGGCCCACTGGTCAATTTTCACCAGGGCACACTATCTATTCTCCTCGAGCTCTCTACAAGTCCAAACAGGGATCAGGAGCAATCCATCGTCTGCTTATCCATAGATCACACAATCATGCAGGAGTTCAAGCCTCAGCAGTCCCTCAAAGATCATGTTCCAAAGTATCGGCCCAAGTACTGACCCTTGCGAGCAGTCTTTGGTAAGCACCTTCTCCTCACTGTGGGTTCGATTTTCTAGAGAAACATGTTCTGTCTGCCAGAAAGCCCTTCATTACTCTGTAAATGTTCTTGGGGCACTCCAGCAAGCGTAGTTGCCACATAAACTGTGGCCACCCCACATTGTCAAATGTCCCTGATATATCCGGAGATACTCCTAACACATATGTCTGATAATAGGTTCTTACTATCATCTCCATACTCTTGACTTTAATGAAGCTGCACTGCTTCTGATGGATGCCTTGGACCACGTCCAGGTATTCCATCAACCTTCTGTTGATGAGAAGTTACGTCTTCCTCACAACTGACAAGAGTGTTAGCTACCTATATGTTTTGCTTTTCTCAGGTTTCTCCTATCCCCTTATAGATCACTATAAGGAGAACTTTCCTCCACTCTCTGGGAAAGGTACCTGTTTTCAGGTAGTCATTGAACAGTGCCAGCATTTTCCCCATATCCTAGGACATGACCAGAGAAGCATTTACCCATCAATCCATCCATTCCTGTGGCTTTCTTCAGTTTTGTCTTACGGACAATACTGTTCAGCTATTATAGGTTGAAGGGCGCTGTTCCCTCCAGATACATTACCATATCTCTCATGGCTCTGATCTGGATGTGATACTCCATTTCCCCAATCCATGAGTCATCAGGCAACAGTACTTTCATCAGGTGCCTCGGGTTATTCAAAGGACTACAGAAGGTTCCCATCAGCCTCACGTGCTGGTATCTCCTCTGAGCTCTTTAACTTTCCTGTCACATCCAGTAGACCAGACCCCATGGGTCTTCATTTCCCCTATCCATGACAAGCTCTCTACAATCTTGCTGTCTTTTCTTTCTCAGCTTGTGCTTGTGCACTGTATTTGTTATTTTGCACTGATCTACAGCTATTTGTCATATTTTGGGCTGATAAGTTCTCTTGAACTTTTTGAGGAGGTATTTCACTTCTTTCTGGAGAACTTCAAGCTCATCATTCCATCAGAGATGATAGGGTGCTTTTCTTGTGACCTGGGGAATTGCTTTATTGCAGGCCTCCATTACTACACTTGCCAGATTCCACGCTCTTTCATCAAAATCCATGTCCTCCAGATTCCTCCTGTAAACCTTTAAGCCCTGAGCAGCACTCTGTCGAAGAGAGACCAATCTGCTTTATCTGTCACAAATCGGGTTCTTTCTTGTCTGTTCTGTTCCTTACCACCCATCCGGTTGGTGAACAGAATCATTTTGTGGTCACTCTCAACCTCATCAGATACTCTCTAGTCCCCAATACAACAAGCCACCTGCACCATCACTATGGTTACATCTAGATACGACTCTGTATCATGGGCGTGTGCAAGTATGTCGCTTCGTGAGCAGGTGGATTCACGACCTCTCTATGAGAAACTTGTTCACGCCCTCCCCTCAGTTGTTTGTTGTTACAGAATTTCACAATTCTGATTTGACGTTGATGCCAACACCAAATATAATGCTCTTTTCCTTTGCTCTTGAGGTTGGAAGTATAATGATACAATCATCGCACTTTTCCCTCCCATTTCCACCTCGACACACACACACACACACATGATGCGTGGTCGACAGAGCTTCAATCGGGATGTAATTTATCTCAGGATTACATACCCATATTCCAGCCATAGCATTTTCTCCAAACAAAGCAAAACAACCTCGGAGAGTTGGTATCCTCCCTCTAAGCAGGTATGGTTTCTGCATTAGTGCCATGTCTAGGTGTTGCTCCATCACAATCTTGTGCAGCTGCATCGTCAGAATTGCAGCTCTTCGCAGGTTTATCTGCCCTAACCACAGCGGTGCGAGACGACTAGTCATACTGGATCCTCTCCAGCTCCAGAGCAAGCATCCTCTGATGCACTGGACAGTCCAGGGACCCTACCTTGTGGTCCGTCTCTCTGCATTTTTCCTTGACACAGTTTGCGCACTTAGCTGGTGCATTCTTACATGTACATTCAGAGTATTTGTGTCCTTCTTCTACACAATTTGAGCATACCATCTCGCTTTTGCATTTCTAAATTATGTGCCTGTACCTTTGCCGCATGGGGACGAGGTAATCTCTGATTCTACATCTTCGAAATCCAATGTCAACCGACCCAAAGTCTGTTAGCAGTCTCTGCAAGGGTGGGGTAACTACCAGAACCATGTTCACCTTGTCCTTATTGTCCCTAGTACTAGTTCTGAAATGCATTGTGGCATTTTTACGAAGTTCATCCTCTGAGAGATGACTCTCCTTGAAGTTCTGGACATGCAAGGTGTTCAGAAACTCCGGATTGTCGTACTCCCATGGTACATCATAAATTATGACCTTGGGACCTCTCTTTTTCGGATCTGCTATCCGGAGTCCTAGTTCATCTATCTCTTTCTCATTACGAAGCTTGAGGAGAGTTTCCTCAACCTCAGCTTCGAAGAGTATCCCATCCTTACCGGCCTGTTTAATGTTGCATAGATGCAGCTTACCTTGAATAGGGTCCATGGTCTTTAACTTCGCCTTAGTCTGCTCCGATTTCTCATCACCCTCTTTATATTATATGAGGATGGGCCTCTTGCTGGTCTGCTGTTTCCCTTGGGTCACCTGCAATTGTTCTTCTCGTTGCATTACCTGCCCCTTCTTGTTATGCTATTTCTGTTCTTTAACAATTTGTGCAAAAGATTGTGGTTTCATTGATGGTCTTGCTGACACCAGCCTTGGACTTGCCAGCTGCTGCTGTTCATGCATTGCGAGAACTGCTTTAATACCTTTGTTCTCTGCTGATAACTCGATGTTCCTCAGCAGCTGTAGATCCTGCAAGGCTTTCATCCTCATAAGATGGGGAGCATAAATTTTGTTCACTCCTTGTTTAGCTTCTTTTTCTATTCTATAACATCCACAATTTCCTCCATCTCTCGCGAGGTCTCATTTTGAATGTCCTTATATGATGGTGTTTGCTCTTAAATCTGAGGGGGCCCTGTCACCTCAATTGATTCATCCTGAGAAAGAGGAGTCTCCTTCTTCCTCTCCTCTCTGCTTCCACTCCCTGGGGTACCCTGCTGCCACCTTCAGAAGTGGTCCTTTGACTACGGTAATATCAGTCGGAGATTATCTTCTCTGCTTCTTCCTATTCTTGTCCCCATATAAATGGATAGACCTTGCGAAACCAGACGAGTTCGTCTTTGGTTAGTGCCATTACTTGTACTCAAACCGTGTTGGGATCCAGAACCCTCTATACATAGTAAATGGCTCGATCTCTCTCCACTCCCGTAGCAGGAGTCACTGTTGCCATAAAACCCTTCCATTCTATAGCATGTCCTTTGAAGGGTTTGGTAGGAGGCTCCTGGAACACAAGGTACAAGGAATCCTTACTTGGTATTGTCATTGCCATTGTTGATTTTACTGTCTCTGGTACGAGGTCTCAACCTCTGAGGCTTTGTGCCTCTGGCTGGGGCTAGTGGTTGTAGACCATCACCCCACACGATACTGTCTTTACCATTTCTTGTGTTATCCACTTAGCTGGTTATAGACTTATAGCAACACACAATGAATCTCTTGCCATTGGTTGACTTGCCTTAACTCGTTGTCACCATCCGCCCATGTTGAGGGAGAATAACACACATTACCACCTTAGTCCTGCTCCTAAGACTCACTAGACACATGGTGGCCAGAGTTATCTAAGCCTCCTAGGTGATGAAGATTAAAAAAAAAAGATAAACAAAAGAACAGTATAGCAGGTGGTGTGCATTCGAAAGAATTAGCAAATGTCAAGGTAAGGGGAGGGGAATGGTAATACAATGGGATTGATTAGAGGGGGTGAGTCATCTGCTGGACGTGGTGCTGTAGGGAACATCCGTAAATGTAAGTTTTTAAAATATTTATTAAAAATTATTTTCGTAATATTTTTATAACTTTTTAAGTAATGTATATTAATTTTATACACATTTTTGACATTTTTGGGAGTCTTGGCGATTTTCTCGGTTCAATATTATGTGCATGGGGTAAAGGTCAAGGTCATAGGTCAATATCAAGGCCACTTGGATCCAATAAGGTGGCCTCGGCGCAGCGTGCGAGTTGGGGAAGATTCTGGGTGGCGGCCTAAGACACTATATATACTGCCGCGATCCAGCGGCCGGCAGTCTTTGGCGGAGACGATCCGGCAGTGCGCGAGAGAAGATATGTGCAAGACGACGTCGGCAAACGAGTGTTCTTGGTGTGAATGGACGAGAAGGCGTGAAATCGAGCGAGTGAAGTCTTTTGTGCGTGAGGGTGCTCGGAGGACTCTAGAAAATTGCAGACTGGCGGAGCATGAACTGAACTGAGGTGGGACTGCATGGACATGACATACAGATTTTATTGTAAATATTCGAACTGTTAAATATTGACGCATAATTTATAAAATAATATAATAGGTTGATACACTGTGTTTGGGACTGATATTTAATTATTTAATTTCAATGATTTCTATGAGGTAATTATACATTGTATTAAGTGAATTAATTAATTGTAAACAGTAAGTAATATCAATGTATTGTGTGAAGTTGAGTCAAGTGAATTTTGGTTGTAGTAAATGTAAATAAAATTAGAAAATTATCATTAATCCTTTTATTTAATTAATACCTCCATCCCTTAACCAACCTGGTTTTAGCACACTTAATTTCTAGAGAGAGAGAAATTGTAGTCATGTATATACATCTATATATACATATATAAAGGCTGTATTTTAACAGATCACAGCTGAATGGGAACAAAGCAGCACGTGATCCATTCCCACACGCTCATATTTTAGATAAGATAGACTGACTCTGTCAGTGGTCGAAACTTGGCCGACGTTTCCAAAGATAGGGATTTTTCTTTCCCAGATATAGAGGCTGATTCTATTCATTTACAATTACATCGTATTTTGGCTTCTTGACGGGTATCAAATTTCGCCTCCGTAATCGAACGAGAAGTTGCTTGGGATATGGTGCGTCATTCAAAGAAAATATTTTTCCCAAAACAAATCGTTGTACCTATCATCTATATGATATGTTAATATTAGGGACTGCTTACAAACTGGTAGGTGATAATGTTTTAATATGGTCAACCTTTATATATAGTACTACCTGTTAGAACTCTCTGTTGGTCATGCACGTAAATGTATTTGCAATTAGAAATACCGTTTGTGAAACAAAGCACTCCGTTTCTTCAAGAGAACAATTTCAACAACATCTTAAGTGTTATTGTTCTATTCTGACAGTAGTACCAAAGTTTAGATACAGGTGCCCTAGAAATCGAATTCCATAATTGTTCGATTTCCCGATTTCTGATTTTTTCAAATGTGCAAGCATTCAGTTCGGTTGCAAATTAGTTGACTTCTCTGTATGAAATAATAGTTTCAATACACTTTAATGTTTGAAACCTACGAACTGTATCAAATAAGTGAAATTGGCGAGTTCACTACGAAGTTAAGGTCTACTGACATGAATGCCTTACGACGCCTCAGTGCAGATAAGTAAAGGCTGTTCACGATAAAGTGAGCTCTTTTGAAATCAACGTTAGAAAAAAGTCACTGCTACTAACGTCATATATTTTAACGGGCGCATTGAGTGACATGCACCCAGTAAAGTTGGTAACGTTGGAGGGAAAGTAGCTCTATATTTTAACATCGAATAAAAAGTGCCACGCAACCATTCGTAATAACTTGAAGTATTTCTTTCGCTTTATGTTTTTTATGCGCAGATTTGTAAAATATTTACTTTTCTAATAACTTCACAGTTCCACTTGACTGACGCGTGAATAAAGCGATAAGGCGCATAGCGGTGTTAATTTTACAAAGGCCGAAGACTACACAGCGGGAACACAAGTAGATTTTAAGCAGGGCTGTCATAGTTGCTCATTTTATCGTTAAAAGCCTATACAAGAGAAGGTATAATGGCATGGGGACGCGTTTGACGTGGAGAGGTACGCATTCTCTGATTGGCTGAGCGATGACCCAAGGACTAATGGCTAATACGCGCTGCGAAATGTTCTCCATTGTCAGGGATGCCGGCGGGCGAGCAGGTTACCAGGCGCTGATTACTGAACGACGTCCCACCGTTTTGCTGAGCAGTGACGTTATTTTGCTGACGTTTCTAGTGGGTATATAGGCTGTTCGCAGTAGACTGAACACTTATGAAACACCTGCTTAAGATATACTGGTATCCACACTGCGTATTCTTCTCCAATACGTAAAATTTAACATGCCCATGGATCTGAACACATTATTCATGCGTCTGTCAAGGGTAACTTTGAAATTATAAAAAAAAAAACGTAATATTTTACATTTTTCTCATTTTTATGGACTATATAAATGAAAAAAAAAATCTGACTATATTTTAGTAATCGCAAATGTTTATTTAATACATTTAATTTGACTTGAAGACATGGAACTTCTTCTCTCTTCATCGTTGCCAACTTTACTGACCGCATGAAAGCCAGTGTGCCGATCGAAATATATGCAGGTTGTTCAGTTAAATTCAAAAGTGCTCACTTTACCGCAAACAGGCTTTAGTTCGTGGTATAGGTGAATGTTTCGCCTCTGTATTTGTAAGTACTTTAAGCTGCTGCCTATTAGTCCTACATATTATAAAGTCTTCATTTCTTCCTAAAATGTGTGACACATCTGAGTGTGGTCTTCGATGAACAGAGCGTAAATAAAATCGCTAATTAAAACTATGACTTTCTTGTACGTATAAAAGTTAAAATTGTTAATAACTCTGAACAGATAAATAGCCATAAATATCTGTAACTCTCTAAACAATTTAAATGAATGGGTATAAACTTTAATGAAGGGAATTTATACATTTCGATACGGCGCACGTAGCGGACGAAAAATGGAACAATAAAGTCTAATTTTTTTCCTGCAGATGATTAGTAAGAATTTTCAACTGTTATTCACTAACTTCCACAAGGAATTGAAATACACAGTAACAAACGGGGACGGTATTCCGTGCTGAGAGTTAAAGCCTTCGCCCATATCGGTATTTATAGAGTATCATCAACCCTGTACGCTCAATGAGAATATGGATCGTGGATCCTGGCTGGTTCAGCGAAGAGGATCTAGGAAGCGGCACACGTGTGAAACAATAGCCCCGGCACTTAACATGGCAGCCAGCAGATTTGTCACTGTCACGAGGTTTATCGCACGTGCGTGCTGAAACACTTGAGGGCCGGAGTTGTAGTTCAACAATAGACCAATCTACTTGTCACTATCAACCTGCTGGTGTAACAATACCTGTAATTTGAGCTGACGTCTGAGAGCTTTACCAGGCACGAAAGCTGAGAGCTTGGTCCTTTCTATTAGAAGGATAACGTGAAATAAAGTTCCACTATTTCTACTAAGCAGTTGGTTGTTTCACATTTTACATTCATGTCCACATGTGAAACTAAAATCCGGAATATGCCCTTTGGAATTTTACATTTGCGAAAACTGCTGATTCCTTCTAATACATATAACTGTACCCAATACGATTAGTTAACACCAAGTCTAATTTATCTCATTTCTCAAAGAGCATGAACATGAAATTAATTTTAGCGCAACACACATAACATATAATGAGCAAACATTTTTTGCCATAAATAAAAAAATTATAATTTTAAAAGTATTGATTTTTTTTCAGTACATCGATTTTGAGGGTTGAATACAAATGCGGGAGTATAGACTAATAATTACACATTTAATTAAATATAATATAAATACGAACTCTGAAATAAAATCGTGTCTCATCATTAGCCACACTGGAAAATATATTTTGTAAGGTAGTCCCGCTATAAAATTTTTTTATAGTCACTGCGAAATAAGTTTTTAATGGCCAAAATAATTTAATCGTTACAACTAACTAACATTATGTTCCCCACAGAAATAACGTGAATAGTAACAAAACATTCTGTGACTACCACAAAACATTTTTTCAGTTCGAAATGAGTTCAAAAAGTATGTGTCCCAAACAACAACCCTTATATACGCAATATCACTATGTCTGTTCTTCTGTGATTGTGAGGTTTTAACCTGTCACTCATTATTTATTGGAATATTCTGAGGTATAAGATATACCTTCGGTTTATTACGCATACATTGATATCATTCAAATGTTCTGAATAAGCATGTAACCGAGCAACTACAAATGTATGTTTCGGCTGAGTAATTGGAAATATTACTACGTTGGAATTATTGGAAAATGGAAATTCTAATACGTTTAAACGTATATCGTGTGCCAATTAAGATAATTATATAATATAATGAATGTAATTAATTTACATATTTTATAATGTTTGGTGATTATAGGCATCTCAGGACGAATAAAGATTGTATACACTAGATGCTGCACCAAAATGGCTTTCACCGGAGTGTTTTATATGACTGGCATATTTTAACTTTGTTAAGGCAGTAATTTCACCACTTTTAAGTCGTGCACGTCATTGCTTCACTTTCCAAAGAAAGAAGTTTCATCAGTATTAGTTAAATATGTAATTTCTATGTTGAAATTTTGTTCTGTAACTATTTTGAATAACAAAAATGAAACTTCACAAGTAATCTTGAAGGGGAAATGTAGAGTAATCCCGTATGTGACATGTTAATTAAATATACCCTTATAATATGTACCATATGCATTTGTCCCTTGAATGACTGAAGGCAATTTTCGTAGTTAACATGTTATCTCCTCGTATCCATGACACGTAACTTAATCAGGATTTGCTGTGTGTCTTTTCTAGATGTTAATATATGTTGGACGGGGTGAATATGCTACAAATTGCATATAAAAGAGAGTTTTTTCATTACAGCGTAGCTCAATATCACGCAGATTAAATTAACTCCTACAAAATACATTGTTTGAGCCCACAGTATGTGACACCACACATACATATCTATATGTCGACAATGTGATATATCATTTCCGTGTATTGATTTGATTGTAAACGTTGGGATAAGCATTCAGTGTATATCCAAGAAAAATTTAGCATACAAATTATTTTGTAATGCAAAGGATGAATTTCTGTTTGCCAGCTATTATGGGTTACTTAACGACTTTTTTTTTTTTTTTTTTTTTTTTTTTTTTTTTTTTTTTTTTTTTTTACTCGCTGTCTGAGTACAGCACAAAGACCAAAATTATGTTTCTACATTACTTTTCAATTTATTATAATATATATCTCACGAAATATTTCTTTAGAAATGTCTGCATTATTTGTGACGCAAGTTTTGTAGGTAAATCTTAACAATAAATCAATGCCACGTACCTCTCTTTACTTCCTTCTCTATCATAAAACAAGTTTCCTACAATTACCTGGCAAATTTGAAACGTTTTGAAAATAATTCAAGTTTACACAAAATATTCTCAATGTGAACTTCATGTACTTAGCGATACACACAGAGAAAAATCTCAAACACTAAGCACAAATGTACACGCACATGTAAGACTTTCAGAAACTGCAATTTATATATGCTCTAAGTTTGTATTGATAAATACGTTACATTTCCATCAAGTAACTAATATCATTACCTGGTAGGGTAGGCTTATTGTGATAATTAAAGTTTTGTATAATGGCTTACAGAACCCCGTGTCTTTTAAAAGAGTGCTTCATTATTGATAAAGGAAAAATTAGCTACAGACATCTACTCGGGGAGTGAACCATACTGTAAAGAAAATTCTGGAAAACTTCCTAATCTGTAACGGAATGTTTTAACCTACACAGTGTGGAGTAGAATGCTATGTACCAGGCTGAAAATATGGGAATGTTTAGCATCGCTACTGTATAAAGTTGGGAACTCCCTTACGCATTTAACTGATTCCTGAGCAAATATGGGAATGTTTATCATCTCTACTATACAAAGTTGGGAACTCCCTTTCGCATTTAACTGTTCCCTGAGCAACTATGGGAAAGTTACCATGGATGTATGGGAATATAATTTACCGTTCGCGCTTTGTCACTGTACGTTTAAACTGAAATGATAGTACAAACAATTTATTAGAGTGAATAGAGAGCACAAACCATGGCCTGTTACCGATAAGTCGTACAGCTAACTACACATGTTTGCCTAGTTTGATCAATTGCCTCTAAGCAGTTAGAGAGAAAGTATTGACAACTATAAAGACGGGGACAGAATTTAGAGGGATGTTCTTATATAATACAAATAATCTCTGGTGAGAAAATTAAACTGATTTACAGCCATCACCAAAGTATTAATGTGGAAAAGGGTGTGATGTTTATATGTTTTACATTTAACCTGCATTTTAACAATTACAGACTGATTCGTGTGTGGATAATGGATTAAACGTTCTCTTTCTCTTTTGGGAATGTTTTCATCTCTAACAAAAATTATAGATTATTTGAAATAAGATTTATTGTGCGATATCCGATATTTGAACATTCCCATTTTATAAAAG
The DNA here is from genome assembly GCA_029891345.1 of Dryococelus australis. NCBI lineage: Eukaryota > Metazoa > Arthropoda > Insecta > Phasmatodea > Phasmatidae > Dryococelus > Dryococelus australis. The sequence continues at coordinate 15,324,216 of CM056996.1, read as the reverse complement.
TGTAATGTTTTCTGATAAATATATCTTGATCTGAAGGAAAATGTTTTCGGCGAAAAGTAAATGTTAGAAAAAATTGCTTTTGTACGGAAAATAAAATATGTTAACAGTAAATTTCTCGTTAAACAGTGCTTCGTGTGAAATTCTTTTTATTTTTTATGTGCGGTTTTCACTTCGACTAAATCAATGAATATAAGTTGAGGTTATAGCATCGTATAACACAGAGTTCTTGTTGAGTAGAGAATTTAGTCAAGTGTCATCTATGGCTAAACAAAGTAGGAACTTCTTGAAGTGTTATTGTTAGCGCGATCTTTAACAGAATCGAAGGCATCGTATAACACAGAGTTCTTGTTGAGTAGAGAATTTAGTCAAGTGTCATCTATGGCTAAACAAAGTAGGAACTTCTTGAAGTGTTATTGTTAGCGCGATCTTTAACAGAATCGAAGGCATCGTATAACACAGAGTTCTTGTTGAGAAGAGAATTTAGTCAAGTGTCATCTATGGCTAAACAAAGTAGGAACTTCTTGAAGTGTTATTGTTAGCGCGATCTTTAACAGAATCGAAGACATCGTATAACACAGAGTTCTTGTTGAGTAGAGAATTTAGTCAAGTGTCATCTATGGCTAAACAAAATAGGAACTTCTTGAAGTGTTATTGTTAGCGCTATCTTTAACAGAATCGAAGGCATCGTATAACACAGAGTTCTTGTTGAGAAGAGAATTTAGTCAAGTGTCATCTATGGCTAAACAAAGTAGGAACTTCTTGAAGTGTTATTGTTAGCGCGATCTTTAACAGAATCGAAGACATCGTATAACACAGAGTTCTTGTTGAGTAGAGAATTTAGTCAAGTGTCATCTATGGCCAAACAAAGTAGGAACTTCTTGAAGTGTTATTGCTAGCGCGATCTTTAACAGAATCGAAGGCATTTTTCATTGGTAGAATTAATTAATTATTACGTAAAATTATAATTGAAACTGTTTACGTAAAGAATTATATTATTACGAAATAAGTTCAAGTAGCATAAAAAATATATTTTCAAATTCTATTAAAGGTATACTATTTTTGGTGGAAGTATTAGAGGGAAATAAATGGCTTCTAAAAGTATTGGCATGCATGAACTGACACGTGGTTAACATTAGGTTTTCAATCAATTTTAAAATGAAGAAGAACCGAGGAAAAATCCATATTGCAATCGTTTAAGTGTCAACTACTTTCGTATGTCGAAGGTACGATTTTATCATCATACTAGAGTTACTAAAGATAAAATTTACTATACGCCATATTGTGTCTCTTAATTTCGGGTAGTGTGGTTGTATTCGGTTGAAGAAAATTTTTTTGTGCAAAATTTTTATACTTTATTTATTACTCGCCAGGTGACTAGCAAAAAACACTTTTCTGTGGAAATAAAAGTTTTCGAAGACGATAAGAATATCTTCAGTTTTACGCGAATTAAGTACGAGTAACTTGAAGGAAGTGTTACACCAATATATCTCATTGAGGCTGCCAAGGGATTGACTGATTTTCAGTTATTTTACACACACACACACACACACACATATATATATATATATATTTATACGAATTAATTAATATGTACTTTGAAATGACAGGTTTTGGTTTTGATTCGGGCGGGAAAACTGAGAAAAATGTAACAAATCGTCAGAGACTTAAAAAATAAAAAAATTATTTTTATCACTTCAAACTTATTAAGAGTTAAGTAAGCAATTAAAAACCATCCAGTCACCAAATTGGATCTTACGTAGTGTTTCATAAATACAACTAGATATTTAATATTTTCACGAATACCAGATATTACAAAAATAGCTTCTGTGCCTAAAATGGATGTACATAGCATCAATTATTAAAAATAGAAATAAAATATTTTTCTATTTTTTACATACAAGTGTAATTTTTGTGATATTATTGCTTGGCCAAGTTTTTTTTTTATGGTTTATGCAATTTATTGATTTTTTTTAACTACAATAGAAATTCGATATAATTCTTGATTAAAACTAACCCCTGTTAATTGAATTGTTTTAAATATATGAACAATTTAATCCTAGACAAATATTTTACACTCTTAAAATTTACACGAGATCTATTTTCATATTTGATATAAAAAGCAAATTTCTGTAAATTTTGGTCGTGTATGAATTACGTTTTGATGAGTTCAGCGGGTTATACAATTAGGTAGAGTGTCCCATTGAAAGCCACGTTTCTTCCACGACGTCGGAAAACACTACGGAATATCCAGATCAATAATTTTGTTGCGTAGGCAACCATCGTTCCTAGCTGCCACGCGGGTGTTCTATGTAGTAGGCGTTCAATACCAAATCTCTTCTTTGGTAAACACGTTCCCCGTGTGGACACACCTTTGAGGTACACCGCACCTGAAATACGCTCGTCAACGTCAGTTCATCACTTTCCTGAAGGCGGGATCAACACGTATTAGAGCAAGCCGCCCTATCAGAGGTACAAAGCTGTAGCTCCGACCAGCCCGATGAGGAGAAGGGAGATGTGGGGTGGGGTGCTTGCGAAATGTAGATGACGTAAGAGGTGTAAGCGTCTTCAGGATACCACCACGTCTCAAGCAGCTTCCAAATCACTCCTTTCGTGAGAATTCGCATTAGGAAAACTGGCGCCCGTCAGGTATAGGATAGAACTAGGTATTCCAGCGTATGCAGATCGTTTTATAGTTACTGAACCAAGCTTGGGTCTGTTTCGTTAAAGTTAACATTTGAATAGTATTCATTCACACAGCTGAATAATTTACAACGTCAACAATTACTGGACTTACGAATAAATGATTACAGCGAATAATGAAAATAATATAAATGTCTTATAAACTTATTATGATTGTAATGTTAAATTTAAGCATTAAATTTTTTTATTGCGAGTTTCAATATTATATTGTGTAATAGGATATTCGCGGTAAGTTGAGCACTGCTGAAATCCGTGCTTGAGATCTACTTTTCAGACCGTATTGTATCCTTACACCATATGTAAAACAAACATTTATCATAGGCCAAACTTTTTATTCATACGCCGATCAATTTAAACTGGGAAACTGTGCGCATGAAATAGAAGAGTTTGATAAGATAAATTCGATTTCAATCCGATGTTAAAATATATAACTTATTTCCCCACATAACTGGCAAATTTCTTTAGAACATATGGGTCACTGCATCTTGTTATAAACAGACTTTACTTCAGAAGTCCCCACATGAACCTGGCTTAATACTTTCGGTAAATCAGGACGCCAGGAATTGCGACAAATTATCGTAGCAACCACCAGGTGAGGCAACTTACAAAAACCCCTCCACTAGCCAGCGATTGGAGACATGGACGCCTAAACGACGCACCGATATAGGCCACATTAGGCAGCGCCCGAGGCCTTTCCAGCTCCGGCCAGCTTCAGGGAAGGACAGAAGAATGGGCATGCCCGTTCGTCGCTAGCCGATCTACAAGATGACAGCCCCGGCATCAAGTTTAAGACGGGGACAGTCCATAGCAGATAATAAGTTAAGAGGGGGTGAAGTATCCATAGTAATAATGTTGCTTAACATAATATATCAGTTCTATAGGCTTCCCCGTTACAGTTAATATTACCGTGTTGTATTGTCTGTTTCACATAACATAATTAAAATCCCTCATTTACAGCAAGCTCTACCATTTATCATTCTTCTGAAAGCTACGACCCCTAAGCACCCTTAATTTTGGAATATGGCCGCAAGGCATATTTATAACAATCTACTAATATGCGTGCCGTTGCGGTAGGACATTTTCTAAATGTTGACTTCAAGAGTGCATGCTGAACTGCGGGCGACGTATATCTAAATTTCAGTATATTTTAGGTGTCAAACAACAACAAAGTACTTAGAACTTCATACAGTGTCACTCCAAAGTAGAAGACCAGTAGTTCAATTGAGAGAATGCCGTATTTTCGGCATGACGCAGGGATAGGTGAAATTTTATTAAAGCCTTACAGCGAGTGTTTTTCGTTCACAGAAAAAAAAAAAACTCTCTCTTGAGTAGGGTGCGACAATACGGCGTCGAATCACAGACAAGATAAAATGTTTCAGTTTCTAGAGTCTCAGTGTAACGAGCCTCGACGACAGAGCGTTATATCGGGTAATGATGGTGACAATGCATTAAAGCAACTCAAGTGAACTAATTTCCCAAGGTAATTTATCATTTGTGTTTGTACTACATTTCGCTTTGAATTTTCGTACTAGAAAATAATAATTGGTCAAGGCATCTGTATGCGACGACCAATTCCGTGTCTGCCCGGTACAAGCGTGACTAAAAAAAAATTGTTAAAATAATTAAATAATTAAAATACATTAAAATTAACTTACCTCAATTTGAATTTATTTATCCACTGTTCACGGGATGACCCAGTTACCACAAGCGAGAGTTCTCAGTGCGCTCCAGATTTTCACGTGCGGAGATTTTATTGCGGACGCGAGGGCTCAGAGTATTATGATGACCTACTCTTGAGCGTTACAGGTGATTAGAGATTATCAAGGTAGCAAATTCTTAACCTCAGCGGTACCCAATTTGTAAGGACAGTAAATTTCGGCGAAAAAAAAAAAACATTATCATTTTAAATACATAAAATGTATACATTCGTAACATTTGTGCGTGGACTAACTACAAAAATTATTTATTGCAGTACTGAAATCCTGAGTGGCCTAGTTTTATAAGCAATTGCCAACTTTTGGGCACAGAACCCAGCCAATAACATAAGAAATTCTACGCGAGTTGGGGCCCAACCTGAGCTCTGAGGCCTTGCGGATCCATATTGGGAACTTGGTAAATGTTTACGTTCTTTGTTCCATCTCGCGTGGCTTAGGGTAGGGAATGAGCGATGGTAGGGTTGTTGTGAGGGGGGGGGGTGGTGGTAAGAATGATCGCGGGAGGCGGGAAGTCGTGATTGCGAGTCTTAATGTTTTCTCGCCGCGAGGGGTTGAGACCTGGAATGGGAAGGGAGTATCCCAGACCCCCCCTCCCCTGCATGGGTGCTGAAAACCACACTCCCTCCTCCAACAATCGAACATAGCGGGGGAGGAGAATAGATACGACGAGGGGCAGACATCGACCGTGATTATCGATCCCGGACATGATCCGAAACCCGCTCGGCAATCGACGCTTCGCACGAGACAGCACTCCGCACGGTGAATGGAACACGGCTCTATAGTCCGCTCACGGTTTAACTCCTACACGCATTTATAAAATGTAATTATAGGTGTTGGAAATAAATTTTTGAAAGCATGTTAGTACCAGTTGAACTACAGAATCCTTAGGCATACAAAGGAGGATAAAACCTCTTACACCACGAAATCCATCTGCACGCGCTAGCAAAATGAGGTTATTTAAAAAAAAAAAAAAAGACATGTCAGAACACCGTTCGCCAACCAGCGTTTGGTAACCTGGTCGCCCTCTGGCAAGGCTAGCCTATAGCAGGTAATCTTTCGCAGCACGCATCAGCCTGTCAGACACAACGCCTGTTCCACAGCCAATCAGACATTGGGTAAACCCACCTCTAAAGAACCGGCACACCATTTCGTCAAAGTGTTTGTCTAATCGGGGCTAATAAAGCAGATGCTTTATATGTTATTGGAAGAAACTGTTTATACCACTACGGAATATATATATATATATATATATAATGTAAACAAAGAATGATGCCTTCCAATAAGTGACGGAATTCCCTAATTGGAGGTCGTCTTCTGCTGTCTACAGTTTAACATCATTAAATCCGCCTGTTCAACGTCCAATATATATATATATATATATATATATATATATATATATATATATATATATACAGCTAAAAGCTGTAAGGTCTGCTTCGTTAATAATTTTTAGACCCAGAGAACCAACCATTTCTGTTGCGTGAATCTGCGAAATTATTATAAAGTATTCTCAAAATGTGAGTCAGTTATTTCGGCCGGGTAGAATTATTTTGCTGAATCTTCAGTTTAAAGATATCGGCGAATCAACGGAATTCACTGGATATTGGCGAAGCAGCGGAGTTCACTGACATTTTTTCTGCTCGGCCAGTGTAATTCACTAGGGATAAGTATGTGTCGCTGTTGAATCAGTGAATACCGACTACGTAATTGATCAGTAGAATTTTGTATAGGCTGTTCACGGTCAAATTATCACTTTTGAAAGCCCTGCTTAAGATCCGCTTGTACGCATGTTGTGTATTACTACACCTCGTGTAAAATTAACATTGCCATGGGCCTCATCACTTTATTCAACCGTCGTCAGGCGAAACTGTGGAATTATTAGAAAATTAAATATGTTACAAATGTGTTAATTTTTACACTCTGATAATTAACAAAAAAAACAGGAATCGAAAGAAAAAAATTATCACAAATGATTACCCTAACACTTTTTATTCGACGTTAAGACGTGAAACTATTTTCCCTTCATCCGTACTAACTTTAGTGGGCGCATGTCTCTCATTGCGACCGTTGAAATATATGCAGGTAGGAGCAGTGACTTTTTTCTAAGGTTTATTTCAAGAGTGTTCACTTTATCGGCAATAGCCTGTACATTAAAGTCTTACAGATATTTAGGGACGGGAATATTTCGTAAACTCGGTGACCTGCAGGCGAAATGCGAGAGTCTCTGGAAAATCAATCCTAAGATATTCGTACATTGTCTGCAAGCCACAGAGAATAGCAACACGGGATTCTGACATTGCTCTACTGCGTGCTAGTTAATGTCCAGAGACCCTATCTTCTTGCGCAATAATTCAGTACCAGGGTAGACGGCATACGAGTATATGTTAGTTTCACGTGTATCTCTGGACCTCCGCTCAGCCGACAAGCGCCGCAGTACTCAGAATCTAAAGTAAACTTTCAGCACTATGTTATCTCCATTCTGTATGGCTGAATTTAATACGAGAATGCATTGTGCCTGTGGCAGCAGCCAATGAACAAGTGTCTTCCGTTAAAAGAAGTACAAGGACGGCGGAGTATAGCATGGTGCAATATTGTAACACGGAATTTTCGCGTCTTATTCAGGCTCGTTCATCCAAGACGTCGGTAATAAACTGTGTACCAACTGAACAGGTAACTAAGATATGCATGCATTTGAAGTCTAGCTTAAATTATATTATATATATGTTATCATTGCACTAGTATTTAACTCAGAAGTGTATAAAAACCAATTTAAGTGAATTCAGTTGCCCTATTTTTCGGTATCAATCCCAATCATCGTTGTTCTGTGATTAAGAACACATCCTAAATTGAAGTTCCATCCGAAGAAGCCATCGTTGGTTTAACTCGTCCATAGTCCTGATTAATGTCTGATTAGTGGCTGCTGAGTGGATTTTCACACAATGTCAGATTTAATGTTGCTTCTGGTCTTAATAAACAGAATCTATTTGCCAATAAAGCGGTAAAAAAAAAAAGGAAACTGATAACTATAAATTGTTAACACTACAAGAGATGGCGGCCAACAAATTTAACTCGAATCAAACGTAATTTATGCTTAACCTTATAATACAATTCAGCTCATGTATTTGCTTTATTATAAAAAATCAGTATTGTGCTCACGGCCAAGTCTGTGGATAAGGTAACTCGTTGTTGTAATATCACGCTAAAAACTAGGAAAATAATGAAACTTTCTCCTCGACTTTCGTCTTAAGGGGCAGATATACTTCCAGATTTGTTTGGCCCACGATATAATTGAGCCATCAAAGTAATAAAATTAATATTCGAGTTGCATCGCTAATCATACTAAGATTCCTTATTAATCGAGTTTTATAAATAAAAAATTTAATTTTTTTTTCCCACGAACGATTTGCGTGATTATTGACTACCTCCAGACTTTGCATTCAGGACGTACACAAGTTAAACTGCAGCTTATGTTTAGAACTCATAGTACAAGAGCCAGTTAAACTGCAGCTTATGTTTAGAACTCATAGTACAAGAGCCAGTTAAACTGCAGCTTATGTTTAGAACTCATAGTACAAGAGCCAGTTAAACTGCAGCTTATGTTTAGAACGCATAGTACATGAGCCAGTTAAACTGCAGCTTATGTTTAGAACGCATAGTACAAGAGCCAGGAGAACGATTTAGTTGCCAGGGACGATGGGGCATGTTATTTTATTTAACAATAATTGACCATGCACGAACTTGCCAGACCAGCAGGGGACATTCTCCAACACGAAGTTTCGAATTAGAAGTAGTGCCGTTCGCAGACAATTAATGGGGGGGGGGGGGGGACGGGGTGTAATTGTCAGACCACCCGCCTGGACTGTCAGCGGAAGACGAACCCGAATATTCTCACGTGAAGATCGAGGCATACTTAAGTAATACGTTAACGTATGCATGGGTACACTGGCTGCTTGCTGACGAGGAAGGACTCTCCTGCTTCTTGGATTATGCCATATTGGATATTCGCGTGATCTTGACCAGTGAACTTGACCCCGTGCCCTCTTGACCTTGAATAAATTCAAACACGAAAATGTCAAAGGATTCTAAAAAAAAACTCAAAAAATATTTTTTTAATTAAAAATAATTTTTATAATTCATAAAACATTCAAAGAAGTACACGCAGAATGTCCGGTGTTTGATGGTGAGTGGAGCGACTAAGCTTACAGCATGTAGACACAACCATTACTCGCTAATATTTATTGACCGTTAAATCGGTGATCTTCCACCACTCTGCCGCTTTCGCTCCGCCCCAAAATTATTAGTTTTTTCACTGGTTATTTAGCCGGTTCCCTTTCAGCCCCCTCTAACACCGAGCCAAATCCGCATACTGTCAATTTATTTTTAGTACTGCTCACTAGAGTACGCCGGTAAGTTTAGATATTCCATAACACCAGGTTACGGATCATTCACGAGAAACATAATCTGTAGCCACCACTGGCGGAAAAATAATTTTTTTTTTTTGAGGAGACGGGGCCTTGCGTATACAGAACCTCTAAGATGCGAAGTGAAGTTGCAGCGTTGTCAGGTATGAGTTGGTGCGATACTCGCCGTTCGCAAGTTGGCAGGCTTGAGTTTTGCTATGCTCCCATGGCTTGTAAAGGCTGTTCACGATAAAGTGAGCACTTTGGAAATGTATAAAGTGACTGCCCCTGAATCCGTATATTTTAATGGGCACACTGAATGACATTTGCCCAGTAAAGTTGGTAACCATGGATGAAAAATAGGCCCTAGTTCCATATCTTAACGTCGATTAAAAAGTTTTAGGTAATCATTTTTGATAAACTTAGATTATTTCTTACGCTTTCTGTTTTTTTTTTTTTTTATGCATCGAAGTGAAAATTAGCCGATTTCGACATTATTTACTTTCCTCAAAATTTCACAGTTTCACTTGACCGACGCAAGAATAAAATGATGAGGCCCATGGCAATGTTAACTTTACATAAGACGGAAGTATACATAACGTGCATACAAGTAGATCTTAAGCAGGGCTTTCAGAAGTGCCTATTTTATCGTGAACAGCCTATAACAACATTTTCACGTGGCCGCCGGCTGCCCAACTCGCAGATATCTATATCCAGCCCGTTATCTGCTCAGCCAGCCACAGTTTGAAAATAACACCATAAAGTAAAACTTTTTTTTTTTTGTGTTTGACACCTCACACCATTGTCAATTTTGTATTATTCTGTGGAAAAAACCGTCGCATGCAAGTTGCCATAGAAAGAAAATAGTTTTAATTCATCAATAAAGGACAATGCGGTTGGCCTGGGCAAGCCTCTCCCAGACTAATTGAAAAAAAAAAAACATGTTACCGTCTCACTAGGATCTAGCAACTAACTTTTCATCGCTGGCAAATTATACCTCCAGCACAGACCTGCCCGGGAATAAATTTTGTAATGTGAAAATACCATTTATCTTCGTGTTATTTCATATAAAGAGTTATCTACTTTACATTCAAATGTAGCCGGGAGGCTTTGCATACCTGGGGACATTTTTTATATAGTTGCTAACGTAACAAGAATCGGCAAATTACTGAATTTCTTAAGAGAGAGATATTTTGAGCGATGGGACTATAATTTCCGTCGAAATATGACCGTCTCAAAGGACCGTGATTTTTCGGGTGGGGGGGGGGGGCAAGCAATGTGTATGTAAACTTTTTAACATTATATCTAGAAAACTACTAATCCAATTCTTGCCTAATTTTTTCTTAAGAAATAGTATATAGTAGGTCGTGTAAACATATGAAATTCAAATGAAAAAGGCATTTTTCAAAATGATGTTTATAAAACTATTTTATGTTGGTTTTCTGTATATATCACACCGTTCGGCCAATTATGACCAACCATTGTAATCTGAAAGCATATATTTACAAGCCTCACATATGTAAACACATTGCAACTTACGTCATCCATTCAGAAAGATAATGCCACATGAATAAATAAAGTTTTTATTTCATATCTCGGGATATAATCTACCGATTGCTATCAAATTTTGCAAACAAGAAGTATTGTGGTAGGCCCTGTAAAATTCGTCTAAGAGGGTCAGATATTTATTTTCAAAATGGAGGTAGTATAAAGAGTTTACCTTAGTATGCTAAAACTATGACGCCATGTTTCCAATTTCAACTTTATTTTTTATACAAGCAGTATCTTTACAAAGATAAAATGTATCTTTTACGGAGTTTCTTTTGGCAGCCATTTTATAAGCTAGCGCGACATGAAATAAAGTTTTTATGTCATATCTCGGAAAAAATTAACTAATTCCTACCACGTATGGTAAACACAAAGTACAACGGTAGGCAATGTAAATTTGTATTTTTAAATTGAAAAAGACACTTATTTTGGAAATGACTGCCACATATACATTTTAAGATTAGTATGTTATGTATTCAAAACCGTGTATTAATTTCATCTTAACTTTGTATGCTGGCAACATCTATGTGTCTACACAGAAAATCTTCTGAGCGCAATCTTTAAGATAGTGGCACATGAAAAGATAGAGTGGAGATATTTGGGCGGCTCTTGACATCGAGGTCTTGAGAGCCGATGTGGGTGAAGCGAGGTGAGTATGTAGTAACGCTGGAATGAAAGGGCGGGGAGAAACGGAAGACGCCCGAGGAAACCCGGTGAACACTGTCGTCGTTCGGCACGATCGCAACTTGGGATAATACGCGCGCGACCCCACCGGGAATTGAACCCGGCTCGCCTTGGTGGTAGGGGATCAGTCTAACCCTTACACCACCACGGCCCCATGAAAAAATACTATTATTATTTCATATCTCGGGAAACGATTAACCGATTGCTACCAAATTTCGTAAACTAGTTATAGAAGTTATACTAGAGTAAGGTAGAAAAAAAATTAATAAATTTAATGTGGGCTAGGGATTAACTTTCGACATCTCGGCTATATAAAGATTTTTTTGCGTAGAAAGGTTTATCTACTAAATCCTGTAACCAAACATTGGCAGTAATAATGCGAGCATTAAATAAACTCATACATAAACACTTTTCTCCACTATTTTGAAAGATATGAGCACGTGCAAAATAAATCTATTCTGTCCTATCTCAAGAAACATTATATAGTTATCACCAAATGCATACAAAGTATACATTTGAAGTCCACCTAAATTTATATAATTTAAGTAATGTTAACATTGTTGCTTAGGAGTATGCTTCATGTCCCAAACAATTTCAGCCGAACTTCATATGCTCTCAGCAACTATTACAAACATCAAATGTGCTAATACATAACGCTTTATCCGTCGTTTATGAAGATCGTCACAAGAAAAAATTGAGGTTTTATGGTGTATGTCGGAAACCAACCAACCGATCTCCACAAAATTCTACGTGCAAGACGTTCTACTGCAGAGCAATGCAAAGTTGCATGTTCTAGGGGGATAGGGTGCTTTTTAAACGCCATTAATATAAATAACTGTGATTAATATGTTATATCTATTAAACAATTCACCAATACTCAACCAGTTTTGTATAGTAACTGTATTTCATTAGAATATTCAGTTATGCTCACAGAGACCCTGTTTATCCGGTATTTTTTAAAGATAGAGCCGGGTGGAAAAAAGCAAACAATTTTACCATATTTTCCGAACCGTTAAATTAATTTCTACGAAATTTTTCACCCCATTTGTGATAGAGAAGGCCATGTAAAATTACATAATTTTAAGTATGGTCAGACACCGATTTTCAAAATGGCGGTCATATAAATAATTTATCGCAGAACAGTTTTTAATTTCTATTCAACATTTCAACCAAATCCAACCAAACTTTGTTTGTCGACAGTAAGAATATATTATAAGCATTGTATACAGAATCTCTTTTAAGGCCTTTTTATACGTTATCGCCGAATGAAAAAATAAAAGGACTTTTTTTGCCATATCTCGGCAACCAATCAACCGATTCTCACCAAATTCTTCACACAAGAAGCGCTATTTTAGGTTATGTAAACTTACATGATTTAAGTATTTCGGGCAATAATTTTCAAAGTTACGGTCCCGTAAATATTGCAGATTAGTAAACCATATCTAACCAAACATTAGACTGATGACATCCGAAGTTGATGCTCCGAATCCGTAGTGCAGTTGTTTGCACGCTAGCTTATTATAGGAGATTGTCTGTGCTAGAGACCCGGGCAAGGCACGTGTGTATTTGTAATTGTCTCAATACTGTTGCATATGTTTCTGGTTCCATCTACGATAATATTTCTGTTAACGAGTCTTCAAAGCCCACCTAAGCATTTAAGAAATTCACTAGAGATTATTCGCACACATGTAGAGGAAAGTAGTCTCATTCGTTATATCATTAAGTTCTTTTTATTTCTTGTAGACCTTCATAGGTGTGTTGTGAGATTATGTTCAACGCCATTCACCTTGTGGACATTAAGTGAACAATGGTAATATCGTACGTAGAACATTGCAGATGTATATTTTTAAAAACGTAGATAACGTTATTTATCTCGAAAAACAAGATTAGTGTTCCTATTTTTAACTATTTCTAATTATAATCAAACTACTACTTTTTCGGACATTTTATAGAAGTGAATATTTCTACTGTAATTTAAATTGTACTTAACTACTTTTTTTTCGGAAATTTGGCAAAAGTAGCAATTCAGAAATGAAATAATGTGTAAAATTTTTACTACAGAAGACAAAATTATAGAAATAGCTTTTTTCTTGGTTTTTTACACAGTAATTTTAAGCACACGATAGCAAATTCTACAGTATAGTTATTCAATTTTTGTGAGTTAGTTACTCATTTGTGTTTATCCAAATCAACACATTAGTGTTGCTCAAATCTAACTAATCAAAATGTATTAAACATACATTTAACTTAATATGGGAAAATTACATTATTTGTAACGTTAATAAGTTAAATGGTGTTTGAGAGGTTCCCATAGAAATAATAATACGTCATCAGCCGCCATATGTACTGTACACTTTACAAGGAATAACAATTTATTTCATATCTACGACACACAAAAATTTCTCATGGCGTTAAGCAAAACCTTAAAGTGTAGGAAAAAGTTTTTAAAATAAATCACGTAAAATGATTTTTCTACCTCGAAACCCTCCATTAAGTTGTATATAAATCCGAGTTTATAGTTGCGATTGAAATGTATTCCTATGACACCTGTCAGCATCAATAAATTAAGAAATCATATGTTAAGTGCACATGAAAATGTCCCCGTGGAATACCTGTCATTCAAAACATTTTAAGTGCCTTTGTAATGAATTGAGAATATTTTCTTCGGAAAGTTATGTTCACAAGAGCCCAAACTATATTGGGCTAGTTGTTGTGAAGTGTTTCGCGAATCGGACGGAACAATCAACGTTTGAAGAGTGGATCTTCTGGTTGTCAAGATATGAGTGGGCGAAGTAGATAAGTGTCATATTCCCGCTCCCTTTCCCACAAGACAACGACGGTATTTGCTCATTTTTAAAGGTGCTATTTTCATCGGTTTAAAGAGAGCCATTTAGTAAAATTACTATTTTTAAATTGTGATTTAAGTCTTCTTTCAAATAGTTTCCAATAACACTTTTCCTTCGTTTATTTACATATATGTCTTTGTGTACCGAAACTGCTTCGTGGTGACTTAAGCGCCCCACATTGCTCAGTGATCTACGCGTCTGCTTACTTCGTTTACATCAAAGATGAACTCTAGTCTCGGCTGCGATCCGTGTTTAAAACTGTTTCCACACTTGACTGCGCCAATGAGAATTATGTTACTCTGATGATGAACGTTTGTCACAAACAATTGTATTGACACAAAATGTGTTCCGAGGTACTGCGCGAACAGTTTTAAACAAATTGCAGAACAATTTGAGACACGCCTCAAAAATATTTTGCGCCATTAGTCTGGATATGAAAACTTAGCTAATTCATTCCAGGACAAGATAGATTTCAAACACGTGTACACTGAACTCACCTTCGCAATTGGGTCGAAGTTTATAAGAGACACTCTGGACGACTCCGCGCCAATAGCCAACTTGCAAGGGATCAAAAAGCGATTCCCACACTGTCAGATGTGGGGTAACACTGGGGAAAAAGCCAATGAACAAACATCTGAGGTTCGATTATATGCAGGATTGTGGAGTCTAGCGTACAGGTCACTGAACTCGCGAATATTTCCTATCCCTAGCCATTAGGATTTTTATTAAGTAACTAGGATACTCACGCCTTGGAAAGTTTGGGACGAAAATATACACTATCTATACAGAATATCACGGCAGACTTGACGAATGTCTCTTTGTAATGGGTTATCTGTCCCAGCGAACATCTTTCATGAGCAATCAAATTACAGGTGGTGCAAAACTTTTTGAGGTGTGTATATTGTTGGGCGTGAAGCATAGAGAAGTGAGGTCTGGGTGGTCGGAGGAGAAGGGATGTAGATCGATGCTAGGGGCAGGAAGGAGGGATGGTATGGGTGGGGGGTTGTAGGGGCGGCAGCGGGCAGCGCGCCGTAGCGCCCAGAAAGACGCGGTCGCGTGGGCGTCGTGCAGAGGCGGCTAGGGAGAGGCGCCAGGCGGGGGCGGCGGCACGGTAGACTGCCTCTGGCGCGCGCACCGGTCACACCGCACTTGTGCCAGGCGTCGCGACGTCCACGTCCTTCCACAGCGCGCTCACACCAACCTCATCCACGACCGTGTCCGCCCCGCGCGTCATGGGCGCCGCCGCCGACTACCCGGCCTTCCTCGGCACCGCCGCCGGCGACGACGCTTCGGCGGGAGAGGCGAGCACTTCCGCGGAGCGCCGGGACGCCACCTGCCGTTGCTAGGCGACCTACCCCCGCCCCTGACAGACACCTACCCCGGGACACTCCCACGGACTGTGCGAGGCGAGCTTGCATGGCCCAGCTCGGCGCGAGCTAGGCGTCCTACACGCTACCTCCACTCACCTAGTCGTTGTCAGAACGCGCACCGCGACCAACACTCCGACGACGGCGATGGCCGGCGCGAGCCTGCTGGCGCTGGCGGCGGCGGCGACGCTGCTGCTCGCCTCCCCCGGGGACGGCTCCCTGCTGCGCCCCCACGCCGCCGCCACGCACCTGCACCGCCACCACTTCCGCGAGCAACGCGCCCTCGAGCCGCGCCTCGACGAACTGCACGACGAGGAAGAGGACGGCGGGGACGCCGCCGCCGAGCGCTGGCTGCTGCTCGACGGCGACGGCGTGCTGGCGCCGCCCCCCTGGGGCAAGAGCAAGCGCGGCGGAGGCGGCGACGACCAGCCGCACCCCATCGCCGGCCACCCACGGACGCCGCTAGAGCCTCCGCCGCCAGACCTGGGCAAGGGGCTCGCCAGCCAGCTCATGCTGCGCTCCGCCCGAGGCAACAGACATTACGACGTCCCGCAGATCGGTAAGTCTCACACATCCCTGCCTCCTAGCGACAGGATCATTTTGCCAACTACTGTTACCATAAGATACCTTCCGAAAACCTGTCCTTAAAACTCGCGTTTACTTTTACTAGGGCCACCTGTTCTTCCCGAAAAAAAAAAAAAAAAAAAAAAAAAATCCAGGACAAGTTATGTTCCAAAACACTTTAGTTCAGAACCACTTTCGTGATTGTGTCATTTTAATTGTTAAGCGTCTTATCTGCCTGCTCATGAATCACGGACGGTCAGAATCAGAAAAATTGATTTTTTATTGTCTCACTCATGTAACAAACTCTTTTCACACAAAGACAAGAGGCCAAAATAAAAAATAAGTCTTCAAGTGTGCAGATAATATATCGAAGTCTAGCCTTCGCGTAGATCTTTTCGCGAAATTCAGGTGGCCCCAACTCTTTTTTAACAGTTAATAAGAATGCGCTTACGAACTTTTGAGCCAAAGAGAAAAAAAATTAACCAAATTACATGCTACTAGTTCTAAGGTATAATTAGCCACTCACTTCGACAGCAGCCAATGAACAATGAGTTATGGCTCGAGAATGCAAACAACAGTGAGTATTGCAAGTTGCTGTGCCTGCGAAATTTTCGTGTCCGTACTCATGTCTCTGTATGTCACTCTACCTCCGTGGAGACGATGATACTTGGCGATATAGTCTCATGGCAGCATGTCTTCCAATACTCTGTGTAAACGCTTTTAAGTTTTTTTTCCCTGACATAGTTGCTGAAGTTATTCGTTACTCTAAGAGGGACACTCATGATTATGTTTATGAAATACATACCGTCCTTAAGGTGAACGTAAAGTGGCTTGCAATGGAGTAGCACGCAGAATGCAAAACTCATCAGCGGTAGTAAACACCAACAAAATAATTGTCAAAAAAATAACGATATATGTTATGTGCGAGAGAAGTATGTATGTGTTTTGTAACAATGAAAAATATTTTGCTACAACTTGCCTAATTAGATATTTGAAACATAAGCTATTTAGAGTTAATTTTAATTAAAATTAAAAGATATTTATATTTCGGATGCATTACATAACATATTTTGTAAAAAATAAAACCTCCTTCATCGAGCAATACCATCACCCTGGTCGTATGTAATAAACAATTTATAATAATACTTATAAATATATACAACTGATTTAATGGACATTCATTTCAGTCATGACAGCTATCATTTTATAACTATAATGGAAATACCAAAAATGTATTATAAAAAATTATATTTTGATGCAAGTTGAAATACTTTGTTTGCATACAACGACGGTACACATCGTGATAGACCTACCCGATGAATGTTTTCTGGCAAAATGTGCTTTTGTAGAATCCAGAATAGAAACACGTTTAAATTTTGATTCAAAATACACTACTTTAGAAATATTTAGATATGTAAGTGTTACAAAATATACACATTCTTCGTTCATATCCAACATAAACTGTACTTTTTTTTGGCAATTTCGGTAATATTGGCGTACCACTTGTTGGCAAATTCTGCGTGTCGCACAGTCGAGTATAGCGGAGCCACCCGCCTCCTACCTTGATTGCCGGATAAAAGAGGAACCTCATCAAAAATAGTCACTCGAGGAGAAATGTCAACAAAATGACAGCCTTTTGAAGTACGTGCATTCCGAGATCATATCGCCGGAGAGCGCCACAATCGGTGGTCATAGCCGTCAAACAGCTGCATAACGTTATCCTGGTTGTACGTTCATCGTTCCGACAGTGGTAGGAGGCAACGAAGTATGCTCGTGTTTTCACTACACACACACATATATATATATATATGATTCCTTCCTCGCCGAAGAGTCGGCCGACGATCATCT
Organism: Dryococelus australis; assembly: GCA_029891345.1. Taxonomy (NCBI): domain Eukaryota; kingdom Metazoa; phylum Arthropoda; class Insecta; order Phasmatodea; family Phasmatidae; genus Dryococelus; species Dryococelus australis. The sequence continues at coordinate 15,306,544 of CM056996.1, read as the reverse complement.
CTTCCGTTGCTGATGGCGCTTGTAAGGAATGCGGAACTCTTGAGGGTCAACGAACTGCAGGCTGGAATGAAGAGTCGTGTGTATGCGCACACTTGTAGTCGCCTCTCGTCAGGTATCGAGGTCGTCTGAATCCGGTTGGTCGTGATTGTCACCTGCCTTTGGTGTACTTTCGTTGTTTTCTCATCCGCTTCAATGGCGTCCGAATTAAGTCGCGGGTTCTGATTTTTTTTTCAAAAATAACGGCATTGTGTAAGTGTTTCCAAACTTTCACCGCTGTATGTACTTCGCATCGTGCACGCAGGAGTTCGCGTAGCGCGGATGCACAACAACGAGAAAACACAATTATCTTGAACTTTAGTTGTCTGTGTCTCTTTCATGTTGATGTTTACACAAAAATATTTTGTTCTTTTCTTTATGTACCAGTGCTAAAGGCTGGAAAGTTAAGCTGATTTTTATACGATGCGTCAAACACCGAACATGATGATGCCCATGGAATGTTAAGTTGTAGTTTTTATGAACCGTACAAGTAACCAAAAAGCTATAAATATTCAAACAATAATGAACCGGATACCAGCAAACCATAAACTTGCAATGTTGACTCTTTTAAGTAAACCATATATCTTAACCCCGTAAAATTAAACCACTGGCAAAACCAGAACCACATCAACATAGTATAGAAATAGATGTGACATATTTCCGCCATATTTACTAATAAGAATACGCCCTTCAGTGGCAAGAACCTAGAAATATTGTCGATTACTAGACTGTGATCTATCATAGACAAAATAGCACTGGGTGGGTTTCATTATGTTACGTGCATTTTATAGCCACCATCTGTGTAAGAAACTACTTCCTTACTTGTAGATACCCGAAAATGTCTATTATTTATTTAGCGGTGTGATATGAACCAGATTTCTATGTTTTATAATCGGAGAGAACATTTATTAACAATCCCTGAAATACTATCAGCAGATGTTTAGAATGCACGACAAGAGAAACGAACCAAGTACTGCGAAATAGTTTGAAATGAATGTGGCGGTCAAGGAAAGACTGTGGCTGATAATAATAGGTAGATTCGCGAATTCATTTTAGGACAAGCTATATTTTTTAACACATGTCCATTTCTGTTCTATTTGCAATTGGTTCACTGTTCAGAATCGCCCAGGTGAACTCTGAGCCAATAACTCGTAACGCAACAAGCCTCGAATCCCGTACAAAATCCTTTGAGGTAAACTGGCTACACACTGGAGCCGTATCCAATGAACAGAAAGCAGAGGCTCGAAAATATATAGTACAATGGAGTCTAGTCTGCAAGTCGTTTAGAAAGCGAAATTTTCCTCTCGCTACTGATGAGAAGCGATAGAAAAATATGGAGTTCAACGCTATTTTCAAACGAACTCGTAACATTTTTCACTTCTATTTCCTTTGGAGGCAGAGGTGTTAATTTAGGCACATTAATACTTAACTGTTATCTGCATAGATGATGGTTTATCACGGGAAAAATTGACTGTGTTCCAGGAATCAACGTACTGTACACATGTCCGACAGTTTTCTTTCCTTATTGGCTGTCATGCATGTATGACGCTACTGCCCCATTTCACTGGACCATCCCTGTCCTATTCCCCGCGGGGTCACCACGCAGGTGTTCGCACGAGGGGGATAGTGGAGGACGTTGCTGCTGATTGGTGGGTTTTCTAGGGGATATCCCGTTCCGCCCAACTTTTGCATTCCGGCGCTGCTCCGTACTCACCTCGATCACCCCCATCGGCTCTCAAGACATCGCTGTTAATAGCCCTCCCAAATCTCTTCACCCCCTCCATTCATTACAAAATATGCCGTTTCTTCTAAAAAAATTTACGTTCGTAGAGCGCGTCGTGTAAACCAATAACTACAGCTTGTCAAATATTGCCTGCATCATTGGATTGTGTACAATGGTAAAGAATTAGAGCCAGTAGAAAATTGAAATCTGTGTATTTCCCTTAACGCTACGACTAACTGCTCCTGTTATGGTTGCATAAAGCATTAAGAAATGGCTCGACTGTCTACAGCCAAATCATAAACATTCGGACTTGGAGTACGAAATCTCTCTCTCCGTGCCCATTGAATTTAGATGCCCGCAGACAAAAACCAATAACAACATAAAAGCATTAGACATGTAACAAAGTATACTGCAAGATATTTATATTTATCTTCCTAACCTTTATTGGAAAATTTTACCTTTACGTGGTATGGGAATTTCCCCATATATCAAAGTGAAAATATACAAATTCGAGCATTGCTACAATACAAATTTTGGGAACTTCGCAACGCATTTGACTTTTCACTGAACAAATGTAGAAAAATTAACATTGATGCTTTCTGTATACACGTAGACACTGATGGAATAAAAGCTGCGAGCTATTCAGTATAGTGTATAGTAACACAGAACCAATACTAACAATATTACTCGCTATAAGTTACTCCCTCAATCCATGATTTCGTGTGTGCTCTAGTCGTAGCTGAGAGAGTGGCCAGTTTTATTTATTAAACTGGCAGCCTGGGATTTTATTACTTACGTCCTCTAGGAGTATTTTTTATTCGCTCACTGCTGCCAAGATAATGTTCAATGATTAGATACACCCGATATTAAGTATAGAGAAGCACAAAGACTAAATGGCTTGGTGGATCCTTCGATGTGCACTCTGCGAAATTATTTGTAAATTTATTATATCGGTGTTTACGCACAGTAACAAGTCGTGAATGGTAAATTATCTTTTCCATGCACGCATGGTGACATCCCTACACTTGTTCGGGAAAGGGTCGAATGCGTAGGAGAGTTCCCAACTTTATGTAGTAGCGATGCTTAACATTTCCATACATTCAGCTTGATATAGTCGGTTCACAGTAAAGTGAACACTTTTGAGGCCCTAGTTACTTTTTCCTTTCAGCTATTTTTTTAAATCCTTTAATGAACTTTTGAAATAAATATTTGCCATGTGAATAATATTTACAGTGTTTATATTCCACCTCACTCGGAAGTTAACTTCTAAGGTTAAAGTAAAATGTATTTATTGACTACTATTCCAAATAAGAGGGCTTTCAAAAGCGCTCACTTTACCGTGAATAGCCGAAACGTAGTAATACTTCCATACACTGTACAGGTTAAAAATTTACATTACTGTCAAGAAAGTTTACCAGAAATTATTTACGGTGTTGGCGTACGCGTACTCTGGCTGTGCGAGTCTCTGAGCGCCGACCTTGCGTCTGATTGGCTGCATCATGTTGAAGAATGTATCCTATAGGCCAGGCTGCCGACTGGTGAGAAGGTCTCCCAGGTAATGATTGACGAACGGCGTTCCAAAATTTTGCAACGCCATTTTGGCTTGAGGTTCGCAGTATGAACGGCTGTTTGACGTCTGTATTGTCGAGTACTCTGTAGTTCATATCAACTTTTCCGTTTCGATTGTTTTTCTTAGAAACCTGATCGCGAATCTCAGACTTTCAGTTCTGGAGCAACCTAGTGTTAAGGGCCACCTGTTTTTTTTTTCGCGAAAATATTTACGCGAAGGGTAAACTCCAGTGTCCTATGGCATTCGAGCAGTCTTTATTTGGTTATTGGCCGAATGTCTTTAACTGGAGACAGTTCCTTACCTGACTGGGCCTATCAAAATCAAGTAACTTCAACACTGGCTGTCCGCGATACGCGGTTAGACCCCTGAAATGCCTGACCGTTAAACTCAGCCAATCATAAAGATGGATCTGAGCTGTAATGTTTTGGAGTACAAGAATGTATAGACTGTTCGCTGTAAAGTGAGCACTTTTGAGACGTTCGTTTCTTTTTACTGTCAGCCATTTTTGTCCTTTAGCCCATATTTTTAGATAAATATTGCCATGTAAGCAATAAACTCGGTGTGTATATTCTACTGCATTCGGAAGTTAACGTCTAATACTAAATAAATTATATTTCTTGACTATTATTCCACATCAGGGGCTTTCAAAAGTGCTCACTTTACCGTGAACAGCCTATATAAAACATATATGGCGTTTAAGGAAACAATGAAAGACGTCATACATGGGGTGGTTTTTCTAAGGCAGGAGAATTAAAGAAACATTTATTACAATGTGTGCGACTTCACATGGATATGAAACAATAACTCAGAAATTACTATACAGAATGTTAACTCCCGCGAATACGTCGTTCACCTGCAAACACATACAGATATTCCCCAATAAGAAGAGAATAATTTAAGTGTAAAAAACCTTTTAAAATCCAACATTATATTTATAAATGCACTACAAAGATAAAAATTATTACAGTACTTACAAAATTTGTAGAATACTTGTAAAACGTGGTCGAACAGCAGTAATAAACCTGACATTTTAAAAATTTTGTATCAATTTATATTTAATAAATTAAATCTTAGCGCAATGTAGCACGTATACCTTATTTGCGTAAGCGTAGTAAGCACATATACTGAGTAAGAATCTTAACTATTGACAATATAGAATGCATACCTCATTTGCGCAAGCGTGTAAGTACATATCTTACGCATCGCTCTTAACTATTCAAGACAAGCTGTCATCTACTAAATGTAAATTGATACAAGAATATACATTTGTAGTAAAATTGGTTACGGCTGTTCGACCACGTCTTACAAGTTTTACAAATTTTGTAAGGACTATACTTATTTTTCTCTTTTTAATGAATTTATAAATAAAATGTTGGTTTTAAAAGTTTTTTTACAGTTAATTTATTTTTCACTTTTTAGTCCCAACAATTTCTTTTGCTATTAATATATCGGTTGACTATTTATACATTCACAGACTCGTGAATGTATAAATAGTCTACCTATATATTATTAATAAACAGAATTAGTGAGACTAATAAATTTACTATAAAAAAAACCTTTTAAAATAACATTTTATTCTTACGAGCACAAAAAAGAGAAAAATAATTTTAGTAGTTACAGAATTTGTAAAACTTGTAACATGTTTTCGAAAAGCCGTAATAAACTATACTACAAATTATCATGTTTATTTCAACTTATACATAACATATAAAAGCTTGGCGCGATATAGTACGTATACCTCATTTGCGTAGTTCTAGTAAGAGCATAACGTGTGTAAGGCTGTTAACTAATCGCAATATAGAACGTATACCTCATTTGCGCAAGCGTGGTAAAAACATATCTTGCGTAAGGCTCTTAACTAATTGCGCCAAGCTTTTATATATTAAATATAAATTGATACAAGAATATCCAATTGTAGTAAAGTTTATAACGGCTGTTCGACCATGTCTTACAAGTTCTACAAATTCTGTAAAGTCTATAAGTATATTTCTCTTTTGAGTGCATTTATAGCTAAAAGGTTGGTTTTAAAAGGTTTTTTATAGTTCACTGATTTTTAATTTTTAGCTTGGACTATTTTTTCGGTTATTATTTTATATGTAGACTATTTATACATTCATTTATACATATGTGAACTAAAAAATACTAAATATGTTCAGTTAAACACTGGAAGCCCCTTCCAAACTTTGGGCTGCAACCTAACGAACAGTAATGCGCTGCAGGCATACTGCATGCCAGTTCAGTGCATCTAGATATAAATGAGATCAGACAGGCACCGTACATACAAATAATTCCAAGTTAAATAAAAGCTTGTAAAAATACTAAAAATATGAAATTAGCAATGATTGCCCTTTCCACCCTTCGTGCTGCAGCTTGATGAACAGTGGTGTGCTGTAATTAGACTGCACGCCAGTTCAGTGCATAGAGGTCGGACAGGCACCTAATGTGCATACAAAAAAGGCAAGTTAAATAAAAGGTTGTAAAAAATAAACGCAATTTGGTTGGTGGGAAAGATCAAATTTCAAACATGTGAAGGTTTCAATAATTTTTCTAATTGTCACAATTTATGATACCAGCCCTGAAGGACTTCTGAGAAATAACAAACATAAATGAAAACGAGGATCTAATCCCTTAACACATTCTTCGGGCAGCAGCCAATGCACTGAACATATATCTGTGGATCGGGCGGGACAGGTCTCATGCTTAACGTTTCTTGCATGGGGCCGTGGTGGTGTAGCAGCTAGGGCACTCGCCTCCCATCAAGGTGGTGTTACTCTCAGATTTCCGCACGTGGGAATCGTGCAGGGCGATACCGTTGGTTGGCTGGTTTTCTCTGAGAGCTTCCGTTTACCACGTCCTTACATTCCAGCGCTGGTCCATTTCCACCTGGTTTGATTCTCATCGGATCTCATGACGTCGCTGTTAAGAGCCGCTTAGATCTCTCCACTACACTCTCTCTCACAAAATCGGTCTTGCAATTAACGTTTTTTATTATTCGTTTTTCTGTCATATAATTTCGCAGTTTCGTTACGCTAGTAGGGAACATGTGGTACTGAGAGGAGACACACACCTCCCTATGTATGTGTGTGTGTATATATATAATTTTAAGTATTTTATTCAGTTAAATGTTTTCATGGTGTCAGTATACACACACACACATATATGTATATACATATTTATAAATAAATAAATATAAATATATATATATATATATATTTATATATTTATATATTTATGTGTGTGTATACTGACACCATGAAAACATTTAACTGAATAAAATACTTAAAATTATAAAATTAATACTAAGACAGTGCAAAAAGTAACATGTTTATCTTTATCGCTGTCTCTAAAAAGCCAATTTTTTTTTTCAAAACTATGTGTAGAGCGCTCAGTTTACAATTTAAAAGATTCTTGTGGAATTCAATTGAAAGAGTACCACTGAAGCAACAGCAAATTTACGAACAACATTTGTTTGCGTGTGCAGAAGACTGCGGCACCTAAGACTATGTACGCTATTTAAAAAAAATCGTAATTTTACGGAAAAGCGCAAATAAAACATTTTCCAGAAATGTCCCTAAATTTACGCACACGTCACTTTTTCAATATATGATTTGCAGTAAATTACAGAGGACTTTAACTAAATTCGTGGAATCTTTTCATGAAATTTCTTCCTGTTTTACTGTATTTAGATTTTTAAAAAAGATATAACAGAAAAAAATTTCACTTTTCTTTATGCATGTGTTTTATTGTCTATAGTATATAAATTTTTAAGTCGTAATATTGTATTCTGGAACCAGTTGTAAATACACATGAAAAAGTATATACTCCGTTACACTTGCCAACCTTCACGAACTTTTTGTAGCAATGTAGGGGGTGTATATATATATATATATATATGATGTTACTTTGACATATCCGAAACTTGCGTAATTTTTTGAGTGTTGTAAGTGTTGGTAATTGTTAAAGGTGCCTGATGATACTGTTTGATGCTTGAAATAATATGTTTAAGTGCCGTAGATATCTTCACTTATGTACAAATTATAATTTTCTGGTCACCGTATAGCAAAAAAACTGCTTTTGTAGACTGCTAATAGTTCGTTTCCGAAACACGAAACTACAGGAAACACGGATACGTGTTCCGTACTTTGTATTTACGGAGATCTATACAGTTTCTCGCCAAAGTGCAAAGCTTTTTCATATATTAACTGCACACATTTCGGGAAAAATTTCGGTGAATGTTAGAAATTTTTGTTTTAAATTGTAGTTAATTCGTTAAATATTAACCTGATTTTTTTTTCATGTTTTAAATAGTTCGATAAAGTTATGGGGAAACTAAACTTGTACTGAATGAAATAACTATCTTTGGTTTCTATGCAACGGACGTAACAGCCAAGCATAATGCTGTGTATTTCCCTGAATAGAATCCGCACATGCCAAAAAAAATTGTCCTCGTTTACTGGCAACACGGCATTCACAAGTTCTTAAAGACAGACCAATTCGCCGGACACATGTTGAGCTAATATGGCACCTCCCACAGCACGGCATTGTGAATAAAATGGAAGCCTCATTTACAGACTGCTTCACACAGCCAGTTAACAAATGAGAGCACCTACAGAAAAAGGCAGGTCGCATCATACACCGCTAGGTCTCGGCATTGTGTAATGTAGCCATTCATATTTTAATTCTGTTTTTTACATTTTGCGAGCGTATTATTAGCGAAATGATTCCATGACCATCTGTGATCCACTTTCGTGTTTGAATAAATTTAATTATTACGATTCTCAGTCCACCTCCGATGGTTTGGCGAATTGATTTTCAAGCAGCTTATGGATAAATTCGAGCCCTCTGTACACTCAAGCCAACACTGTGTTTGCTCTCTGCTACCGCAATTAGCAACCTAATCTTGCACTGTGGTATTCATGGCTCGATCACACTACTGCTTCCTCTTCATTATTGGCCAAAAACATACACGTTTTATTTATATAAATTTTGTCTTATCATAATATCATAACAAATGTGCAAGAGCTAGAAGATTACCTGGCCACCAAAAGTATTCGCGAAGTATTCGGGGCTCTAGTCTTATGCGCAAAGACAATGGATTGACACATTGGAATATCGCGAAAAATATTAGAGTCATCAGATTTTCTATAAAAAAAATTTAGCTCGTTTACCGTATTATGATTTGATGATCAAGATTTGACTCGGCTTAGTTCTTTGTATGTATACCAATCACTGGGGGCACCCGAATTTCGCGAAAAGTTTTCCGCACATGCTGTAGTTCAATACCCTACGGCCTCACCAGTAGTTTTCTTTTCCTTATTGGCGGCGTGTCTTCGTGAGAAGGCATTCTCCTACTCGGCTGGCCAATCAGAATTTGGTAACGTCAATACTGTACGTCTGTGATTCGCGCGCAGTCACCTAAGACGCTTAACACAAATATCATCCAAACACGAAAGTGGATCTGAGCTAAAGTGTTATGAAGTACACCTGGTCGTAAATTTTTTCTCAAAATTCGGGTGTCCCTACCAATCTCAAACATTCTGCTTTCGAGTACAAGAATCCTCATTGGCCTAGTGAAATGGGAATGTAGCTTCATTGATGAACGACTGAGGCCCGAGTACAAAATAGGACTGTGTAGTCCAGCTTGCTGCCAAATTAATCCGCGAAATTTCCGGTTTTCTGCTGACTGTGCGTGCAAAGTACGAGATGAATATCAGGGTTCGAAAACGGCTTTTATGTGGGAATCGGTACGATGCGCAGCTCGGAGCTACCTCTGTAGGCTCACTTCCATCAATCGTCGAGGGCGCAGCGCTCACCTGTTGATCCGCCCCCCACCCCTCCTCTACCACCAAGCCTATTGCCGAGCTCCGAGAGGAGTTATTTCCAGCTCGATCAACCCCCTCACACCCCGTCAGTGGCGACACGTGTATTACCCCGCGCAGAACAGCTGTGCACGTGGGGAACAGCGCACGTCACTACACAGAAGCGAAGAATGCCTGGCGCTTACACTGGGGGGGGGGGGGGGGGAGCCAGCGAAAATTTGTTTTCAGCCAGATTGTGTTATAGGAAACTGAACCGTCTCTATCCGTTTCCGAATGTATGAAGCGAGGAGAAAGGAATAAGATCTGGGAGGCTCTTAACAGCGAGGTCTTGAGAGCCGATGAGAATGAAGTGAGGTGAGCTTGGAGCAGCGCTGGAATGCAAGAGTGAGGGAAACGGGAGATTCCCGAGAAAACCCACCGAGTTGGCGTTCGCGACATACTCTCTGTAGTTTAGTTTCTGCCTTCTTTTTTTTGTTCAGTTTTGTGTGACACAGGCATGATCAAATAACAGCATACTTTCCAACCACCAGCCTTCCTTTGCGCTATACATATATTCATTACATATTATTTTCTCTCCCACTTTACCGAGCAATTTTCGAATCAGTCACACGTAAGCCGTAAGGCAGTCGCTTAGCCGTAATAGACGTGGGTTATTCGCAGAATTATTTAACTCAACGGTAGCCCAGCCAACAGGGGAATTTCCGCGGCATGCAGTAGACAACCAGACAAAAGGCCCATTGCCAGCGCCCCGTGCAGCCAATCAGAGAGCGTGAACTCTCACGTAAAAAAAAAAAAATGATTTTGGCTGTGTTGGAGACACGGCCGTTTGTTTTTCGTGAACACGTCTACGTTAACGACACAGTTTCACTCGATCATATGGGGTTTTATGGGTATCGCTTTTTGAGATGCTCTTTCCAACCGTATACGATTTCTGTATTTCAACTTGGTTTTTTGAAGAGTATAGGCCTAAATTGTGTTAAGTTGTCTTAATTTTTTTTACATAAAACGCATGCAATTTCATCATAACCACGCCACACAAAGTTTTTATACACGCAATCGATTTATCTTGACGAGATCCGTCGATTGAAACTCAAACGAGCGTCGTAGCTTCTCGTAGTCAAAAGTTATACTACGCGGAAGTTATGAGACGTGGCGAAACGAACTCGAAATTGCGACCCCATCCCCCTCCTCTCGCCACCCCCACTATCACGCGATACTTTGCAGTCCTCACTCAACGTAACATATTCTTTGTTATCATTGGATTTTCTGGATTGCCTCCCACTATGGTAGCATATCTAAAGACGTAATCAAGTCAAAACCGTCGCTCCATTTCGTCTCTGTACACTCCTTTACTCTATGACTCAGTGCTAACAAAAGTTGATCTCTAAGTGTTTCAGCAACCAATTAGGAGTCCACAGTGGCTCGAGTATACAACGGACTCTGAATTACAGCCTACGCTTCACTGGAATTGTACAATTTTCCGGTCTCTTAACATAGCATTTGCCGAAGGCAAGAGCTCTTCAAATTTAGACGTCCTACATACGACCTATCTCAAAAGACAATTTGGCCTCGTTGCACTGTATCAGGTCAGCTCACGAACCTCGTGGAAACAATGTATGTTTTTTTTTTTCTATCGGTCGCTGCCAAGTTGCTTGGAGGATGGCCGCACGACCGGAATGATTCATGTTGACCCAGAAACAGAACTGCGTATCGACTGCGACTAGCCGCCTCTCTGATCGAAGCCGGTTTCCGTCCCGTGATCGTCCGACAGTGAAGTGAGGCGAATCGGAACGATACACGCTCTGATGACACACACACACACCACAAAAAAAAAAAAAAAATATCTGGTGAACTTCCTCATCTGAATTGTATGTTTTAACCCATGTATCGCATGATGATAATACCACACATCTGGCTAAAGCTGTTAACGATAAAGTGAGCACTTTGGAAATCAACTTTTAAAAAAGTCACTGCCCCAGCCTGCATATATTTCAACGGCTGCCCTGAGTGGCATACGCATAGTAAGTTCGTAACGATTGATGGGAAGTTGTTCCAAATCTTAACGCCGAATAAAAAGTATTAGCTAACAATTTATAATCACTTTAATTATTTTTTCACGTTCTGTTGTTTTTTAATGCATCGAAGTGAAAAAATTAACAGATTTGTACAATTTTTTTTTCCCCCCAGAGTTTCACTTGACCGATGCATGATTAAAGTGATGAGGCCCATGACAATGTTAATCTTACACAAACCGGAAGAATACACAACGTCCATCTTTCAAAAGTGCTTATTTTAACGTGGACAGCCTATACAAACATGGCATTTTTTGCATCGCTACTATACAAAGTCGGGAAGTTGCCTACTCATGTGTCTGTTTCCTGAGCGAATGTAGGGAACGCTAGCATGATCCGACCTTACCATCCGCGCTTTCTCACTCTACGCATACACCCATACATAGAGACCCGAGAAATTCGCGAGTTCAATGACCTGTAGGCTAGACTTCACACAGACTATACACTCTCATAAAGATATTAACTGATTATTGGTTGATTGATGTGGTAGTAAAACGCGGTGGTTGGGCGCACAATTTATTGCATGTTTGTTATTGGCTCATTTATCTCCAAGAGGTGTCAACCAACACGTCGACCAATTAAAAACGTAACATGAACGTACAAGTGAGTGAATTCCAACTTGTCTAGAAATGAACCCGTGGAACTCTCGGGGGGGGGGGGGGGTGTCTACTCATATATTGTAGTATTTTTGCGAATAATGTCTTAGAGGGCAGAACACGAATTAGTAAAGACGCCCTATTTTTCGTGAAACGAGTTTCTGTATAGCTCTATTCCAAACAGTTTCAACTAATATGCACTTTCTGAACTTGATAGATTTAACTGTTTCGCTACAGTATCTGGATAATATTGAGGTTAGAGACATAGTGTGCTGGAAGATCATCGCCACACAGACGCGTACCCGACAGATAAAATGCCATGGGCTTTATATCTGGTTGACTACTAAATGCCCCAGAATATTTCTTAATGTATCGCCTGCCAGATGGCGAGTGTTTTGTAAGGCGCTGATTGGCGAACAGCAGCCCTATATGTTTGCTGGCCAGTGACGCCATTTTGTTGGCGTGTGCGGTCGGAGTTCGCGGTCTATGCAGTTGTTTCATCTCTTACTCATAGGTTTTCTGTGGCTTTGCTGTGCACGAAGATACGTCGGCACAGACTACCATACATATGTACTGTCAGACAAGCTCCTGTTATGTGGGAGGAAAAAAAAAAATTTAACTTGGCGATGAATTACGGCGAGTGGAGTTGAGCAATTTAGGTGGATCTTAAAACCGAGGTCATGAGAGCCGATGAGTGTGAAACGAAGTGAGTATGGTGCAGCGCCGGAAGACTAGGCCAGGGGGAAGGGAGATCCCCGAGAAAACCCGCTGTGATGTAGTGGTTAGGCTACCCGCATCCCACCAAGGTGCACCAGGTTCGATTCCCCGTGGGGTGGCCCCCGGATTTTCGCATGTGGAAATCGCGCTGGACGATGCAGCTGGTCGGCGGGTTTTCTCTGCTAAATCCAGTTCCCCCCGCCCTTGCATTCCGACGCTGTTCCATAACCAACTCTCTTCACTCTCGCCGGCACTCAAGAACTCGATCTTCAGAGCGGCTCAAATCTCTTCACTCACTTATCGCCTCTCAAGACCTCGATGTCAAGAGCCTCTCAAATATCCAGCGAAATAATATCTCAGGAACGCCTCAACCGATAACTCTCAAATCTGGTAAACCATTTCTTGACAGAGTGTCAGATACAAGTATTGCGTATTTTGATAGCTGTAAGTAATACTTCATGAAGCACTTCTTATCGTGTATTCACAGTAACAAAATAAGTGTTACTTATTTCTCAAGTATTCATAGTCAACAGAAGCATTGCTTATTTATGTATACTAGCAGTACTTCATCAAGTCTGCTTCGTTGTGAACTTAAGCACTCGATATTTATAATTGGTCTAGGTTATTCACAAAATATTTTATTACAAACGATGTTTCCGTAAAATTTGTTTATGGAAACAGGAATACGTATAGGTACTTGAGATAATTACATGGGACAAATGGGAAAATTAAAATCCTACACTTTGATGTGAAAACACAACCTCTTTTATTAACCTTTGTGTACAGTGGGTTTTGGTTACTAGCTCGATTTTTAACCATTCGTATATGAAGTACCTTACGGCGCACAAGTATGAGCATCAAATAATTATGAATGGTTTTTATCAGTAATACATTTTAGGGGCTGGTGTATAACAATAAAGAAACGATTTCAAATTAATAATACTAATCACGAAAACCGACATTAACAATTATTATGGTGAAATATTCATTACACTGAAGCGAGCCGATTTTTATTCCTAACGAATATTTAGCTAACATTTTAGTTTCGACGCTAACAAAAGGCTAATTTAAAAATCGCAACATAAATTTTAGTACACAAACCTGTGCCACTGTATCACTTTTATTACATAAACACAAACAGAACGTGCCTAAACCGTCAGGTTATTATCGAACATGTTTGCCGAATGAGTACTGAAAGAGGTTATGTTGGTTGTACAGTCTATTTTTGTTTCTTTTACCGAAGTTAACCTTACACACGTTGGCTGTACAGCACATGCGTAGTAAACAAATATTGTTTTAACAAGACAAAAGAGTTGATAGTGCTGCCTTTTTAGAGCACTTGCATTTCAAACATTATAGTAACTGTTTCGAAATACATTATTTACAAAACACGTTAACTTACTGATTGTAATCCGCAACCTCTCGAACACGCGTTTTTATATGGAAATCCTTGCTCGAACACTTCACTACAATACTGCTTGTCCATCACTTATACGAAATAATTTATTTGCATAATCATTCAGTGAAATTAACACTTTGTCCATTCCCTGAAACCAACAAACTTAAATCTTTGGAAAAAACGTAAATACTTCGAGTATGTAGCTTCGTGGGGAACGTCACGGCAGTTGGAAAATGGCGGAACGAGCCGTTGTGGTAAAACATGTGCCGATAATATTACATTTCACTCAAGAAAACTACTTAAACGATACCTGCCTAATGAAAGCACATACACAAATAATTAACCACCGATAAAATTTTTTACAACACCAACAAGGTACTCGAATAAACGTGGTGAAAATGAATACATTTCACGGGTACTGGAGTACTATTTTATTACATTATTCGAAACATTACTCGAAAATTCCAATATTCTCACAAGCCTGTGTTTGCAATACGAGGTATGAAATACAGGTCATGTCGACTAAACGGTAGCATGAGATGTAAGTCAGCACTTTTACGATCGATAATGTCGTTCGCGGAATGGCGATTATTGGCGCTCGACGGAAATATCCAAAACTATATTATTACAAAGTATCGTAGGTTTTAAATTAACTGAGATGTCATTAAAACGAACATACACATGATGATATTGTCGAGTATGCACGCCAACTAAGTTTTTTTTTTTTTTTAGCACGGCTAACAAACTTCCGAAAAAATTATTACAAAATACATGAAACAAACACGTTTTTATTGCACATACGATTATTTTAATTTCAAATATGCGATAAAACCAATTAAAAGGATTCAAAACAGCAGTGAAAAATAAAATAACAACAAACTAACGTACAAATTAATTTTGTTTGGGTGACTGTTGTAAATAAAGTGACAAATTTATCTATGTTATGTTGGTATTGATATTATACAGATAGGCCTACTTATTTCCATACTTCACCAAGCACAACTTGGCCCAAATAAGTAGAGTTTATACAGTAATTACTTCTTCAAGTAACGATTTATGAATTCATTCGTCAGATAAGTAGCGCTTGAAGAATAGACACTACTTCATGAAGTATAGCTTATTTGCCAAACAAGCCTCCAACTATGAATTCCAGCCTTAGACTTTTTTATATATATTCCTTCTGTCTACGTCTTTCAGTACCTAATCGCAATTACTTTCATACGTGTATGGGGAAGTTTTGACTGGCTATTGGGTTTCGTGTGTGTGACAAACTCCTTTATTTGATTTTGCCAGCAATAATTCGGCTACTATTGTATTACAATTCTTTAATTCGCCAGAACTGCCTACGTCGTTTCAAAATTGGGTCAACAACTAATAAAACGTGGAGAATATGAAGCTGCTGCGTTCTTTAAAAGTTGAATTTCAGAGAATATTTTCGCTTTGAATCACTGGCCCGGAAACTGGAAATTTTCGTTTATGTATTCAGCTATATCCTAAGACATCGAACAATTGTAGGTATGTTTGCGTAATCTAATGTAATTGAGACGCCGTGGAGAATTCTGAGCCAAAAGTAAATCCTTAAAAGAAAATATGCCAAATCACATAAAAACAAGATCAGAGAAAACTGTCTTTCTATGTGGCAACAACCAATGGGCATGTGACAGTCGTTCGATAGCACAGACGACTGTGATAAATTGCCTGCAAATCAACTCACGAATCTTTCTTATATCTAGTTTTAAGACGGTAAATGGTCAGCTTACTGTGAATAAATCTTATACAGTACATTGACTTGAATTTGTATAATTTCGTCTTTGGTTTTATTACTTTACCCGTTCGCAAATAGGCACAAGTGAAGCCATTAAATAATGTTTAACGTCATTATTCATATTTTACAAATGGATGACTATCGTTACTTTTAAGTACGTTTCTAAACGACGAGGCTTTCACATTTTCAACGGACTGAAGCATGAAATGTTTGTATAAACAATTTGTTGAACCGCCAGACAGCTGAATGTGCTCGCTTGCATTTTCGATGTCACATGACATAAAGCAGCGATATTTGGGGTCGGGACTGTCACGCTCCAACAGCAGTATGGAAGACAGCTACAGCTGTAAAATAAATATTCACCCGATTTTCGTGAAGAGAGTTGCTACTTGGTGTTGGTTATATATATATATATATATATATATATATATATATATATATATATATATATATCTAAACTCTTACATCCGGGTCTAATCCCTGGCCGGATCACTCCGGATTTTCGCATGTTGGGAATCGTGCCGGACGATGCCGTTGCTCGGCGGGATTTCTCGGGGATCCCCCGTTTCCCCCGCCCTTTCATTCCTGTCGTACTCCGCACTCACCTCGATCACCCACGTTGGCTCTCAATACCTCGATGTTAAGAGCTGCCCAAATCTCTTCACTCACTCATTAACTCGCACAAAACTCTAAAGCCTGAAAACCATTTTCGCGACTGGATGGCTCTGACTGCTACGCTACCTAGGTACTCATCCTCAGATCACAGACCTTCGCTACCTGGGTAACTCAACTCTGATTTAACCTTCCAACCAACACAATGTTTTCTCACGAGAACACGCGGCCAGCATCCAAATGAAAACTGCATGCGTGGACATACTTGAAGTATAGCCTACGTTTTCGCGGAAATTACGTGTCCCTTGTAATAGACAGTCCATTCTTAGTTACTTATCTGAGGCCCTACAAAGGTTCTACTTTCAGACCATTCCTCCACCTCGTGCACACAAAGCTTAACCACATCTAAAAATTACACCAAACGGACAATGCGCCGTGATTTTGCGCACTCACTTCAACAATATTTTGCATAAGAACTATTTGTTACTGAGCATTAAATACTGTTCACGATAAAGTGAGCACTTTTGAAATCAACCTTAGAAAAATTTCATTGCACCTGGCTGCATATATTTTAATGGGCGCGCCGAGTGACATGTGCCCGATAAAGTTGGTGACGATGCATGGAAAGAAGTTCCACATGTTAAAGTCAAATTAAAAGTGTTAGGTAACCATGTGACAATTTAAATCATTTCTTACTCTTTCTGATTTTGGTTTTTAACGCCTCCGGGTGTAAAAATGAGCAGATTTATCAAATGTTACTTCTCTAATAATTTCACATTTTCACTTGGCCGACGCATGAATGAAGTGATGAGGTCCATGGCAATGTTAATTTAACACACCTAAGACAGAATAACACACAGCGTGCATACAAGTAGCTCTTAAGCAAGGCCTTCAAAAGTGCTCATTTTACCGTGAACTGCACATACCAACACTACTATTATCTCACGATTTTTATTCGTATTAATTACAAATGTAAAGTTGTAATCTACAGATATAATTTAATTAAAAGTTCAAATTAAACAAAAATAACATAATTTTTTGTTAAGGCGGATTCCTACCCGCCATCTCAGATTTATGGAATTTTTGCCATTCTCTGGAAATACAGTTTTGAATCATGTTTTGTTTTTGGAACGAGAGAGCACAGCGTATTGCCTAGTGCATTGTCCCAGGTCAGTATTTCTTGATTTCTGTCGATATCGTCGCCTCTGTAATCGTTCGCGAGAAATTATCTCGCGTTTCATCTCGACATTTACTACCTAAAAATTAGTAAATGTAGCGAAGTTATGGCAGTTTGATAAAGATTGGGGAGATATTATTATTTAGGAAATATCGTGCGGGAAATTTCAATACGCCTTCTGAAATATAAGCTTCGGCGAAAAATCGATAAATCCAAGATGGCGGGTGGGAATCCACCTTAAGAGAAGCAAAAGATGCTTACGATACATTAAATATTTAGGAAACAACCAGACACATTATACATGGGGTAATTTTTAAAATTCTTTATACAAAAAGCGTAGTGAAACCGTGAATAGACTATATAAGTGAAATTTCTGAACAATTAGGCGTCTGTGCGTGTATCCTTTTATAGTCTTGTCTACGTGCAAATGCAATTGTTGCCCAGCTGACCGTAATGTATTTTTACAGTACATTTGAAATTGTGAACTTGCATTGCATGGAAACGTTTAACTGTATTAATAGTAACCCTTTGATAATTATTGGAGAACAAAATTTCAATTTAAAAAATATTTATTCCGCACAAACCAATGAACCGATGTTTCGAGAATCACTTTCGCATGTACGATATATTTGATATTGTTTTCAAAATATTGGTTTTTCGAAGAGCTTATAAAGATACAAAAATAATTTGAACAGAAGTGGCTCAGCGGCGAGGCGACGCTAGTATTTTGTTTACTTTCATTCCCACCCCCCCCCCCCCATTTTTTTTTCTAATCATCATCAGGCGCGACGCAGCAAACATGGTTATGCTTGTTCGAAATAACAGGCACACGTAAATTAATTACAGATCCAACGAACTGTAACTGCATTTGTTTTAATTGCTTGAACCACACCGGCATTCACACTCGCATTCAAGTGGTTGAGGGGGGGGGGAGGGGGACAGAGCGCCAAAAATTAAACTGAATAAATAGAAATCCAAATCCCACCGCCATTAGCTTAATTAAAAGTATTATTCGCGCTTCGAACTGGTTGTCTAGCCGCCTGGAGGGCGAATTATGGATTAAAAAAAAAAATATACGCCCTGGAATGTGCAGTGGCCACGCAAAATTATAACCTCCCCCCTCCCCCCTTAATTTTTCCTGATAACCTTTTTCCTTTGAGGCCACGATCCTTCATTTCTGCAGCTTTTGCGAGAACTGCCCAAACGGGAGCCGATATTGTAAAATCCTCTTACAGTTTTGTTACAAATTGTTTTCATTATGTAGTCTAATTTTTCCAACACAGAAAAAAGTATATAATTTTATCCATTTAATTAATCTGCGAAAATTTCGTTTATTTAATAATTAGTTAAAATTATGCAATTTTTTTGTGTTTAAAACATTTGACTGCATAATAAAAACAATTTCTAACAAAATTGTATGAGGATTTTACAATGTCGGCTCTCGTTTGGGTAGTTCTCGCAAAAGCTGCAGAAATGAAGGGCTCCTTTTTTGTCCCTCTCAGTGATGCCGTAAAATCTTGGCCCTCCGCAAATCCTCGGCTAGCGGCCGGCTGGACCGCTCGACTTGGCCAGATTACTTGTTTCTTCTTTTGTGGCCGAAGACAAACACAGTCTCCTCCACCCATTCCTCCCCCCCCCCCCCAACCCAGTTTACCATCGCCTAAGTCGGCGAAACACCATGCACACTTGGACCCTCAAGCCGCTTGCTACCGAGCGTCCCTACGCTGAAAGGATTTGACGTCAGCCAGGACTAAGCCACTTAGGAAAGACCTCCCTTGCGGGGACGAGCAGCTGTTCGGGGCAGCAGACGAATGCGCACTGCTATTCTGTTCTGCTGCAACTGACATGCGCATTATCTTGCAGGGGTTCTCGATCTGGGGAGGCATAGGAGAATTTGAGGGTAGGCGTGGCATGTTAAGGAGTGAAACATACATACACTTAGTAAACATATAAATGTTTGAGAAAAAGTACAAATAAAGAACACCAAATATACAAAAATTGTGAAAGAAAAGCAGTGCCAGCCCTCTCATTGATTTTATGTTCCAACAAAAAATCGTTGTATTTGTTCGCTAGTATGTTTACTAAAACCTTAAAAAAACACATTTTAAGTTCGTTTTTCTTAACCTAAACGACGAAGTCTTTTTTGTATTTCAGTACAATTTTATAGGATGGGGAGGCGTAACCTTAAAAATAAGTGTTCAGTGTTGGGGGGGGGGGGGGGGGGGCATCCCCTAAAAGGTTGAGAACCCCTATTCCAGAACGATATCCTTCAGCTGGTTCGAAAATCAGCTGTTATAAATTTACATTTCTCCATTTCTATGCGTAACATTTATAAATTGAAAACGACAGATTCTATGAACCGTTATAAATGATCAGTAGTCAAATTATAGCATTGTGTCATCTGTGTCTGAGAATATCACTACAGCTAGTGATTTTTCGTGAACAAATATGAGTACACGGTAGACTTCAATACTATTAGCACCCAACAGCAGTTTGTTGTCTATTGCAATTGGTTGCTCTCCGCTTGAGAAGACGTTTTCATATTTGACCGGGCCACTCAGAATTCGGCAACATCGGCACGGCTCCTGCGTGATATGTGTGCAGGGAGTTAACAAGAGCCAAAATTTAATTCAGCCAATCAAGATAGGCAAACGATCCTACAGTCTTTTGAAGTATAACTTGTCTTGAAATATTTTCGCGACATTTTATTACCCCTAAATATCACATATACCCCTAAATATCACACACCCTAACCCTTGCTGATCACACCTGGCCTGAAGAAGAATTCTCTTTTTTTTACAGGAAAAAAATATTATTTTAATTATATTTATACCTGTCGATAGCACGAAAGAAATGCGCCTATTCAAAACCTCAAATTCGATTACGGGCAATAAAAAAAATCATGTTTTATTTTACATATTATATAAACCTCATTTGAAAGTTTTGCTTCTAATATATCATGTGCATATCATGACAGTTAAGTCCAAGATTTTGTTTTTTCAAAGTAAAAAATAATATGTTTGTTAAAGTACACAGTCATTTACCCGCAATTTATAAAGATGACTGTTTCAAACAAAAAGTATTCTACGTGGCATTTCTTAATGAATAACTGTCAATTTTCGTGTTTGGTATTTTTTCTTGCAATTAACATTAAAATTTATAATTCGTAAAATAATTATCAACAAAAAAATGTTTACATAAATTTGTAACGTGGTAGTGTTTTCTGAGAATGTTGTGCCTAATATTGTTTTCGTTCGGAAAAGATGTGATTGGCGCACTGAGAGGGAATTCCGTTTGCATTGATTCCATGTTATATCCGCGGCTGCAGGCACGTCGCGCGGAGACCTTCAACGTCATTTCTTCTTTACTGACCTCAAACCACGGCAAAATCCTCAGGCCTACCCAATTAAGTTCATCAGACGGCAAACTCAGTGTTATTCTTCTTCTTCTTCTTCGGAGCATTTCGAGTTCGTTTACGTTCGACCGGTCTCTTCTGGATCGACCTTTATAAGCAGTTCTACCAATAAATTACGCCAAAGGACAACGCGCCGAATTCATGCGCGTTCAGTTGTAATAACATTTTGCACGAGAACTATTTCTTACTAGGCGCTGCCAAAACATGTGTTTTCTCGAGGATCTTATTCATACTTATTGTGAATGTCATATTATTATTTATAAATACAATCAAGGTAAAACTTCACTTTAACGAAAAATAATATACTTTTGTGTTAACATAGGTGTAAGACGCTTGTGATGAATTGCATATTTAGGAAATAACTAAACACGTATTACATAAGGTGATTTTTCAAAGGTTTGATTCAGAAAGTGGGAATAAATTGCGAATAGGCTATACTTAGGGGTTTAGTGCAATACAGTATTTGTGTTTCACATACATTCACGTTGTGTATTTTAAAGTTAATATTTTTTAACTCTCCTCGCCTTTTATTCTGCAGTATTTAATGGTTCAAAGACAATGTTTTCCCTGTGCGAAGTGCCTTTAGATTACAGCTAGGGTCGTTAATTTTCGTATAAAAAGGCTAAGAACACGTTCAGTGGTTCCTATCCAAATAGAGCATTTCAAAGATGTGGGAACGTGGATTACGTGTGAGGTAGCAGAGCTCCTGAACTAAGGAAACACTACTCGCAACGTAACATAGTTTACAATTACTGAACGTGTTGAGACTCGAAACAATGGCGAACATTTAATTCGGTTTTAAAAGGTATCGTAAGCCAATATATATATAAAAAAAGAAAGAAATATATTTCATCGACTTTGTGAATAAATATATTGCTATATTGATGCGTTTCTACTTAGCCCTTTCTTATGCCATAAACTTGTAATTGGATATATTTCGCTAGAGGAATTTGTAGGTTGATAAACCACCCAGAAAGTTGTTATGACGGCGATGGCTACGAGAATGTGGTGGCTACGATAAGACATGACACACGACATCTGAAAGAGTAGGACTCACATTTAAATAGAAATTTTTGTTTTTCTTTATAAGTTTTGTTTCACGGTGTATACTATTTCTCCTTACACCGAAACTGTATTTTTTTTTATAGTTCTTACATTTTTTTAGGTCGGATTTTACCCCGGAAATTTTGTTGTAGTAAAAAATTGTGAAAAAATTAATAATTTAAATTTTATATTACGTTAATTAAATACATTAATATATGTGTATTACAGAAAAACGTTTGCAGCTAAAGCACTATGGCGGTATTTTCGAATTTTTCTTTAACACTTAAATAAGCAAAACATAGGCTGCTACACTAAACCCTGCAATGCATGTGTAATCTGGCCCTAAGGCTATCAAAATATCGGAGGTACATGACATGTTAATGGAAAGTTTTACATTATTGTCATACGGTTTCAAAAAGGAACCTGTAAAGTGCAGAAAAATTGTTCTATTTTTCGCAGTTATAGAGTAGTTTTAAATTTACACTTGATGTCGCATGAAGTTAAAAAAAAATTTTTTGTGTTCTCCTATATCAAAAAGTTTCTTTTTGGAGTCACCGAATATTTATCAAATGATTTCCTCGGAAATCTTTGTGTGTTTAAGCTTTACTTTTATTGACATTTTCTTTTTTAAAAAATCTTTATTTAAAACAGTCATAAGCGAAATACTAACCGCAGATATTGGAAGTCTCAGAATAAAAACAACACAAGTGTTCCCACGATATAAGAAAAAAACTTAAACTGAAATAACATTCAAAGTTAAATAGCTCTTTAAAATATTTTGTTATTGATTGCCCTAGATTTATTTTCTCTCTAATTGCTAGTGATATATAATACTAACATAAAATATAATCTGCACATATAGCATAAAGTATCCCATAAAGCGGGACTAGTAGCAGAGATGGTAGAGAGAGATATACCACCTTCTAATTGAGTCCGTATTCAAATTGGTACTTTTGTCAATAAAAAAAGACGTGACCTATTTCGTATGCAAAATCGATAACGTATTATTGCAATTTCCTCTTTGCGCTTTGTCAACTACGGAGCTTATAAGTTACCTAATCACCGCCATGTTAGTTTTGCCGACTTAAATTTTAAAAATACGCACACAATAAAAGTTGTATAGTAAAAGACTGTGCTACACACAAGTAACAACCACATATTAACTACAGTAAAAAGTCGAAATATTCGCATTGCTAATATCATTTCACTATCTAATAAATAAGTGCCATTTTCATGTAAGTATTTGTTATTCAATTGTAATTATAAGAGCATTTTAATCGTTGACAACGATATGCAGTTTGTCTTTAGAGTTCCCGGCTTTTTTGTTTACAAATAATTATTTCACATATCTGGTATCAACCAAGTCATGGTCCACAACAGACAGCATCATTGCATGCTAAACGGTTGACTGTTGCGGTGTTCCAATTAAAGCATTTGAAATTCCAAACTGAAACCAAACTAACTGGAAACACGGTCTCAGCAAAGCGAGTGAACTGCCAGTGCGCAACATTTCTGGCATCCAGACGACGGAGTAATGAACGACCCGTCTACCGCTACGACAGTGGGTGGAGTGGAGAGCGTACAGCCACGTCACACCCAGTTTCCCCGGCAGTGGCTGTTGCTCATGATGATGCGGGGACGGGACGCAGTTCCGAAGCTAGACTGCGGGAGCAGCTCGACCTTACTGCAGTATATTAATCCAGTTCCTTCAAGAGACACTCGACTTTATCGTGAGCTTCCTCTAGACTTCCCGAGACGCTTAATTTGTTTATTTATCAACGAGATGGAGAAAACCTTGTTATCCTTTTCATGATTTCGTCAAACCCCTTCCTCGCAGCCAACTAAAAAAAAAAAAAAAATGCAGCTTACGTCTCTGTGTTTTTTTTAAATCATCATTGTACTGAAGAAAAAATGAACATTAAGTCTATGTGTTAGTGTAAAGCCTGTGCTACAATCACATAAGTGCCCCAGTAATAAAACAACAATGCCGTTACCGTGCCAGCCTAAGAAAGTATTCTCTACAACCGCAGTAAGAAAACTCGTACGCAACCAATCAGAAACGAGTAGATTATACATGTTCATATATATTTTTATACTGATTTTGATGTAATCATATACATTGCCAATTTTTTATGTATGCTAAATACTGGAACATGCTAACATAAATTGGGCCATAAATATATTTACCATCATTAATAAATAAATAGAAAAATAATTTTTACAAAACTGCGAAGAACACGAAACACAAATATTATGCCATTATGCCAATGCCATAGGTCATAGATTATCTTCTGGGAGTAAAACTTTATCAAGGCTTTATAAAAGTTAGAAGTAACCAAGTATTGACTGCATCGTTTTTATCTATATAAACAAAAGCAAAAAAAAAAAAAAAAACTGGCAGATCGGCGGACTCACAGACTGACATCAACGCCCAGCCGCAACCATTTGTCCTAGAAACATACAATTTGCAGGAAACATTCATTATTTAATGTAGGTAGCCGCTAAGGAGGAATTTTACAAAATTTAAACCCTAAAGGAGAGAAAATAAGGTTCGAGGATTGTTTGGATAAAAGCATTATATGGTCATTTGAAGCCACCGGAACCCTGTAATGGCACTAGACTGGAAGTTAATGCTCTACATCGCCAGGTAGCCTCATTTGAACTGGATCGGCTCAAAGAGAAACAGTGTTTGTGCCGCGTATTCCATTGATTTCAAGACAGCTTGTGTTCCGACACAGTTTGATTCAGAACCACTTTCGTAATTGGAACATTTGAATTGTTACACGTCTATCTGTCTGCCCGCGAATCACGGGCGGTCAGTATCGCAGAAACTTAATTCTGATTGGCTCACTCATGTAACAGAATGTCTTCACTCAAATACAAGCGATCAATAGTGAGACTAATATTGCAAATGAGCATGTAACATATTAAAGTATAGCCCTTACGTAAATCTTTTCGTGAAAAACAGGTGGCACTCTATCCATTGATTATCAGTGACCTCCCAGTTTAATTCAAGAGATTGAACCCCCCCCCCCCCCACACACACACACAAAGTGCGTTTCCTGATTACGGTAAATAAGTCGCAGAGGTAAACTGTAAAATTCACAGGAGCTGACTTGATGCAGTACTGTTTCTCCCGCGGTCAGATTTACGTGGGTTTCTCGTGTGTAAGCTCACCCCTCAGCCTGGTTGTTTTGGTGTCACACACTAAAATGGCAAAGAACAATTGTTTACAAAGAGTATTGCAAAGACCTAAGTTACATGTCGACACGGCCGATTACTAGAGACGTGAAGAATTCGCGGATTCATTTTGGGACGAGCTAGAATTCCAAACACGTGTGTTTGTATAACTTTATATATTGGTCCACGCGGAGTTTGACACTTCTTGGAGAACGCTGACCCAATCGTCGCATTCCACTATGACAGCAGACAACCAATGCACAGTTGACATCAGCATACTTGTACATAAGGCTATAGAGTCTAGCATGTATGCCATTGAACTCACCATTTTTCAGGTCTCTATCGATTACTGACAGCAACTCCAAACTTAACAGCCACAATTCTCTTATTTTTGGAATTGCATTACATTCCACTTTCTATTTTAAAGTATGTGTTCTATTAAAAATACATATTAACTATTTAAAAAATATCATAACGAAAACTCAAATTCCACGCGAACAGAGTCGTGGGCAAAAGCTAGTCGAAGATATGTAGTGAAAAGGGCAGAGTTGCGAATGGCTGCGAGATTCTTGCGGTGAATCACGAGCGCAGCGGAGTCACCGCGGTGAGCGGAGGATGATTCACCCTCACCTCGTTAACCCAATTACGGCGCGTCTCAGCCGCGAGTGGCGCCCCACGAGTCCGCGAACAAACAACTGCGGACTAGCGCCGGCCGGCGCTTACTAAACAACCCCATGATTCACTCTTCTGGGATACTCTGTCACACGAAATAGCGGGAACAACACTGAACAGCGGAACCAGCTCGCTTTCGGGAATCTCTTTCCACGTATGTGCGGTGGCGGATGCTGAACATATGCACTGTACGCTGGTGGTTGCACCTAATTGGTAGACGCGCGGAAATCTCTTGCATTCTGTTGGTAACAGGCCAGACTCCACGATCCTTTGCACACTCGAGAACTTCAGTTAGTAGTTCAATGGCTGTTGCTGCAGCTTAACACCAGACCAGTTCGCATGGTACACGGTCAGGTTAATTTTTGGCTTAAAGTCGTCCTGGTCGTGGATTGTTATAAAACCCGTGGTCCCGTAAAAGGAGACACTCTAATGTACATGTGGTTAACGCCTAACTTGTCCTTAAACGAATTCGCATAGTTTCTGTTACTCTTATAATTAGTAGACACACAGGAAATTGGCGAATTTTTTTCAAACAACATATCTTCGATAACCCTCTACCTAGGGCCACCTGTTTTTCGTGAAAAGATTTCCGCACGTGCTAAATTATAATACCCAACGGGCATACCAGTAGTATTCTTTAGCATATTTGGCGGCAGGTCTCTGTAAGAAGACATTCTCTTATTTGGCTGGCCAATCAGAATTAGGATAATCCGATACTGTACATCTGTAATTCGCGGGAAGACACCTAAGACGCGCGCGAGTTAAAATCATCCAACTGCGATACTGTTATGAACTAACGAGTTTTTGAGTACAGCTTGTTGTAGAATCTTTCCATTGAAAGATTCTCACTGGCCCAATGAAACGGAATAATAGCTTCATACATGCACGACAGCTGATAGCGAAAGTGCCGTACATGTCCACAGTACGTTGAATATAGGAAACAATAAATTTCCCCGCGATAAACCATCGTCTCTAATAACTAGGAAAAATCAATTTTCGTGACGTATTGTTATGAATGGATCTTAACAGTACATCCAGCTCTAAGACCGGCCTTCCACATCCAAAATAAAACCATGACACCAGGGATTGCGTCAAAGCATTAACCCCCTCCACCAACCAGGGAAAGAGGCCAGCTATGTCAAAACGTTAAAGAACGCACTGATAGAGGCCGACGAGAGGCGCGCCGCCGCATCTTTGAACGACTGGCCGGACTACAGAGAAGATCGCAGCCATGGGTGTGTTAGCCGTCCAACGTTATCCGTACAGCTAGATACAGCCTCCAGCATCAAAACTCAGGTGGGGACTGTCCGACTAAGATATAAAGAGATATTGCGTGAGATGGTCTTAACTTAAATTATAATAATAACTTAATGACATTTAAAGTAGCTCTCCGTTACAGTAACCATTACATTATGGTATTATCTGTGTCACACATCATGAATAAATCCCCTCATTTACAGTTAAGCTCTGCCATCTATAGTTATGACCCCCAAACTCCCTAGTTCATAAATAAAATGACATCGTCCATATTTTTTTTATAACAGTGTGTTCCGCCTTGTGTTATAAAAACTTTAGTTCAGAGCCAGTTTCGCAACTTGGTGGTTTTAAGTGCTATGCTTCATTAAAAATTTTCGTGCAATTCAGAGACGTACATTACCGGTTAACCTAGTTCTGTATGATCCAGTAGGATCACATGATGTCTCTACACAAAGGCGCAGGACAAATGAAAACCTGCAACCAACTGTTTCCTCGAAAGCCTGGTATTTTTACACACGTTTTTACATTCTCAGTGGGGCCGCGGTGGATAGCGGTCAGACTGCTCGCCTCCGACCAAGGCGAACCGGGTTCAATCCCCGGCCGGGTCACTCCAGATTTTCCTAAGCGGGAATCGTGCCGGACAATGCCGCTGGTCGGCGAGTTATCTCGGGGATCTCCCGTTTCCCCCGGCCTTTCATTACGGAGCAGCTCCATTCTTACCACATCTAAGCATCATCGGCTGTCAAGATTCCGTTGTAAGTAGCTGGCGAAATGTCTTAACTCAACTCAACTACGTACTCATTGAACGCAGCAAGAACCGATGACCGCCATGAAACCATGGAAACCAACCGTAATGCGGCAAATAAGCTGCAGGACCACGTTTTAGCGGCTGCTGTATAAACTAGCTAACCCATAAGATTCAGTTCCTAATAAATACCTCCGCCCCCTGCAACTCTCACCAATTACTAGGGACGCCCGAATTTCATGAAAGTATTTCAGCACATGCTATATTTCAACAGCCTACTGGCGTACCAGCAGTTATCATTTGCTTATTGGTAGGGATAGAAAAAATTCGCGACTTCATCTCAGGGCAAGATAGATTTCAAACGCGTGTACACTAAAGTAACATTTGCAATTGGATCAGCGTTTATTAGACACACCCTGGACGACCATGTGCCAATAGCCGACTTGCAAAAGAACAAGAAAAAATTCCCGTACTGTCAAATGTGGGGTAACACTGGGGCGACAGCCAATGAGCAACCATCTGAGATTCGATTGTACAAAGGATTGTGGATTCTAGCATACAGGTCATTGAACTCGCGAAATTTCTCTATTCCTAATTATTGGCCACGAATCTTTATGAGATCTTTTCTTACTTGACAGCTCAATCAGGATTAGGTAACTCCGATGCTGCTCGTCTGTGGTTCGCCGCTAGAACATACCTTAGACGCGTACCACCTGTGTCAGCCAATCAGAAAAGGTGATCTGAGCTGAAGTGTTATGAAATACAACTGATCGTGAAATCTTTTCTCGAAATTCGGGTGTCCCTACCAATTGCGACTCTTAATGTATAAGATGACTTTACCTTTAACACTTTGTGGGGTAAACAAGAGCGTAATTAATTGGGGATGCTATTTTTTAAAACTATAGTATTGTTGCGTTTGTAACGTATATAAACACAATCAACACTTTCCCTTCTATTTATTAGAATGGTGTCATAAAAATAAAAATAAGACCTTTGACAATTTACAAAAATACTTTGTGTACGGTCACCTGTTTTTCGTGAAAATATTTACGCAGAGGTTAGACTTCAACAAGCCATGCGCACACTTGCAGTCTTCATTTGACTATTGGCCGCTTGTCTTTGGGTTAATGCTGTCTGTTATATGAGTGAGCCAATTATAATAAAGTTCTTTTTCGATACTGACTGTCCGTGATTCGCGGGCAGACAGATTAGACGCGTAGCAAACCAAACGATCCAATCACGAAAGTATTTCTGAATTAAAGTGCGTTGGGACACTACTTGTCCTGAAATATTTTCGCGAAAAACAGGTGCCCCTAGCTATATGTTATTCTGAACACTATTTCACAGACAGCGAATTTCAGCCCGACTCGCCATCAAATCACGTCACTGGCCAGCAGAATTTCAGAACGCTGTTCGCCAACCAGCGCCTGCCAACCGGCAGCCATCTAATAGGCGTCTGATCTGCCACTGCATAAGAGCATCGCTCAGCATGTATAATCCATCCACGGTTACTTCACAATTTTCTGAAGCCCTGCTTAAGTTTTACTTATGGACAGCCGAATTTCGCGAAATGATTTCACGACAAGTCGTACTTCACTACACTTAAGCTCAGATCCACTCTCGTGATTGGATGGTTTCCGTGTTACGCGGCTCAGGCGTGTGGGCGCGAATCACAGACGCGCAGTATTGTACTTACCTAATTCTGATTGGGCAGCCGAGTAGGAAAATGTTTCACAAAGACACGCCGCCAATAAGGAAAAGAAAAATGCTGGTGAGGCCGTAGGATATTGGAATATAGCATGTGCGGAGATATTTCCGCGAAATTCAGATGTCCCTAGTTATACTTCCAGGAGATTCCTCCACCTCGTGCAGACTAAGCTGAACCAAGTCGCGAAAATTACACGAAAGGACAATGCACCGAATTCGTGCGCACTCAGTTCTAATAATATTTCGAACAAGAACCGTTTCTTACTAGGCGATACCAACACATCTATTTTCACGCTATTTTTATTCATATTTATTATAAATTTTATTTGAATATTTATGAATAAAATCCAGAAAAATCTTAAATTTACTTTTATGTTAAAATAGGTATAAGAGGCTTGTAATGCATGGCTGGAGGCCCGAGAATTTCGCGGGTTCATTTCTAAACAAGATGGAATTCACACACAGGTACGTTCATGTTACGTTTGTAATTGGTCGACGTGTTGTTTGACGCCTCCTGGAGATAAATGAGCCAACAACAAAAATACAATAAATTGTGCGCCCAACCACCGCTTTTTACTACCTCAACAAGCAACCTATAAACAGTTGATATCTGTATGAGAGTATATAAGACTGTGAAATCTAGCCTACAGATAATTTAACTCGCGAATTTCTCGGATCTCTACGCATGGTAAATTTAAGATATAATTAAACATGTCATACATGGGGTGGATTTTCAAAGGTTTGATTCATAAAGTGTGAAAAACCCGCGAATAGACTATGGAGACTGGGTACGCCTACGTCCACATCAAAAGAACCGCCACACTTTGTGCACTGAGCTATCTACCATGTGTCGGCACTGACAAAGCTTATTTCCCTGTCTCCAGACGCGTGCAGACCTCGCCCTGTAAACTTACTCTTCCGGATGCAATTACTTGCGATCCTCGCTGTTTCAAGAATATAGAAGGCACTTCTGAACTTCATTGACCAAAGCCAGTCGATAATGTGCGTCGCACAGTACTGCAAATGAGTCCATTTTGCTGTGGGTATCACGGTGAAGTTGCGAATGGAAATAACAAAACCAATGGAAATGTTTTCTTTCCACTCTGTATAGATGCCTTCCACTTCAAGACTATGTTGACTGCTGTTGAATGTGCGCCGGTTGCAAAGTGACGGAGATTTAAATTCGTTACAATATCAGCGGATAATCGTAAAATAAGAATACGGAAAATTGATATCCCCCGCACATTCGAGCTAGTTCCTCTTCAAAATGTTTGGGAAAACTATGAATTCATAGCTATAAGTACCAGTTTCGTTTGCTAACCACGCTCAGCATGTCTGTAATCGCAGAACTATGCAGGGTAAAACGTCTGCACTGTATGTGAATTTGTAACTTTCAGTTAATAGATATTTTGAAAATTTCCCTAACTATTATATTCTTTTAACAATGTGAAATCAAACTGCAGGAGATAAATGCGTCTCACAGATGAAAGTTGGCGATCGCACCCAGGGTAATACAAGAGCACTGGGGCATGTGAGCCTTGAACTGGAAGGCTGGACCAGATGTACCTCCGACAATTTAAATGGTAGCTGCAATGGCCTGCATGCAACACCGATCTTGCAACTTTTAATTGAAAATAGTCTGACTTGCGTTGCCACTGGCGGCAGCCTGCCGCTATTTAACTTTCTCCACTGGAGAATTACTTTCCACAATCCTACAACGAAAACGTATTACGTTCTTCTGCAGGAATGACTTTCGTACAAAGTCATTTCGGGGTTACTTGCAACTTATTTGAAGCCTTCTAAAGTTCTGATTTCAGGATATTTATCCTCCCCATGACAAACAAAGCTTAACTAAGTGTAGAAAATTACACCAAAGGGACAACGCACAACATTCGTGGGCGCTCAGTGTAATATTTTACATGATATGTATTTATTACTAGACGTTACTAGGGGTAGAGAAATTCCGCGAAAATATTTCAAGACAGGTTATATTTCAAAATACTTTAGGATCTTTTACCTATCTTCATTGGTTGAATCACTTTCTGGCATGTGTTGATTGTCTGCACTCAAATCACGCATGAGTGGCCCGGTCAAATATGAAAAAGTCTTCTCAAGCAGACAGCAACCAATGGCAATAGACTAACTGCTGTTAGGAGGTTATTGTATTGATGTTTACCATGTATTAATATTTTTTTCACGAAAAATTACTAGCTTAATACATTACCAACATACACATTTTCACCTTGTTATTCAATTAATGAACTATTATTGTTTATAGATAAAGGTTTAACTTAACCAAAAATAAGATAGTTTTATGTTAACACAATTACAAAACGCTTGAAATACATGACATACTTAGGAAGTCTACCATGCAAACGTTTGATTAAAAAAAAGTAAAGGAACCGGAAATAGACTAAAAAACTATTTATATTAATTCTCTGCGAACTTAACTGTGAGCTGAGTGCGAGTGTGTACTGGATAGTATACATGTAGTTACGAACAATCAGTTTTCAATGGATGATTCCCAAAGTGCTCACTTTATCGATAACAGCCTTTATCTGCTAGCATATACAAACGAATGTGATGTCTATTCTACAGGCCAAAGGATACGCAAATTTTTCTAGTCCCTACTTCAAATAACTGTATTTGTCACAACTGTTTTACACTGAAGGCCGTAAAGCAGAAAAATAATTTTATTATAATGGTTAGGGCCACCTGTTTTTCGCGAAAAGATTTATGCGGAGGCTAGACTTCAGTGTGCTATGTGCACACTTGTAGTCTTCACTTTGGCTATTAACTGCTTGTACTTGTGCGAAGACAGTCTGCTGCATGAGTGAGCCAATCAGAAATAAGTTTCTAAGATACTTGCCATCTGTGATTCGTAGGCAGACAGGAAAGACCCGTAACAACTCAAATGATCCAATCACAAAAGTGGTCCTGAACTAAAGTATGTTGGAGCTCAACTTGTCCTGAAAACGTTCCGCGGAAACAAGTGCCCCTAATAATGATCAATAGGGGCTGTGAAATTCCGGAAAATATTTCAAGACAAGCTTTATTTCAAAACACTGCAGGGACTTTGACCTATCTTGTTTGGCTGAATTTCTTTTTCGCATGGTTTAAGTGTCTCCAAACAAATCACGTGTGAGCCATGCCGATCTTGCCGAACTCTGACTGGCCCGGCCAAATATGAAAAAACCTTATCAATAGAGATGATGGTTTATCGCTGGAAAAGTTTGCTGTTTGCTAGGATTCAACATACTGTACACATGCCCGACAGTTTTCTGTAAGGCAGAACGTTCGTGATTGGTCTGCAAACAACTAGCCTAGCCAAATCATTGCTCACCCAATCATGAAAGAATTAACTAGATAGGTTGTTATAGAACATCAGTTGGCTCCAAAAATTTTCGCGATTTTCCATAATCTCTACTTATCAAGCACAGTAACCAATGGCAATCGACTAAATGCTCTTCGGTGCATAGAGTATTGAAATCTACAGTGTACTCATACTTTTTTTTTACGAAAAATCACTAGCTCTAATGATTAG
Source organism: Dryococelus australis (assembly GCA_029891345.1). Lineage (NCBI taxonomy): Eukaryota > Metazoa > Arthropoda > Insecta > Phasmatodea > Phasmatidae > Dryococelus > Dryococelus australis. Next base: position 15,273,494 of record CM056996.1, on the reverse strand, counting down.
ATATGGTGATATATCGCGAAAATGTCAGACAGCATGTTAGGTTTCAACGTCCTATGCACCTGTCATGTAACATATCTTTCCTTACTGGGTGCAGTACATGTGGGGTAATATTCCTTGCTTGACTGGACCATTGAGACATATGTTGCTCTGACAATAAATGAACATAATTTTCTTTCGAAAAGCTACGAATGTGTCAACCAATCATAAAGCATTAGTAAACCACAGAAGTTTGGAGACTACCTTGGGACGTAATATTTTCGCGAAAAATCACCATCTCTTATAATGATATATTACAAAGTACCTGCAAAATTCGCGTTATTTTGTGACTTCAGGCTAAACTGCAACATGCTGTATGCTTGTTTGTAGTTTCCTATTGGCCGACAACATGTGTGCACGTCCTAAGGTCGCTTTTATCCAATAGCAATAGTAAAAGCCTAATGTATGAGTAACCAATCTCCAGTAAAGCGGTCACACATGTTGCTGAAACCGTATGGTTTCCAGTAGCCAATGAAATAATGAATCGTACTCAAGCAGGCATGGGGCATTGAAGTCTAACTTCCAGTCACATAATGGCGCGATTTCTGCAGGTCTCTAACAATTGGCGATTATTTATGTGGGTTATGTGCTGATTAGGCAAAATATTTTCAAACGTATTCAACGGCGAAATTGTTCTAACGTATTGAAAAACTAATTGTTTAATCAAATCCATGTGTTGTGACATTGAAAGTGTAACATGTAAGCAAAAGGGTTAGCTGTTGCGTAATGTAGCTGCAGGTTAACACTGTGAAGCCAGCAAAAAAAAAAAAAAAGGTAAACTGCGCGTTTAGGAAAATTATTCATTATTTTACACTTAAAAAAAATGTTTTGTACATTGTCATTATACTAATCATAATAAAATTTTCAAGTCAATTTTTTAAACAATTTATTACCTTCTATGTTCATTATTTTATTGTTTACGAGACACACATATTAATAATAAGATACTTACAAATCTTTACCAAAGAACACGTAGCATTTCATAACTTTATATATTTATTTTATAGAGCGTAGTAAATTCTAAACTGTAAAGAATTTTTTGTAATGAATAATGAAAGTAATAAAATAAAACCTGTATTGTGAGTGACCAAATATATTACTACTGAATATACGTTGAGGCAAACCCGGGTATTTTGCCTTGAGCACTTTATTTAGTTTTGGCAAGTTTTTCTTTATTTCTATTTTGGCTGTCCTGTTCTTTCATTTGCATATTTACCGCAGACTACAACGTTCCCGAAACTGAATTTAAACGCGTTAATCTTGGCTGCCTGCCCGTAATATTTTGGCAAGTTTAACAGTGTTGCAGCAGAAATGGCAGTATGATTGTTACATGGTTTTCGCACACTATATTCGTCAGCCTACTTCACGAAGATCGGTTTATTTCAGTTGATTCGCTTATTTATACAATCTGAAGTGGCTATGAGTGGCCTGTGAACAAAAGGAAACAAAAATTAAAAATGTTTTGTGTTCCAGTATCCAGTTGCGTGGGCTACGTGTTCCACAAGGAAGGCATAGTCCATTCACGTTTCTTAAAAGATGGTGATTTTTCGCGAAAAAATATAAGTACACGGTATAATTCGGTATTAAAAGCACCCAACAACAGTTTGTCTATTGCCATCGGTTGCTATCTGCTTGATAAGGCGTTTTCATACTGGACCGGGCCACTCAGAATCCTGCAGTATCAGTATGGTTCCTTCGTGATTTGTGTGCCTGTTTGCCTTACTCTGTAGTTCAATCATTAAATTCCAAGAAACCAACATGAAATTTGTTCCCAACATAAATAAAATAATATTTCAGATATCAGTACGTTCCTGTCTATTTACAATTATAAAAAACCATTAGTATAACAAAGTATCAAAACTGTTAACACCTTAACCTAAACACATTAATTTTTAGTTCTAGGTGTTGCAAAAAAGAATATTTTTGGTCTGACATATACTTGCAAAACTTACTTGTTGGAGCTACTGGCCTATGAATCGGCAACAAACAATAATATAGTTATGGAGTGCTAGCAGCAATCATTGGTAATAACTAGCAAAAATATGGCATCTCTGTTGGTGCTAGCTTCTGAGATTGTACGTACAGCACTCACCATGATTTTGCGTGTTTTGAAACATGTCATACGTGAACGATTATACTCGGGATAATAAGTTAAGGGGTTAACCACTCGTAAAATTTAAATTATTTATACAGGCCCACGGTAAAATGAGCACTTTTGAAAGCCCTGCTTAAGATCTACTTTTCTGCACCTTGTGTATTCAATCGCTTATGGAAAATTAACATTGCCACATGCCTCAACACTTTATTCGTACGTCGATTAAATAAAACAGTAACATTAATAGAAAAGTAAATATTGTGTATACCTGTTCATTTTTGCACTTCGGTGCATTAAAAAAACAGGAAACGAGAGAAATAATTTAAGCCATCACTAATGGTTTCCTAATACTTTTTATTCGACGTTAAGATATGGAACTACTTTTCGTCCATAGTTGCCAACTTTAATGGGCGCGTATCACTCAGTGCACCCGTTAGAATATATGCAGGTGGGAACAGTGAATTTTTTTCTAATGTTGATTTCAAAAGTGCTCACTTTATCGTGAACAGCCGTTAGTGAGAAATTTTTACTTGTTTATTGTTAAAATGAAATGATGAGTAGTAAGGCATAAATGTGAACAAAACTCATAGAGTTGCTGAGCACCAGACTATAGACCTTTCCCGCCCGACTGGAAGCGACTTATGAAAGTCAACCTTTGAAAACACACTCTAGGCATAACATGTCAATCTCTTTTTTCAATAACCTGTATTCGACAAATATAATACAACAAATGCAGGGCTGGACAACACTGTATAAACTCGAGATTTATAGAGTACTGTATTATTGAATAAATGAAACTTTGCCTTAATATCTTCTATAACTTGTAATATTTATTTCTTCTAAATATGAATTAACATCAGCGAGAGCAGTGACGAGTTGGCAACGATCGGTAAGAAATATTTCACAGTTAAAATATTATTTTAACCTAGTTTTTTAGTATACTGTTTGTAAATTAAGCGGTGCCTATTGAAATATTGAAATATTCAGGTAGCCCCGATGGCAACATATATCATTTTTACAGTTTAAAATTACAGCGGAAAATATCGTGTGCAGGCCGTAATGGTACGGTGTGGTTTTATCGAGCGAGAAATCAACTAAACAACTGTCTGCTGGGCGAGGCAAATATGGCTCTCTCTTTCTTTCTGTCTTTCACACTCGTGAAATTATAAATGTTTTCAATTGTAGCATATTTCATACTTATTACAGCGATATGATGATTTTTGAATTTGTAATTTACAACTGAAAAGAGATTTATATATTTAGATATGTTGGTGGGGGCAGTTACCAAGTGAAGTTGGCAGACGTGGCGAGCCATGACATGGCGTGTTGCTTTTTGCCAAACGAAACGTAAATTATTCTTACTCCGAAAAATAATTCAAATTACCACATCACGTTTGTAGACGTTGTGTTTTTTAAACCTACCTAGGCAAGTTACAATGTTGTGATAAATGTGTGTTTCCACGGCAGTAATAAATATACTGTGACGTGTGTTTCGTTAATCATTGCGTCTGTGAAATGGCGTGCCTTTGTGCATCGTGGTCAATACGCTGGCCCTTTGTGTGTGTGATTTCAAATATTTATTAGTACTATTTAGAAGTTTTAACTGTGAACTGTTTTTATGTCGAAGTTAATTATTCACATCCACTTCTGTTTATTTATCACAACGTTGTACCTTTTCCCTAAGGGGTTTGAGGAACACAGTCGTGTAACGTAATTTGCCACAATCCCAGAAGAAAACTACTAAGCCCAGCCCGATAAATTGCAATATACCTAATAAACATTAAGTAGCAATACATAAAAATATGAGAGGAATAAAAGTTACCGTAGGCTTATTTGCGTGCATGTTCACCGCTATCTTTTAAAGCTTGTATGTAAAAAATGAGCAACACGAGTTGCGTGCTTGAATTTAATGTGCCTTTTTCGTTTGACTGGTTGTTCCTTCGTTTTAATATTATTTCCAATTGAGGACGTCCTTTTAAAGAAATGACCCAACACATATCAATAACAAAATGATAATTAGTTCAGCCCTTTACCTCGCAGAAGTAACAGTGTTAAACACAGTCGCGGCAAAATATTAACGTGCATTACATGTATTGAGCTATGTTGTGGAAAACTAATATGTTAATGTAAAATAACCGTAAGAACTGTCGTCAATTCAGGCATTTTTAAAACGCCATAAAGCTTACCTAAATAATGTCGGAGGCCTAAACTGTGAATATTCGTACGGAATGGTTTTTGGAATATGGCAGAATTCTTTGAAAAGCTGTAAACAGTAAACAACACATTTGACAGGTATAAAAGTAGAAGTTACATTTCAATGTTTATTTTTAGGTGTAGCTACGAACACATGTACACACACAATGTCATGTAAACATTGATTTTGACAGATACTACATGGCAGTCACATGGCAATGTTTGTTTACATTTGGCGGAAGGATACGAAACGGGCCTGCAAGTAGATATTTAACAGGGCTCCGAGAAAGTTGCTTCCAATGGAGAATGGACTATAGACTCCGTAGTTCTCTATATACTATTCAGACTCGCCTTATCACATTTTAAACTGGTTGATTGGGGTTCGATACTTACTCTAATGCATGCTTGTTAGTGGCTCAAGAGTACTAAGGGGCGTGTTTAATGAACTGTGATCAATTTGTAGAGACCTGAAAAATTCGCGGATTAATTTTGGAACAAGCTAGAATTGGAAAACTCTTAAGTTCCTATCCTCCTAGCCATTGGTCCACGGTTTATTTGACACCTCATAGAGAACCCTGGTCCAATGATAAACCTACAACAAAATCCGTGACCAATCATCGCCCTACATTGTTGCATCAAGCAACCGATAAGAAATTTGCGTCTCCAAGATTTTTAATAAGACCATGAAGTATGTCCTGGAAGTCGTTGAACTCGCGAATTTTTTCGGGTCCCTATCCATTTGTAATAGTGGATGAAACGAACGTATTGTTCAAGTCTAATATTTACTCGAATTATCTCACGCAATTGTTTGTCCTCTTTCAGCGATTGCTTTAGCTGCAACGTTGTAACATTTTAATTGGCGTGTTCTCGTCTGAGAACCCGGAAAAACTGCTATGGGTGGGGGAGGGGAGGGGGGAGCCTTGCGTTTGGCCCTGCGAAAGGAAACATCTGCGCGCGACGTTCATCGCAGCTCCAGCAGCAGGCCATTAAGGGCGTCAGCAATCGCTCGGGTGAAAGCGTTTGTTAATTAAAGGGTTGACCGCTCACACCTCCGCCGCCCACCCACCACCCCCACGCCCGGACTAACCCCCTCGTCGGAGGCCTGTTGCCAAAGGCAGCGCGCGCAGCCCCACCCCTTTTTATGTCCCGGCCCAGCCGGGTGTTGACCTTTACAAATCATCTCCCCTTCCCCACCATCTGGTCACATCAACCCTCCCCCTTTTCACCCCTGCTGACCCCCCGGGCGAGTTGCTCGCCAGACTGGCAAATCGCTGATGGCACCCCCGATCTCCGCGCTCATGCTGTCGCCTCTGAGGAGAGTTTTTCGAGCGCCTTTGCTCTCGCCAGAACATTTCACGCATCCGGTACACAAGCTTAAAAAAAAAAAAAAGAGCAAAGGGTGGGTGGACTATAGGTCAGGGGCTAGCATCCACGAAATTAACATCATAGGCGCAGAGCTATAGTTAGTTAGGGATACGATAATTTCGCGAGTTCAATAACCTGCAGGCTGGACGTCTCAGTCATATTTCTATTGTAGTCTTAGGTATTTGTTCATTGGCTGCTGCCTCAGAGAGTCGTTAGTATTACCCTCCCCCCCCCCCCCAATCAGGCAGTATGCGATTAGCTACTTGTTTCCGGTCAAGTCTGCTATTGGCTAAGATGCGACCAGGGCGTGTCTAATAAAACTATGATCCAACTGCAAATGTGACTACTCTGTATATGTGTTTGACGTATATCTTGTACCGTAATGAATTCGTAAAATTTCCCTTTTCCTAGCTATAGTGCATTCACGTTCACTTCCAACTTTTCTGAAGCCCTGCTAAAGTTCTGCTTCCACGATATTGATCCGCCTCGTTGGAAACAAAGCTTAATCGTGTCTATAAATTGCACCAAAGGGGCAGCACAGCAATCGCGCACTCTCACTTTAACAATAAACTGCATTAAAACTATTTCTTGCCGACCTCCCGTGGCGCATTCGGTTGGTCCGCCGCCGGTCTGCGGTGCGGGAGGTCCTAGGTTCGAATACCAGGTGAGGCATGGGCGTTAGTTTAAGTTAGGTAATATGTCAGTTCGCAAGACGTTCCCTGATAAGCCTCCAAGCATAATACAGGGGGACGTTAACAAGCCCTTTCCAATACAATATAACTAGAGGCAGTGATATTTCGCGAAAATAGTTCGAGACAAGATACAGTTCATAGCACTGTAGGGTTATCCAGTCTCTTTGATAAGCCAAAAATAAATAAATCTGGTCCGTGTTAACTGTTTGCGCATCGTTATGGCAAAGAACAGCAGTTCAATGTCGTAGTAACGTATTCCTGAGTGGCTGGGTCAAATGTGGGAACGGCACCAGCAGCCAGTGGAGGTATAAGAACAGATGAGGTCTAGGCTGTATACAGTAGTGACGTCTACTGTGTGCGATTTTTACGCGAAAAATCACTGGCCCTTAATATAATTATTTCTTACTAGATGTTACCAACACGCCTATTTTTGTCCTGTTTCTATTAGTGTTTGTTATAATTAAAATAGTATAATGTATGGAGAAACTATAATAAGAGCTGAATTTATTCAAAAGTAAGGTCCTTTTAAATTAATTTAAGTATGTAACGCTTTTACGGAACAGCGATGTACGTAATTCGTGTTCTTTTTCAAAAGCTTTATTCAAAATGTGTGAAGAGATCGCGAGTAGACTATGGCAAGTAATGCACACGTAAATGAAAAAGCTCCGCGGTTCCTTAGATGTGGGCGTACATCTGTCCCTGATTGGCTTCACGAGGCTCTGCAAACGGACCCTGTCTCTGACTGGCTACTACACGCTGCGACACGTTCCCTATTGGCTGGGCTTACGCCTGACGTGTATGTTACCACGCGCTGTTGATGAATAGCGTTCCTAAACATTGCTGGTGAGGGAAGCAATGTTTGTTGGTGTGTGCAGCTGGAGTTCGCAGCACGAGAGGTTGTTTTACCTCTGTATTTATAACTACTCTGTGGCATAGGCACTGGCAATGAACGAGCAGTTGGAGCTGCTGCTCGGTTGCAATGGGTAATGGTATTTGCTCATAACTGCGCAGCTCGTTGCGTAGGCAGTGTCAATTGGTACACTGTAAAACATTTTTGTATTTTTTGCTCAGAAATTGTTTGAAATTTTACAAATGCTTGAAGCGCTACGAATATGTACCTTGTAAAACTACAAGGGCCGTTTTTGCAGTAGACCTCAAGAAACGTTTGTACTATACTAAACTGTATCCACGAGCTTCAGCAAAATGGCGGACACTCTACCAACAACGTCAACCTGCATATAACTGTTTGTGTAAAAACTATGGGTGATGTCAAGTGTAGTTACATTCAAAAAGAAATGTATTTCGAGTTTTAACAACGTAAAATGCTTAAAGAACTCAAATAATAATAATTAAACAACAATTTCAATGAAACGTGACCGCATTACTCATTACCTGTTACTGTTTCCTAGCTACACGAAATTCTTCAAATGAAATACAATACTGGTAAATGTATTCTTATTAATCAAATAACTTCCTTAACATTTTGTAAGTACTTGAAATTATATTTTAAACAAATATAAGCTCTAAGTACGTAAGTCAAGTTGTTCTGGTGGATAAGGGTGCAGGTTATTAATATAGGGGGTGCAGGTTATTAATATAGGGGGTGCAGGTTATTAATATAGGGGGTGTAGGTTCTAGTCCCATGCTCGAAAAGTGTAATGTTTCTTTCTTTTATAAGTTATATTTTGAAAAAAATTTTTTTTTTTGTTCATTCTCTTGTATAAAATCACCACATTTGTTTTCTATAAGAAACGATAATTCTATGTAGACTTTTCAATACTGTAAGTTTTAATACAAGGCTATCATTTGTAACATTACAAATATATGTTTTGCAGATTTTACAAGGAAACTGTTTGTAGTTTTAATTTCTTGGCAACTGGTATTCCAAGGATTTTTCTTGTAAAAGAACGTACATAAATTTTATTAGAGTGTAGTAATCGTGAACACGTTTTCTGTAGGCACTCACGTACAATAGTGGTTTGACTTCTGCTTTGGAAGTGTGATTCACTGGCCGATGTACCAAGAAGTAAACAAATCGGTACAGTTTGAGGTAAACTTAGTCCTGCCTTGCAGGGAAGAAATATCCGCCAGTAGAAATTAAACACTATAGTTTAGAACGACGGAACACAGTGGTGAGAGAAAACGGCTTGTTCCTGAGAAAACCCGTCCGGCACTGATAAATTCCGCTACTTTTCCCACATACGGGAATTCATTTTAGGATTCGGCGTGAATCGAGCCCTGTTTAATGCTCGATATCGATCGAAACCGGATTAGCGCTCGCCGCATATCGAGCGCGGACTAGGACTCGCCGAGGATTGCACCGGTATTAAGCCACGCCGTAGATCCAACCCCCTGATAAGGACTCGCCGTAGGTCGAAAACGGATTAGACCAGTCCATGCATCGTGCCTAGATCCAACCCCCTGATAAGGACTCGCCGTAGGTCGAAAACGGATTAGACCAGTCCATGCATCGTGCCTAGATCCAACCCCCTGATAAGGACTCGCCGTAGGTCGAAAACGGATTAGACCAGTCCATGCATCGTGCCTAGATCCAACCCCCTGATAAGGACTCGCCGTAGGTCGAAAACGGATTAGACCAGTCCATGCATCGTGCCTAGATCCAACCCCCTGATAAGGACTCGCCGTAGGTCGAAAACGGATTAGACCAGTCCATGCATCGTGCCTAGATCCAACCCCCTGATAAGGACTCGCCGTAGGTCGAAAACGGATTAGACCAGTCCATGCATCGTGCCTAGATCCAACCCCCTGATAAGGACTCGCCGTAGGTCGAAAACGGATTAGACCAGTCCATGCATCGTGCCTAGATCATCATGAAGGGACGTCGGCGGCTGCCTCTAAGATCATGAAAGTCACCTCTGAATGAAGATTTTCGCACGTCATTTCAGAACTCTGAAAAGGCATAGAAATCCCCATCGTTACTAATTTCCAAACCAGGGTAGCAAAATTGTTAAATATATCTTTCTGGTACACTCACTGTTCGTAATCGCCTAGCTGTTAACCAATGCAAAGGCAATTATCCCTCTCGTAATGACATTTTATTTCGTACCCGAGAGGGTATAAAACGCATTATCTTCCTTTGAGTAGCTTTGCATATATCATATTTCTAACCACTCGTTCGTTCGTTATTCAAGCTTCAATTAGTGTAGATCTCAAAGTAGTAATAGTAGACACTGTGGTAAATACATTAAATATGGCTTTGTCTGACAAGTGTGGAGCCGCTGTTACACAAAGCTGAAATTGATTAATTTTCTCTTAATTTACATTTCATTTTACTTTTATTAAGGCTATATCACAGTCAAATTTTGAACAGTTTTCTGGCAATTTATTTAGAATTTTTGTTCTCTGCTGAAGTGGAATACAAGGCAATCACGCGTTTACTTCTTCACATATAACATTAAAATAATAATAATAATAATAATCTCTTATAACTATCTTAACGCTACACGGAGCTTATGGCAGTATATAATAATGACAAGGAACTACAGTATATAAAACATTATTATTCTTAGGCCATAGTTTTTATTTAGTAGGTATCTAAAGAGATGTTAGCGCCAATTTTGCCACCGAAAACGAGATAATAAGTAAAGCGTGTGTTTCTGAACTGCTTATCTGGAGCTATGTGGGCAACTCTCATGAAAATACTACCTATAACTCCTACTGGCAAAGCTCAAAACTTACTTTCAAGAAAATAAATTCTTCAGAGGCCTCGAGCAAAGTTTACTCAAGTCCACGATAAAAACTTTCCTCGAAAGTGAACTGTTCAGAGATAGTATCGCAGGAATAAGAAACGCTTAATTACCGGGCAAAGAAAAAATGTATTCACCAGATATAACTTCATATTCTACGAGCACGTCTGCGTATTTCCATTCGCTATATTTCCATTATTTGATACATGTCTTTGAGAGAACGAAGTGAAAATATTTCATTATGTGGGCGGAATTTTAATACCCGTGCAGAGTAATAAATAGAGACCTGGGAAATTCGCGAGTTCAACTTCCTGTAGGCTAGACTTCACAGTCTTATATACTCTCATACAGATATCAATTGTTTAAAGGTTGGTTGCTGTGGAATTAAAAGGCGGTGGTTGGGCGCGCAAATTATTGCATATTTGTTATTGGCTCATTTATCTCCAGCAGGTGTCAAACAACACGTTGACTAATTACAAAAGTAACATGAACGTACATGTGTGTGAATTCCATCTTGTCTATAAATGAACCCGCCAAATTCTCAGGAATCTAGTAATAAATAATATAGAGGTGAAACAGATGCACACTCCAGCAAAATGGCGTCGCTGGCCAGGAAAATGCTGGAAAACCGTTCATCGATAGGAGCCTATAGTCTATTCGCAGTTTCTTCGCCCTTTTTGAATCAAACCTTCGAAAAATCACTCCATGTATGCCGTGTTTAGATCCTTTCTAAATATGACACATAGGCCTATCACAAGCGTTTTATAACTTTGTTAACATAAAATTATCTTATAATTCCTTAAATTGAAGTTCGAACAGTATTTTATTTATAAAATAAAATGTTTCATTTTTAATAAATATGTATAAAAACAGTGAGAAAACACGTATGTTGGTAACGCCTAGTAAGAAATAGTTCTCTCCTAAGTATCATTACAACAGAGTGCGCACGAATTCGGTGCGTTGCCTTTGGTGTAATTTTCTAGACTTAGTTAAGCTTAGTGTTACGGTTTGGTTTATGGCCTTACCGAACAAGCTGTTTGAGGGGAACGTAGAGAGACAGTAACACATTACGTCAATTCTACGACATGTATATTTAAAACCTTAACTATCTGATACAATAAGATTCGTAAAACATACAACATATTACTTATAGCCATTATATTATATTGCGCCTGGGGAGTGTACATGTTAACATACCCTGCAAGCTTCTACATTATATATATATGGCCGCGGTTTCTAACTAAAGGCTGTTCACGATAAAGTGAGCATTTTCGAAATCAACCTGACGAAAACGTCACTGCCCCTACCTGTATATATTTCAACGGGAGGACTGAGTGACATACGGCCAGTAAAGTTGGTAACTATGGATGGGAAGTAGTTCTGTATTTTTACGTCGAATAAAAAGTGTTAGGTAAAAATTTCTGATAGCTTATATATATTATTTCTTTCGCTTTCTGTGTTTTTATAACGCGTCGTAGTATAATAATAAGTAAATTTGAAAAAAAAAAATATTTTTCTAATAATGTCACAGGTGCACTTGACCGACGTATGGATAAAGAGATGAAGCCCATGACAATGTAAATATTACATAAGGCGGCATAATACACAACGTGCATACAAATAGATCTCAATCAGGGCTTTCTAAAGTGCTCATTTTATCGTGAACAGCCTGTAAGAGTCCTTACGTCACATCCAATTTGTAATGCTTTGCCTGCAGTGAAGCCGTAGGCTGATTACTCAGCTATTACAGCGGCTCGAACTCCATGAGCTGGTCCATCTTGCTTGTCGTCAACGTAGTGAAGTAAGACCTCGAGCCAGCCGCTCTGCGGTCCTTAGATATGGAGGCTGTATACTAATTGCCGGATCTGTTGCCATAACTACCTCAGCTTCGTTCTCGACAGGCGGTGACGCCTCTTCTTCGCGAGCTCGCCCTCTTGACTTTTGCGGTTTCATTTTACCGCCAAGCCAAAGGCTAGGCCACACCTCTACATTAGTTTTCACTAGGCGGAGGAATATCCTGGAAGTAGAACCCAAGCAGTGCTTCATAGAGGGTTGAAGATACCGCGAATGGATTATAGCAGCTCACTGTACTCGCCAGCCGGCAACGTAGCCAACGGGGACACATCTGCATCACGCAGTAGCCAATCAGACGCAAGGCTCGTTCCCAGAGCCTCGCGCGGCCAGTCAAGGTACGGACACACCCGTATCGAAGGAACTGGCTAGCCATCTCTTCTCTGTGTACTGGTCTACTCTGTAGAAGTACGTTGTTGGTGGATAGGTCACGCTCGTAGACTAAAGAAGAGGTAGACCGATCTCGCTGGCTGAGCACAAAAAAATCTTCGTGTCCCAACATTGGACTGCTTTTCTGCCTATATGACTAGCAAAAATGGCGTGTATTGGATCTGAGGTTAGATCACCGTTTAGTAAACAAATTATTTGAGATGTTTGAATACTTCCTCTAGCCAACTTGAAATACAGTTAAACTAAATTCAAATTGGTGAAAACATTTTAATCGTATAAAAGTACTTGCCTTTTGGAAATTGAGACGTAAACAAACACGTTATTCACTGTTAACTATGTAACTTTGATAGTTTGTGTTCCTTTAAAGTCGATCAATGTTGGGTACATTCAATCTACATCATCTTTAGTCTATGGTCACACTCACATATGGGAAGCAATAGTGCGGCTGAGTCATTAAAAACGTTTAAAATACTGTAGTCCAATGAAAAATTCGCGAAAAAGGGCTGGTACTCAAATTTTATCTCCCAACCAAGTGATTTCCGACGTACTCTAGGCTCTGAAAATTAATGCATTAAGGGCGGAGAAAATTACTGCTGTTTTCCAAAGTGGTCGCCAAAGCGCGAACCACCTGAAATATTTTTTTCTTTCATGTACGTCGGTACATCGAGAGCGTTATCTAATAAACGAGGAAAGAGAAGTTTCATTTTAAAACCTACAGTCACCACGTCCAGTCGAGTGGACGTGTTATGCAGAACATGAACGTTCACGCCATGCATTGCACGTAGCGCTGGAGCAGTGCCCACTGCAGCCACTGAACCCACACAGTCTAGTGGACGTGTTATCTAGAACATGAACGTTCACGCCCGGCATTGCACGTAGCGCTGGAGCAGTGCCCACTGCAGCCACTGGACCCACACAGTCGAGTGGACGTGTTATGCAGAACATGAACGTTCACGACCGGCATTGCACGTAGCGCTGGAGCAGTGCCCACTGCAGCCACTGAACCCACACAGTCTAGTGGACGTGTTATCTAGAACATGAACGTTCACGACCGGCATTGCACGTAGCGCTGGAGCAGTGTCCACTGCAGCCACTGGACCCACACAGTCGAGTGGACGTGTTATGCAGAACATGAACGTTCACGCCCGGCATTGCACGTAGCGCTGGAGCAGTGCCCACTGCAGCCACTGAACCCACACAGTCGAGTGGACGTGTTATGCAGAACATGAACGTTCACGACCGGCATTGTACGTAGCGCTGGAGCAGTGCCCACTGAACCCACACAGTCGAGTGGACGTGTTATCTAGAACATGAACGTTCACGCCCGGCATTGCACGTAGCGCTGGAGCAGTGCCCACTGCAGCCACTGGACCCACACAGTCGAGTGGACGTGTTATGCAGAACATGAACGTTCACGACCGGCATTGCACGTAGCGCTGGAGCAGTGTCCACTGCAGCCACTGAACCCACACAGTCGAGTGGACGTGTTATGAAGAACATGAACGCCCGACATTGCACGTAGCGCTGGAGCAGTGCCCACTGCAGCCACTGAACCCACAGAGTCGAGTGGACGTGTTATGTAGAATATGAACGTTCACGCCCGGCATTGCACGTAGCGCTGGAGCAGTGCCCACTGCAGCCACTGAACCCACACAGTCGAGTGGACGTGTTATGCAGAACATGAACGTTCACGACCGGCATTGCACGTAGCGCTGGAGCAGTGCCCACTGCAGCCACTGAACCCACACAGTCTAGTGGACGTGTTATCTAGAACATGAACGTTCACGACCGGCATTGCACGTAGCGCTGGAGCAGTGTCCACTGCAGCCACTGGACCCACACAGTCGAGTGGACGTGTTATGCAGAACATGAACGTTCACGCCCGGCATTGCACGTAGCGCTGGAGCAGTGCCCACTGCAGCCACTGAACCCACACAGTCGAGTGGACGTGTTATGCAGAACATGAACGCCCGGCATTGAACGTAGCGCTGGAGCAGTGCCCACTGCAGCCACTGGACCCACACAGTCGAGTGGACGTGTTATGCAGAACATGAACGCCCGGCATTGCACGTAGCGCTGGAGCAGTGCCCACTTAACCCACACAGTCGAGTGGACGTGTAATGCAGAACGTGAACGCCCGGCATTGCACGTAGCGCTGGAGCAGTGCAAACTGCAGCCACTGAACCCACACAGTCGAGTGGACGTGCTAGGCAGAACATGAACGCCCGACATTGCACGTAGCGCTGCAGCTGTGTCCACTGCAGCCATTGGACCCACACAGTCGAGTGGATGTGTAATGCTGAACATGAACGTTCACGCCCAACATTGCACGTAGCGCTGGAGCAGTGCCCACTGCAGCCACTGAACCCACACAGTCTAGTGGACGTGTTATGCAGAACATGAACGTACACCTCCGGCATTGCACGTAGCGCTGGAGCAGTGCCAAGTGCAGCAACTGAACCCACACAGTGGAGTGGACGTGTTATGCAGAACATGAACGTTCACGCCATGCATTGCACGTAGCGCTGGAGCAGTGTCCACTGCAGCCACTGAACCCACACAGTCGAGTGGACGTGTTATGCAGAACATGAACGTTCACGCCCGGCATTGCACGTAGCGCTGGAGCAGTGCTCACTGCAGTCGCTGAACCCACACAGTGGAGTGGACGTGTTATGCAGAACATGAACGTTCACGCCATGCATTGCACGTAGCGCTGGAGCAGTGTCCACTGCAGCCACTGAACCCACAAAGTCGAGTGGACGTGTTATGCAGAACATGAACGTTCACGCCCGGCATTGTACGTAGCGCTGGAGCAGTGCCCACTGAACCCACACAGTCGAGTGGACGTGTTATGCAGAACATGAACGTTCACGCCATGCATTGCACGTAGCGCTGGAGCAGTGCCCACTGCAGTCGCTGAACCCACACAGTGGAGTGGACGTGTTATGCAGAACATGAACGTTCACGCCCGGCATTGCACGTAGCGCTGGAGAAGTGCCCACTGCAGCCACTGAACCCACACCGTCGAGTGCATCGTTTTGGCTTGTTCTTAACAACGAGGTTTACGTAGGGATAGGAAAATTTCTCCGCAGTCGTGTGTACACTAGAGCCACAGATGTTTGTTCATTGGCTGCTGCCCCAGAGAGTAGCCAGTGTTACTTCACATCTGGCAGTATTTCACTCGCTACTTGTTTCCTTGCAAGAGTGCTATTGGCTCAGGGTCGTCTAGGGAGTGTCTAATTAAATCTGATCCAACTGCGAAGGTGACTTCTGTGTAGCCGTGTCGGGCGTCTATCTTGTCCTGAAATTAATTCGAGAAATTTTCCTATTTCAATTTATAGGGAGCCGATAAGAGTGAAGCGAGATGTATATGGATCAGAACCGGAATGCAAGTGCTGGACGAATTGGATATACCCGAGAAAACCCCGCTGGCCGGCGTCATCCTGCAGCACGATTCCCATGAGCGACTACCCCGGGAACGACCCCTCCGGGACTCGAACCCAGCTCGCCTTGCTGGGAGGTGAGTGCTCTACCTGCTACATATCCGCGGTCTCGTCGTCACACAGCTTCGACGCACTTAATTTCGCTTATGTTCGCCGAATTTCCGTATGGCAAGTTCTCACTAACAAATGCAGCGTTGCGCGCGTGGGAGCAACCGAACTTACGCATAAATTGTTCGATGTTGTTATGTTTTACATATTAGCAGGGATGACCAAAATCTCTGCCCAAAGCGTACATTACGTTGAAGCATTAGTCTGAATTTTCTCACTCTCCGACTTTGAACAAAGACAGTTTTAATCCTTAATGATGTTGACTGATGATAACGTTGCACTGATTTCAGCGCAACTTTGTGTTACGTACAATAAGCATAAACTAATTACAACGAACATACCAGAATAATTCTATTCATTTAAATTTGTTTTCCCCAAGAAAAAAAAATTGAAATTTAAAATGACATTTGGTGACCCTGACAATAACAATATTAAAAGGCCGTGGCCTGTAAAATAAATTCTTTGAGAAAATGACTAGAGTTCACACAATAAATAATACTGAATATTTACCGCACTTACGTTCACAATAGCACAATCTCAGAAACACAGGCAGCTGGTACTTTCGATTAAATTTGCAAATTTTTGACACCTTAAAGTGTCCAGCTGAATACTCGGCAAAGCCGTTAATTATTTTCTGCATTCACAGGCGAAACCTTAGGAGTGAAATAAAATATTCCTACACGCCGTTTACCACTTGTCAAAGAGTCACCAATCGGGTAAATCAATAAAATATTACGTTCATAACTGCCATCAAATGCTCAACCGCATTTCTCAGCAATATAGACCAATGCCATATTCTAAGATACTGCCATACGGAACAGTGAAGTACTTGTCATATCTCAGGAAACAATTAAAAAATACCACACAAATTTTGCAGGTAAGTAGTATTAGTATGGTAGGCCAAATAATTAATATATATTTATTTGTTCAGACTCTTATTTTCAGAACGGTGCTTACATAATGATTTTAGCTCAGTATGCTATATTTACGAAACCGTGTAACCAATTTCAAGTGAACTTTGTTTACTGGCAGTATTTGTGAAATCATTAAATGAGTTTGTATATAAACACTTTTCTCAGCCATTTTGGAAAATATCACCGCATGCAAAACTAAGCTGTAATGCCCTATCTCAGAAAGTAATTATATAATTCCCACAAAATTCATGCTACGAGGTATACTTTCGTTGTCCATCTGAATTTGTATCATTTTAAGGGGTTAGTTACAAATTTTCAAAATAACAGCAATTTAAATATTTTTACTTAGTATGCTACATGTCCCAAACAAACTGAAATTTATACACTGGATTTATCTATCAAAACACCAAATGTATTAATACATAACGTTTCTGTCAGGGATTTATGAAGATCATCACTTGAAAAAAGCATGATTGTAACCCTTATCTCTGGAAACCAATCCACCGATTCTCTTCAAATGTTACACGGAATTAGTACTTTGGTAGGCCGAATTAACTTAACAGGTTTTTGGTGGGGCAGGCTTTACTTTAAATTCTGTTAATATTTATAATTTATAATAATGTAGTATATCTATTTAACAATTCTACAAGTATTAACTGAAGCAGTAATCAAGCGTAGATATAACCTATTTTGCCAACCTTTTTATAAGATATTCAGGTTATAAAATAGAACAATTAGGCCTATATCATATTTTCGGAACCATTTAAGTAATTTACATCAAATTTCGCACACAGGGAGTGCTGCAAAAGACCATATAAAATTACATGATTTAAGTGTCTCAAGCACTAATTTTCAAAATGGATAGAATGTAAATAATTAAGATACGTTTGTCATATCTATCAGGGGTCAAGTGACTGAGCGGTTAACTTGCTCGCCTCCCACCCGGACGAACCGGGTTTAATCCCCAGCAGGGTCACTCTCGGATTTTCGCATGTGGCAATCGTGCCGGACGATGACGCTGGTCAGTGGGTTTTCTCGGGAACTCCCGTTTCCCCCGCCCTTTCATTCTGGCGCTACCCGTACTCACCTCAGTCCCCCTCATCGGCTTCCAAGACCTCGTGGTTAACAGCAGCCCAAATCTCTTCACTCACGCATATCTACTAAACTATTTTACAAAATTCAATCAAAAATTCTACGCTGACAGTATATATTAGAAGCATCGTACACAAAGCCTCTTTTCAGGCAATTTTGTACGCTAGCACCAAAAAATTAAGTCAATTTTTTATGCCATACTTAGGAACCAATCAACCGATTTCCACCAAATTCTTCCCACAAGTTGCGGTAAGGTAGGCCATGTAAACTTCCGCCATTTTAATGACTCAAGACACTTATTTTCCAAGTAACGGACATTGTAATATTTCACGTTAGTAAACGCTATCCACCAAAACATTAGATTTATTATATCCGAAGTTGCTGCTCCGAATAGTAATTGCGTAAAACAGTTGTTTGCACGCTACCTCATGATAGGAGGTGTTCTGGGTTCGAGTGCTGGGTAAGGACCGTGTGTATTTGTAATTACCTCACTACTGTCGTATATACTTCTGGTTCCATATCTAATGCTATTGCTGTCAACGAGACGTCAAGGCCTACCGTCTATCTAAGCTTTTATGAACTCTTAAAAAATTACTAGCACCCATGTAGAGGAAAGTAGGTTCATTAGTAATATCAGTTGCGTTTTACTGTAGCTAACAGAGATACTCAGGATTTGGCTCCTGAAACGGAGAACCTCGATGATTGGCAGTTACACAACAGCCACTCAAGCATAAGTAATAACAAAGTTATAAATAATCCAAGTAATGGAAAAAAAATTTAAAAAAATTTTCACCTAACATTATTTGTTCTCTTCATTTGAGACAATCGGTCCTAATTTTCGCCACGATTTCCACATACCCGTAATATGAATGCGATTGTAAAACAGCAACTACTGCATGTAGAAAAATTGGTTTGCCACCTCGTTTTCGTGAGCAGCAGACATGGCGGACTTCGATATTGTAAAAATTCGCTGTTATTAGACTGACATAGTCTCAGCTTCTAAATTCCCGTCTCTCACTAGATTTGATCCGCAGTAAAACAGCTCAAATTACAAACACATGTATCTCTTTATCTTTGGGTCGAAACATGGCAAGCACCGATTTTTTGCAAATCCGGTTCTAGTTTTAACTCCAAAACTTGTGATTAATCTCTATTGCCCCTTAAGTACTGAATAAAGTATGGAATTTGGTATAAAGTTGTGTGGTACATGTGCATGGGGCAAAATTATGTTTATTATGGTGTGGATGAGAAAACACACGGGGAACACATGCTAAGTAGCATCCTTCTCTCCCCCCCCCCCCCGAACCAAAATCACTCCCCATCAGGCCACCAGTTTCTTCGTGCATTCTAGACGCATGAGAACAAAGTGTTCTTCTGTCTCAGTGAAATGCCAAGTGAAATATTGCGGGATACGTTGTGCATTATTTGAGCATGTTTTTAAGCGTTACTAATAACAAATACGCGCTATAGCCTTTAAAAGTTGGGACACAGCTCAATTTGTCTTTTTTTTTTTGTCGTCTTCAAAACTATTTAGTCTATAATTTTATTTGGAAAAGCTTTCATGTTACCAATTACCAATGTCTTACTGCGTTGCCTATCACAGGGAAACGGCCGTTATTACAGGCATTGAAGAAGAATGGTTAACTTAGATAGTAAACATCAATATAACTGCTTGCTGTTGTCCACTCTGTGATTTTATCTGGTAATATAATATATACCGCTCCTGCGCATTCTGTTCCTGCTATACATAGGGTTAGGAAAATTCCGCGAGCTCAATAGGCTGTACGCTAGACTCCACAATCCTTTGTACAGTCGAACCTCAGAGGTTTGTTCATTGGCTGTTGCACCAGTGTTACCTGAAATTTGACAGTACGGGATTCGCTTCTTGTTCCCTTGAAAGGCGGCTATTGGCGCGGAGTTGTCCAGTGTGTTCCTAATAATCTCTGATCCAATTGCAAAGGGGACTACTGTGTACACGCGTTCGAAATCCGTCTTGTCCTGAGATGAACTCACGATTTGTATCCTTTCCCTAGCTATAGAACAGATAGTTCCATTCATACAACAGCTTTAGTAATGCGTTGACTGTTCCTACAATAAACTGGAAGCGTATAGAGACGATTATTTTCTGCTGTCCTGAAACCTGGTTACAAAAGTGTTCTCTTTTCACTCCTCTGCTATTGTACAACTGTGATACTCATCAATCAATTCAGTGATGGTCGGTAAACGTGCGAAACAAAGCAAAATGTTAGATTGTGCAAAACGTACCGCTATAGTATACTCGCGCCAAACACTACGTCATAGACGTGTCCAAGAATGCCATAATTACTTGCGGCCAGCGAATTTCTCTGTTAAAATATGACGAACCTTCTTGAGAGTAAGGTAATTACTTTGTTTCACAAGGCGCGACTTAATACAAGAACATCTCACAATTTCTCTCAATTTTTCTCGGGATTATTTAAATTGTATCGTTAAGTGTAATTTCCCTGGACTATATAAAACGCAACGAATTTAAAACTCGTTAAATTGATCGTCTTGGGAAATTCCATCTAGGAAGTTAATATTCGCCCTTTCATCTCGTATAGTTTTTGCTACGAAGCACAATTTTTTTCTTAACGGCGTGACCTTTCGAAGAAATAGGTTGAAGTGTTGGAATTATAGGAAACAAATTTTTGTGAATTTCATTATTAGTTAAGGTAGGAAATATATGTAAAAAAAAAAAATATATCGTTTATATGTCAATGAGTAAATGTTGCTTGGTAACACATTTTCTCTCAAGGAAAAAAACTAATGAAAGAGAGAAGTATAAAAAGATAATAAAAAGGTAATATTTACAAAGCAGGATTATACGAAAGTAGTTAATATTTATAGGAGAGGAGAAAAGAAATCACAGCACGGAATACAGCTAAAAAAAATGGAAACGAGAACGCCGTTATCAACAAGAATGTGTTTCTATTACATCGTTGCTCCTGTAATTAGTGTGTAGTCATAACAGTCTTGAGTGTATAGCTTTGAAGAAAAAAAACATGTTATTCCTACCTGTACTGAAACAGTTACTGTCGGCAAACACTGACAGCTTCCGTCATTCCTCCAACCTCTTTACAAAACAAGAAAACAGAAATATTCAATTTTGTAGGCGAAACTGAAAATTTTGGAACAAAGGTGGTGTATTGCATTGCAAACGAACACCCATCCCTAACCCGTTGACCGGAATCTAAAACTAAGAAGATATAAAATATTATGACTTGCCCGGGAAAATAAAGTCGAATTGAATAAAAAAAAAAAAAAACCTAAATCTATATCACCACTTCTCTTCTTTAATCGTCTCTTTTTTTCGTCACACCCTCCCAGAGGTAGCCTAAAGCAAAAATTTGAGATTTTTATTTAAAAAAAAAAACAGTTAACTAAGAGAATTCAAGAACCGAAATGGTTTTTTAACTTTCATAATCGCCCGTTCACTTGAACCTATTCTAGTTTCAAAACATATCGAATTATATCTATAGGTAGGGCCACGTATTTTTGTGAAAAGATTTATGCTTATGCTATACTTCAATATACTAGGTCCGCAGCAACAACATCCTTAGGTTATTCGCCATGCGTCTACGTGAAAAGACGTGTTTCTATTTGACTGCTCCAATCAGAATAAAGTACTCCAGTACTGAGCGTCCATGATTCGCTGGCAGACACTTGAGGCAGGCGAAATTTTAAACCATCCAGCCACGAAAGTGCGTATGAACTGAAGTGTTTTGGAGTTCAACTGATCTTCAAATCTTTTCGCGAAAAATACGCACCCCTATCTATAGGGGTACAAAATATGCAAGAACATGAGTGGAATGACGTTCAGTTTCTTTGACGTAAACGTACTTAAAGACTGTTCACGATAAAGTGAGCACTTTCGAAAATCAACCTTAGAAAAATGACACTGCCGCTGCCTGCGTACATTCCAACGGGCTCACTGGGTGAGATGCGTCCAAGAAAGTTGGTAGCGATGGATCGGAAGTTGTTCCATATTTAACGTCGAATAAAAAGTGGTAGGTGATCAGTCGAGATGCCTTAAATTATTTATTTCGCTTTCTAGATTTTTAATATACCGGAAGAGTAAAAACAACCAGATTTGTAGAATATTTACATTTACAATTATTTCACAGTTTCACTTGACCTACGCATGAATAAAGTGATGAGGTCCACAGCAATGTTAATTTTACATAAGGCGGAGGTATTACACAATGCACATACAAGTCTATCTCAAGCAGGACTTTCGAAAGAGGCCATTTTACCGTTAACAGCCTTTAGTCAAGTATTCCTACTCGTTTGGCGTACTTCTTTTGAAAGTCCTGCTTAAGATCTACCAATAAACACTTTGTGTATTCTTCCGCATTATGTAAAATTAACGTTGCTATGGGCCTCAACTCTTTATTCATGCGTCGGTCAAATGAAAGCGTGAAATTATTAAGCAAGTAAATGCTTTACAAATCTGCTTATTTTTACGCTTCGACTCATTACAAAAACAGAATGCGAAATAAATAATTTAAAATTGTCACAAATATTACCCAACACTTCGTATTCGACTTTAAGATATGGAACTACTTTTCATCTATCGTTACCAACTTTACTGGGCGAATGTCCCTCAGAGCGCCCATTAAAATATATGCATGCAGTGGCAGTGACTTTTTTCTAACGTTCATTTCTAAAGTGCTCACTTTCTCGTGAACAGCCTTTACAGTGTGTTAAGAAAGTTTCCTCGTGGATTGGGCTGCCGTACCTACAGCAAGTTGGCTCCCGGATGCTGATAGGCGAATGACGGTGTGTTGGACCATTTCTATGGCGCGTGCGTCTGGAGTTCGAGTACGCACTGAATTTTCGATCTTGTTTACTAGGATTTTCTGGGGCAGAGGCGCCGTTCGAATCTTCACTAACGCGTGATAATATTTTTCCCCTCTGAACACCAGCCGCTACGATGCACGAGTTGTTTTTTAGGGAACAATAAGATCTTCGTCAACTGAAAAATTCAACAACTCGCGAAGTGATCATTTGGGGTAATTTTCCGCATTTTAAATTAATATTGCTACTAAAAGATGATTGGTTTTTTAATATACTATATATATATATATCACAAGCCATTTATGCACCCGATAACATATATAAACATATTTTGTTAAATAAAATGTTCACCTATATTTGGTATGTGACGGCTATTAAGATATAACTACTGGATTTTCAGGAAAACCGTATTTCACTGTTATGTATAGTAATAATTAATTCTGATCATCTGTCCAGCATACAAATACAACGTTTATGGGTTTCCTCCGGGCTTGTTGACGTGTTGTTCGCATGTCGCGGAAGGATACATTGCCGGTAGCGGGAAAGTTGCAATTGAGCACAAACAAACCGCGATCGAAATCCGCGAGGATGTCTTGCGTCGGGAAGACGCGGCCACGCGGTATAAAACTGCGCAGCGACGAAATGGCGTGGCGGGTTCCCCGAGATCGGCCGCGCGAGGCTCTGGGTGAGGGCCTTGTATCGGATCGGCTACCACATGCTGCAGATGGTCCCCTATTGGCTGGGAGGGCCGCTCACCTTCCATCGTGGCGAACCAGATTCAATCCCAGGCCGGGTCATCCCCAGATGTTCGCATGTGGTGCCGGACGATGCCGCTGGTTGGCGGGTATTCTCGAGGATCTCGCCTTCGTTCCGGCGCTGCTCCATACTCGCCTCGAATATCTACCCTCGCCTCGTTAAAGAGTCGGCCAAATCTCTTCACTCGCCCTGTTCGCTGGACGTGGCCTACAATCTAGATAGTAGATAGAGTATGAATAATAATTTGTGTTAGTATAATTTAGAAACTAAATTACTAAATGTTCCTCTTGAGTCCTCACAAATAATACGTGATATATCAATACACACAAAAATATTCAGTATGTTGATGTCGAACTACCCACACAGGCATAAATAATACAGATACACACAAGAACAAACAAACTGAAGAAACAACACTTACACTATGCAACACTTACACAGACAACATTACACTGACACCAACACAACACCGACACACACATCAAACACATGACGGACACCTCTTAAAACGACAACAGCCGCCGGCCCTGGAAGGGATGGCGGGGTGAAGGTCCAAGGGTGGAGGCAGAGGAATTTTAAATTTTAACATTTTAAAATTTTAAAGTAACTCTTTTTTTTAAACTTTAACAAAATTATTTTAATCCTGTGTTTTAAAATTCAACTTGTTTTTAAATGTTATAACGTGACAAATTTTATGTTTCGGCTATTTTGTAAAATTATTTTAAATTCAAGTAACTGAGACCAGTTATGGCCTTCGGCTGGGACCTGGAGCCATTCTAATATGTTCTGTTCTGTTCTGGCGTGTATGTTACCCGGCTAACGGCGTCCCAGCATGATGCTGGCCAGTGTGGCGTCGCGTGAGTCTGGAGTTTGCAGAGTAAGCGGCTGTTCCGCCTCTGTATTCTTCAGTGTTCTGCGACGCTGCTGTTCTACGCCGATGATAAAGCAGCGGGGCGCGCTCGGCGGGTGGGCGCCTCTAATCCCGGCGTCGAGACGCCCCTCAGCGATATTGCAACGTATTTCACCTGCAGGCGGCAACGCGATGCGCAAGTTAATATAGTCCCTTGCCCGTCTCCCAAAGTCCCTGTCACACTCTCACATTTTCCCCTTCTAATATGTTTCACAGTAAAATTTCATACAGCCGTCAAATTTTGCCATCAAATGAAATTGGCCAAATAATCTCGAGTGAGTGAAGAGGATTGAGCTCCTTTTAAGGTGGCCACCTGGTTGAAGGATTTTTGTACGTCTGAGACCTAAAAGCGCGGGAGCTCTAGGGACGACCGAGACATGTGCATCGACTCTCCCATCGCCTCTGCGCGCAAAGCACTGAACTGGCTTGCAGTCTTGCCGTCGATAACGCGCCTCTGCGAGACTTTCAGTGGAGACCCTGTCATTTTATGTCGCAATAATAAAAATTAGGATTTGATGCGCGTCCATGTTCCTTTGTAATGTTTTGTACCGGAATGTTCATACCTAAGAATGACCGTGAAAACGCCCGTTTGGGCCATTTTCACTGTCACAAAACATGCTTCAGAGAGAAATAGAGGAACTGAAAACCTTATACAAAAGCGTAATGTTTCTTAAGTGCTATGCGTTAGCAGACCTCACTCAGACACTTTGGATGGTTTTTTAATAAAACTTTTTCTGCTGGAACTCTGCACACCGTTCAACGGCTTACTCAGGCGGCCACCTCAAAGGGGCCTTGAGAGCATAGACCAAAGAGATGAGGTAGACCGATTATTCGTCCTCTGCGCATCTACCCAACATTGACCAACCCCAAAGGAACATGACTGTCAAAATCACATGGTCAACCATATTAAACGAGTTTGTTTATATCTCAATTTTCTAAAGGCACGCATTATTATATGAATAAAATACTTACATCAATACGAAATTATTCAAACTGTATTACAAATTGGTTGGAGGAATTACACATACATCTCAGAGCACTTGTTTACAAATAAGTGTCCTAAACTAAAATCCAATCCATGCCGTTTTTGCTAGACGAGCTGGCAGAAAAGCAGTTCAGTGTTGGGACACGGAGACTGGTTGTGCTCAGCCAGCGAGATCGGTCTACCTCATCTATAGTCTGTGCTTGAGAGCCGATGAGGGCGAAGCGAGGAGGAAATGGAGCAGCACTGGAATGCAAGGGCGAGAAAAACAAGAAATCTACGAGAAACCCCGCCGAGCAGAGGAATCATCTGGCACGATTGCCACCTTTGAAAATTCGGGAGTGACCGCACCGGGAATTGAATCCTTTCAGCTTGGTGGTAGGTGACCGCTCTAACCACTACCGCAATCGAGGCCCAAGTAATCATGACTGTGAATAAAAAACGAGAATAACGGAGGATTTTACGAAAGAACGTGCACGAAAAAAAGGCAATGATTTTTTTTCATTTGATCACTTATCCACTATCAAAGTATCATTCAACGAACGAACCAACCAATTATATTGGTGCCTGCTGTGGTGTGCTCTACACATATCACTTGTTAGTGTTCATGAATATTAAACAGCAGATAGCTATCAATAGCTGCAACGTAAATTTCAACCGGTGGAATGCTAGTAATTGAAATTTTCGCTTGCAAAGCTGCTGCTTATTGGCGAGTCATTATGATGCTGTGTACGTCAGTCTCCCGGGCAGAATAATGAACTCTAAAAAATTGGCGAAGAACTGAGAGTTGAACATGTGAGATTTAGGCATTATAGTGTATGTCTTTTGAACTTTTCAAACCCAATATCTATGGCCACCTGTTTTTCGCGAAGATATTGCAGGACTTCTTATTCTCCAAAACACTAAAGCTTAGCATTACTTCCATGATTGGATGATTTTAATTGTTACGTATCTCTGGTATCTGTCACGAACCGCGGGGATCCGCTATCAGAGTGGCTTAATTTCGATTCGCCCTGCCAGGTAAACCACTGTCTCCACATTGTAACTCCCTGATCCCAAGGACGTGGCAAAGGGACATAACACTGCCCAAAATTCGAGCAAGAATATATATATATATATATATATATATATATATATATATATATATATATATATATATATATATATTTGAAAACTTTCTCAATTCAACTTCAAAGGATTGTAAACCTGCAATCTTGTCCAAAACCATCTACAATTACTGAAAAGAAGAACAATGGACTTCAAAAATGTGTGGTAACATTGTTCACATTTCTCATCAAACAAATACAAAACAAAATGTAAAATATTTTTATTCTACAATTTCATATGTTATTGCTATAACACGCGCACACCACGACGCATTGTACCTTTTATTTCATAGAGAATTTCATTATTGTCCCAAAATTACTACAGGGAAAACCAAAACAGATATACATATGTGCCACGACACGTGGCTGAATCTTAGTATTCTCAAGCTTAATGTGGACTACATTTAAATTCGCTAAAGTCAATGTATTTCTATGTGCGCGCTAGCGCACCTGGAAACTTTAAAAAAATTTTTAAAGATTTTTATAATGTCCCACGTGGACAAAACATATGATCATTATTTTTCATTCAAGTACACATGACACATGGCTAATTTTTATAGCATCATACTTTAACAGAGATTATTTTGAAAATTTCTAATGTCCAAAATCTCTATGCGCGCCAGGGCGCATTGTAACTTCCAATTCTTTAAAGTCATGCCGTCCAACCATAGGCAACGAAACTTTGACAAAAACTAACTGGCGTATAAATAGAAAACATTGAAAGATCATTTTCACCTAAGTAGCGACCTTATTATACACAAAGCCCACAATGAACACAAATGAACCAATAAAATGGTCAAACATAGACCCAATCTAAAATAACTTGGTTAAATTTTTTTCCCTTTTGCAAAATCCCATTTCTCAATTTATTTTTGGCAAATACTAAAAATTTACAAATTCAAAAAATGCCGATTTGTAGGGAATGCACGAATTTTTATGATATTGCGCCATGATCTAAGGCGCCTACAATTATCAAGCATATTTTATTTTTCCGGCAGGATGGCCCATGACTCTAATTAATGACAACATTACTGGTGTAAATACTTAGCTTCTAGTCGGAGACCCCAGACTGTCCATGTCTGGTCTACCGAGGCCGCCTCCCGACTATTTATACACGTGAACTTACAATTACCCCTATCGGGGTACAGCTAAATGCTTGTCCAATCAGAGACCGTGGAAGGTTCCACCAGTTTTTAATTTTTGAAACTAAACTGTTATATTGCGGAAATGGCGTCACGTGGCGTATGCTCCATGCTTGCAAACTACCGTTCCGCGATGGCAGCGCCACATGGCGACACCTGTGCTAAACACCTGAGTTTCTGGTTTTCAGAGTCGGGCAGTCCACGATGCAAGAAGGACGTGTATTATATGTGCTTCGTGCTAAGATATGTTGTGTTTTTTCCCGTCAACAAGAAACGTTTTCTACACTGAATTAGGGATGGACACGGGACAATAGGTTAGTCGTATTATAAATTCAGGTAATGTGTTTTCGTAACTAATATTGAACATATTTGTTTTCTCACGCACGTGTTTTAAAGTACACAAAGTGTAAATCTTCTAACTGTCTTCTTGTAGGTTTCTTGGTCAAACAGGTACGTGATGTTGAGACACCCGTCTCAACACAAAGATGCGTATCCAATAATTAGGGACACCCGAATTTCACGAAAAGAATTGCGTACATTCTAGATTTCAACACCCTACGGGAAAACCAGCAATTTTATTTTGCTAATTGTAGGCATGTGTTTGCGAGAAGACATTTTCATATCTGACAGCGAATCAGAATTATGTTATTCCTATACTGTACGTCTGTGATTCGCGGAGTGACACCTAAGGCGCGTGGCATCTGTATCATCCGATGACGAAAGTGGATCTGGGCAAAAGTATTATAAAATACAACTGGTAGGGAAGTCCTCTCGCGAAATTCGGGTGTCCGTACCAATAATCACGGAAAAGCTACGTGTGTGCCCGTATTACGTTCGAATGCCTAAATCTTGTAGCGAAAACCAGGTAACCCTACCATTATCCCTTGAGCCACCCGCTGGTGTTCCATCCTAGTTGTTTTCGGTTAATTTATCGTTTTTAAAAGCCTCTGACTAGTTTCTTATTTTCGCTATTAGTGTTTATTTTCACCATTTGCGCGAATTAACCATAAATTGCACTACCAATCCCAGTTGTTACCTTAATGGGGAGAGAGATCCATAAATCTTGGATATATATATTTTTTACAATGATTGGCATGTCATAGAAGACAATAACTTATTTTTTTTAAGTTTGTGCTATTTCATTATAGCAATATTTTCCCGTGTATGAAAAAAATAATAAATATCGAGGGCATCTTTTATTACAGTTACATGCATGAAACGAGTAACGGATGTAAGATAGGTTCGTATTCGAAATAGCTGTCAAGATGTTCACTGTCCCTTTGAGAAGCTTGGTCTTAGAAATTTTGGATCTGAAAATTACGTTTTGCGGGAATATACGTAAATCTAAGATAGCCAGGATGCCCCTTTAATGTGTCAACAATAAAAGGGAACATTCCTTTGTCCGTCAATTTCAACGATGCAGATCTATTATAACTCCGTGATACGTAAGACCTCTTTTATATATCTCCTCAGTACTACACAGTATATAGAACAGATAGCCAGTAACGGACAGTTATAGTCTATTTGCTGCTTCTTCACTATTTTCTAACCAAACTGTTGTCAAATCGCCCCATGTATGACCCATGTAACACAGGCGTTTTATAGATGTGTTAACATAAAAGCATATTATTTTTCGTTAGATTAAAGTTTTACCTTTATTTTATACATAAATGGTAATATTTCATTTATAATAAACATGAATACAAAAAGCTCGAAAACTTGTGTGTTAGTAGCGCCCAGTAAGAAATACTTCTCATGCAAAATATTATTGCAACTGAGTGGACACGAATTCGGTGCGTTGTCATTTATTGTAACTTTCTAGACTTAGTTAAGCTTTGGATGCATGAGGTGGAGGAATATCCTAAAAGTAGAACTTAACAGGTCTTCAGAAACGCGTGAAGTAACTGTGAATGGATTATACGTACATTAATTAAGTACTGGTTTAAAAAAAAAAATGTATCTTTACGTACGGACTGAGGATAGTCAAAACATTTTGAGAACAACAAATGTACGCTCCTCAAAAAAAATTTGCTCACTGGTTGCACACAATTAGAGCCGCGAGTATTTCGCGAATTCATTTGGAAGCGAGGTAGACTCCAAACACTTCTTCTTTTCTCGTACTGTTCTGATTGGACGACAGTTCTCTAGACAAGCCACGTTTAACGGTGAGCCAGTAATAAGCTGGAAGAAGTAATGTGAGTGAGTGTTTAATAGTCCTGAACAGAGACCTCACTTGATCACAGCAACCAATAAGAAAACAATAATGTATCGATTGTATACAGTCTGTCCAGCCTAGCTTGCTGCCAACTCAATCAGCGAAATACTAGTGCCTCTAGCAGTAGTACATAGGAGTCTAGCCTTCGCGTGAATCTTTTCGCGAAAAACAGGTGGCACTATGTATTAGTGTGGATGAATGGAGTGTGAGACGCCATAGCGCGAGCACCGGGCAGGCTGGCGCACACGAGGGATCCCTGGTATCGACCTAACGACTGTTATCGCGCCGAGGTGCAGGAGCATGGGCCGTTAATTATTGTCCGTGGTGCTAAGTGGTCATCATTGGCACATTATCCTGGCCCACACCGCGGGCGGCCGCCCCCGCACTCTAGGGGCACGCCCAGGCAGCGATATCGCCGCTGATCAAGGTCTGCCGACCCGCTGGGTGGCCGGGGATTACCATCTCTTCAACACCAGGGGGTCATTAGTAGAGACCAGGGATAGGAGAATTTCGCGAATTCATTTCGGGACAAGACAGACGTCAAACACATATATAGTGAAGTCACCTTCGCAATTGGATCACAGTTCATTAGACCCGCCTTGCACGCCTCTGGGCCAATAACAGACTAGCAAGGAAATACCTTGCGAATCCCATAACTGCCAGGTGTGGGCAACAGCCAATGAACACACAGCTGAGGCTCCAGTATGCAGAGTACTGAGGAGTCTAGCCTACAGGTCATTGAACTCGCAAATTTTTCCTATCCCTAGTAGAGACCCGGAAATTTCACGGATTCATTTAGCAACAATCTAGACTCCACAATCCTTTGTGCATTAGAGCATCAGTTAGTAGTTCATTGGCTGTTGCTCCAGTTTAACCACTGACCAGGTGGCACGGGATTCGGTTATTTCCCTCTACAGGTTCCTTATTGGTCGAAAGTCGTCTGGGGCGTATCTAACAAACTCTAGTCCTACAGAAGCGAAAATTCATGACTCATACGGATAAAGTTTAACTTGTCCTTAAATGAACTCCCGAAATTTTTGGACATCTAGTCATTAGTACCTTTATTTAGCGGAAAAATTTCACGACATTTTATGTTCCTACGCACATAAGTACAGAACCAGTTTCGTGATCGGATCATTTGAATGGTTACGAATCTTAACTGCCTTCCGGCGAATCACGGACGCTCAGTATCAGGGAACCTTAATTTTAACTATACTCTCAGGGGTTGGTGACTTGTTCACGGTTTTCGAAGACGTGTGAAATAAAAATACTATCCAGTGATGAAACCATTGCATCTGCACCATACTGTTGCGGCAGCATCAAAAGGGCCTTAACAAATTGTCATGTACGTCGCGGTGTGAAACCGGCCTTAGACTTCAAACTAATCCAGGACGCCAGGGATTGAGTCAAAAGACAGCAACACGACAACACCCCCACCAACTGAAGCTGGAAGGAGGCCAGTTGCCTAAGGTAAAACAAGGGATTGTTATAAGCCGGCGCGAAGCGAGGGTCGGGGGCCTCTGCCACGACAACGGCCGAAGACGTCGGAAGGAGCTTCCACGTCGTCACGCCGGGCAGCGAGGAGCTTGTTGTCTTGGGTGTGTCGCGCGTCGTGATCCGGACGATCCAGATACAGCCTCCGACCTCAAGATTCAGCGGGGACTGTCCTTATTAGCGAGAGTCAAGAAGGCGTAATTGCCAGCCGATTAAACATAAATTTAATATCATTCAGTAGCGCCCCCGCCTCAATTAAAGTCACAGAATTAATTGGAATGTTGTATGAAAGTTATTGTGTTACAACACGGTTTAAATCATAGTCTTATAC
Organism: Dryococelus australis; assembly: GCA_029891345.1. Lineage (NCBI taxonomy): Eukaryota > Metazoa > Arthropoda > Insecta > Phasmatodea > Phasmatidae > Dryococelus > Dryococelus australis. Next base: position 15,241,854 of record CM056996.1, on the reverse strand, counting down.
GACTTGCCTGACAGTTAATATTAGCGTAGAAGCTACACCCCCGAACTATATGTATGGTGTATTATGGAGCACAATGGCGACCATAACAATACGAACTTGCAAGCAGCTCGAGCTAAAAGGTCGCCGTGCTTCGCCTGTTAACTCGCCTTCCAGTAGGCGTCGGAGAGCGCAGGAAGGCGTTGCGTGCGATGGTATTAAGCCGGCGGATGATGAATAGCTGACCCAGATGCCACCCTCCCGCTGTGTATATTACACCCCCCCCCCACCCACGTGGCCGGACATTTTACCGCCCAACGCTTCCCCTTAATTAAAGGTCGGTTAGCGCTCAAGGAGGGAGAGTTGGGTGAAATTTCGCGTGGGTGCCGCAAAGCCCGCCAGTTCGCTTTTTCTCGACGTCCGACAAACAGCCCCAGTAGCGACTGTGTTTCCTCCTCCCGCGGAGAAGAAAGGCAAGCTCTGTCTTTGTGTGGTAATGAAGAACGCCGTTTCATCCTCCACGTCACACTGCCAACTTCTGCTGCAATCTAATGTAGCCTTTCGAGTCTTAAACATACACAGGGAAATTTCGTAGACACTTTAACTGGAAGGTTTTTGACGTAAATAAATCTAAATAACACGAAACCTTGTCAAAAGAAATTACAACTATTTCTCGTTGTGTCAGCAGCCAATGGACACATAAATACTGAAGTACATGCATGACTTGATGTTAAAGTCGCAGAATTTACAGTCCTATATCCTGCTGTCAGAGACATGCAAAATTCGCGTTATTATTTTCCACCAGGCTGAACTTCACAGTGCTGTATATACCGGAGCCAAAGCCGTTTCTCCATTGGCTGCTGAATAAACTTGAAGCCACGTCCTTCCTTAACAAACTGCACGTAATTGGGGCACACAACTTTGAAGGGTTTATTTGTTGGCGCAGATTTACCCAGAGCGTGTCAGATAAAGTATGTTCCCATGACAAATGTATTGGAAAGATATGCGTGCTTAAAGATCAACGTGTCCTCAAATAATAACGTGAATTTTGCAGGTCTGTACCTATTTTATATCATACCTTTGTTGATTGATTGCTGTCTCGAGACTTTCCTTATTTAAACTGCGTTAAACCTCATACAGGTAATAAATACACTGTCGCCTGTGTTTCACTCGCTCAGAGCTCTCTTTCAAAATATGCTGTGTAGGCATACACACCAAAATGTAACACTAGAGTAAACATTCTTGAAGTCCATCTGACGAGCTCATAACTTGTAAAACTTCCGGGTTTCCAACGACGAACAAATGTCTCGGCTGACGCTGAGGTGGCCTTCCTTAAAACACTTCTGGTTCCGAGCACAATGTGTATATTGTAGGAGCCCTGCTTTCCTAACTTTTAGTTTATCACACCACAAATAAAAATATAATAACTCTACAAAATGAAACCAGCTCGAGTATAGAGGCTTAGTCGGGAACTTTGTGAACTTTGAACTTGGCATGTCGGCCGAAACAAAAATGGAACAGGATATTTGAATTGAAACACACATCTGAAACTCTTCTTCACAGACGCTCACGTGGATATATTTTGTGCGTCCGAGGCCTCGAAACACGTGAGCTTTAAGGCCGATTCTTGGTCACTCACCACTTTATTCATCGCCTCTACGAACGCGGTGCCCAACTGACGTGCAGTCTTCCAGTCGCACTCGCGTCTGAAGGCGACTTTAAGCTCAGATCCTATAATATTTTCACACAAATAAAGATAAAAGCACGATGCGTGTCCAAAGTCAATCCTAATGTTGCTGCGTAGGAAATGTAGAAAATTCAGCAGCTAAAACTTGTTCTAGAAAACACACATTTCAGCCATTTTCTGGCACAGAATAAAATCGTTGAAATTGAAGTGAGAAGTTAAAACATTAAATCATAAGTTTTCTACCGAACCTCTACACCATACTTCGTGCTCAAGACATAGACTTGTCTTCACACCTTTTGCAGAAATTCTTCATTTGCGTGTCATAAATTCGATTCATAGTAATTACTGACAAAGTCCAATTATAAAAAAATTAATTTTACCAGTTGATTAATATTTTTGTCCCTAATTTGGGTGTTATCTGTTTGTCGCAAATATTCAGGAACGTAATTTTATTTTATCGATAAGTTCCTGCCTTTTTGCAAGCAGGAAATAACACGCAGTGAAAATTAGCCACAAGAGTATTAAACATGTAGTAAATTGTAGATTTGATTTAATCAGACATTTCCAATAAAACCTCTGAAGCTGAAATAATGAAACGAAAACTAAGAATTTCTGCTTAGTAGGTAAAGCCATAGTGTCCATTCCGTCTTCGATTTTTCTCAGGAATCTTTGTTATAGAAAATAATGACCAGGCATAAATAATCAAAGCTAAGCATAAAATGGAAAACTCATTAAATAATATCTTGAAATTTTTTTCGGTTTCAATTATACCTGTATTTTTCCCATGTGGTATTGAAATTATTTAATAACTAGGCAATGATTGATTATGGGTACAGAAGTGTAATTAATAATATAAGAAAAATAAGCTGGAGTTCGAAATAACAGTTAAGATTTTCCATGAGCCTCGACTAGTTTGGTTTTTAAATATTGACTCCGAAGATTAAATTATGCCTATGGAGCACTGCACGCGATTGTTTATAATATTGCAAAATATATACATTTCTTCTTTCATTTATTTTGCAATATTATAAAATATTTTACTAAAATATACTTTTTAAATTTAAAAAATTAACCGATTTATAGAGTCCGTATTTTTAACAAAATTTATGCGCTCTTCCATCCTGGATACTTCAGAAAGCAGAATTTACAATAAAATATTCTTCAAGAAAATCGTCGTAATATTTATTAGGATTGAATGTGAGAAAATTGTAATAATAATATAGGAAATAATTTTTGTAATGGATTTTATGTGCATCATTTGTCGCTAACACTTATGGCTGAAACTGACGTAAACACAGTAAATTATAAAATCGGAATGGTACATTATTAGTATGATTTTCTTAAATGCAATCATAGTAAATAATACGACGATCTTTCTTGAAAAAGATTTAATTGCAAATTCGGATTTCCGCTTAAATTTGGTTTAAAATGCTAACTCTATCCATCGATTCATTTTTTATATTTAAAAAGTGTATGTTAATAAAATATTTTGCAATATTGCAAAATATACACATTCCTTCTTTCATATACTGTGCAGCATAAATCGCGTTTTTCTGACAATTTCCATGGTGTCTGTAGTACTTTTTATGAGTTCTTCACATTGTATATTCGGGTGCAGTGCTCTGTAGGCAGTGAATTTACTTCACTCTTAAGAACTGATATCTATGCGTCCGCAATTGAGGAACCTTTCACATTTTCCCATTCTGTATATCGGAACGGCAATATATCATTTACTATATTCTTCTCGTGCTGGCCACCGACTTAAGAGAAACACAAAAAAAGCGGAAGTGTAAGCAGGATTCCTAGAAGGGCGACCCAACAATCGACCAGCTACAAGAGTCCGTCCACCCCCCCCCCCCTCCCCCGGCGCCAATACCAGACGAGCAGGCAGTTCACCGTGGTCAGCAGACCGCGCCTCCGCCTGGAGTTCAAGTCTGGAAAACTCAATATGGCCGGAAAGCAGCTGTTGGCGGAGGAAATGACGTCTTGGGACGGCATCTGGCCATCGCGCTAAACGAGCAGCAGAGTGCCCGCCCGCGGCAAGTAAGCCCCACCCTGCCTTCCTGAGTCCGCACATATTGCATCTCAGAGTTGCGACGCCACGACAAGGACTCGTTTCCACTCCGCCGTGCCTGCAACCAGCGGTTCTCCTGGCATTAAGGCCCTTGCACAATTTGATAGGGGCCGCGGTGGCTGAGCGGTTAGCACGCTCGTCTCCCACCAAGGCGAATCGGGTTCAACCGCCGGCCGGGTCACCAAATTTTTGCAAGTAGGAATCGTGCTAGACGATGCCGCTAGTCGGCGGGCTTTCTCCGGGGTCTCCCGTTTCCCACTCCCCTTCATTCCGGCGCCGCTCCATATTCACTTCAATCACCCCCATCGGCTCTCAAGACCTTGCTGTTAAGAGCCGCCCAAATCCCTTCCCTTCACTGTTTTTAACATTTGACTTTACGATTTGACTCTACGTTTGCTTTCCGACATGTTGTTTCTTATAGAGCTTGACACAATGGAACTGCCTAAGGTAAAGTCAAGCACTCTACACTTTACGTTTTCGAAATGTTGAAATTTAATGTCAAAGTCAAGCAGCCATTTTGCCGAGAATGTAATGGAGGTTATGTGGAATGAGTGTTATTTTATTGTAGAGTGATTTTCATCTCAAAGTATTAAACCAAGCTCATCTAAATTAAATAAATGGCAAACGAATATAATGTGAAGAGTAAATATATGAATTGATAATTTTGAATAAATTAAACAAGTGAGTTTTAGTTTCGAAATAATCTTTTAATACAAATTTTGAGGCGATGTTTTTTTTAAAAAGTATGTTACATCAATTCCTAAATAATATAGTAAAGATGTAAATAACAGGATACAAATTTTCACAAAACTCGCAGAACCGATTTTCAATTTACTGAACTTTGACTTTACATTTGTATTTGGATTGGTGGTTTGATCAAAGGAAAGGTAAAGTGAAGTTAAATGCTAATGTTTTCTATTGTGTAAGGGCCTATAATCTGAACCAATGGGCACTTCAGAATACGGAAGCATAACAGCGGACTATAGCTAGGACCACCTGCTTCCCGCGAAAATATTCAGGACCACTTTCTTGAGTGGACCAATTAAATTTGTCACCCATATTAAAAGTCTATATGATGTTCACTACAAAATGAGCACTCTTGAAAGCCCTGCTCAATATCTACTTGTATGCACTTTGTGTATCCTTCCGCCTCATGGAAAATTAACATTGCCATGGGCATCATCACTTTATTCATACGTCGATCAGGTGAATCTGTGCAATTATTAAAAAAAAGTGTTTTTTTTTTTTTACAACTCTGGTCAGTTTTGCACTCCGATATATGAAAAAAAAAACAGAACGCGAACGAAATAATTTCAGTTATCGCAAATCGTTACCTAGCACATTTTATTCGACGTTAAGAATTGGAACTACTTTCCATCCATCATTGCCAACTTTACTGGGTGCAAATGACTTTCACTGGTCCCATTAAAATATACGTAAGCAGGGGTTGTTTAATTTTTCTAAGGTTGATTTCAAAAATACTTACGTTTTTACCCGCGAACCATGGACAGTCAGTATTAGACAAATATAATTCGTATTGGCTTGCCCATGTAGCATGAGCGTAAATCTTTTGACGAAAAATACGCGGCCATAGGTATTCACTGCATTGTCTTGAGACAGCTGGTCTCAATCTTTCCTAAACTACACAACTTCAACTTCCCAACGGCCTGGCGGAACGGACCCATTCGTCTACCTGCGTCTGACGTGTTTCTTGCACTTACGCAAAATGTCCGTCATCGTTTGAAAACACGTAAAGGCTCTCTGAAAGAACAATACCACAGTGGAAAATAATGTGCTCTTTACCTTGCCTTGTTGAGGAGTTGAACTTGTGCTCGGACATTTACGTGCGCGACACGGTATAATTGACTTTCTACAAAGTGACCAGCACGGAGTGGCGGCATGTCAGCTCAACAAGCTACTGATCCGATGTATGACCTGACCGACGCTGTTTCGGCAAGGCTCCACTTGAGAGCAGCACTGTCGGGCGGAGCGTTATTTTTCCTTAGCGGCAAATTAAAAATGGGCAGCGCCACTTTCATTCGCTTCCCTAGAATTCGAAAACATTTAAAAGGTTCCTCTTATGGTGATTTGTGGAATCCCTATTGGTCCGGTTTTTTTTTTTGTGAAACCCTTTTTATTTGAACGATTTTCGGAGACTGCCTCTGGGAAAGTCGTCTCCTAGGATCGTGCCAGTTAAGTACAATCCTGATCATGTTTCTGTGATAATGTAGCTTAGTTATAAAGTACATCGAGCTACTCGTAATGGAGGACGAACCCTGAGGGGTTCTTAAAAATGTACTTGAATTTTCCATTTTTTTCTGGTGTAGAGTGCGCATAAATTTGAAGAAATGTGAGATTTTATAATTTCTAGATTATAGCTAAAAATTGTCCTGCAAAATGGCGACATCATGTAATTACAAAGTATAATGTTCAGAAATATCACGTGTGGCAATTTTCACGTATAATCCTTTTTAGAAAGCTGTTAAGATCAGAATTCTTTTATTTTGAGTCTGCCTCATGTAGAAAGTACTAATTTAAGGAAGAAAAAAAAATTTGAAAATATTTTTATGGGAAATCGTAATGTTTCAAGACCTTGGAAAGTTTAAAGACCAAGGCTATGAGAGCTTGTAAAATGAGAACTTGTAAAAGAATATTCAGGAAAGACTAATACAATTTGAGTTTTATGAACTTTTCTGAAATAGTATTGGTTTTGAAAATTTACACTATAGTGTGGTCATAAATATTTTATATATCAGCATTATTTGGTATGAGATTTTGTAAGTTTTTTATGTATAACTTTTAAATGATATCCGCTTGTGTTAAAGCACTATTATATATTATTTTTCTATACCAAAGTTCGAGAAAAACTAAAAGTTGAACACAATCAATTTGCTCAGTGAAATTCGTACATATGTTTGTAAACCCAAATATTATAATATCAAATCAGTTCTGTCAAACTATGCATGTCTTTGATACAATATTTAATATTAAGGCGCGTTTAAACTCTGTCTGTTGATACCCTTTGGCTGGTTTTCTGATGCGCGTTTGTCGAGGATTTTTTTTAAATATATATTTTAGAGCTTTGGTTTTTGTGGCCACTGTCAGGAAATGGTAGTAGGCGAGTGGTAGCCGATCTTAACAGCATACTTGATTATTCATGGGCTTATGGTGCGAGGGAGTTCCGGATTCAAGTCCCGGGTTCAGGCACTGGCGTAAACTTGTGTATGTCTGTACGCCTGCGTGTCGCCCTGTATGGGAGTGTGCGACCAATAACTTTCAGATGATAAATAAATAACCAAATAAGAGAAAATAAAAAAAAAATTAGTAAAAACTAGAAGGGTGCAAAACATCTTATGCGTATTCAAATCTCGCTCCACAATACAACATTTTAATCACTTTAAATCGAATTTTATAATTTTACGATTGCGTGAACAGGCCTTAGTTCGACCGCATGCGTAAACGCGCCATCACTAGGGAGATGGGTTTTTTTTTCGAAAATATTTCAAGACCAGTTGTACTCCATAACACTTTTGTTTATAGGCACTTTCGTGGTTGGATCATTTTTTATGTCACGTGCCTCAAGTGTCTGTCCCCGAATCATGGACGTTCAGTATCTGAGTACTTTGTTATGATTGGCCCAGTCAAATAAGAACACGTCTTCTCGCGTAGACACGCGTCCAATAACCAAAGGAAGTTGTAGTGGGCGACTAGCACGGCCATACATATTTTTGCGCAAAAAACACCTGTCCCTAGCGATCACACACGATCTGTAATCAGTTGAGCCATCAGGACTCGCGTTGTGCAAAACTCCAGTGAGCAGGAATCCCCTCTACCAGCCAGGGAGTGAGGCCAGGTTGCGTCATTCCACGCCGATGTGAGGACAATGCAAAGTTGCGACAGAGTTATTGCTCCATGCGACGCCGACAGAGATGGACGTCGCAAGAAACCTGCTGGGCGGACCGCTGTAACTCGTCGTACTTCATCAGCCGTCGGAAACTTCTCGAGGTGGGACAGTTACAATATACTAACGTGGCTCCCAGTAACGTTGTGGGCGTAGTTATCATAACAATTCTCCCTTGATATTATAGTATTTTGTGTACGGTACTCTCCAGGCGTTTAATTATATAGCCCTATAGTAACCTATTCTACTTATATTTACTTACACCACGTGGTCTGCCATCATGAGATTCCCCCAACCATAGCAAAAAAGTACGATTTCACTACAATTCAAACCAACTATAACAATACACAGTTTAACACCCGAAAGTGAAAATTATATTTGGTTATATCTTTTCCTTTAATCTGAGGTTCATTAGTCACATGGCAAAGTTTATATTAAAAAGTGGCAGAAAATATAAATTGGCTGAAAGGAAAAATTTTGCAGGACTTTAAAAAGTGCTCACTTTACCAGTAGTACATTCCCGGAAGGGTGGCATGAAATTATGGAAAGTTCTGCGAAATTTGCGGAAGATCCATAATTAAAAAAGAGAAAAACGCGTCCGTAAGTTTACGAAGATTTTACCAGCAGTTTGGTGTAGAATTATAGAAATAATTCTAAAAGTGTGGCAGCCCAGAGAACAGGTAACGCTTCACAGCATATAGTAGCCAATGAAACACAAAGGCCTTTTTCCATAGCCTCACACAATCGGTCAGAAAATGGGCGAAACCCGTCCCCCCTCCCCCCTCTCCGCATCAAAGGAACCGCCATGCCATTTATAGGGGTAGCGAAATTTCGCGAAGATATTTCAGAACAAGTTATATTTTAAATCACTGTAGAGTAGTTTACCTATCTTGATTGGAGGAATTACTTTTTCCCACGTGTTAAATGTCTTCACAGAAATCACGAAGGAGCTATGCCGGTGCTGCCGGATTCTGAGTGGCCCGGTCAAATACGATAAAGCCTTCTCAAGCAGATAGCAACCACTGACAGTAGAAAAACTACCGTTGGATGTTTATAGTATTCAAGTATACCGTATACTTATATTTTTTTCACGAAAAATCACCAGCTCTAACCATTTCGTCTTTGTAAGTATGACAGCCTCTCTTTTCTAGTACGGTTTGAGTGACATGTTGCAATTGCAAATATCTTGCACTCTAATTTCATGCATGTTTATGCAAATTTTCTTCTACTCGTTATGACAATTACATAGGATGAGTGTAAAAGCTTATAAATTTAAAGGTTACTTTTTTTTTTTAGCGTAAAGTTAAATTTCTGCGAAAACTCGAGGCAACTTTGGTTCGATTGCGGTTCCCAATGGGATACACGGAATGTATGCAGAATTAGTTATACAAAGACATATAAATAAACCTAAATACTTATTAAAGCATATTAAAATTCATAGACATATGCTTACTACGTAAATACATGTAGGCATAACCCTGTGCTTTATTCCATGAAGTAAGCAATAAGCGAATGGCGCGTGCCTTTGATGTGCAACAAAATATAGTTACAAGTTATGAAATTCGCTTCCTTAAAGCGGGCTTCAAGACTATAAATAAGAATTTCCGCGTACCTAAACTTATTGCTAATGCGTATGATCTATTTTGCCGTACTTATTACACTTACCGCGAATAATTGTAATTAAAATAAAATTAAAAATAACTTTGCAGTAGCGTTTTATTTCCTCCGTCTCTGTGTTACTTCCAATATATAGTTTTGATATAGCTTGAAATTTCTTAGGTGTTAGTTATTAAATTCGTAAGTTTTAGTTAAAAAAATATAGCTTTTGTTTCATGAAGTTCTCGCTCTGTATTAGAAAAAAAAAATTTTGTTTTCATTCCACGAGGATTCCTTTTGCAACCGCTTTGTGTCGCTCGCTGTGCATTTCGTAATGTCATCGTGACTTCGTGCAGGTGACAGCTAGCTAATGGTGACAGCCTCTTGTCTTCTGTGCTTATTACTTCTTCCTCAAGACAAAAGTGTCGGAGCGTTTAGTGCAAGTTGGAAAAAAAAAAAAAAAAAAAAGCGTTTGTTGAGCTGTTTCGGATTTTCAGAGCTGCCCCGAGACAAAGTAGCCGCGGGATACCTGCTAACAATTGCCCTGGCCAGCAAGATATTGCAATATTTTCAAGCCCCCTGCGCCGCGCAGAAAATAGCTCCAGCTAGAATAAAGAAAAGACTCGTGCCAGTGTAATCCAGATGAGAATGTTAGGTCGCGGTTTCACGGGATGCAGAACTACTTCACTGAAACAAGTTCAGTTATTGAAGACGTTACATTACATTCGAACAAGTTCCGATCGCAGTTTCTCGTTCAAAGTGAAGCAGTTTCGAACGACTTCTCTTCTCTGCTGCGCTCCTATTGGCTGCTTCGAAGTAAACAAGCAGTGTGTAAAATATTGCCGTTTTGGCGGGAATTCCTAAACTTGTTGAATTATCTTAAGTTTAAGGTTGAATGTACGAATACCCACCCGTTATGCCATTACAGTAAATGCGTAAGTTTCATAACATTAAAAAATATCAATAGTAATAAATATTTGAGGTTGTTATAATTATATATGATACATTTTAAGTTCCATGTTTGTTGAGGTTAGAATTTCCATTGATTTCATTCTGCTTCGGGCGTGTGACCGTGGAAACAGGTTCTGTTCCTAAACTTGTTCAGACATGGCTACTAAATGTATTAAGCTGAATGTGTTTAACAGCACTCGTGTAACCACGGCCTTAAGCTTCTTACACAATATAAAACTTAAGCATTTGACTTGACGTTTCCTTTCCCCTGACGAAACCACCAATACACAATACAATTGTAAAGTCAGAGTTTAGACAATTGAACATCGGTTCTGCGAGCTTCGTAAAAATGCGTATCTTGTTATGAAAATAATTACGTTATTATCCAGGAATGCATTTTACATACCTTTCATAAATGTAGGCTTAAGATTTATGTTATAAGTTTATTTAAAAACAAAAAAAACTCATTGCCTCTTCAAATTATATTCGTTACCCATTTAATTCATTTAAGACGCACTTGTATAATATACCGAGATTAAAATCGCCCTACAGTAAAATAACGCACTTTCACATAACCTCTGTTATATCCTCGGCAAAATGGCTGCTTGACTTCGACTAAATTTCAACTTTTCGAAATCGTACAGTATAGAATGTTTGACTTTACCTTTGACAGTTCCATTGTGTCAAGCTCCATAAGAAAGCAAATGTTAAAGTCGAATGTTAAAGTTTTAAATAGTGTAAGGGCCTTTAATCCCGACCCGGAGTAGTTTGCCCGCTTCGCCACGCTTGAGCGGGCGGTATCAGAGTGCGTCTCCCCTTATTGCTGCTGGCTGTGGGAGAGGCCTGCAGACGAGATGAGACAAACACCCTCCGGATGAGACCACGAGGCCCGGTTGGTTCTCTCCCGCGTTGAGTGGGCGCGTGAGTGGAGAGATTTGAGCGGCCGTTAACATCGAGGTCTTGTGAGCCGATGAGGGCACGTACTGCTGTCATTAGTGTGTTTGGTAACGCGTCGCTGTCTTCACGTAAGAAGATGAAGTTTGAGCTTGGCGATCACATCTGGTTGTATCGAAAGTTGGTTGTTACGACTGGATACATGCATATTCATGGAAATCTCGAGTTTTTTTTACCATCCTTAATGTACAGAGGATTTGTGTTGCGTTTTGTTTTCGAGAGCGCAAAATAAATATGTTGAAGTACGAATGTACTGTAGTATTGTTATTTTTTTATTCTGTGTGTGTTTATAAATATATGGGGGGTCATGGAGGTGGGAAAATCTTATTTATATTAATAATACATAGTGTCATCAACATGTGCCACTTTTGCAACCAAACACTGCACCCTTGAAAATGCCCTTATAAAATATATAGCTCTTCAGAGAAACGTCCAACATAGAATAATGATATTATTTCTATTGAAAAATAATATTTCATATTAATTACAAGTAAGTTTGAGTGAAAGACATACAAGAGTTATGTACACAGGCTATATTCCCTCCTTCCCCTGTGATTCCTTTAACATGGTCAAAACGAAATGTTATGTTTGCTATGTTGGCAGATCACGAGTTACGTTGGCTAACATGTCTGCAGGTGAGTAATACAGCAGTTTGTTACAGGTGTGTGTTGGAATTAGCTTGGCCGGATGTTGTACGGGGGAAATGGTAGATCCCCGAGATAACCCGCCGACCCACGTGTGAAAAACAGGGATGGCTCCGCCGGAATTCGAACCCGGTTGGCCTAGGTGGGAAGCGAGTAGTCTGACCACTGAGCCACTGCGGCCCCACAATGATAAGATATAAGTGGCTTGATCATTATACAACAGCAACCTCGTTTGAAAGAAAATATTTCCTTACGTTACATGGCCAGTCAAAATTAGACTCTGCGTCAGCGATTCGTGAACAGATGCCGAAAACGACTGACAATTAAAATGCATACATTCACAAAACTGGACTTAAGTTTCAGTGTATTGAAATGTATACATTCACAAAACTGGACTTAAGTTTCAGTGTATTGAAATGTATACATTCACAAAACTGGATTTAAGTTTCAGTGTATTGAAATGCATACATTCACAAAACTGGACTTAAGTTTCAGTGTATTGAAATGTATACATTCACAAAACTGGATTTAAGTTTCAGTGTATTGAAATGCATACATTCACAAAACTGGACTTAAGTTTCAGTGTATTGAAATGTATACATTCACAAAACTGGATTTAAGTTTCAGTGTATTGAAATGTACACATTCACAAAACTGGACTTAAGTTTCAGTGTATTAAAATGTATACATTCACAAAACTGGACTAAGTTTCAGTGTATTGAAATGTACACATTCACAAAACTGGACTTAAGTTTCAGTATATTAAAATGAATACATTCACAAAACTGGACTTAAGTTTCAGTGTATTGAAATACAACTAATCATGTACACTTTCCAAGAAAAACTGATTTCCTTTCAAACTTCTCTTATTTCAAAGTTGTCCTGTCGAGTTGCATGTTGCGCACACGTGCCAATTTTTTTTCTGAGTCTTGAGCAAATGTCGCAATTTCTAAATTATTATGTCAGGAGTAATTCAATTAAAATACTACAAATTGGAGGAAAAAGATTATGTCATATTATCTCACTAACTTATATCATTTTGACTATTAATATTGCCGTAAGTTCGGAAAAGTGAATGAAGCACAGTTCTTTGACTTGGTTAAAATGTTTGATGGAATCTTAAAAATGCCACGAAGCAATTTCTTGTTAGTGAGACCGTTGGAATACGATCTCTTTTTTTTTTTTTTTCGAAGGCCGGCTTTTATGCCATGATTTTTACTATGGCCTGTCCTATTTCCTACGGCAGATTGTATACGGGCCTACCTATTTTCTTACTTGCGATTAGAGGGCGTAGGGAGCTCCCCATGAAACACAGTTTGAAACGAATCTATACCGCAGCAGAAAATAATGCCTTCTGCTGAGATGCCGTCAAATATTTGAAAATACAAAAAGTGACATAATATTCATGGTGAAAATTTTTAATAACCTAATCTGCGAAGGCTTATTAAATATGCAAACACTGCTTACAAAAATAATACAAGTTTTTTCATAATGTAATTTTAAAAAAATAAATTTAACTCTTTTGCGTCGATTTCAACCCGAGACTGCTTCAAAGACGCCAGCTTTTATGAGCCGCCCAAATTCATCTACAGTATCTCGCTGTAAACGTGGTACCTGGCGACACTCTCGCGTTCGCAGCGAACGACCCGAGCAAATTCCTCCACACGCCATTCTCGACCCCAATAAACGTGCCTTCCACTTGGCGACGTCTTCCAACTGCCCCACACGCGGAGACATAACCACCGCCGAATTGCTCCCAAGTGTCGGAGAAGGGACTGCCGCGCGTAACCTTGCTATTCTCCTCCGCGCGATCTACGAAAATATGGTCACTTGCGAGAAATACACCAGTGCTCGGAGGCGAACTCAAACCACGCGCCTCGCTCTCCAACGGGGTACACTTCCCCGGCACGGATCTACCTTTCGCTGTGGGTATAGCCCTCGGGTTTTCCACTCGAGGGGATCGTGCCGGACGATGCCTCTGGACGGCGGGTTTTCTCGTGGGTCTCCCGTTTCCCCAGGCCTTACAATTTGGCGTTGCTCCATACTCGCCTCGTTTCACCCTCATCGGTTCTCAAGATCCGATCTTAAGAGCAGTCAAAAACTGTCCACTCCACGAAGCTGCCGATAGTTATTTCTAGAGACCTGAAGAATTCGCGGATTCATTTCTGGACAATATAGAATTCAAAACACGTGAGTTTATTTAATTTAGCCATTGGTCGAAACGGTGTTTGACACCTTCTGGAGAACGGTGTCCAATTGTCGCCTTCCATTGCTAGTGTGCAGTTTATATCGGCACATTTGTACATAAAATTGTAGCGTCTAGCCTGCCGGTCATCGAACTCGCGAATTTTTCAGGTCTCTAGTCATTTCTATTGACGATTCACAAAATAATCGGAGAGCAGGATGTTTCTCAATAAGTAATGACGTGTAAAATTCGAGTTATTATGTGTAATATGTTATATTTCACTGCCCTATACTTGCTTGAGTACGATTCGTAATTTCATTGGTTCCTGGCAACTATAAGGCGTCCCGCTTTACTGGAGATTGTTTGGCCACCCGTTGAACGTTTACTATTGGCTAAAAGCGACCTTGAGACGTGCCACACAAGCTTTCTGCACAACTGAAGCAGTCAAACGAGCATACGGAATCTTGGAGTTTACCCTCAAGTCCCAAAATAACGCGAAATATGCCTATCCCTCTCAATAATCCATGTAGAAGACACTTAAAGGTTTTTCACTTTGCAGTTTCTGTGACCAACTGTAGTCTCTTGCCCTAACTAGGAGCGATACACAGAACAGAAAAGAGAGAAAATGGTGTAGTGGTTTCTTTGCTGATTGGCTGTGTGAGACTCTGGGAACGGGCCTTGAGCCCGACTGGCTATTGCATGCTGCAAAAGGTTCCCTATGGACTGGATTGGCCGGGCTGTCTGCTGGCGAGTAGGTTGTCATGTGCTGACTGGCGAAAGACGTTCCGACATTTTTCAGACACGTGGCGTCATTTTACAATGTGGTGTAATCGACTGTGTCATGTCTGAATTCTTAAGTACCAACCCACATTTGCAGTTTTTTAATGGCGAATGGGAAGTAATCAATGCGAAGAGTAGGGGGTGCCTGTTTTCCGCGAAAGGAATACAAGCCCAGTTCAACTCCAAAACACTTTAGTTCAGATGCACGTTTGTGGTTGGATGATTTTAACTGTCACACGTCTCAGGCATCTGCCCGCGATTCACAGATGTTCAGTGTCAGAGAAACTTAATTACGATTGTTTCAGTCACGTGAGAAATGTCTTTTCGCATAAACGCACGGCCAATAGCCAAATGGAAGTTTCAAGAGTGCGTGCAGGATATTAAAATCTAACCTGCGCATAAATCAGAGAAATGGTGAAAACTAACACAATGAGAAGCTCGACAAAGTTACTGTAAAATATAAAAAATACATATAATGAAACTAGCAATAGCTTATATTAGTAATGAATATGTAAATACATTTAAATTCGACAAAATGCAAAGATACAAAGTGTTCCTTACGTTTCCTAAATGATAATAGAATCAACCCGGAGAGTAAACGGAGTGTACCAGAAACGACATTTTTACTCTACTTGCCGGGTTAATTTACTAAACATTATGGTTTGAGATTGTAATTCACGTCATCACATTTGCTTCTGCTTAGTTATCTACTCCGCTGCGTGTTCGCAGGTGCTGCGCAGGCGGTCGTGGGAACCCTCGTGAGGGACCAAACCCCCCACCCACTCCCTCCCTCCCTCATTTCCTCCCCAACCCATTTATGTACGCCACTTAGCTGCATGTGGCGATAATCCTGTCGTTTCAGTTCTGGCACTGCCGGCGCCGTCAATAGCGGTTTGATCCAGTGTACTAGTCGAGCGGCTCATGTGTGTGTGTGTGTGTGTGTGTGTGTGTGTGAGATTGCGTGCCCGGGTGCTGGGACAACACACTGCGTGGCGCCAGCTCCCGGGGCAATATTTGCCACCCCCTCCACCCATAATCAGAGTAGTCCCTCGAGTACGTATACAAACAAAGATGTAGCACCCACCTCCTCCCCCCCATTTTTTTCCCAACCACACATAAAACCCAACACTTCATATGCGCGTGTCTGAATGCAGATAACTGACGATCTTCTGTTTTCGCCAAGCATTTCATTTGGAACACAATAACCTGCACTTTTTTTCTGCTAAATAGGATAATCTGTTACAGCACTGATTTATTTATTTCTCTATATACCTTGTGTTTCATCAAATGTATTCTTTTGCACGGCAAAGCATATATTTTCAAACTTGGTGCAATTGCTATCGTTTCACTGAATATAATTTTTTTAATGTAATAATAGTAAAAAATAAAGTAATTGTATAGAATGCTGGCGAAGAAAAAAATGACTATAGTAACAACATTCGTACAATGCATACCACAAGACGTGAACTGAGCTATAATCTGCGCCATGCCAGTCCGAAAACCGATTATGTAATCTTATATAGCCAGCTATTGAAGGGAAAGTATCATGCATACAAGAAGACGGAAATCAATATCTCTTAAAGAAGAATTTTCTACAAATTCATTTTTGATTTTCGGTGCATTTGTGTTGTTTATAAATATCCCAGGACCATTTCACACATTTCTTGCAATTATCTTGATCACTTTGAGCCTGTGACAAAATTAATATAATCTAAATGAAATTAATAAATGGCGTATTTTTTAACATGAATTTTTTCATCTACTTTACTGTATGAAAAAATATTTTTTTACTTTATATCATATTATATATTTCTTCTAATTCAATATTTAAAAAACGTTTTATTACACACGAGACATATTTAGTAGCAATTAAAAATCGTATATACATCGCGGTTTGTCATAAACATTCTCCTTGCTAAATCCCATTATCGTGTGTGCAATGGTGATGAAAATATATATATATATGTGTGTGTGTGAGAGAGAGAGAGAGAGAGAGTGAGAGAGAGAGAGAGAGTGTGTGTGTGTGTGTGTGTGTGTGTGTGTGTGGGTGTGTGAATTTAAGATGCACACTGCTATACTCGATTTTATTGTCTGCTGTTTATTAAGACATATTTTTTATTTAAGTGAATTTGCCACGCTGGGAACATTTTTTTGTCTTGCAAAAATCGGTTTGAATCGCTATTTACATAGCTATTCCATTGAAATAGATTGTTTAATCTCATCAAATTCGCTCGATTAATATTTATTATGCTTCTTATTCCTTCGACTGTACGTAATAGCACTTGAAAATTTTTTCCCAAATTATATACCATGTTTCACATTATAATATGCTATTTGCCATTAGACTGTTCACACGTACCTATGTATTAAGTGATGCTACGACCTTAAACGCATTCATCAGCACGTTTAAAGTACACTTATAAATCCTTTATCATCACTCTTACATTATTATCTTGCTTTTACGGTTATATAATAAAATTTTCTCTTCAGAATAAGCTCAAACGTTAGAGATAGGCGTGTCTATCGTTCGCAGGATTTCATGTTTTCAAGCTATTTTCCTTGGTGGCCTTACAACCTATCAACTATAACAAAATTTTATAAGTAATACATGTTGATTGAAGAGGTTAATAACGTAACACACTTATTTTTTTTAATTCAAGTAGTCTTCCCAGGATTTCAACCTATTCAGTCTCCATAAATAAATTTGAAAACACGCTGGATGCAGGCCAAGAAAACCTGTGATCGGCGCTGCACACAGCGAGAGAGAGAGAGAGAGAGAGAGATCGGTGCCTAAACCATTCAGTGTTTACCTGGTGTGTAACATGATTTATGTTATTTTCTGTACTTTTATTGAGGAAAGCTTGGTGCTGATTTCTCCAATTATCCAGCGTGTAGAGAAAAGAGCACATATTGCGAGATGTAAGCTCAACAAATGTAGAGGGTACGCCAAAATATTACATGATTGCAACACTTGTGCTTAAAATCCAAAGCGTGGCGCAACCGGTGAGCATATATTAATGATAAAGGCTGTTCACGATAAAGTGAGCACTTTTGAAATTAACCTTAGAAAAAAGACACTGCCGCTCCCTGCATACATTTTAACAGGCGCCCTGAGTAACACGCGCCCAGTAAAGTTGGCAACGATGAATTGGAAGTATTTCCGTATCCTAATGTCGAACAGAAAGAGTTAGGTAACCATTTCTGATAACTTAAATTATTACTTTGGTGTCTTGTGCTTTTTTAATGAATCGAAATGTAAAAATGATCAGACTTGTTTAATATTAACTTTTCTAATAATTTCACAGTTACACTTGACCGACGCATGAATAAAGTGATGAGGCCCATGGAAATGTTAATTTTACATAAGGTGGAAGAATACACAATGTGCGTACAAGTAGATCTTAAGCAGGGCTTTCAAAAATGTTCAGTTTACCGTGAATAGCGTGTAATAGGCCTACTTAGTGTTGCCTGCTGAGATATAATCACAGAGTATGTGAGAACACAGATACGAAATGGCATGGCGCTTGTTTTGTCGTGGGCGTGTACCAGTCGCTGATTGGATGAGCGAGTCTCTGTGACGAGCCTTGTGTCTCACTAGCTACTTCGTATTGTAAAAGTTACCCTGTTGGCAAGTAAGTTGAAAAGTAAGATACAAGCTGTTCATGGAAACTGAGCACTTTTGAAAGCCCTGCTTAGGTTCTACTTGTATGGACGTCGTGTATTCTTCCGCCAAATGTAAAATTAATATTTACATGAGCCTGATCACTTTATCCATGCGTCGATCAAGTGAAAGTGTGAATTTCTTAGACAAGTAAATATTTCACAAATCTAATAATTTATACACTTGTGCGAATAAAAACATAGAAAACAAAAGAAATCACTTCAATATTCAATACTTGTAATTCCACACATTTTTTTCAACGTCAAAAAAGTAACTATTTTTTCTCCATCGTTACCAACTTTACTGGACTCATGTCCCTCAGTGCACCCGTTAAAATATATGAAGGTAGGAGCAGTGAGGTTGTTTTTGTAAGGTTGATTTGAAAAGAGCTCAATTTATCGTGAAAAGCTTTTACGAAACACTGATTGGCGTGCACGGTGTTTCTTTGTGTTTCTGGCCAGTGACGCCATTTTGCAGACGTGTGCTTCTGGCGTCCTGCAACATTAGCGGCTGGTTCACTTTCCTATGCTTAAATAAATCAGTACTATAATCCTGCAACCTCTGAATGTAATATACTTATTAGTTAAATTGTGCAAAATAAATGGTGAATAGCTTGTGAGTTATGGGAGATAGAAGATCTAGAAGATAAAAGTTACAGAAGTTTGTGTTGCAATGTCTTGTGAAGTAACAAACCTTAATACGTTATAATTCAAATGATGAAAGACTGAAACACATTTCTCGGGAGGTTTTTGCACAATACATTCTTTACTAATCGGTGAGTATACGTCCTGCTGTTATATAACGCTGATATCTCGACAGTAATATGGTCTCAAGAGACAAATCTCAGACAGTTGCGTAAAGGAGCCTTTTGCCCACGTGTATGTAATTTTTGAAGATTTTTTTTCATTGCAACTGCTTGGAACGCGACGCTGTGGCATAGCTCACGTGCTGCCGCTTCTCGTCGAGTGGCAGGCTTTCAGCGGCCTTGACATCCAAAGGTTGTTCGCGATAAAGTGAGTGCTTTTGAACTCAACCTTAGAAAAAAAGACAGTGCGCCCACCTGCATATACTTTAACGTGCGTCCTGAGTGGCGTGCGGCCAGTAAAGTTGGTAACGTTGGAGGGGAAGCATTTCCATATCTCAACGTCGAATAATTTAAATTATTTCTTACACTTTGTGTTCTTTTTAAGTCCTCGGTGTGTAAAAATTAGCAGATTTATAAAATGTTTACTTTTCTAATAACTTCGCAGTTTCACTTGACCGACACATGAATAAAGTGATGGGGCACATGGCAATGTTAATTTTACATAAGGTGTATGCATATACAACGTACATGTAAGTAGATCTTAAGCAAGGATTTCAAAAGTGCTCATTTTACGGCGAACAGCCTATACACCTGTCGTGTTTCGTCAGCAGAATCTATCCATGTACACATGAGAATGCACCGCTAGACATTCCTGAAAATAAATCCACCGGAATATTTAAATATATGAAGTGGCAACTTTCTTATGCAGCCACATGCTTTCGTTTTTATTTCATTTAGATATTCATACCATCGTCTGTATAGTATTTAGTAAAGTGGATATTTTTTCGAAAAGGTCTTTTACCACCAAGACCCACGATCCGTATCACTTCCAATTAAAGTTTTTATACTTTTTACTATTTTTCTTTATTTCAAGAATCATATTACAAGTTATATCCGTTCGTTTTATAAGCTCTTATACATTCTCTTATAGCCTGTCCATGGTAATTTCCAACTTTTCTGGGGCCCTGCTTTCAGACTACTAACTACGCACCCTTTACGCTGCGGTTGGACAGAATGCACACAAGTATAGGAAAAAACAAACAGAAAAATAACGCACTACACATGTGCCCTGGATAGACAATCTAATATATTTTGCTAATAAAAATGGCATATGTTTGTACTAATAAACCTGAAACGTTAAAATGATGCGAAGAAACGTTTACTTTCAAAGTAACCGACAAAAACTCAATTTAATAATTTTATTTTCAGAAGAACTGATTTTTTGTTTTTACTGTTCATTACCGACACAGCTACTTCTTACTCTCTGCTTTTAATGCATCTTGACTATGAATTAATTAATACAATTTACAGACAATATGTATAATTAGTTTTACCAAAAATACGGTACTATAATGTCAATAGAAATATAAAAAGCTTCTGATATGTGAATATTTCGGGAAACAATTAAACATATCACATGAGGTGATTTTCTCAAAGATTTCTTTAAAAATTATGAAGATACTCTGATTAGACTGTATACATGTCATGATTCACTAGGTGGATTAATATATTTTACTAGCATCCATCGCCGCTTTGTATGTAGTGTGAGAAAATATGATTATGCTGAATCATCTGTTAGAGTACTGATATATATTAAATTGTCTTGAAGAAATTCTAAATCATATATTTCAAACGAAAAGAATTATATGATGATTATATCTTGAATTGCTGATTTTTTTTAACCTTTCTCCGTATTTTAATAATGAGTTTGTGCCAGAAAGGCTGGCTTTTCATCAAAATTTGCACATGATCGAAAATATTTCTGAAAATCAAGAGGCAAAATAAATTACGCTTTATATGCAAAGGTTTTTATATGCACATTTGAAGAAAAGCTCTCATTTATTAGTACTATACATTTCTCGTCAATGTGCCGTGTCTGTCTGCTTTACCAATATACCGTCAAGGAAGGCACTTGAAGCAGAAAAATTTCTGATAAAACATTAGCAAGTTCATTGACAAGCGGTGCTTTGTACTCTCGGGAGTTTGTCGAGTGTTTATGGGCTGCTAATTGCAGTGGAAAGGCCCGAGTACTTAGAGAACCACGTAGTTAACTGAACTCGTGTAATTTTTACCACTTCCTACACAAGGACCACAACGACGCAGTTACGTGTATATGAGACCTTTTCTAGCGGCAGGCTTTAGTAAAATCCGATGGTTGAAAAGTAGGTGTTGTATTTCGCGGGCACCAGGAATATGCGCGTTCTTTTGCAGACACACTATCCCGTGTTGAATTAAACCAGAGGAGTTGAAGCGGTAATGTCACATCACAAGCGGATGACACCAGGAATATGCGCGTTTTTTTGCAGACAAACTATCCCGTGTTGAATTAAACCAGAGGTGTTGAAGTGGTAATGTCACATCACAAGCGGATGACACCAGGAATATGCGCGTTCTTTTGCAGACAAACTATCCCGTGTTGAATTAAACCAGGCGTGTTGAAGCGGTAATGTCACATCACAAGCGGATGACACCAGGAATATGCGCGTTCTTTTGCAGACACACTATCCCGTGTTGAATTAAACCAGGTGTGTTGAAGCGGTAATGTCACATCACAAGCGGATGACACCAGGAATATGCGCTTTTTTTTGCAGACACACTATCCCGTGTTAAATTAAACCAAAGGTGTCGAAGCGATAATGTCACATCGGAAGCGGATGACACCTGGAATATGGGCGTTCTTTTGCAGACACACTATCCCGTGTTGCATTAAACCAGGTGTGTTGAAGCGGTAATGTCACATCCCAAGCGGATGACACCAGGAATATGCGCGTTCTTTTGCAGACAAACTATCCCGTGTTGCATTAAACCAGGTGTGTTGAAGCGGTAATGTCACATCACAAGCGGATGACACCAGGAATATGCGCGTTCTTTTGCAGACAAACTATCCCGTGTTGAATTAAACCAGACGTGTTGAAGCGGTAATGTCACATCGCAAGCGGATGACACCAGGAATATGCGCGTTCTTTTGCAGACAAACTATCACGTGTTGAATTAAACCAGACGTGTTGAAGCGGTAATGTCACATCACAAGCGGATGACACCAGGAATATGCGCGTTCTTTTGCAGACAAACTATCCCGTGTTGAATTAAACCAGGTGTGTTGAAGCGGTAATGTCACATCACAAGCGGATGACACCAGGAATATGCGCGTTATTTTGCAGACACACTATAGCGTGTTGAATTAAACCAGGTGTGTTGAAGCGGTAATGTCACATCACAAGCGGATGACACCAGGAATATGCGCGTTCTTTTGCAGACACACTATCCCGTGTTGAATTAAACCAGGTGTGTTGAAGCGGTAATGTCACATCACAAGCGGATGACACCTGGAATATGGGCGTTCTTTTGCAGACACACTATCCCGTGTTGCATTAAACCAGGTGTGTTGAAGCGGTAATGTCACATCACAAGCGGATGACAAATGGAATATGCGCGTTCTTTTGCAGACACACTATCCCGTGTTGAATTAAACCAGGTGAGTTGAAGCGGTAATGTCACATCACAAGCGGATAACACCAGGAATATGCACGTTCTTTTGCAGACACACTATCCCGTGTTGAATTAAACCAGGTGTGTTGAAGCGGTAATGTCACATCACAAGCGGATGAAACCTGGAATATGGGCGTTCTTTTGCAGACACACTATTCCGTGTTAAATTAAACCAGGTGTGTTGAAGCGGTAATGTCACATCACAAGCGGATGACACCAGGAATATGCGCGTTCTTTTGCAGACAAACTATCCCGTGTTGAATTAAACCAGGCGTGTTGAAGCGGTAATGTCACATCACAAGCGGATGACACCAGGAATATGCGCGTTCTTTTGCAGACACACTATCCCGTGTTGAATTAAACCAGGTGTGTTGAAGCGGTAATGTCACATCACAAGCGGATGACACCAGGAATATGCGCTTTTTTTTGCAGACACACTATCCCGTGTTAAATTAAACCAGGTGTGTTGAAGCGGTAATGTCACATCACAAGCGGATGACACCTGGAATATGGGCGTTCTTTTGCAGACACACTATCCCGTGTTGCATTAAACCAGGTGTGTTGAAGCGGTAATGTCACATCACAAGCGGATGACAAATGGAATATGCGCGTTCTTTTGCAGACACACTATCCCGTGTTGAATTAAACCAGGTGAGTTGAAGCGGTAATGTCACATCACAAGCGGATAACACCAGGAATATGCACGTTCTTTTGCAGACACACTATCCCGTGTTGAATTAAACCAGGTGTGTTGAAGCGGTAATGTCACATCACAAGCGGATGAACCTGGAATATGGGCGTTCTTTTGCAGACACACTATTCCGTGTTAAATTAAACCAGGTGTGTTGAAGCGGTAATGTCACATCACAAGCGGATGACACCAGGAATATGCGCGTTCTTTTGCAGACAAACTATCCCGTGTTGAATTAAACCAGGTTGTTGAAGCGGTAATGTCACATCACAAGCGGATGACACCAGGAATATGCGCGTTCTTTTGCAGACACACTATCCCGTGTTGCATTAAACCAGGTGTGTTGAAGCGGTAATGTCACATCACAAGCGGATGACACCAGGAATATGCGCGTTCTTTTGCAGACAACTATCCCGTGTTAAATTAAACCAGTGTGTTGAAGCGGTAATGTCACATCACAAGCGGATGACACCATGGAATATGCGCGTTCTTTTGCAGACACACTATCCCGTGTTGAATTAAACCAGAGGTGTTGAATCGGTAATGTCACATCCAAGCGGATGACACCAGGAATATGCGCGTTCTTTTGCAGACACACTATCCCGTGTTGCATTAAACCAGGTGTGTTGAAGCGGTAATGTCACATCACAAGCGGATGACACCTGGAATATGCGCGTTCTTTTGCAGACACACTATCCCGTGTTGCATTAAACCAGGTGTGTTGAAGCGGTAATGTCACATCACAAGCGGATGACACCAGGAATATGCGCGTTCTTTTGCAGACACACTATCCCGTGTGCATTAAACCAGGTGTGTTGAAGCGGTAATGTCACATCACAAGCGGATGACACCAGGAATATGCGGTTCTTTTGCAGACACACTATCCCGTGTTGAATTAAACCAGGTGAGTTGAAGCGGTAATGTCACATCACAAGCGGATGACACCGGAATATGCGCGTTCTTTTGCAGACACACTATTCCGTGTTAATTAAACCAGGTGTGTTGAAGCGGTAATGTCACATCACAAGCGGATGACACCTGGAATATGCGCGTTCTTTTGCAGACACACTATCCCGTGTTGCATTAAACCAGACGTTTGAAGCGGTAATGTCACATCACAAGCGGATGACACCTAGGAATATGCGCGTTCTTTTGCAGACACACTATCCCGTGTTGAATTGAACCAGACGTGTTTGAAGCGGTAATGTCACATCACAAGCGGATGACACCTGGAATATGCGCGTTCTTTTGCAGACACACACTATCCCGTGTTGCATTAAACCAGACGTGTTGAAGCGGTAATGTCACATCACAAGCGGATGACACCTGGAATATGCGCGTTCTTTTGCAGACACACTATCCCGTGTTGAATTAAACCAGACGTGTTGAAGCGGTAATGTCACATCGCAAGCGGATGACACCAGGAATATGCGCGTTCTTTTGCAGACACACTATCCCGTGTTGCATTAAACCAGACGTGTTGAAGCGGTAATGTCACATCACAAGCGGATGACACCTGGAATATGCGCGTTCTTTTGCAGACACACTATCCCGTGTTGCATTAAACCAGGTGTGTTGAAGCGGTAATGTCACATCGCAAGCGGATGACACCTGGAATATGCGCGTTCTTTTGCAGACACACTATCCCGTGTTGAATTAAACCAGGGTGTTGAAGCGGTAATGTCACATCACAAGCGGATGACACCTGGAATATGCGCGTTCTTTTGCAGACACACTATCCCGTGTTGCATTAAACCAGACGTGTTGAAGCGGTAATGTCACATCACAAGCGGATGACACCAGGAATATGCGCGTTCTTTTGCAGACACACTATCCCGTGTTGCATTAAACCAGACGTGTTGAAGCGGTAATGTCACATCACAAGCGGATGACACCTGGAATATGCGCGTTCTTTTGCAGACACACTATCCCGTGTTGCATTAAACCAGACGTGTTGAAGCGGTAATGTCACATCACAAGCGGATGACACCTGGAATATGCGCGTTCTCTTGCAGACACACTATCCCGTGTTTGAATTAAACCAGGTGTGTTGAAGCGGTAATGTCACATCACAAGCGGATGACACCAGGAATATGCGCGTTCTTTTGCAGACACACTATCCCGTGTTGAATTAAACCAGGTGTGTTGAAGCGGTAATGTCACATCGCAAGCGGATAGCACCAGGAATATGCGCGTTCTTTTGCAGACACACTATCCCGTGTTGAATTAAACCAGGTGAGTAAGGTGTAATGTCACATCACAAGCGGATGACACCAGGAATATGCGCGTTCTTTTGCAGACACACTATCCGTGTTAATTAAACCAAGGTGTGTGCGTAATGTCACATCACAAGCGGATGACACAGGAATATGCGCGTTCTTTTGCAGACAACTATCCCGTGTTGAATTAAACCAGTGTGTGAAGCGGTAATGTCACATCACAAGCGGATGACACCAGGAATATGCGCGTTCTTTTGCAGACACACTATCCCGTGTTGAATTAAACCAATGTGTTGAAGCGGTAATGTCACATCACAAGCGGATGACACCAGGAATATGCGCGTTCTTTTGCAGACACAACTATCCCGTGTTGCATTAAACCAGGTGTGTTGAAGCGGTAATGTCACATCACAAGCGGATGCACCAGGAATATGCGCGTTCTTTTGCAGACACACTTCCCGTGTTGATTAAACCAGAGGTTGTTGAAGCGGTAATGTCACATCACAAGCGGATGACACTGGAATATGCGCGTTCTTTTGCAGACACACTATCCCGTGTTGAATTAAACCAGGTGTGTGAAGCGGTAATGTCACATACAAGCGGATGAACCAGGAATATGCGCGTTCTTTTGCAGACACACTATCCCGTGTTGAATTAAACCAGTGTGTTGAAGCGGTAATGTCACATCACAAGCGGATGACACCTGGAATATGCGCGTTCTTTTGCAGACACACTATCCCGTGTTGAATTAAACCAGCTGTGTTGAAGCGGTAATGTCACATCACAAGCGGATGACACCTGGAATATGCGCGTTCTTTTGCAGACACACTATCCCGTGTTGAATTAAACCAGGTGTGTTGAAGCGGTAATGTCACATCACAAGCGGATGACACCAGGAATATGCGCGTTCTTTTGCAGACACACTATCCGTGTTGAATTAAACCAGAGTGTATGAAGCGGTAATGTCACATCCAAGCGGATACACCAGGAATATGCGCGTTCTTTTGCAGACACACTATCCCGTGTTGAATTAAACCAGGTGTGTTGAAGCGGTAATGTCACATCACAAGCGGATGACACCAGGAATATGCGCGTTCTTTTGCAGACACACTATCCGTGTTGAATTAAACCAGGTGTGTGAAGCGGTAATGTCACATCACAAGCGGATGACACCAGGAATATGCGCGTTCTTTTGCAGACAACCTATCCCGTGTTGAATTAAACCAGTGTGTTGAAGCGGTAATGTCACATCACAAGCGGATGACACCAGGAATATGCGCGTTTTTGCAGACACACTATCCCGTGTTGCATTAAACCAGGTGTGTTGAAGCGGTAATGTCACATCACAAGCGATAGCACCAGGAATATGCACGTTCTTTTGCAGACACACATCCCGTGTTGATTAAACCAGACGTGTTGAAGCGGTAATGTCACATCACAAGCGGATGACACCTGGAATATGCGCGTTCTTTTCAGACACACTATCCCGTGTTGAATTAAACCAGAGTGTGAAGCGTAATGTCACATCACAAGCGGATGACACCTGGAATATGCGCGTTCTTTTGCAGACACACTATCCCGTGTTGAATTAAACCAGACGTGTTGAAGCGGTAATGTCACATCACAAGCGATGACACCTGGAATATGCGCGTTCTTTTGCAGACACACTATCCCGTGTTGCATTAAACCAGCGTGTTGAAGCGGTAATGTCACATCGCAAGCGGATGACACCTGGAATATGCGCGTTCTTTTGCAGACACACTATCCCGTGTTGAATTAAACCAGTGTGTTGAAGCGGTAATGTCACATCACAAGCGGATGACACCAGGAATATGCGCGTTCTTTTGCAGACACACTATCCCGTGTTGATTAAACCAGGTGTTGAAGCGGTAATGTCACATCGCAAGCGGATGCACCAGGAATATGCGCGTTCTTTTGCAGACACACTATCCCGTGTTGTAAATTTAAACCAGGTGTTTGAAGCGGTAATGTCACATCGCAAGCGGATAGACACCTGGAATATGCGCGTTCTTTTGCAGACACACTATTCCGTGTTGAATTAAACCAGGTGTTGAAGCGGTAATGTCACATCACAAGCGGATGACACCTGGAATATGCGCGTTCTTTTGCAGACACACTATCCCGTGTTGAATTAAACCAGGTGTGTTGAAGCGGTAATGTCACATCACAAGCGGATGACACCTGGAATATGCGCGTTCTTTTGCAGACACACTATCCCGTGTTGCATTAAACCAGGTGTGTTGAAGCGGTAATGTCACATCACAGCGGATGACACCAGGAATATGCGCGTTCTTTTGCAGACAAACTATCCCGTGTTGAATTAAACCAGAGGTGATGAAGCGGTAATGTCACATCACAAGCAGATGACACCAGGAATATGCGCGTTCTTTTGCAGACACACTATCCCTTGTTGAATTAAACCAGAGGTGTTGAAGCGGTAATGTCACATCACAAGCGGATTGCACCTGGAATATGCGCGTTCTCTTGCAGACACACTATCCCGTGTTGCATTAAACCAGCTGTGTTGAAGCGGTAATGTCACATCGCAAGCGGATGACACCTGGAATATGCGCGTTCTTTTGCAGACACACTATCCCGTGATGAATTAAACAGGTGTGTTGAAGCGGTATTGTCACATCACAAGCGGATGACACCAGGAATATGCGCGTTCTTTTGCAGACACACTATCCCGTGTTGAATTAAACCAGGTGTGTTGAAGCGGTAATGTCACATCACAAGCGGATGACACCTGGAATATGCGCGTTCTTTGCAGACACACTATCCCGTGTTGAATTAAACCAGGTGTGTTGAAGCGTAATGTCACATCACAAGCGGATGACACCAGGAATATGCGCGTTCTTTTGCAGACACACTATCCCGTGTTGCATTAAACAGACGTGTTGAAGCGGTAATGTCACATCACAAGCGGATGACACCTGGAATATGCGCGTTCTCTTGCAGACAAACTATCCCGTGTTGAATTAAACCAGACGTGTTGAAGTGGTAATGTCACATCACAAGCGGATGACACTGGAATATGCGCGTTCTTTTGCAGACACACTATCCCGTGTTGCATTAAACCAGGTGTGTTGAAGCGGTAATGTCACATCACAAGCGGATGACACCAGGATATGCGCGTTCTTTTGCAGACACACTATCCCGTGTTGAATTAAACCAGGTGAGTTGAAGCGGTAATGTCACATCACAAGCGGATAGCACCAGGAATATGCACGTTCTTTTGCAGACACACTATCCCGTGTTGAATTAAACCAGACGTGTTGAAGCGGGAATGTCACATCACAAGCGGATGACACCTGGAATATGCGCGTTCTTTTGCAGACACACTATCCCGTGTTGCATTAAACAGACGTGTTGAAGCGGTAATGTCACATCACAAGCGGATGACACCTGGAATATGCGCGTTCTTTTGCAGACACACTATCCCGTGTTGCATTAAACCAGGTGTGTTGAAGCGGTAATGTCACATCGCAAGCGGATGACACCTGGAATATGCGCGTTCTTTTGCAGACACACTATCCCGTGTTGAATTAAACCAGGCGTGTTGAAGCGGTAATGTCACATCACAAGCGGATGACACCTGGAATATGCGCGTTCTTTTGCAGACACACTATCCCGTGTTGCATTAAACCCGACGTGTTGAAGCGGTAATGTCACATCACAAGCGGATGACACCAGGAATATGCGCGTTCTTTTGCAGACACACTATCCCGTGTTGCATTAAACCAGACGTGTTGAAGCGGTAATGTCACATCACAAGCGGATGACACCTGGAATATGCGCGTTCTTTTGCAGACACACTATCCCGTGTTGCATTAAACCAGACGTGTTGAAGCGGTAATGTCACATCACAAGCGGATGACACCTGGAATATGCGCGTTCTCTTGCAGACACACTATCCCGTGTTGCATTAAACCAGACGTGTTGAAGCGGTAATGTCACATCACAAGCGGATGACACCTGGAATATGCGCGTTCTTTTGCAGACACACTATCCCGTGTTGCATTAAACCAGGTGTGTTGAAGCGGTAATGTCACATCGCAAGCGGATAGCAAAAGGAATATGCGCGTTCTTTTGCAGACACACTATCCCGTGTTGAATTAAACCAGGTGAGTTGAAGTGGTAATGTCACATCACAAGCGGATGACACCAGGAATATGCGCGTTCTTTTGCAGACACACTATCCCGTGTTAAATTAAACCAAAGGTGTCGATGCGATAATGTCACATCACAAGCGGATGACACCAGGAATATGCGCGTTCTTTTGCAGACACACTATCCCGTGTTGCATTAAACCAGGTGTGTTGAAGCGGTAATGTCACATCACAAGCGGATGACACCAGGAATATGCGCGTTCTTTTGCAGACACACTATCCCGTGTTGAATTAAACCAGGTGTGTTGAAGCGGTAATGTCACATCACAAGCGGATGACATCAGGAATATGCGCGTTCTTTTGCAGACAAACTATCCCGTGTTGCATTAAACCAGACGTGTTGAAGCGGTAATGTCACATCACAAGCGGATGACACCTGGAATATGCGCGTTCTCTTGCAGACACACTATCCCGTGTTGCATTAAACCAGACGTGTTGAAGCGGTAATGTCACATCACAAGCGGATGACACCTGGAATATGCGCGTTCTTTTGCAGACACACTATCCCGTGTTGCATTAAACCAGGTGTGTTGAAGCGGTAAAGTCACATCGCAAGCGGATGACACCTGGAATATGCGCGTTCTCTTGCAGACACACTATCCGTGTTGCATTAAACCAGACGTGGTTGAAGCGGTAATGTCACATCACAAGCGGATGACACCTGGAATATGCGCGTTCTTTTGCAGACACACTATCCCGTGTTGAATTAAACCAGGTGTGTTGAAGCGGTAATGTCACATCGCAAGCGGATAGCAAAAGGAATATGCGCGTTCTTTTGCAGACACACTATCCCGTGTTGAATTAAACCAGGTGAGTTGAAGTGGTAATGTCCACTCACAAGCGGATGACACCAGGAATATGCGCGTTCTTTTGCAGACACACTATCCCGTGTTAAATTAAACCAAGGTGTCGATGCGATAATGTCACATCACAAGCGGATGACACCAGGAATATGCGCGTTCTTTTGCAGACACACTATCCCGTGTTGCATTAAACAGGTGTGTTGAAGCGGTAATGTCACATCACAAGCGGATGACACCAGGAATATGCGCGTTCTTTTGCAGACACACTATCCCGTGTTGAATTAAACCAGGTGTGTTGAAGCGGTAATGTCACATCACAAGCGGATGACATCAGGAATATGCGCGTTCTTTTGCAGACAAACTATCCCGTGTTGCATTAAACCAGACGTGTTGAAGCGGTAATGTCACATCACAAGCGGATGACACCTGGAATATGCGCGTTCTCTTGCAGACACACTATCCCGTGTTGCATTAAACCAGACGTGTTGAAGCGGTAATGTCACATCACAAGCGGATGACACCTGGAATATGCGCGTTCTTTTGCAGACACACTATCCCGTGTTGCATTAAACCAGGTGTGTTGAAGCGGTAATGTCACATCGCAAGCGGATGACACCTGGAATATGCGCGTTCTTTTGCAGACACACTATCCCGTGTTGCATTAAACCAGACGTGTTGAAGCGGTAATGTCACATCACAAGCGGATGACACCTGGAATATGCGCGTTCTTTTGCATACACACTATCCCGTGTTGCATTAAACCAGACGTGTTGAAGCGGTAATGTCACATCGCAAGCGGATGACACCAGGAATATGCGCGTTCTTTTGCAGACACACTATCCCGTGTTGAATTAAACCAGGTGTGTTGAAGCGGTAATGTCACATCACAAGCGGATGACACCAGGAATATGCGCGTTCTTTTGCAGACACACTATCCCGTGTTGAATTAAACCAGGTGTGTTGAAGCGGTAATGTCACATCACAAGCGGATGACACCAGGAATATGCGCGTTCTTTTGCAGACACACTATCCCGTGTTAAATTAAACCAAGGTGTCGATGCGATAATGTCACATCACAAGCGGATGACACCAGGAATATGAGCGTTCTTTTGCAGACACACTATCCCGTGTTGCATTAAACCAGGTGTGTTGAAGCGGTAATGTCACATCACAAGCGGATGACACCAGGAATATGCGCGTTCTTTTGCAGACACACTATCCCGTGTTGAATTAAACCAGGTGTGTTGAAGCGGTAATGTCACATCACAAGCGGATGACACCAGGAATATGCGCGTTCTTTTGCAGACAACTATCCGTGTTGCATTAAACCAGGTGTGTTGAAGCGGTAATGTCACATCACAAGCGGATGACACCAGGAATATGCGCGTTCTTTTGCAGACACACTATCCCGTGTTGCATTAAACCAGGTGTGTTGAAGCGGTAATGTCACATCACAAGCGGATGACACCAGGAATATGCGCGTTCTTTTGCAGACAAACTATCCCGTGTTGCATTAAACCAGGTGTGTTGAAGCGGTAATGTCACATCACAAGCGGATGACACCAGGAATATGCGCGTTCTTTTGCAGACACACTATCCCGTGTTGCATTAAACCAGGTGTTTGAAGCGGTAATGTCACATCACAAGCGGATGACACATGGAATATGCGCGTTCTTTTGCAGACACACTATGCCCTGGTTGAATTAAACCAGGTGTGTTGAAGCGGTAATGTCACATCGCAAGCGGATGCACCAGGAATATGCGCGTTCTTTTGCAGACACACTATCCCGTGTTGAATTAAACCAGGTGTGTTGAAGCGGTAATGTCACATCACAAGCGGATGACACCTGGAATATGCGCGTTCTTTTGCAGACACACTATCCCGTGTTGATTAAACCAGGTGTGTTGAAGCGGTAATGTCACATCGCAAGCGGATAGCACCGGAATATGCGCGTTCTTTTGCAGACACCTATCCGTGTTGAATTAAACCAGGGTGTTGAAGCGGTAATGTCACATCACAAGCGGATGACACCTGGAATATGCGCGTTCTTTTGCAGACACACTATCCCGTGTTGAATTAAACCGTGTGTTGAAGCGGTAATGTCACATCACAAGCGGATGACACCAGGAATATGCGCGTTCTTTTGCAGACACACTATCCCGTGTTGCATTAAACAGACGTGTTGAAGCGGTAATGTCACATCACAAGCGGATGACACCTGGAATATGCGCGTTCTTTGCAGACAACTATCCGTGTTGAATTAAACCAGACGTGTTGAAGGGTAATGTCACATCACAAGCGGATGACACCAGAATATGCGCGTTCTTTTGCAGACACACTATCCCGTGTTGATTAAACCAGACGTGTTGAAGCGGTAATGTCACATCACAAGCGGATGACACCTGGAATATGCGCGTTCTTTTGCAGACACACTATCCCGTGTTGCATTAAACCAGACTGTTGAAGCGGTAATGTCACATCACAAGCGGATGACACCTGGAATATGCGCGTTCTTTTGCAGACACCTATCCCGTGTTGCATTAAACCAGACGTGTTGAAGCGGTAATGTCACATCGCAAGCGGTGACACCGGAATATGCGCGTTCTTTTGCAGACACACTATCCCGTGTTGCATTAAACCAGACGTGTTGAAGCGGTAATGTCACATCACAAGCGGATGACACCAGGAATATGCGCGTTCTTTTGCAGAACACAATCCCGTGTTGCATTAAACCAGACGGTTGAAGCGGTAATGTCACATCACAAGCGGATGACACCTGGAATATGCGCGTTCTTTTGCAGACACACTATCCCGTGTTGAATTAAACCAGAGTGTGAAGCGGTAATGTCACATCACAAGCGGATGACACCTGGAATATGCGCGTTCTTTTGCAGACACCTATCCCGTGTTGAATTAAACCAGACGTGTTGAAGCGGTAATGTCACATCACAAGCGGATGACACCTGGAATATGCCGTTCTTTTGCAGACACACTATCCGTGTTGCATTAAACCAGAGTGTTGAAGCGGTAATGTCACATCACAAGCGGATGACACCTGGAATATGCGCGTTCTTTTGCAGACACACTATCCCGTGTTGCATTAAACCAGACGTGTTGAAGCGGTAATGTCACATCACAAGCGGATGACACCGGAAATGCGCGTTCTTTTGCAGACACACTATCCCGTGTTGCATTAAACCAGACGTGTTGAAGCGGTAATGTCACATCAAGCGGATGACACCGGAATATGCGCGTTCTTTTGCAGACACACTATCCCGTGTTGCATTAAACCGGTGTGTTGAAGCGGTAATGTCACATCGCAGCGGATGACACCTGGAATATGCGCGTTCTTTCAGACACACTATCCCGTGTTGAATTAAACCAGGCGTGTTGAAGCGGTAATGTCACATCACAAGCGGATGACACCTGGAATATGCGCGTTCTTTTGCAGACACACTATCCCGGTTGAATTAAACCAACGTGTTGAAGTGGTAATGTCACATCACAAGCGGATGACACCAGGAATATGCGCGTTCTTTTGCAGACACACTATCCCGTGTTAATTAAACCAGACGTGTTGAAGCGGTAATGTCACATCACAAGCGGATGACACCTGGAATATGCGCGTTCTTTTGCAGACACACTATCCCGTGTTGCATTAAACCAGACCTGTTGAAGCGGTAATGTCACATCACAAGCGATGACACCTGGAATATGCGCGTTTTTGCAGACACACTATCCCGTGTTGCATTAAACCAGACGTGTTTGAAGCGGTAATGTCACATCGCAAGCGGTTGACACCAGGAATATGCGCGTTCTTTTGCAGACACACTATCCCGTGTTGCATTAAACAACGTGTTGAAGCGGTAATGTCACATCACAAGCGGATGACACAGGAATATGCGCGTTCTTTTGCAGACACACTATCCGTGTTGCATTAAACCAGACGTGTTGAAGCGGTAATGTCACATCACAAGCGGATGACACCTGGAATATGCGCGTTCTTTTGCAACACACTATCCCGTGTTGAATTAAACAGAGGTGATGAAGCGTAATGTCACATACAAGCGGATGACACCTGGAATATGCGCGTTCTTTTGCAGACACGCTATCCCGTGTTGAATTAAACCAGACGTGTTGAAGCGGTAATGTCACATCAAGCGGATGACACTGAATATGCCGTTCTTTTGCAGACACCTATCCTGTTGCATTAAACCAACGTGTTGAAGCGTAATGTCACATCACAACGATGACACCTGAATAGCGCGTTCTTTTGCAGACACACTATCCCGTGTTGCATTAAACCAGACGTTTGAAGCGTAATGTCACTCGCAAGCGGATGACACCAGGAATATGCGCGTCTTTGCAGACACACTATCCCGTGTTGCATTAAACCAGACGTGTTGAAGCGTAATTCACATCACAACGGATGACACCTGGAATATGCCGTTCTTTTGCAACACACTATCCCGTGTTGCATAAACCTGGTGTTGAAGCGTAATGTCACATCGCAAGCGATGACACTGAATATCGCGTTCTTTTCAGACACACTATCCGTGTTGAATTAAACCAGCGTGTTGAAGCGGTAATGTCACATCCAGCGGATGACACCTGGAATATGCGCGTTCTTTTGCAGACACACTATCCGTGTGCATTAAACAGACGTGTTGAAGCGTAATGTCACATCACAAGCGGAGACACCAGGAATATGCGCGTTCTTTTGATATCCCGTGTTGCATTAAACCAGACGTGTTGAAGCGGTAATGTCACATCCAAGCGGATGACACCGGAATATGCGCGTTCTTTTGCAGACACACTATCCCGTGTTGCATTAAACCAGCGTGTTGAAGCGGTAATGTCACATCACAAGCGGATGACACCTGGAATATGCGCGTTCTCTTTTGCAGACACACTATCCCGTGTTGATTAAACCAGGTGTTGAAGCGGTAATGTCACATCAGCAAGCGGATGACACCGGAATATGCGCGTTCTTTTGCAGACACACTATCCCGTGTTGAAATTAAACCAAGGTGTTGCGAGCGTAATGTCACATCACAAGCGGATGACACCAGGAATATGCGCGTTCTTTTGCAGACACACTATCCCGTGTTGCATTAAACCAGACGTGTTGAAGCGGTAATGTCACATCACAAGCGGATGACACCTGGAATATGCGCGTTCTTTTGCAGACACACTATCCCGTGTTGATTAAACCAGGTGTTGAAGCGGTAATGTCACATCACAAGCGGATGACACCAGGAATATGCGCGTTCTTTTGCAGACACACTATCCCGTGTTGAATTAAACAGGTGTGTTGAAGCGGTAATGTCACATCACAAGCGGATGACACCAGGAATATGCGCGTTCTTTTGCAGACACACTATCCCGTGTTGCATTAAACCAGGTGTGTTGAAGCGGTAATGTCACATCACAAGCGGATGACACCAGGAATATGCGCGTTCTTTTGCAGACACACTATCCCGTGTTGCATTAAACCAGTGTGTTGAAGCGGTAATGTCACATCACAAGCGGATGACACCAGGAATATGCGCGTTCTTTTGCAGACACACTATCCCGTGTTGCATTAAACCAGGTGTGTTGAAGCGGTAATGTCACATCACAAGCGGATGACACATGGAATATGCGCGTTCTTTTGCAGACACACTATGCCCTGGTTGAATTAAACCGGTGTGTTGAAGCGGTAATGTCACATTCGCAAGCGGATGCACCAGGAATATGCGCGTTCTTTTGCAGACACACTATCCCGTGTTGAATTAAACCAGGTGTGTTGAAGCGGTAATGTCACATCACAAGCGGATGACACCTGGAATATGCGCGTTCTTTTGCAGACACACTATCCCGTGTTGAATTAACCAGGTGTTTGAAGCGGTAATGTCACATCGCAAGCGGATAGCACCAGGAATATGCGCGTTCTTTTGCAGACACCTATCCCGTGTTGAATTAAACCAGGTTGTTGAAGCGGTAATGTCACATCACAAGCGGATGACACCTGGAATATGCGCGTTCTTTTGCAGACACACTATCCGTGTTGAATTAAACCAGGTGTGTTGAAGCGGTAATGTCACATCACAAGCGGATGACACCAGGAATATGCGCGTTCTTTTGCAGACACACTATCCCGTGTTGCATTAAACCAGACGTGTTGAAGCGGTAATGTCACATCACAAGCGGATGACACCTGGAATATGCGCGTTCTCATGCAGACACACATCCCGTGTTGCATTAAACCAGACGTGTTGAAGCGGTAATGTCACATCGCAAGCGGATGACACCTGGAATATGCGCGTTCTTTTGCAGACACACTATCCCGTGTTGCATTAAACCAGGTGTGTTGAAGCGGTAATGTCACATCGCAAGCGGATGACACCTGGAATATGCGCGTTCTTTTGCAGACACACTATCCCGTGTTGCATTAAACCAGACGTGTTTGAAGCGGTAATGTCACATCACAAGCGGATGACACCTGGAATATGCGCGTTCTTTTGCATACACACTATCCCGTGTTGCATTAAACCAGACGTGTTGAAGCGGTAATGTCACATCGCAAGCGGATGACACCAGGAATAGCGCGTTCTTTTGCAGACACACTATCCCGTGTTGAATTAAAACAGGTGTGTTGAAGCGGTAATGTCACATCACAAGCGGATTGACACCAGGAATATGCGCGTTCTTTTGCAGACACACTATCCCGTGTTGAATTAAACCAGGTGTGTTGAAGCGGTAATGTCACATCACAAGCGGATGACACCAGGAATATGCGCGTTCTTTTGCAGACACACTATCCCGTGTTAAATTAAACCAAAGGTGTCGATGCGATAATGTCACATCACAAAGCGGATGACACCAGGAATATGCGCGTTCTTTTGCAGACACACTATCCCGTGTTGCATTAAACCAGGTGTGTTGAAGCGGTAATGTCACATCACAAGCGGATGACACCAGGAATATGCGCGTTCTTTTGCAGACACACTATCCCGTGTTGAATTAAACCAGGTGTGTTGAAGCGGTAATGTCACATCACAAGCGGATGACACCAGGAATATGCGCGTTCTTTTGCAGACAAACTATCCGTGTTGCATTAAACCAGGTGTGTTGAAGCGGTAATGTCACATCACAAGCGGATGACACAGGAATATGCGCGTTCTTTTGCAGACACACTATCCGTGTTGCATTAAACCAGGTGTGTTGAAGCGGTAATGTCACATCACAAGCGGATGACACATGGAATATGCGCGTTCTTTTGCAGACACACTATGCCCTGGTTGAATTAAACCAGGTGTGTTGAAGCGGTAATGTCACATCGCAAGCGGATAGCACAGGAATATGCGCGTTCTTTTGCAGACACACTATCCCGTGTTGAATTAAACCAGGTGTGTTGAAGCGGTAATGTCACATCACAAGCGGATGACACCTGGAATATGCGCGTTCTTTTGCAGACACACTATCCCGTGTTGAATTAAACCAGGTGTGTTGAAGCGGTAATGTCACATCACAAGCGGATGACACCAGGAATATGCGCGTTCTTTTGCAGACACACTATCCCGTGTTGAATTAAACCAGGTGTGTTGAAGCGGTAATGTCACATCACAAGCGGATGACACCAGGAATATGCGCGTTCTTTTGCAGACAAACTATCCCGTGTTGAATTAAACCAGAGGTGATGAAGCGGTAATGTCACATCACAAGCAGATGACACCAGGAATATGCGCGTTCTTTTGCAGACACACTATCCCGTGTTGAATTAAACAGAGGTGTTGAAGCGGTAATGTCACATCACAAGCGGATGACACCAGGAATATGCGCGTTCTTTTGCAGACAAACTATCCCGTGTTGAATTAAACCAGAGGTGATGAAGCGGTAATGTCACATCACAAGCGGATGACACCAGGAATATGCGCGTTCTTTTGCAGACACACTATCCCGTGTTGAATTAAACCAGGTGAGTTGAAGCGGTAATGTCACATCACAAGCGGATAGCACCAGGAATATGCACGTTCTTTTGCAGACACACTATCCGTGTTGAATTAAACCAGACGTGTTGAAGCGGTAATGTCACATCACAAGCGGATGACACCAGGAATATGCGCGTTCTTTTGCAGACACACTATCCCGTGTTGAATTAAACCAGACGTGTTGAAGCGGTAATGTCACATCGCAAGCGGATGACACCAGGAATATGCGCGTTCTTTTGCAGACACACTATCCCGTGTTGCATTAAACCAGGTGGTTGAAGCGGTAATGTCACATCACAAGCGGATGAC
The DNA here is from genome assembly GCA_029891345.1 of Dryococelus australis. Lineage (NCBI taxonomy): Eukaryota > Metazoa > Arthropoda > Insecta > Phasmatodea > Phasmatidae > Dryococelus > Dryococelus australis. The sequence goes on along the minus strand of CM056996.1, from coordinate 15,202,962 downwards.
ACAGGAATATGCGCGTTCTTTTGCAGACACACTATCCCGTGTTGCATTAAACCAGGTGTGTTGAAGCGGTAATGTCACATCACAAGCGGATGACACCTGGAATATGCGCGTTCTTTTGCAGACACACTATCCCGTGTTGAATTAAACCAGGTGTGTTGAAGCGGTAATGTCACATCACAAGCGGATGACACCAGAATATGCGCGTTCTTTTGCAGACACACTATCCCGTGTTGAATTAAACCAGGTGTGTTGAAGCGGTATTGTCACATCGCAAGCGGATAGCACCAGGAATATGCGCGTTCTTTTGCAGACACACTATCCCGTGTTTAATTAAACCAGGTGTGTTGAAGCGGTAATGTCACATCGCAAGCGGATAGCACCAGGAATATGCGCGTTCTTTTGCAGACACACTATCCCGTGTTGAATTAAACCAGGTGTGTTGAAGCGGTAATGTCACATCACAAGCGGATGACACCTGGAATATGCGCGTTCTTTTGCAGACACACTATCCCGTGTTGAATTAAACCAGGTGTGTTGAAGCGGTAATGTCACATCACAAGCGGATGACACCTGGAATATGCGCGTTCTTTTGCAGACACACTATCCCGTGTTGAATTAAACCAGGTGTGTTGAAGCGGTAATGTCACATCACAAGCGGATGACACCTGGAATATGCGCGTTCTTTTGAAGACACACTATCCCGTGTTGAATTAAACCAGACGTGTTGAAGTGGTAATGTCACATCACAAGCGGATGACACCACGAATATGCGCGTTCTTTTGCAGACAAACTATCCCGTGTTGAATTAAACCAGAGGTGATGAAGCGGTAATGTCACATCACAAGCGGATGACACCTGGAATATGCGCGTTCTTTTGCAGACAACTATCCGTGTACACACTATCCCGTGTTGCATTAAACCAGACGTGTTGAAGCGGTAATGTCACATCACAAGCGGATGACACCAGGAATATGCGCGTTCTTTTTGCAGACACACTATCCCGTGTTGCATTAAACCAGACGTGTTGAAGCGGTAATGTCACATCACAAGCGGATGACACCTGGAATATGCGCGTTCTTTTGCAGACACACTATCCCGTGTTGCATTAAACCAGACGTGTTGAAGCGGTAATGTCACATCACAAGCGGATGACACCTGGAATATGCGCGTTTCTATGCAGACACACTATCCCGTGTTGCATTAAACCAGACGTGTTGAAGCGGTAATGTCACATCGCAAGCGGATGACACCTGGAATATGCGCGTTCTTTTGCAGACACACTATCCCGTGTTGCATTAAACCAGGTGTGTTGAAGCGGTAATGTCACATCGCAAGCGGATGACACCTGGAATATGCGCGTTCTTTTGCAGACACACTATCCCGTGTTGCATTAAACCAGACGTGTTGAAGCGGTAATGTCACATCACAAGCGGATGACACCTGGAATATGCGCGTTCTTTTGCATACACACTATCCCGTGTTGCATTAAACCAGACGTGTTGAAGCGGTAATGTCACATCGCAAGCGGATGACACCAGGAATATGCGCGTTCTTTTGCAGACACACTATCCCGTGTTGAATTAAAACAGGTGTGTTGAAGCGGTAATGTCACATCACAAGCGGATGACACCAGGAATATGCGCGTTCTTTTGCAGACACACTATCCCGTGTTGAATTAAACCAGGTGTGTTGAAGCGGTAATGTCACATCACAAGCGGATGACACCAGGAATATGCGCGTTCTTTTGCAGACACACTATCCCGTGTTAAATTAAACCAAAGGTGTCGATGCGATAATGTCACATCACAAGCGGATGACACCAGGAATATGCGCGTTCTTTTGCAGACACACTATCCCGTGTTGCATTAAACCAGGTGTGTTGAAGCGGTAATGTCACATCACAAGCGGATGACACCAGGAATATGCGCGTTCTTTTGCAGACACACTATCCCGTGTTGAATTAAACCAGGTGTGTTGAAGCGGTAATGTCACATCACAAGCGGATGACACCAGGAATATGCGCGTTCTTTTGCAGACAAACTATCCCGTGTTGCATTAAACCAGGTGTGTTGAAGCGGTAATGTCACATCACAAGCGGATGACACCAGGAATATGCGCGTTCTTTTGCAGACACACTATCCCGTGTTGCATTAAACCAGGTGTGTTGAAGCGGTAATGTCACATCACAAGCGGATGACACATGGAATATGCGCGTTCTTTTGCAGACACACTATGCCCTGGTTGAATTAAACCAGGTGTGTTGAAGCGGTAATGTCACATCGCAAGCGGATAGCACCAGGAATATGCGCGTTCTTTTGCAGACACACTATCCCGTGTTGAATTAAACCAGGTGTGTTGAAGCGGTAATGTCACATCACAAGCGGATGACACCTGGAATATGCGCGTTCTTTTGCAGACACACTATCCCGTGTTGAATTAAACCAGGTGTGTTGAAGCGGTAATGTCACATCACAAGCGGATGACACCAGGAATATGCGCGTTCTTTTGCAGACACACTATCCCGTGTTGAATTAAACCAGGTGTGTTGAAGCGGTAATGTCACATCACAAGCGGATGACACCAGGAATATGCGCGTTCTTTTGCAGACAAACTATCCCGTGTTGAATTAAACCAGAGGTGATGAAGCGGTAATGTCACATCACAAGCAGATGACACCAGGAATATGCGCGTTCTTTTGCAGACACACTATCCCGTGTTGAATTAAACCAGAGGTGTTGAAGCGGTAATGTCACATCACAAGCGGATGACACCAGGAATATGCGCGTTCTTTTGCAGACAAACTATCCCGTGTTGAATTAAACCAGAGGTGATGAAGCGGTAATGTCACATCACAAGCGGATGACACCAGGAATATGCGCGTTCTTTTGCAGACACACTATCCCGTGTTGAATTAAACCAGGTGAGTTGAAGCGGTAATGTCACATCACAAGCGGATAGCACCAGGAATATGCACGTTCTTTTGCAGACACACTATCCCGTGTTGAATTAAACCAGACGTGTTGAAGCGGTAATGTCACATCACAAGCGGATGACACCAGGAATATGCGCGTTCTTTTGCAGACACACTATCCCGTGTTGAATTAAACCAGACGTGTTGAAGCGGTAATGTCACATCGCAAGCGGATGACACCAGGAATATGCGCGTTCTTTTGCAGACACACTATCCCGTGTTGCATTAAACCAGGTGTGTTTGAAGCGGTAATGTCACATCACAAGCGGATGACACCAGGAATATGCGCGTTCTTTTGCAGACACACTATCCCGTGTTGCATTAAACCAGGTGTGTGAAGCGGTAATGTCACATCACAAGCGGATGCACCAGGAATATGCGCGTTCTTTTGCAGACACACTATCCCGTGTTGCATTAAACCAGGTGTGTTGAAGCGGTAATGTCACATCACAAGCGGATAGCACCAGGAATATGCGCGTTCTTTTGCAGACACACTATCCCGTGTTGCATAAACCAGAGGTGTTGAAGCGGTAATGTCACATCACAAGCGGATGACACCGGAATATGCGCGTTCTTTTGCAGACACACTATCCCGTGTTGCATTAAACCAGAGGTGTTGAAGCGGTTAATGTCACATCACAAGCGGATGACACCAGGAATATGCGCGTTCTTTTGCAGACACACTATCCCGTGTTGCATTAAACCAGAGGTGTTGAAGCGGTAATGTCACATCACAAGCGGATGACACCAGGAATATGCGCGTTCTTTTGCAGACACACTATCCCGTGTTGCATTAAACCAGGTGTTGAAGCGGTAATGTCACATCACAAGCGGATGACACCAGGAATATGCGCGTTCTTTTGCAGACACACTATCCCGTGTTGCATTAAACCAGAGGTGTTGAAGTGGTAATGTCACATCACAAGCGGATGACACCTGGAATATTGCGCGTTCTTTTGCAGACAAACTATCCCGTGTTGCATTAAACCAGACGTGTTGAAGCGGTAATGTCACATCGGAAGTTAATGACACCTGGAATGTTAAATTGGATGCGAGTTTCACGTTGTCGTGTTTGATATCCTGAAATTCGTGCGAGAGATTTTGAGTGCTTGTTGCTCGTAACGTTACAAAAGCAAAGTGCCCTTTCTGGTAGGCCGGACTTTACGATCCTTATTTAATCTTCTAGCTAATTTAATTTCGTAAATGCTAATATTAATGTCACCTGTTTACTGATGATTGGTGTTTTTTTAAAATAATCACTACTGATAGTTCCGTGAAATATCAAAAACACTCTCCGCAGCACTGTTCAAACTGAAACATACATTAGCATGAAAGTTTATATTTGTAATGAAGTGTTACAAATCGGTATAAAGGCTGTTCACGATCAAGTGAGGACTTTTGATATCAACCTTAGAAAAATGTCACTGCTCCTACCTGCATATATTTTATTGGGCGCACTGAATGACATGCATCCAGTAAAGTTAGTAATGATGGATGTGAAGTAGTTCCATATCTTAATGTCGGCTAAAATGCGTTAGGTAACTATTTGTGATAACTAAATTTTCTTTGGCTTCCTTTTTTTTTTGCATCAAATTGTTGGTATAAATCAGCTGATACGTAAAATATTTACTTTTATAGTAATTTCATACTTCGATTTGACTGACGCTTGAACAGAGTGATCTGTTCCATGGCAATGTTTATTTTACTTAAGGTGAAATAATACACAACGTGTATACAAGTCGATCTTAAGCAGGGCTTTCAAAAGTGAAAATTTTACCGTGAATAGCCTATAGTAACGTTTATACTCGATTTAGTATATGTTAACTAAATATATTTTAAAAATTATAAAAATTACGTGGTATCGCTTAACCGACGCGTGGATATAAGTAGGGAGACTCTATCGGTTAGCTTTCTGTTTTGTATATCAACCAGAGATTTGCTCTTCCTCAGCTGATGTAACATATTGTGTATTATTGCACGTAAATGTTCTTAGCATTCCATCTTCACGCTGGTTATTTGTTCCTATCGCGAGCAATGTAAGAGCATGATTGTGAATGTGAGCTAGACCACCACGCGTCTTGCTAACAAACACCAGTCGTCCCGGGGGGGTTGTTGGGGGGGGGGGGGCACTGTGGCTGTGCGGACAGTTTCCTCGCATCCCGCTACCGCAAACCGGGTTCAATCCCCGCCGGGCCACTCCCGGATTTTCGCCAAGTGGGAATCGTGCTGGACGATGCCGCTGATCGACGAGTTTTCTTGAGGATCTCCCGTTTCCCCCGCCCTTGCACCCCGGCGTTGATCCATTCCCACCTCATTTCACTCTCATCGGCTCTCAAGATCTTGTTGATAACTCAACCAACAGTCGTCCCAGCTCTATGTATTCAAATTTGGGATGAACAAAAATAACTGCCTGCCAGTAAATGCGTCATTTTTCATGTCAACTCTTACTTTTATTATTGGAAATTACAGTTGAAAGTAATTCTGTGATTTAAGATCTTATTATGATATTGATATCACGTCAGACACGTTTCATCGTATCTGTTAAAGCAATTATTAATGTGATTAGTAATTCATTTACACTTTAAAATTTCACACAGGCACTTCATTGGCATATTACGTTAATAATTAGGTCTATGGATATTTCTAAAGGTTGTCTGAAATTTACTTGAAAATAGAAGAAAGCATGGATTTGATAAGTGTTAAATTATAACATGAAATAACTACGTAATCAGTACACCCCCAGGCGGAGAATTTTAATATTTTTTGAGACTTTCATACAAGATTCCCTACACCCGAGTTCTCTGATCTAATCAGGAGTCTTGCGAGTATCAGGCTTCCACTAGGTGCATCTAATTTTCTCTTCCTCTTGGGATGAAGAGAATGTAATAAAGTCTCCTACAATTTTTTTTGCAACCTCCCTCCCTTCCTGCTGGGAATTTAATTATCTGCTTCCATTATCGCATCGTCTGGCTGCATTACTTGCGAAGCGGAATTACTAATTTAACGCATCATAGACGGAACGCCTTGGAGAGTACATTGAATCTCGCACTTTTTATGTCAACAAATAATGTATGCATTTTACATTTGCTGCATCGTCAGGTTTGCAAGTATTTTTCAAATCCATTTTTATAAAGGTAACAAAAACTATAAAGGTTGATTAAAATTAAACCAAAACTCTGTGAATTAAAATTACAATTTTTTTTTTCAGTGGCGTAGTGCGATTATTGCGTACGTATACAAAACTAACCAAAACTTTGGAGACACGTTTTCGAAATAACGCACAACAAAAATTAAAAACATCATGTATTGGCGTGTAATCTCAACTTCAGGCACACAAACGTGATATTTGAGTTCATAATTGGCTAAGCATGTATGTTAAAAGCCCTGGACGATTACCACGCAATAATAGCGCATACAAATCTGGCCGCTTTCCTCTAAGTTTAATGCCACTGTTTTGAAAGCTTAAATGGACTATGTCAAATTTCAAACATAAGTAAAAAAATTCGAAACTATTATGGCGGTTTCGGTTGCGATTTGTGTCATTTATGTTTTGTATCGTCGTAATTGTAGTGAATTGTTTAGTCAAGTTTTGTGTTATCCTCCACTGCCTTTTTGTGTCTGCTAAGATTTTTTTGCACCTGAAAACGAATTTTTCCCCCCGTTTTTTCTGTATTATGTTTTCCTTGTTATTGTTGTCCATGCTGTATAGGCCTAAACATTTTTCAATTCTTTCACTAGCTTCCTCTTTTGTGGCCAACGATTTTATTTCGTATTTACTTCATTTACAAAGGTATTATATTCGTGAATGGTTATATACCATCCTGTTTGTTTCTAGCCGTGTTTAATTTTGGTTTAGTATTTTCCATTTTTGTGAGGCTCCTTATTATTTGATTTCAATGTTTTAGAGACTGCCATCACCGCCATTGTTTTTTTATTTATTTTTTTCGTCTTAAGTGGTTATTTGTTTGTGGTGTCTTATTTACGTAATTTTTTTTTAAATTATTTGACAACTAACTCACTGCATTTCAACTATATCACTTATGGAACTGGTCAATTCATGGAAAAACAGCGAATGCACAAACATCTAGAGTTGGGATTTACAGACGACACAGGCATATATCCCGCAGTTCTCTGATCTCCGAAATTGTCCAGTTCCTTCAGAATGACGCATAAGTAGATCGAGAGAATTTTAGAAAAAATATTTCACACCTATATGTACAGAATATATATGTAAGTTGCTTTGTATGGACACACCAGCCAATAACACGATAAAATCTTCAAGTGTTGGCTGAGCAAAATATAAACTATATGGTACTCAAAATGTTTAATTTGAAATCACGGCTTCAGAAAACAGCTTCATTATTTTAGTAAGTATAAGTTTGCTCCTCGATCTACTCGCGTTTATTTAACTTTATTTATTTATTTATTTTTCTCGTTACTATGTAATTACCTTAGTTATGGGAGTTGTTCGCATTGTTACTGCACTTTCATAAACTATAATTGCAGAAAATTTTAAGAATCGTATCGCCTTCACAGAATATAATCTGCGTTAGCCACTGATACTGCACTTTGTACAGTAATTATGTTTATGTCATTTCTCTATGAAGACTTCTCAGTTTTGAATTTACGGGATACGAAGATTTTTGTGTTATGGGGTACATTTTAACAGTCAACATATATAACACTCGTTTTTATTTTATTTTCTGCTGTTTTAAAGAAGAGCTATTTAATAACTTGACTAGGTTTATTAGAAAACTGTTGCTACAGAAAATAGCGTGCATTGCTGGATTGCAGTCAGCTAAACCACAAAAATCACGAAGTTCAAATACAGCTTCAATACTCTGATTTGCTATAGAATATACTTTCTGTTAACACCCTCCCTGTTTGTTTGTGTGATAACCGTTGTTTGGCTAACAAATAAATTAACCTGCATTTACTACCAAGTACGGTATGAGAAGAGTTTACTACCCGGTACATAATGCGCATCTCTCCTTTAAACGCCATGCCAACCAGATGTGCCATGGAATACACTACATTTGATTGTCTTAAACATGGAAACCCAGTTAGGTCCCTATTTGATCACAGCTAGAAACACCTGTTATTCGCGAAAGGTTTTTGCTATACAGGCACATCTGAAGCTCTTATTTGGTTATCGGCCACTTATGTTTTTGAGAAGACATTTGGTTTAATCGTGATAGATATACTCTGATGGAGAACGTCTGTGAATTGTGGGCAAAAAACCTAAGATAAGTAATAATTTAAATAATCTTTTTATGAATGTCAATTCAAGCTCAAGTATTTCGAAATATATATACGAGGTTAAGTCAAAAAGTAAAATTACTTCTTTTTTTTTAGGCGAACGGGTTAAGATTGGTCAAGATACAAAATACTTTTGTTTTTATTTCGGCACCATTCCTTTACATTTCGGCATAGTGACCAAATTAATATAAGCAGTTGTCACAGCGTAAAATGAGATTTCCCGCTCCCTGAGGTTTGAAGTTGGTTTCCTGCTCATGAAGCCATTTAACCACGTCATCTTTCACTTCGTCGTCAATGAAAAATAGGTCTGCCCCTAACATGGTCTTCACGTACGACGAGTGTAGCTTTTTCATGGCAATGCTAGGTCTCAAGTCGCCCGCACCACAACAGCATTACTGCACACCTGGCATTGGCAATGTTAGGTCTCAATTCGCCCGCACCACAACATTACTGCACACCTGGCATTGGCAATGCTAGGTCTCAAGTCGCCCGCACCACAACAGCATTACTGCACACCTGGCATTGGCAATGTTAGGTCTCAAGTCGCCCGCACCACAACAGCATTACTGCACACCTGGCATTGGCAATGCTAGGTCTCAATTCGCCCGCACCACAACATTACTGCACACCTGGCATTGGCAATGCTAGGTCTCAAGTCGCCCGCACCACAACAGCATTACTGCACACCTGGCATTGGCAATGTTAGGTCTCAAGTCGCCCGCACCACAACATTACTGCACACCTGGCATTGGCAATGCTAGGTCTCAAGTCGCCCGCACCACAACAGCATTACTGCACACCTGGCATTGGCAATGCTAGGTCTCAAGTCGCCCGCACCACAACATTACTGCACACCTGGCATTGGCAATGCTAGGTCTCAAGTCGCCCGCACCACAACAGCATTACTGCACACCTGGCATTGGCAATTTTAGGTCTCAAGTCGCCCGCACCACAACATTACTGCACACCTGGCATTGGCAATGCTAGGTCTCAAGTCGCCCGCACTACAACAGCATTACTGCACACCTGGCATTGGCAATGCTAGGTCTCAAGTTGCCCGCACCACAACAGCATTACTGCACACCTGGCATTGGCAATGTGTTCGTCATCCATTCCGACTTTCGTCTGTTTGGCAGGATAAAGAAACATCTATGGGGCAATCGATTTTTCATCGATTACGAAGTGAAGGAGAGTGTGGGGAAATTGCATGATGAGTTTGACGCCACTTACTCTAGTCTGGGAATGGAAAACCTATTTTTACGCTTTGTCAAATGCTTCAATAAATGTGGTGTTGATATCGGAAATAAAGGAATTGCACCAAAATACATTTTTTTTAGTAGCGTAACCTATTTTACACGTTCGCTTACAAAAAATAGGAAAATATGCTTTTTGACTTAGGTGCCCTCGTTGTTCTGGAATGAATTTTTAAGCAAAAAATCGACGTGTCTAGTTATTTGTAGGTCTACTGGTATACCACGATTATTTTTTAGCCAACATACGTTTAAAACACTGTAATGTCTTAGCCCTTTCATGATTGGGCTGTAAACTTTTCCTCCTCAGTTCACCTTTTTGCAAATAAGTTTAAAAAGTTAAGTATTAGATCTTCAGAATTTTCCTTGGAACAATTAAATGTAAAAGTAACTTTATACTTACACAAATACAAAAATGAAACCAAAATAACTTGGGCTTAGTAATTTGAAGTCTAAGAAATGGTGAACATTTCCCGCGATCAAGGATTTTGCGTTTTATTTATGGTTGACGCGAAAATAACCGAAACTGTAAGTGTTGTGTACTCTTAGCTGTAGTAAATTTCACCCATTAGTAATTAAACATACGTTAATGAACTATTATATTGCAATGCCCCGGCGTGTTATAAATACGTAAATATTAATTAATTACTATATTTTTCCCTTGCAACAAATTTAAATTGTTACAAAAAATGCTCATATTGAATGTATGCATTTATCGTGTAAAAAATACGTCTCTATATTTTTGTAACTTAGAGATCGGTTAAGTTTTGCATAGCTTTATGGAAACAAGATTTAACACTTTGCAGGTGAAATAGTTTCTCATAAGGCGACAGTCAGAAAAAAAAAACAGATTCGAGTTTATAGAAATTAAATCCAACATCCAAGTGTGTTCAACCATTCAGGAAATTCGCAAATTATTTGAATAAAGTATAAACTTTAGGCATTTTCTATGTTATTTTTATATGTTGAGTTTAAGTTCATTTTAACACGCTCTCGATAACTTCCGAGACAATAACGCACGGAGAGGAATATTGCTACAGAATCGTTCATAACACGGTTTGTATAAAGACGCCTTCTATATAAAGAGAGCAGGGAAGTAACCAAAAGTTCTTGCAGCAAACAGTACAGTAAGACTGTCGAATCCAACTTTTTGTGAAACGAATTTGTAAAATTTAAGAGTTTCCAGTTATTCTTTTTTTTACAATTGACCATACACCTGTAAAATTCGTGTTATTATTTGGCATCAGCCAAACGTCAGTGTTCTGTGTACAATCGAGCCGTCTTTATGTGTTTATTGTCAGCTGCCTACATGGCAAGCCATTTCCCTCCTGACAGGGCAGAAGATTTACGAGGTATATTCGAGGTTTATTCACGGTCAATCAAAACTTTGAAGAAAAAATCCTATTTATGACGTTGTCTGTTGTTTCCTAAATATGGCATCTATCACAAGCGTATTATACTTGTGGTAATATTAAAAGTACCATATAGTTAAATATAAATTTAATTTATATATTATAATATTTCACGCATAACTAATATGAATAAAGACAGAGAGAACTTAGGTATGTTGGTAATACCTAGTATAGGCCGTTCACGATAACGTGATCACTTTTGAAATCAACGTTAGAAAAAAGTCACTTCCTCTGCCTGCATATATTATAACGGGCGCACTTGTTGACATACGCCCTGTAAAGTTGGTAACGATGGATGGAAAATAGTTCCATATCTTAATACCAAATAAAAAGTGTTACGTGACCATTTGTAACAACTTAAGTTATTTGTTTGGTTTTGTCCTTTTTCTAATGTATCTAAGTGTAAAATAGGGCTGAAATATTTACTTCTTAAAATAAATACAAAGTTTCACTTGACCAACGCATGAATGAAGTGATAAGACCCGTGAGAGTGTTAATTTTACTTAATGTGGGAGATCATACAACGTGCATACAAGTAGATCTTAAGCAGGGCTTTCAAACGTGCTCATTTCACCGTGAACAGCCTATAAGGAACAGTTCTTAAACAAAATAGTATTACACAGAGTGCACACAAATGCGGTGCATTGGTCCACTGGTGAGATTTTCTAAACTTTGTATAAGACGGAGGAGAGGAATATCCTGGAAGTAGAAGTTTAGTAGGTCTTCAGAACAGGTGGGAGTATCCTTGAATGGAGTATGCAGTGTATACTTGCGTGTATTGTGTATATTGTTATTCTTGCACGCCCTTGTGAAGTGCTTATTCATTGACGCGGGCTTACCCAGGACAATGGCGCTGAAACAGTTTTGAATTGGGAAGGGAGGGAGGTACAAGTAGAGAGACGTGTCAAAACAATTTCAGAAGGCTACTGTAAACTGGCGGGAAAAGGCACAGGACTTCAGAGGGCATTTTTATGAGTTATGCGAACCCTCTCCATTTAATATAGTCGCTGAGCTCTATTTGTAAAATATGAAAACAAATATTTTACATAAGATAACATGCACCGGTAATGGTGGATGTAGGCCTACGTTTACGTAAAATATTTGTGTTATGGGTTGGTCTGATCTTCATAGTTGATTGGTACACCTGAGTTTCAATAGAATACAGATGGTGAGTTGGGTGTTTCAGATGTTTGCTACATTGGGTGGTCTGGTTGATTAGTATGATGTAGTTTTTCTTGAGTTATAGGAGACTATATGGTTGGTTGGCCTGGTTTCATTCGGTTATGATAGTTTGGTGGATGGTAGGAATAATTGTTGCATGGGCTGGTCCAGAATGTATGGTTTCTTTGTACACTTGATTTATGGCAGATGGTATATACAGTTTGTTAGGCAGTATGGATTATTATAAAGGGCTGAGTTTCTCTTGGATTATAGAAGATGGTTCATTGGGTGTATCTGTTTATTATATTATGTTGACATGTGGTAGGAATTATTGTCGAATTTGATGGTATGTAATGTGTGGTAGCTTGGGTAGATGTTATGGTGTCTGACTTCCTCTCAGATTATATTGGATTTGAATTATAATTCTGCATGCTTCGACTGTTCCTTTGCAAGTGTGAGGTAAATTTTACCAGACGTTACGATTTACTATAGTCTGAATAAAGTATGCTTCAAATGTATAGATGTGTCAAATCTTCCTAAGTGGGTGAAATAACGATAGAGGGCACATGGGAAATGGTTAATGATTTTTACCTGGACTATGGTAGGTTAATTTAGGTTTGCTTTTCTGGTCTATGGTAGAATAGGTTATGTAAGTTTGACAATGGTAGGAATGTTGTGTGGTATGGGCCGACCTCGAATGTATAATTCCTTGGGTAGTAGTTATGGTGTATTAGTTTGGCCGAGATTTTTGGGTTTATAGAGAATGGTGCGGTTGGTTTGTATGTCTGAGGTTTTATTAGGTAACAGTGGATGGTATGGCTGGTCGGTATGTCGTGAAGCATGTAGGTATAGGTTTACTTTGTGCAGGTGTTTTTTATTTGGATTGTGGTGGGTTAGCTATGATTTTTCTAGAATGGGGTAGGTCATGTGAGGTTCGGTTAGGTTTTATTTTCTTTGGACTATGTTGAGTCATCTTCATTAGAATATACCGAAAGGATTAAATGAGTAAAGAAATAATTTTGAATTTTTTTATATGGTAGGTTAAGTACTTTGTACGTACAAAGTGAGAATACCTACATGAATATATATATGTATGTGTGTATGTGTGTGTATGATGTGAAAGACCTATGTACATGCATGTCAAAAATATAAGCATTACACAAGTGGTTATATACTTACGATAGTGAGCATGTCTGGTGGCTAGGGAAAAATGAAATCGTAGATGGTGGAATTAAAACAAACGCAGTCATCAGCAGATGAAACAATGTGATAGTTCGAGGGGATCATATAAATGCCAGGAGCAAATGAAACATAGCATTAGTTGAAATCCAGCAGCAGTTCGCTCCAGATGTCTGACGACCGGGAACACAACTCGCTGAGTGACGAGGAAGAGATGTGTAACCCAAACATCGATGAGGAAATCTCCACTCTCCTGGTGCCGACGAAGAAAAACTATTTTAAATCAATGGGTATGTATGTAACAGTATTTCTGCATGAGGTGACTAAATGACTTCTTACAAGATTGTTAGGTTGTGTCAGGTTAGGTTAACATATCTAAGTCCTACACAAGTGGAATGATGGTAGATAAATGGGATTTTTACAACTTCAACAATTATGGTCGGCTGCAGTAGACGACATTCAAGATGGCAGGGTGGAGCGAAGGTGACATAATGATTATCAGTGGCCAACTAAGGTGAGGTGAAATGATAAGAGCATGATATCAAGATAGCTGGGTGGAGTGCATGCGATATATGTCTACTCTAGTGGACTGTGAAGGTTACAAAATGAAAATTTTTATGTAAGTCTTACACAAGGGAGGAATTTACCCAAGTCCTACATAAGTGGGGGAAAAATAGTTGTTACATGCATGTAACATATAAGTCCTACATGAGTGAAAATTATTTTAAGTCTTATACAACATGAAAAAGTATTGTAAGTCCTACATAACATGAAACATTTTCTACGTCCGTCACAGCATAGACAATTTTCTAACTCAACCAAAGATGGCAGGATGAAGCGAATATGACTAAGGTGGAATGCAAGAGCATGGTGAAATAGGAATTGAATGATAGAGCATGATAAAATGAAATCCAAGATGGGAGTTCGAAGGGAGTGCTGTGCAAGAGACAGAATGAGTAACTAGCAGGTGACTAAAGTAGAATGTGTGAGAATGAAACATATGGATGGAATAATATAGCATGATGTCAAGATGGTGGTTCAAGGGAGTGGAGCACAAGCGACTGAATGAGTAATCAGAGTTTGACTAAGGTGAAAATAAATGACACAGCATGGTGTCATGTCATGATATCAGGGTGGAGTGAACGTCACTAAAGTGGAATGCCAGATTATCAAAATATGGGTGGAATGAATAAATGGAATCTAAGATGGTAATTTCTTACCTTCGTCCGACCCGGACGAAGGTAAGAAATTAGGAAACAAAATGGCGAATTAGACAGCGGTCGGAATCAGGATGGTGGATAATGTGGTTGTCGGAAACAAGTTGGCGAACCATATTCTGGATAATATGATGGCCGGAAACAAGATCGTGGTGGTGGCGCCCTATCTCCCGACCCTGGTACCTTGGCCCAGAGTCGGCTATTTTCTTCTACTAATAATATTATTTATGCTCCACATTAAAGTATTATTTAAATTTACTAAAGCGCAGCTTTTTAATTTGTTAAAAAGAAGAAAAACACTGCTGAGGTAAGGTAATTTTGTTGGAATTCATGTTGTTGTTGCTTTACAAATTATTAAGTTACAAAGGCTAATGATGATAGTAATATTTTATTTGGGGGGGGGAGGGGGGTGCAAAATATATGTTGTACCCTGCCCAAATCGTACCGTTGTATCCCCTTGCCCATTCCTGCGTTCCGGACCCAGAAAATGTAAGTTAAAACTGGTCTAATCGCTGGTAAAAGTACTAAAAGTATAGTGTGCCAAAAGATAATAACGCGGGATTTCGCCGAACTCTATTAAGGATATTTTACAGACAGGCGCTCTTTGAAGAACACCAGGGGCGATTATCGACTGCAGAGGTCAGTGTCGAGACATGGGCCGCCCCTGCACGTCAGGCCAGGCCGACACAGATCTCGCGACGAGACACTCCCCCAACCCACTCATCAAGCGGCCCATGCAATATCCAGCCAGTTCACTGGCCTCGTTACTGTTTTGGGCCACTTCCCCCTAGACTTTGTGGGGGAAGGGGGGGTGGGGCTGCGTTCCGTATTCGGAGCGAACTCCCGGAATAGCCCGCCCCGGAATGACGACGCCGCGACATGCAACCTGGGGAGGGCGACTTCCCTCACCAAGACCTCACACCGCTCACCAACATCTACCTACTCTCACCCCTGCCTGTCCCCAATCGCCGACGAGGAAGATATCATTAGCTGTTAGATGGGAAGATGTGATAACTGCCAGCTCGCCACTTAACAACCTCCCCGCGTTTAACCCTTTTGCTTCTGGTGTTCACAAAACGTGTACGTCAGCAAAGTTACAGCGCTGCCTTAGACGGCACGGAAGACGACTACGACAGGCTATTCTAGAAGCTTGCCGCTTAGCCAGTACCACTTGTTGGCTGTCGTCGCCATGGCCAAACTTTCACAACGAAAGTAAGCTCTATTCTACTCCAGGGCCACGGTGGCTGAGCGATCAGCACGCTCGCCTGCCACCATAGGAGAGCCGGGCTCAATCCCCGGCCGGATGACCGGATTTTCGCAAGTGGGAATTGTGCCGGACGATGCCTTTGGCCTGAGGGTTTTCTCAGGGATCTCCCGTTTCCCCCGACCCCTCATTCCGGCGCCACTACATATTCAATTCAATCACACTCATCGGCTCTCAAGACCCGGCTGTTTAGAGCCGCCCAAATATCTTCAAATATTTATTCTACTCAGGTATCAAACGAAGAGAGATTCCTTGTGGCGGATTTTGGCATAGGCAGATTTTCCGCTGAAATGTGTTACAAACAGGTCGCTTTTCAGTTTTCGGTAAATGGAAAAATTCTATTTACTTGTGTGTAACAGTCTGTTTTTCTACAGAATTATGATATATTTGTCTTAGCTAAAATTTTAATATTGCCTTAAATTTTTTACATTTATCAACAAAATGAAATTGTGTTTGCAAGAGTAAAGAACAAAACACTGCTATGCTTGCCTTTGAGAGTTCCTAAACAACCTCAATTTAATGAGGTAAAAACAGTCGCTATTTTAAAAGCGAATTAGACATGGCTTTCGTTAAAACCAAATTTTAGATCAAGGTGTCATGTTCAAATAAAGTAATAGAGTAAGGCAAAGTTTCATAAATCCAATTTTATGAAAGGATACTAAAGAGCATATGGTTTTAATTCCTATAGAAACTTTCCCTCAAACGAATTACAAATTTGATGATTTTATACAATTAAATTTATTGTATGAAAAACGTAGTTAACCCATTTGTTTACTTACAAACCGAAAAAAAAAAAAAATCGGCGTACATGCAACACTAGTGCAAGCTGGCGGGGCAAATGTTTGAATGCCAAACTAATGTTACTGATGTTCCCAGACAGAGTAGAATAAACCTTCCGGTTTTCCATTAGTTCTTAGAGTGAATAAAAAGAGGATAAGGCTATCCCAACGACAGTACTGACCACGCGCTTCGTGACATTGGGAAACTCCACCAATTTTTGGTTCTGATATTTAAACCGTTAAGACTGAAGATTTTTTTTTTCAAAATTATTACATGTGTTGTGACGGTGTTTGCCAACACATACAGGACGAGGTCGCTGTATCAACTGATTCCTGAATATAGGTGTTTTAAGTTGGAAAACAACCGAGAGCCCTCCAATGATGTAAAAAAAAAAAAGGGATTTCTGTTGGTTCCAGTGAAAAAGTTTGAAAATTATTCGTTGTTTTGTTTTTCATATCAAAATATAACCATTTACATAGTTTTTCCCCAAAATTTTACAATCAATAAACGTTATATAAAAATATAGTTTTCCCACTGATTACATTTAGTATAAAAAAGGTAACAAAAATGATTCTGTTTAAAACTTCACCCCAAAATCTATATTTTTACAAGATTACATCTCTTACCAGCTACATGCAGGTTACATATAATTATTTTGCTTTTAAACCATGCTTTACTAAAATGGCAGCAACCCCCCTCCCCTTTAAAATGTTGACGGACGGAACAGCAGTTCCTACCCAAGTCAAAACCCTGTGCTGTCTCCTCGAATCTGGGCGAGACACCTGTATTTATATTTTATTTGAAAACATCTACAACATTACGAAATGATCTTCACTAAATCGATATCCAGAAGTCCTGGAAGGGCACGCTGGTGGTACGTGACTGGCTGGCTGGCATCACGTAGTCAACGAGGGAGGGGAAGGCAGTCATGGATTCCGTGGCCAGCGGCTCCCATACTTGCAGAACAACAGGAAGGTGATATACGAGGGAGGGGAAGGCAGTCATGGATTTCGTGGCCAGCGGCTCCCATACTTGCAGAACAACAGGAAGGTGATATACGAGGGAGGGGAAGGCAGTCATTGATTCCGTGGCCAGCGGCTCCCATACTTGCAGAACAACAGGAAGGTGATATACGAGGGAGGGGAAGGCAGTCATGGATTCCGTGGCCAGCGGCTCCCATACTTGCAGAACAACAGGAAGGTGATATACGAGGGAGGGGAAGGCAGTCATGGATTCCGTGGCCAGCGGCGCCCATACTTGCAGAACAACAGGAAGGTGATATACGAGGGAGGGGAAGGCAGTCATGGATTCCGTGGCCAGCGGCTCCCATACATGCAGAACAACGGGAAGGTGATATACGAGGGAGGGGAAGGTAGTCATGGATTCCGTGGCCAGCGGCTCCCATACTTGCAAAACAACAGGAAGGTGCTATACGAGGGAGGGGAAGGCAGTCATGGATTCCGTGGCCAGCGGCTCCCATACTTGCAGAACAACAGGCCCCCACAGCGGACGTGGGGTGTGGAGCTCGTCAAAAACACCCTCGTCGCAGCGAAGGTAATCCGTCCCAAAAGGCCAACATTTTCTCAACTTCATATGGCACCGTCGGTTTTGACTTCCGTTCCATGTGCTGGGATAGCCGTCACAGTGTTTTGATGTCGTTTCTCTCTGGGATCTGCACACATTTATTGAACTTCAGTACAGGTTAGAAGCGAGTCATATTAATCAACCACTGCAAGAACACCAGCTTTGTTTATTTCTATATTTCTACATACTGCGATCCATAATCCACCGAACAAGCTTAGTGTTAGGGACACCCAAATTTCGCGAAAAGATTTCACGACCAGTTGTACTTCATAACTGGAATGGCAGATCAAAGAAATTTTGACGAGATACAAAAGTGTAAGACTGAAAATTGTAAATTATTACAGAACTTTTAATAGTCCATCATCTTTTTCATCGATATATTTTAAGTTTGCAAATAAAAATTCCCAACGATGTGAACATACGCATTAGCAAGCTATTCAGGGATACATGACTGGAGTCAGACTCGTGTGTGTTATAACAGAATAGTGCATATCCTCACGTATTGGCTTGATGAGATAACTGCCCCTGAGAAGAAGGATCATCTGCAAACTATCCATTCGCCCTGTTGACGGTGAAAATATCAATTTCACACGTTTTAAGGTATATATTGGAAACGCATATAATAACGAGCTTAATTTTCAAGGACAGATAAATTTGCAAATTAGCATTGCTTGAGCTGTACTCGATCGTGTCCTCAAATTGATAAAGACCACGTCAAAATGAGAATATCCTAATGGTTAGTGTCACCAACTGCCCTACTCGAGGGATACAGGATGTATTCCCGGTCAACATGGAAAGTCAATGAAGGAAGTGAAGTGATGTGTAAGGGAGGGGGCCAGAGAATTCAGTTGTCAGGGAAACGGGAGTACCACGAGAAATTCCATCGGCAACAACCATAATGTTACGTAAAATACTATCCACTGAGGACCCAGCCCGGATCGGTATAGTGGGAGGTACCGTTGTAGCTACATATTCGCTGGATCTCTAGAATCAACAACTAACCTTCGACAATTGATGTTAAGAAATCCCTTTCACGCAAATTGGTTTGTTAGTTACTTTTGCTCATTTCATTTTGCTGCGGTTGCAAGTATCAAGGCAATTATCTGTAGCACTGTACCGTAGTTATTCATATGATTTTGCAGTTAAAACATGTAACCTTGTATGCATGTACAGTACATATATAACACACAGAAAACTTATCTTTGGCTGGAACCGTACATGCATAGGCTCAACGGCCAATGTTCTTCGTTGTGGACAACTCATTTGTAAATCGTGCTACTAATCTAAGTTATGAGTGTTTCACGTTACTAAAGTACAACGCAAAGCCTACAGTTAATTGATTCTCACAATGAAACTAAATGCTTTCTCAGGTTAAGTTTGCCACAGATCCAAAAAAAAAGTCTAATCGTAAGACTGAAAACTATACATCGAAGTTTGTCCGAAAATATTACATATCTGGAAGAAAAATTATACATCAGGGTATGCTTGAAAGGATTAGATATCTTGAAGAAACGTCTGTCGCATAGCCTAGAGAATTAAAAACAAAATTATTTATTTTAAATCACTAATGCCGGCAAGGCAGTAGTAGACCGAACGAAATGTTGGACTGAAGAGACGTCCTTGCCTGTGGAGGTCCTTAATTAATGAGTCACTTGTTCCTTTCAAGTAAGCAAGCTGCGTGGTGCTCGTGGAAAATGCCTTGCACCTGCGCTCCACGGCGGAGAGCATCCACAAATTACATCGCCCCCTGGGAAGGCACTTACCTATATTGGACGCTGTTTCATGGTCTCCAGAGAGAGAGAGAGAGCGAGAGAGCGAGAGAGAGAGAGCGACCGCTCCGTAAACATGTCAAGCAACGTTGCCATATTGACACTCACTGAAATTCACGTCGTACTCGCCAAAGTAACGTAATACCAAATACCATCAGACGTCAAGAAAATTCGCGGGATAATCTGGCAGCAGGCCCATGTTCGCAATTATCGTTTTTGCATCCGAGACATTACGTTTGTTAAGAGAACTGCATACTGACTGGCACTTGTGAAATTTAACCCAACCAATCAATTCCCAAAATTAGGTGTTTGAAATCGTTCAATATTTTGATGGGCGCTGTACTTGTGTCTAGTGTGCTTCTTGCAACCAACATACAACACACTGCGTGTTTGCTGAAGCCAAAGCATTGGCCGTTCACAAATAAGAGGGGGCAAAAAATTCAACAAATCATATTTAACGCATAGAAGACGCTGAAAACAGCGGCTACTGGTTCCTTGTTCGGTGCAGCCTCAACCATATATTTTCTTCGTGTGCAACATGTTCTCGATCATGGACGTGGGGACTGAAAGCGTTTCAAGCAAATTGTATTCTTCGCAAATATTTTAGGGGAAGTATCCTACAGCGGAGATGTTTCCATAACCCGTATAGCCTGTTCGCGAGAAATGTTAAAAATTTATGTTTTGCAAATCATCACATACTTTGTATCTATATTGCAAATAGACACCCTTGGGGATCTTTAAAAAAAATCCCTGAAGAATAATTTTTGGTTGGAACGCCTGTCCTTAAAATTAACGTAAAGGGGTAAAATTTCCTTAACATGGGATTTCCTATTAAAATTTCGCAGCTGCAAACCGATAGGTATGTGCTGTTCACGGTAAACGGAGCCCTTTTGAAAGCACTGCTAAAGATCTACTTGCGTGCAGGTTGTGTCTTCTTCCACCTTATATAAACTTAACATTGCCACGGGCCTCGACCACTTTATTCATGCTTCGGTCAAGTGAAACTGTAAAATTATTAAGAAAGTAAATACTTTGAAAATCTGCTCATTTTTAGACTTCTATGCATTTAAAACAGAAAGTAAAACAAGTAATTTAATTTAAGTTATCACAAATGGTTGCCTTACACTTGTTAGGTATTCTCCGTTACCAACTTAACTGGACGTATGTCACTCAGTGCTACCATTAAAATATATACATGCATGGGCAGTGACTTTTTTCTAAGGTGGATTTCAAAAGAGCTCACTTTATTGTGGACAGGCTTTAGTGGCCTTAACCATTCCAGTCGATGATTAATTCCCGAGCTCAAGTGTTGTGGTAGTAAAGGGCGCTGTACGTGTGTCTGTGCTTGATTCTCGCTGCCAGAGAACAACGTTCTACCTGTTTCATCACGTCAGCATTAACCATTCAACAAACGAGAAATGCAGAGATCTTGACAAATCAGATCCCTCACAAAGAAAAGACACTCAAAACAACGGTCTATGATTCCTTGTTCTGTACAGCACCGACCGTAAATATGCCTTACGTGCAACATACCCCCCCGATCATTGACACGCGGACTAAACGGGGAGTGGATTGGAAGGAGTTGAGCGGTTCTTAACATCGAGGTCTTGAAAGCCGATCGAGGTGAAGTGAGGCGAGAGTGGAGCAGCGCCGGAATACAAGGGTGGAAGAAACGGGAGATCCCCGAGAAAACCCGCCGAACCATCGGCAGCGTTCGGCACGATTCCCACATGCGAAAACCCGGGAGCTACCCCGCCGGGAATCGAACCCGGTTCTCGTAGGTGGTGAGGGAAAAAGAAATAAATGGGGGTGGCTAAACGGGTTGATTGCGTTCCTTGTAAGAAACATTTCTTCACATGGATTGTTTTGTACGAGTTCCGCGCTTTGTTGCCAAATTTAAGTTGCTAGCGCAGAATCTTGTACTACGTGTAAACACAACTGTGACTAACCCTTTCAATCACAAATAAATAGCGCCAGTACAATTTCGAGTTTTAGACGACCCGTAGGCTGAACTCCATTTTACTTTATCTTTTAGAGCCTTAAGATGGGCTCACAACCATTTATCGCATCCGTCAGTCGGCCGTCCGTCAAGCGGTCACGTGATTCTCGACGAATCGCAGGGCAACTGTTTCCTATCCTTCAATCCGTCAAATATATATCAAACTTTAACTCTCGACGGGTTGACGGATGGGCTACCGCCTTCTGAAGACATCCCGTAAACGCGAATACGCACTTTGTAATAAAATGCAAGGCGGTGGATATATGTTTATTTACCTCGGTGGTAAACTTTGGAATTTAAAACGTAAACAATAATACAGTATAAATTTGATCACACAAAAAAAAAATTATTTCCCCAAAATGTTTCTGCCTTGAAAATGTATTTGCAACCAAAATATACCTTCTGCGTAAGAAAGATCGCGAAGTTAAGTTGTCACGCTAAAATTTAGCCGGACAGAAGCATCTACGGACGACGGATTGCTGTGAATCTCTCTCAACTGACTGACGGACGAAAATCAGACGGATGACTGAAGGACGGGCGGGTGGCTAACGGTTCGACGGATGGTTGTGAATCCAGCTGAAGGTTTCTGTTCTTTGGCTGTTGCCCCAGCGTGCAGGCAGTTCAACCCTAGAGTAGGTATAGGCTATTCACGGTAAAGTGAGCACTTTTGAAAACCCTCTCATTTGGAATAATAGTCAACAAACAACATTAGACGACTTCCGATTGCGGTGGAATATATACACTGTACAGTGCGAGGGAAAGTTGATAGCGAGAAACGACTTGTAACACATACAAGGAAGTGTGGTAATATTCTTTTGTTTTAGTTAAGATTCTTTCAATTCTTTTCATTTACCATTAATCTTACATGTGGACAAACATGATGTGGAAAAGCTAACATTATCTCCTCTCGCTTATGTAACAAATCTATTAAAAAGATTACGTAAAAAGCCAGGTTGCCAAAATATAGAGTAAAATGCAACCATAAATATCAGGTACAATAGATTCGCTGTTATTCAGCTAATACTTGTAAAATTCCACACGGGTTATGTTTATGCCTCTAACTGACCATGTAGTTGGTAAATACTGAAGGCCATCACAAAATATATTGTGAAAATTACCCCAAATACCATCGTTACAAAATGGCAGATTTATGTCCGTTACACCAACATTTACTACTGACATTACAGAATGATTTTTGTTCCTACACCAGGTAACCCAATTTGGTAACACCTCACTGGTCGGAAATCAATTAACATTACAACCTCAATGTTTAATACCTAATCTACTCGCGATCCCAAGTGGATGTGAGCAACTGCTCAGCAATGCCAACCTTATCCCCCGCGAGTAAACATGATTTTGCAAAATGCAATAAACTTCGTGAAGTTTTTTTAGTTGTTCGTAATAGATACAACAGAGTCTCGCATAGACCCTACCATTACCTAACTTGTTTTCAAAAGCTGAAACCATAATATTTGTTTTAGGTTACCAGTGGTTGCAACCACAAAAATGCCCTATCAAGACTTAGTCGTATACTTCCTTGTGGGTTTACAAAACTGGTTACAGAAGGCAAGAGTATAACATTTCGGTTAACAGGCCAACATTTTACAATCTTTAAGATATTTTAAAATTTCAGGCCATAATGGCTCTCGCCGAACGTAAAAATGACGCAAAGGACCTATTCGCTTGAGGAGCCTACATTTGTGTATCAAACAAGAATTCTAATCATCTGGCAGAAGCTTGCCCCCTCGAGGCTGCTGACTGACCCAATTGGTCCTGAGAGGGGTCGTTATATTCACGGCCAATGGCGTTTGATGTTACCTAATAAAATGAAACAACGCAGCGGGCACCTATTTCCCTTAGGGGGTCTTCTTAATTGAAAAGTCGAACACCAATAATATTACAGTACGCTATCAAACTTCCGGCCTCTTGATCAAGCAGCCGGAAACTGCGTGACCAGGCGTCACCGTTCTGGGGTGCGCGCGCACCAGGCCAAGCGGTTCTCCTCGCTCGCCGTCGACGGTGCTGCGCTCAGGCGACGAACCTCTGAAACATCCGTCCGCCACACAAATGTCTGCCAGAGCTGGTTGATGTCGCACGTGAAAATTCGCACGTACATTACCACTTGTTTTCCTGGCACCCCAGGTTTTTCAAAGTCTTTCTAAGGTAACGTAAACCTGGCGAGAACATTGCAGTTTAATTAATTATTACTTTTGTGTCACTCTGGAAGTTTTTACCTGCAAAATCAACGTGATAAAGTGTTTACACTTGTTGGACAGTTCGCCGCTCATATTATCAGGGGTGACCAAACACAGTACGTATTCGAACGGGTGTCTGGCGACGTGGTCCGGCCTGCTAATTACTTATTTGTTTTAATTTTCTGAGGGCGTGTGCGACGCGGTCCAGCCCATTAATTTTAAGAGTTTTAAGTTGTAAGTTTGACGATTATTCAAAGGCGTGCAATTGACGTGGTGCCGCCCGTCACAGCTGAAAGGAGAAAAACTAGGCCGTCAAAATTGCTCACTTTACCGTGAACAGCCTTTAGCTACGGCCACTTGTTTACCGCAAAAAGATTTCAGAACTACCTGTACTCCAAAACACTATATCTCAGATATACATTCGTGATTGGACGGCTTTTAATGTCCCGTATTACATATGTCTGCCCGCGAACCACGGACACTCGGCTAATTCTGATTGGCCCAGCCAGGGAAGGAACTGTCTCCCGACAAATACACGTGGTCAATAACTAAAAGAAAACTGCACGTATGCCACAGGACATTGGAGTATAGTCTTGACGTAAACCTTTTCGCGGAAAACAGGTGGCCCTACCTGAGCACGGTATCCGGTGCTTGTGTCCTTGCAGGTATGTAACTCGCTCAGAGAGTACCTGGGTGTGTCTAGGAAACTGTTATCAAATTGCAAACATGACAGAAAGGAACTCGTGATTGAAATGTGGCTTGTTCTAAAATGATTTCGTGAATTTTCCCAGTCCCTACAAACAAATTCTTGGTTTTACGGGTTGCGAGGGACAAAATTTTTGTTCGACACTGTACTACTGTCAATATAACGCACTGCCGGACATCGGGACCTATAAATAAGTATTCGTGTTTCATGTTACTGACAGTAAGTTGTTATGAGACTGCAGAACGTATGTAGTCTGGACAGAAGCTATTCACGGTAAAATTAGTTCTTTTGAAAGCCCTGCTTAAAATCATCTTGTATGGACGTTGTGTATTCTTCCGCCTTATGTAATATTAACATTGGCATGGGCCTCATCACTTTATTCATGCGTCGGGCAAGTGGAAATGTGAAATTATTTGACAAATAAATACCTAACAAATCTGCTCATTTTTACACTTCGGTGCACAAGAAAAGATACAGAAAGCGAAATAAATAATTTAAAGTTATCAGTAATGGTTACTTAACACTTTTTATTTGACATTTAGATGCGGAACTACTCCCCATCCATTGTTACTAACTTTAATGGGTGCATGCCGCTCAGGGCGCCAGTTGAAACACATGCAGGCAGGGGCAGTGATTTTATTCCAAGGTTCATTTCAGAGTGCCCACTTTATCGTGGACAGTGCTTAATTATAATCTACCACTCATATGAAGGTCTTCCCCATTCGTATAGGGACCTGCATAATCCAGGTTTTTTTTTTCTGCAGACTAAACTCCAAGGTAAAATATGCTCGTTTGACTTCTGCCATTCGTCGACAACCTGTGTGACACTTCCCAAGTACTCTTTCAGCCAACAGTAAAGTCTGAGCAGCATAGGCCCACCAGTGAAGCAGTCACACAGGTAAATGAGGCGGTGTACAATCCATTCCCGGTTACTTCAGACTTTCCTGAAGCCCTGCTAAAGTTCTGCTTCCAGGATATCCCTCCGCCTCCTGAAACTAAGCTTAACTAGGTCTACAAAATTACACCAAAGGACAACGCACCCAAATCGTGCACACTCAGTTGTAAAAATATTTGCATTAGAAGTATTTCTTACTAGGCACTACCAACACACATGCTTTTTTACTGTTCTATTAATTTTATTACTAATTAAATGTTATTATTTATGAATAAAATAATCTTAAACTTCAATTTAACGAAAAAATAAGATACTTTTATTTTAACAGGGGTAAAAAACGCTTGTAATACATGGCATATTTAGGAAATAACTGAAGGCGTCATACATGGGGTGATTTTTCAAATATTTGATTCAAAAAGTGTGAAGAAATGGCGAATAGATTGTATTTGTCAGTAACCACTGACTTCATGAATTGCTCTGATGTAGTTATGGGACAGTGAAGACAAGCATCTCATAGGCTGTTCGCGGTAAAGTGAGCACTTTTTATGGCCCTGCAAAAATTTTACTTTCAACAAATTTCTAACTTTCCTCCACTTTTTAATATAAACATTGCAATATTACTAATAAATATAGTGTATACATTTCACCAGTATCAAAACTTAACGTACCATGCTGCAATAAAATATATTTATTAAGGGTTAATGCATTTCGAAAGGGTCTTAAAAAGTGTCCAATTTACGGTGAACGGCCTATACTAAATAATAACGCAAGTTTTGCCTGTCTCAGGGGCCACAGGGGCTGAGCGGTTAGCCCGCTCGCCTCCCACTAAGGCTAACCGGGTTCAATCCCCGGCCGGGTCAGCGGATTTTCGCAAGTGGGAATCGTGTCGGACGATGTCGTTAGTCGGTGGGTTTTCTCGGGGATCTCCCCCGTTTCCCCCGCCCTTTCATTCCGGTGCCTCTCCACACTCACCTCAATCACCCTCATCGGCTCTCAAGGCCTCGCTGTTAAGAGCCACCTTAATCTCTTCACTTCACTTTGCACGTCTCTACCCATTGGTGCCGTTGTTTCCTTCTGTGTATATATCAAGCCATTAAAGACTACGTGTGATTCTCATCTATAGTATATTCGCGGTGTCTTTGCCCTTTTCGAATAAAAAAAAATTACGTGTTTGGTTGTTTCCTGAATGTAATTTATCACAAGCATTTCATAATTATTTTAACACAAAAGTAACTTATTTTTGGTCAAAATGAACATTCACTTATATTTTTAATTAAAACTGTAATATTTCATTTAGATTTAATATTAACAAAACCAGAGATAAAAAATATGCATTGGTAATGCGTAGTAAGAAATAGTTCTCATGCAAAATATGATTACAACTGAGTGCGCACGAATTCTGTGTGTGGTCCCTTTAATGTACTTTTCTAGACTTAGTTAATAATCTTAGCTTGCGTGAGGCGGAGGAATATCCTGGAAGTAGAACTTCAGCAGGGCTCCGGAAAAGTGCTAAATAACCGTGAATTTATTATACAAAGTAATTATGTATACTGGGTCTGGATATGTTAATTAATACATCTGTGAGTGTCTTATACATTGTTTATTGCGATTATTTATTTTCACACAAATCACAAACGTTCGGTAAATGTGTGCTGTAATTCTCGTTTACCCAACGAAATGGGCCACTTATAGGTCTATACACACGCCTAAAATTAATAATTTGTGGCGTACTCAGGACACATTGAAACGTAAGAGGCAGCCAACATTTCTCGAGATAAAACATTGTTTGTCATGACTAGTTAGGGCAGAAGAAGTTGGATGTTGCTTAGCTCCAAAGTACTAGGCATTTAAGAGAAGTTTTCAAATGTGTTTTTTTTGGGGTTTCGCATTTATTACACGACTCTTAAATTTTACAGGGCCAATTATAATTCTGATAATACAATGCTGAACGCTCGTGATTGGCATGTAAGTAATTTAGCAGAGTCTAAAGAAATTAATCAACCAGGCAAAGATCAATAAGCAGCGTTTCCAAATATAAGTTGTTTAAAGATTCTTCACTCTTTTCCAATCGCTTCTATGGGTAGTCAATCAGACGTATTGATATTTGCAATGGGAATGTAAACCCGCAAATAAAAATCCAATACCACGCCTTTTACTACTTATTCTGTTTCATGGAAATAAAAACTTAGTCCTAGAATATATAAGTACCCAGAAGTTAAATGGCATGGCGATCGATTTCTTTGATGTAGTCGTACCGATTCGCTGATTGACCGCGAGGCTCAGGATGTAAGCGTTTTGTCTTATAGGCTGTTGCTTATTGTGAAGGATTCGAAAAAAAAAAAAAAACATTTCATAAACTAAATAGATGACAATTATTGGTACTGATGTCAAACGAACAATAACAATATATAATTATCAGCAAAACAATTGTACACAACACCTCAACAACAACACATAATGAAACAACACCACAAACACAACAGCATAACAACATCAATATTAACCACACAACACTGACACCAAAACTACACAACACAGACACTAACACAACATAACACGGACACCTCAAACCAACAACACCAGCCCTTTGTCTCCGCTTAAGGAAGACATTAGGGTAGGATGAAATCTCCAAGGGAAGGATACAGAAGCACCGAATTTAACATTTGACTTTTATTTTATAAATAAACGTAGTTTTCTCTTTTAAAATATAACAAAGTTTATCTTTTAGCCTTCTGTGATTTCAGATAGCATAAATATGAATTTGATGTCTCGACAAATATTATATTTCGACAAATATTACATTTCGACAAATATTAATTCAAAATTTAATTTTTAATTTTCATAACTGCGACTAGTAATGGCCTTCAGCTGGTGAATGGTGACACCTTAATCTGTTCTGTGAAGTATTAGCTACTGGTCGGGGCTTCCTCGTAGCAAGTGAATTACCATGAAAATGGCGTCATTGACCAGCAGAATGTTACAATGCCGTTCGCTAGTCAACGCCTGACTTCCCATTGACTAGCCCGCATCCCAGATAATGTGGAACATGTCGCAGCATGCAGTAACTAATCAGATCCAAGGCCTATTACCAGAGATTTGCGCGGCCAATAGGAGAACAGGTATGCCTGCATCAAAGAAACCGTCACACAGTTTCGTCCCCGTGTACTCGTCTACTATGTGTGTAGGTGTGTATTATAAAATGTGGTCCAATAGGAATAGATAGGAAAAATTCGCGAGTTCTGCGACCTGTAGGCTAGACTCCACAATCATTAGTCTCAGATGTTTGTTCATTGGCTGATGCCCCATAGATAGGGATAGGAAAATTTCTCGGGTACACTGACCTGTAGTCTAGACTCCTCAGTCCTCTGCATACCGGAGCCTCAGCTGTGTGTTCATTGGTTGTTGCCTCATACCCGGTAGTTACGGGATTCGCAAGGTGTTTCCTTGCAAGTCTACTATTGGCTCAAAGGCATGCAGGGTAGGTCTAATAAACTGTGATCAAATTGCGAAGGTAACTTCATTGTTTATGTGTTTGACGTATATCATATCCCGAAATGAAATCGCGAAATTTTCATGACCCTACCCATAGAGTAGCCAGTGTTACTTCACACCTGGCAGTATGGCACTCACTACTTGTTTCCTTGCAAGTCTGCTATTGGCTTCGAGGGCGTGTCTAATAAAATGCGATCAAATTATAAAGTCAACCTCAGTAAACACGTGTTTGAAGTCTATCTGGCCCTGAAATGAATTTGCGAAATTTTCCTATCCCTACCAATAGGAAACGTGACCTAAATGTACACGTGTTTTAGATTCTAGCTAGTCCATCGAATTTATTCGCCAAAATGTTTGGCCGCTATCGATGCTTCATTTCCTCTGCCAAATACGTAATAAAATTAGGAGGGCATGTTTCTCTACTTCGCCACAAAACTGCGCGAAAAATTACTGCGAATTCAGATTTTGAAATTTTTGTGGCATTTGTTTGTTTCGAGTTTTCTTACTATGCACGATTCATAGGGTTAGAGAAATTTCGCGAAAAGATTTTAAGAAAAGTTATATTCCAAAACACTGTAGGGTCATTTAAATATCTTGATTTGCTGAATTATTTTTGGGTCGTGTTAAACGTCTGCACACGAACAGCGTAGGAGCCGTGGCAATGTTGCCGAATTCTGAGTGGCCCGGTGAAGTAGGAGCAGTGTAGAAGTTGCCGAATTCTGAGTAGCCCGGTGAACTAGGAGCCGTGTAGAAGTTGCCGAATTCTGAGTGGCCCGGTGAAGTAGGAGCCGTGTAGAAGTTGCCGAATTCTGAGTGGCCCGGTGAAGTAGGAGTAGTGTAGAAGTTGCCGAATTCTGAGTGGCCCGGTGAAGTAGGAGCCGTGTCGAAGGTTGCCGAATTCTGAGTGGCCCGGTGAAGTAGGAGCCGTGTAGAAGTTGCCGAATTCTGAGTGGCCCGGTGAAGTAGGAGCAGTGTAGAAGTTGCCGAATTCTAAGTGGTTCAGTGAATTGGGAACCGTATCGAAGTTGCCGAATTCTGAGTGGCCCGGTGAAGTAGGAGCCGTGTAGAAGTTGCCGAATTCTGAGTGACCCGGTGAAGTAGGAGCAGTGTAGAAGTTGCCGAATTCTGAGTGGTTCGGTGAAGTAGGAACCGTGTCGAAGTTGCCGAATTCTGAGTGGCCCGGTGAAGTAGGAGCCGTGTAGAAGTTGCCGAATTCTGAGTGGCCCGGTGAAGTAGGAGTAGTGTAGAAGTTGCCGAATTCTGAGTGGCCCGGTGAAGTAGGAGCAGTGTAGAAGTTGCCGAATTCTGAGTGGCCCGGTGAAATGTGAAAACGCCTTCTCAAGCAGACAGCAACCAATGGCAATAGACAAACTGCTGTTGGGTTCTTATACCATTGAGGCATACTGTCTCTCTTTTTCTTTTTTTACGAAAAATCACTGTTACGAATGAATAATTCATATCAGAAAAGATGTAATAATTTGAAAGTAAACGTGTTAAACTTATTTATTGTATTCAAAATATAAGAAATGTAAGAATAATGTAAACTTAAATATATAGAATACTTTTCAAAACTATTGCTCCAGATTAGTGCAATTACCGCAAGACAAAGGTAGGTTCAAACGTATAAGTAAATAAAATATTCTAATTGAGGAAATTCTGTAACAAGGTGGAAGTTCTGGTTTCGTAAAAAGTGTTCCCAGAGTTCATTTTCGTAATTTTTCCCTATTAAAGTTTATTTTCTTTTTTAACGAAAGTTATGCGCCATTGCTTGAATACTAACAAGCAAAGTAAGGTAGACGATATTTGAGGAGCGTCCTTAGAGATACTGCGATTCGAAAATTCTGACTCAATTCCACGAAGTTTCATTAAAGAAGATGCTGCTTGAGAAAAAATAAAAAATAAAAAACGCATCCCGTGAAAAAAAAAAAAAAAAAAAGTACTTTCTCTTAATTTCACGGCTCGTCGGCTTCGTCTGATTTCTCCGATATTTTCTCCGGGATAAAAAAAAAAGAGAGGACATTTGCACGAGAAAAGAAACTTTCCCTCTCGTGGTTGTACCCAAACATAATAGAAAAGATATCAAGCCATCGTTATTAAATGGCTGCATATTTTTTACCGCTTCGTTTTTTCATCGAGTCCTTTCAGAAGAGGAGCTCGTATTTCGGCGGAGATGAAATAAAGTCGCTGTGAATAACACCATTGTTATATATAGACAATGCCATTAAAAGGCCCAGAGACACCAGGCCCGTTGGGTAGGTTGGTGGTGGGAAGACAGGGGGTTGACATAGTTAGGGAGGCTGAAAAGAAGAGCAAAGTGGCGAAAGGGGGTGAGACGTAGCGCCAGGGGGCAATAACGGATTGACGGGGAGAATGAAAACACAAACGGCACAGAAGTAAGGGAGGAAATTAGAAAATGACTTGCTGAATGGAAAGACTCTCGAAAATAACAAAAGGGGCGGCATGTAAATTTTCGAGACGTGCCGGAGAGTTCGCGTTGATGACAAAAGAATGAGTGAAATGTTAAAGGTTAAGGGTTGGTTAAGAACAAGTTGGGAGTGGGGGGAAGAAGTAGAATCATCTTGGCACTCGATAATAATACATGCGTGCTTTTAATATGCCTATTGGTGGTAGCGTGAAGTTACAGAGCGAAAAAAAATTTTATTTTTAATTTCGATAATAACTGGGACAGGTTAAACTTGAAATCCTCATAGGTTTCAGCTGCTTTTAGAAATAAACTACGGTTAGGTACCTAAGGAAATCGCGGATTTATTTTGGGACAGGCCAGAATTCAAAACACGTGTGTTTATACACTTCAGCCATTAGACCACACGGTGTTTGACAACTCCTGGTAAACGCTGGCCCAATCGTCGCCTTCCACTGTGATAGTAGACAGCCAACGTGCAGTTGACATGGCATATTTGTACATAAGACTAGAGTCTGGTCTGCAGGTCGTTGAATTCGCGAATTTTTCAGGTCTTTAACTATAGTTTATTTAATACGCCTCACCCTAAAGCACTATTAGTAGAACCCCGAGTATTTCGCGGATTGAGATGGCAGCAAGCTAGGTTGGACGGCCCTCTATACACTCGAGACATTATCGTCTGCTTATTGGTTGATGTGATCAAGTGAGGCCTCTGTACAGGAATCATAAACACTCACACTACTGCGTCCTGCTTATTACTGGCTCGCAGTTAAACAGGGCGCGTCTAAAGAACTGTCGTCCAATCACAACAGCAGACAAAAGAAAACATTTTTGGAGTCTACCTCACCTCCAAATGAATCCGCGAATTACTCGTGGATCCAGCTATTAGTAAAGAGAGAGGCATATCCAAAAAAATTAAATGCAAAAAAAAAAAAAATTCGAAATGCTCATGAATGGAGGTTTTATTTTTACAGATTTTCTCTGTTCGCAGACAAACTACGAGTGTATTTTATTGGGGAACCGTAATTCCCATTGGCTCAAGTGACGTGGAGGAGTTACTTAACGCAACAGAAGACAGTGAACTGAGGAAACGGATCTCCTGAACAGTGAAATCGAGAAACCAGCTGACATTTCCCGATACCGTTACTGGAATAATGTGGTATGGTTACAGGCAATCGATACATACGTAGTGTTTGATCAGCTACGCGATGACTCTTGGTGGTTTGATGTGTAAAGTATGAAAACAACCAGCTGCGGTACAGAGCAAGCAGAAGCATCTCATGAAACATTTAACCCGTCGAATCTCAGTATCCATTACCAAGGACGTGATTCACGTGAAGAATATTTATGTTAGGCACTGTACACAAGTAGCGGCTGGCGTTGTGAGCTTCTCCTCTGTCTTTTGAAACTTATTTTTTTTAGTGATAGGAACATTTCGCGAGTTCATTTGAGGACAAGATAGACGTCAAACACGTGTACACTGAAGTTGACTTCGCAGTTGGATCTCAGTTTACTAGACACGCCCTGGACGACTCTGAGCCAATAGCAGACTTCCAAGGAAACAAGTAGGGCGTGCCCCACTGTCAGGTGTGAAGAAACACTGACTACGCTCTGTGTCAGCAGCCAATGAACAAACAGATGAGGCTCGAGTGTACACGTGACTGTGGAGTTTAGTCAACAGGCCATTGAATTCGCGAATTTTTCCCATCCCTAATTATGTATTTCAAATTTGTGAATTTTTAATGTTGGTATCAGTTAGTCCGCAACACGTTGTTCACTTGTTGAAAGAAGTACGCTCGACACGAGTACGGCGCACACCAAAAATTTAAACTATTGAAACAGCTGAGCTCAGAAAATAATTCGGGACTGAAAAGGTTCTACTGACAGTAGAAATCCTGCCATATCTATAAATATCAAAGTATAAAACTTTTATACTGGAAATCACGCAAAACACAAATTTATCAGGTTTTTATTTCCTAAGTATAGTATTTCGTAGAGTTACCTCGAGTTTTTTTTCTTAAAGTTACAAATTGGACTCCATGATGATGTCAAATAGACGTAGGTAAGATTTTAACAAATTTACAATGGAAAATTCGTCCCACATCATAGCACGATTCAGTGGAACGCCACATCCGTAAATAATGTCCGGTGCGTGTTACAGTTCAGATGACAGTCCCGTTGAGAGCACAGCAAGAGTAAGTAAATGCTGTTGCTGCTACTGAAGCCATGGCGACACAGCATCCAGGCCACTCAACATCCTCAGATTTGGTTCCTTGTGGGGTCAGAGCCAGCTTTAAGCATTGTATTATCTCGAGCGGATAGCTACCCAGCAAATTAATTGAATTCTTTTACAATAAGTAGGTAAGATGGAGTGATAAATAACCAAAACTTGAGTTAACTATCCTTCTCAATTAATTTAAGAATTACATGTATTCAACTTACGAAGATAAATGTCATGTAGGTACCTTCGTCGATACATGATATCAGTTCTTGAATATTTGATGTAATACTTGGATATGGACGGGTGTTTTTCGCGAAAAGATTTCAAGACCAGTTGTAATCCAAAACAATTTTGTTCATACTCACTTTCGTGGTTGGGTGATTTTAAATGTAATATGCTTCAAGTGTCTGTCCACGAAACACGGACGTTCAGTATCGCAGTAATTTATTACGATTGGTACAGTAAAATACGAACATGTCTTCTCACGTAGACGCAACACTAAATAACCAAATGAATTTCTGGTTGTGGACGTACGAGACTGAAGTTTAACATGGCCATAAATATTTTCGCGAAAAACACCTGTCCCATAGATAACCATATTCTTGCCAACCTCGCCTCCAACTATATTTCCCCCAGCAGTTCAGTTAAAACTGTTAGATTCTAAGTATTGTTACACATGGTTTCGGCAGAACTAAGACCACTGGCTATTGCCTGAATAGTACTTACAATCTCACCAGTTAATCTCTCAGGAGAGCTCTAGAAACTATCCCAAGGGACCACAGCCACAGGCGATTCTTATCCTTAGTCTCAAGGGGAGGAAAATGCCCGCTGTTACGTCCCCCTTGCGTCATGAGAACTCACGCCCGATCATGACGACTCACTGTAACACTGTTTACAATAAACTGTACACGAATAATTGAACACTTTAAAAATCAACCTTTAAAAACGTCACTGCCCCAACCTGCACGTATTTTAGCGGGAACACATTCTGAAATTCACCCACTGAAGTTGGTGACGACGGAAGGAAAATAATTCTATTTCGTTTACTGCTCTTTTAAATGCACATGTTGGTGCAAAAATGAGCAAATGTTAAACTGTTTATTTACTAAGAATTTCTCAGTTTCAATAGACCGACGCATGAACAAAGTGATCAAGCCCATGATAAGGTTAATTTAACATATTGTGGAGGGGGAAATTATTAAATTAGATTTTTTATTTTTATTTTACACCTATTACTATTTGTGCAAGTGTGGAGTAACAGCATGAATACTTTGTCAAAGAACAACACTGTAGCCCAAATACTGATCTCATGGATCTTAATGATAGTGAGATCTAATTTACCTGCAAATCTACAGATACTTCATACACTAGAGATAAAGAAATAATGTTTAAATACTACTCGAACATATGCGCAAATAAGAACGTTGGAATCGGAGATTATTAAATGCGGTCAAAGAAAATGGTAATTGCTGAAATTAAGGAAATTTTGGTGTATGCTCAGGATTAAAGCTTAATAGTTAGTTTCGACAAACTTCCTTGTCAGTGCTCTCCGGCTCTTGATAAATTAAGTACATCCTTAGGTGTATCCTTGGTAGCTAAAATCAGTGCAGTTTAATTTAAATATCCAATACCATTCCTTTGAAGCATGGTTTTCAACACATAGTAATATTCAACATTACCAATATATCCTCCACATGAGCAATTTCTTGAGATAACATGCAAATTATACAATATACATACATAACATCACAGAATTCTTCATTACAGCCTAATTATTATTCCTCGTGGAGTCCTTTCTCTTTACTAATTACACTTCTTCAAGAATAGGCTTGAATATCCATAATATTCCATTTTATTTATCTAGTTCTTGCATGTAGTCCTTTTAAAAAGCACAAAATGGAGAATTCTTATTCCTTCTACTCAATTTTACATACATGACCGTTTTACAACGACCATTCCAAACATTATAAATTAACATAATAATAATTTACTCTTAGCACAGACATAGATTAAAGAAAATTAATCAACAGTAAATATAAATTTTAAAAGTATGTTTACCTTTCACTCTACTTTGTTATGTGGAATTGAAATAGTATATTAATATTAATTTTTCTTTTCGTATAATTCTAAAAACCAATTTAAATAACAAATTTCTAGGGTTAATTTGCATACAGGCTAATTATATCACTGTTAATATGGGTACGTGTCTGTAGGAGACAATATATATTTAATATTATTTCTCTTCTTACAGTATGATTAGGGATAGGAAAATTTCGCGAGTTCAATTACCTGTTGGCTAGACTCCACAGTCATGTGTACACTAGAGCCTCAGATGTTTGTTCATTGGCTGCTGCCCCAGAGAGAGCCAATGTTACTCCACACCTGGCAGTATGGCATTCGCTACTTGTTTCCTTGCTACTGTGCTGTAGGCTCAGGGTCATCCAGGGCGTGTCTAATGAACTGTGATACAATTGCGAAGGTGATTTCAGGGTAGACGTGTTGGGCGTCTATCCTGTCCCGAAATGAACTCGCGAAATTCTCCTGCCTCTAAATATGGTGGAAGAATACACAGTGCGTATACAATTAGATCTGTAGCAGGACTTCTAACAATTCTCATTTCATTGTTAACAGCCTAAATTGCTCAGTGTTTAGCTTATACCCAAAGAACATTGATATATGATGATGTTCCCGTTTCGTTTCACATATGTTGACAGAAGAAACGTCCGCGCACACAGCAGATAAATACTCGCAGGCGAATTGGCATCGCGGTTTCTTTGTTATGGCCGAAGCAAATTCTCTGATTGTCTGCGAGACACTTTGGCTACCGCACGCATCCAAAGGTTACGTATTGTAGTCCGTTCGTGGTCACTCCCAACATTCCTGAAGCACTGCTGAAGTTATACTTCCATGCGATTACTTAAAACTCTCACTATAGTCTGTTCGCGGTTTCTTCACACTTTTTGAATCTAAAGTTTGTAAAATGACTCCATGAATGACGTGTGTGGTTGTTAACTAAATATGTCATCTATCACGAGCTTTTTATACCTCTGTTAACATGAAAGGATCTTATATTTCGTTGAATTGAAGTTTCACCTATATTTTATTTATAAATTATACAGTATATAATTTGTAATAAATATTTATAAAAAAACAGTGAGAAAACACGTGTGTTGGTAGCGCATAGTAAGCAGTAGTTCGCATACAAAATATTATTAAGACTGCGTGCGCGAATATATTCGGTGCGTTGTCCTTTTGGTGTAATTTTCATGACATTTTTAAGCTTATTTTGCACGAGGCGGAGGAATATTAAAGCAAGTATAACTTAGACAGTACTTCAGAAGAGTGTGAAGTAACCATGAATGGATTCTAACAGTATTTCTGCCTATGATATACGATGCCACGTCTCTTATTCGCTAACTGTACTTATTTTGCACGAGGCGAAGGAATATTCCTGGGAGTATAACTTAGACAGTACTTCAGAAGAGTTTGAAGTAACCATGAATGGATTCTAACAGTATTTCTGCCTATGATATACGATGCCACGTCTCTTATTCGCTAACTGTACTTATTTTGCACGAGGCGGAGGAATATTCCAGGAAGTATAACTTAGACAGAACTTCAGAAGAGTTTGAAGTAACCGTGAATGGATTCTAACAGTATTTCTGCCTATGATATACGATGCCACGTCTCTTATTCGCTAACTGTACTTATTTTGCACGAGGCGGAGGAATATTCCAGGAAGTATAACTTAGACAGTACTTCAGAAGAGTTTGAAGTAACCGTGAATGGATTCTAACAGTATTTCTGCCTATGATATACGATGCCACGTCTCTTATTCGCTAACTGTACTTATTTTGCACGAGGCGAAGGAATATTCCTGGGAGTATAACTTAGACAGTACTTCAGAAGAGTTTGAAGTAACCATGAATGGATTCTAACAGTATTTCTGCCTATGATATACGATGCCACGTCTCTTATTCGCTAACTGTACTTATTTTGCACGAGGCGAAGGAATATTCCTGGGAGTATAACTTAGACAGTACTTCAGAAGAGTTTGAAGTAACCATGAATGGATTCTAACAGTATTTCTGCCTATGATATACGATACCACGTCTCTTATTCGCTAACTGTACTTATTTTGCACGAGGCGGAGGAATATTCCAGGAAGTATAACTTAGACAGTACTTCAGAAGAGTTTGAAGTAACCATGAATGGATTCTAACAGTATTTCTGCCTATGATATACGATGCCACGTCTCTTATTCGATAACTGTACTTTTTTTTTCCTACCAAATAATGCACATACAGGCTGCATTATTGACATTTCTATATTTAGTCTCCTGAAAATCTGTAGTTGCACAATAATCGACATTGCTTCAACAATTAATGGAACAACAGACGTCTGTCCATGTCCAGGGGCGCGGTGTACACAACTCGCCTTTGAGGAAGCGGGAAGACAAGAGTACGCTCACACGGCCGGGCCAGAAAAAGAATAGCTGTTAGCCCGAGCAGACCCGGCTACTTTCGAAGGCTGCCGATGATGCCCGAACGACCATGCTTCGGAAAACTGTACCTTATCGCCTCGCGACAAAAGGCGAAGCGGGAAACTGGGCAGGGGAAAACTTGGCAACCACTTGCGTCTGATGTGTGTAACTCCAGCTGTGTTTGCTGGCCCAGGCGTCGAGCCGTTTTCCATTGCTCTGCACTGCTGCATCGGGGAAAATGTCAGTGGTGATATTTGATCGGGCCCCCTGGACACGCGTCTGGCCACACCACGGGGAAATAGCATCTCACTGCGGTTCCAGTCGAGGCGGCTTCGTTCTTCGCCCGGCACGGTGCTTGTGTTCCCGACTACCCTTATTTTACCATGACCAACCCCTGTGCACCGTTCCTCGCATCTAGGGCCACGAGGGCGGAACGAAAAAAAAAATAAAAAATCTGGCGCAGCAAGACTCAGAAAAAAGGAGGGGGTGGGGTGAGCGAGAAAAAGAAACGGGAGGAAAAAGCTGATTTTACAATTAGAAAATTAGCAATTTTCTTGGAAATTAAAATCGGAGAACAGAAAATTCCCGTAGTGAATTCGTCTGGCAGATGTTCTTTTCTTGTTCGAGCCACGTTATCATCAAGAGAAAATAATTTTTCCATCCCCATATTTTAAAGAGTTTCAGCCTAAGCGCTTTTGAACTTTATCACGGGCGCGTGGAAATGTCAATATTTGTGTATATTGGCATCTGGTGAGAAATAATTAAAATAAAATGATACAATTATTTGTATGAAACGACATTTTTACAAATTTCTAAATTTAATGTAGTTAAAATATTTTCATCGTTATATTTTATACGAAATAAAGTGTAAAGTAAATATAAATGTTTCTTGTGCCTGGGGCTGAGGTGGCTGAGCGATTAGCACGCTCACCTCCCACCAAGGCGAACCGGGCTCAATCCCCGGCCGGGTCACCGGACTTTCGCAAGTGGGAATCGTGCCGGACGATGCCATTGGTCGGCGGGTCTTCTCGGGGATCTCCCGTTTCCCCGTCCCTTCCTTCCAGCGCTGCTCCATATTCACTTCAATCGCCCTCATCGGCTCTGAAGACCTCGATGTTAAGAGCCGCCCAAACCTCTTCACTCATTCTTGTGCCTACTTGTTATTTACCAGTGGGAAGGATATTTAATGTCACTTGTTTTTGAAAAGAAAAAATTCTTTACTGCGGGAAGTACCTAGTACATATGTGGTATTACGCTAGTTTCGAGACAAGAGTAGTTCTGCCACAGTTACACTCCGATCTTCCTTCTTAGCTTTATAATTCTTTGAGTGCCTTGTAGTTCATCAATTGGTTCGGAGTCTACCTAAGCAGGATGTCCCAGTGTCCTCTACCTCTGCGTGTAACCCTACCCTGAAAAGTCCCAGTGCTGCTGTTATTTATCATTAATTTCATTTTTGAACTGTGCTATATAAGATTGCGCAACTCAAGTGTTCTCGAGAATGTGCCAGCATTAGTGCTTGTAGAATTTTATGCTATAAATAGAGATAGGAAAATTTCTCAAGTTCATTTCAGGGCAAGTTAGACGCCCAACGCGTCTACACTGAAGTCACCTTCGCAATTGGATCAGAGTTCATTAGACACGCCCTGGATGACTTCGATCCAATAGAACGCTTGCAAGGAAACAAGTAGCGAGTGCCATACTGCCAGGCGTGAAGTAACACTGGCTACTCTCCGGGACAGCAGCAAATGAACAAACATCTGATGCTCTAGTGTACACAGGACTGTGGAGTCTAGCCAACAGGTAGTTGAACTCGCGAAATTTCCCTAGCCCTAGCTATGAATACAATATATGGAACTTCACAGTCTCCGATCACAATGTGTATTTGAGAAGTAAGATAATCGGGCCCAGTGTATTGTTAATTTACAACAAGGCTTGTAGGATTTTGTACATTTTTATTGAGTGAATGTTTTAATGAAGAAGAAGACCAATTTACTCTCAAAGCTAGAGTTTTCATTAGTTGGGATGAGCCACTTATCATGAGAGCTGTGAACGGCAAATACATAATACTAGGATCAGTTTTTGAGAAAAGCATATGTGGCATGATATTTCAATTTTATAGCCAAAACGTAGGTAAGATGCATATTATCGGCACTCTGACCTTGTGTAGAGAAACTGTGATGGTTAGGGATAAGTGTTTTTCGCGAAAATATTTAGAGACCAGTTGTTCTCCAAAACACTCTGGTTCATATGTACTTTAGTGGTTGAATGATTTTTAAATGTCGCCTCAAGTGTCTGCCCGCGAATCACGGGCGTTCAGTATGGGAATACTTTATTTTGATTGGCACAGTGAAATAAGAACACGTCTTTTCCACGTAGATGCACGGCCAATAACAAGGGAGAGGGGTTTTTCGCGAAAATATTTATGGTCATCCTACGCCCCACA
This sequence comes from Dryococelus australis, assembly GCA_029891345.1. Taxonomy (NCBI): domain Eukaryota; kingdom Metazoa; phylum Arthropoda; class Insecta; order Phasmatodea; family Phasmatidae; genus Dryococelus; species Dryococelus australis. Next base: position 15,162,260 of record CM056996.1, on the reverse strand, counting down.
ACCACAATTTCTTTGGTTATTAGCCGCGTGTGTACGTGAGAAGACGTGTTATTATTTGACTGGGCCAGTCGTTATAAAGTACTCCTACACTGAATGTCCATGATTCGCGGACAGACACTTGAGGCACATGACATTTAAAATCATCCAAACACGAAATTACATATATAACAAAAAGGTGTTTGGGAGTAGGCTTCAACTGGCCTTGAAATCTTTTCGCGAAAAAACGCCTTCCAGTAACCAAAGAAAGTTGTTTTTGTGGGCCTAGCGTATTGAAGTATAGCATGAGCATAAATCTTTTCGTGAAAAATACGAGGCCCTAGTGATAGCAGATGTGATACGTAGGGCTAGTGAAATTCCGCAAAAGGATTTCAAGACAAGTAATATTTAAAAACACTGTAGGGTCGTTTAAATGTCTTGATTGGCTGAATTACTTTTTGGCACGTCTTAAGTGTCTGCACACGAATCACGTAGGAGCCGTGTAGATGTTGTCGAATTCTTATTGGCCCGACAAGTATGTCCATGTCCAGGGGCGCGGTGTACACAACTCGCCTTTGAGGAAGCGGGAAGACAGAGTACGCTCAAACGGCCGGGCCAGAAAAGAATAGCTGTTAGCCCGAGCAGACCCGGCTACTTTCGAAGGCGGAGTGAGGACCCTGCAGGAGCCGTCAACTGACGACGAGCGCGGACTCTAGCGGCACCATGTTAAAGCTCGCTGGATTAAGGGCTTAGCCTATTGGGTGGCTTGTTTGTTAGACTGAGGATATAATTCATGAGAGCGCTAAGGGCGAGGAAAGTAGCCGCGTCAAATACGTTGATGAAATCACCAGGAACCTCAGGTTCCTTTAATGGAGGGATGGGGAGGCACGTGACTGTCAACTAGGAACAGTTTATTTTATCAACATGTAATACCATTCCACGTCTGATTTGTAAACAAATACTTTCAGGCAGTGGTATACTTCATGTAACCAATTCGTAATACAGTTAGATTCAATTCAAATAGGTAAAAGTATTTTATTCATATAAAAATGCTTGTCATTCAAAAAATCGTGATATAAACAACTGAGTTCATCACTGTCGACCATGTGACTTTGACAGTAGTGTTGCTTTGGGGCCTCGCGAGTCCAGTCAGAGAATGGGTAGGTACGCCCACATCAATTGAACCGCCATAGCGTTTCGTCTTTGTGTATTTATGTGGCCCATGGTACGCTTGATGAGAAAGAAGAGGGCATTTTATGATTTCTTCCCGTTCCATGAATTTATTTTCCCAACCTACCAGGGCCATGGTGGTGTGGTGGTTAGACTACTCTCCTCCCACATAGGCGAACCCGGTTCGATTCCCGGCGAGGTCGCTCACGGATTTTCGTATGTGAGAATCGTGCAGGACGATGCCGCTCGTCGGAAGGTTTCCTCGAGGTTCTCCCGTTTTCCCGTCCTTTCATTCCGGCGCTGCTCCATTCTCACCTCGTTTCACCCTAATCGGCTCTCAAGACCTCGGCTGTTAAGAGACGCCCAAATCTCTTCACTCACTTACTCTAACCTACCCTAAAGTTAAAAAGAGAGTCAGAGATCCAAAGTAGGCATAGAACGTAAGTGCGTCTCTGGGCAGAGACCTACACGATATACATGCCAGAAACATACTAACAGGACACGTGCAAAGCAACTTTACTGGGATTATGCCACTACGGCCGCTATTGGAGCCATGGTTACCTCCCATACTTACCGGCCAAAGACCTTATGTAGGACTAACTACCGCTAAGAAGGGCGGAGGAAAACGGGCATAGAAAATGTAAAAACAATTCAACAGAAAATAATTGCATAACTTAGTGCAATTTATGAAGTATAACAAATCATTTCGGTTATGAAAATGGCTGGAAAAGATCATCTTTATTAATTATCGCCAAGGACTCACGGTTTCATTTGAGGACAAGATAATAATTCGAAATAATTTTTTATAGTTTATAGTTAGGGACATCCGCATTTCGCGAAAAGAATTCACGACCAGCTGTATTTCATAACACTTTAGCTCAGATCCACTTTTGTGTTTGGATGATCTAGGTGTTACGTGTCTTAGGTGCCTGCCCACGAATCAGAGATGTTCATTGTCAGAGTAATTTAATTCTGATTGGCCGTTCAACTAAGAAATCGTCTTCTCGCGGAGACACGCCGCCAATAAGCGAATGGAAACTGCTGGTACGCTCGTAGGGTATTGAAATCTTCCATGTGCGGGGATATTTCGCGAAATCCGGGTGTCCCTATTTATAGTTACGTCTGCGATTGGTCCAGCTCCTGGACGACTCCGAACCAATAACAACAAGGAACAAAAATGCATGCCCAATAACTGTAGAGCCTTACCGTGTAGCAGCACGGAGCAAATGAACAGTTGATGTGTGCTTAAGTGTACAAGGGAATGTGGAATCTACCGTAGAGGTCATTGAACTCGTGAATACTTCCCGTCTCTAATAGCAAGTAAGAACAGCAATATTTCGCAAGTTCAGTGACCTGCACCTTAGATGAAACGAATCTGTGTACACTAAAGTCCTAGCTGCAGATACCGTACTCCCGACAGAGCAGATTTCGCTACTTGTTTCTTTGCAAGCTTCCTATTGGTCCAGAGTCGTCACGGACTTCAGTGTACGTGTGTTTGACGTCTATCTTATCCTGGAATTAATTTGGGAATTTTTTTAAATGCATTATCAACTCTACGCCAGTCTCTTCGTCGGCATTTCGACTCTGGAACTTTTTGGGTCGACACTATTATTTTGATGAAACTACCAGGAACCTTACGTTTTCTTTATAATGTGTTCAGAACATTATAATAGGAGAAATAACGGCAAGGAGAGGATGTTACTTTTTACGGGGACCTGTCACATACTTCCTGGTCGGGCGATGATAACGAGCGAGTCCGCTGGGCGAACCTTTCGATCGATTGGCTCCCACCAGAGGGTTGACAAGCGACCCTGCCGTGGCTCAGGGGGTGGGCGCACCCCACTGACGACTGCCTCTCTTCCCCTCTGCCCCGACAACACAACTGCAGGCTGGAAAGGTGGCTGGGACCATCGACATATTCTCTCATCCACGTGGAGTTCCGACTACTAGCCGTCGCTCTTCTCTCCCGCAAAGGTGAAAGGTGGTGTTAAAAATGTTGTGAGGGATGAGGCTGCAAGCAGGAGCCAAGTCTTTTTGCAGAACACTTGCCAAGGCTTTGCGTATTGATTTAAAATCAATTAACACAACCTATGTTCCTTACAAACGAAATGGTCTTAACAACAAAGTATTATTAGCTGTGTTTATTATTACTTTTATATAATTCTTTATATTTGTACGGTAACCACACCACAATCGGCTGCTCGTGTCTAAAGCAAAGTATATTATATTAATTTTAAAACGTTAATATCAGCTTGAAATTCCAGCAGGCAGAGTATACGTGATAACATTTATGTTTTGTCTGTATTTCCCGATCAGTCTGGGGATATCAGCTTGGAGTTCCACGAACGGATTTTCTAAATATGACAGACTGGTTTGTGTAAATAGCGAAATTTATATCCACGGGTCTGTGAGCGAAACACGGATTTCAGAAGGTAGATGCTATTCGGTTGAAAAGAAATAACTTTTTTTTAATATATATATTTGTGTCGATTACACTTTACACATGACGTCATTTTAAGGAAATAAAATACTTATATTTCCTTAGTTGTTACATTATCACATTTTATATCTATACTCTTACTTCGCTTGGATGACACAATTAAAATTTTAATTCCGCTGTATAAGATGGATAGTTTATAATTGAGTAAAAATCTGTTGTAAACTTACTTTTTCTAGTCACATTGGTAAATATCTTACGGCAATGTCTTTCTTGTTGCCTTGTTCATCAATTGCAATATGCTTGTGTTTAATTTAGTTTTGTGCTACAAAATACTGGAATAATAATTTTGTCTCGTAAACGTGGAGCAACAGAAGAAAGTTTTTTACTTTGTTAGTTGTGATAGTATAAACGAAATTTAGAGACACCAATAAGCTCTTTTTAGAGGTTTTCGCCGCACTTTATTTACAGGGTTTATTATATTAATTGAAATATTTAATTCGCTGAATTGTTTATTCTTATGTTCTGGAGATATGAAATAACAGTATTTATTTCTATGTTTTGAATTTCATTTGTGATAAGATTCCGCTGACAAAACTCCGCATATTCCAACGTAAATTTGAATTTGCATAATACTTAGATTATAATATAAAAATTAGCTATGCTACTGTTTTACTGTAAAACTGGGTGGACAGTAGAGATGAATGTTAATTTAAGGCCTTTGGAAACACCTGCTGCTGTACGATGAAACAGCTTCTTTTGTAACCGTCTGTCACATCTTACGCCAGCCAGCTTAGAAGAAAAACAGGAGGTTTCAGCAACAAACGTGCCCGAAGCGTGTTTCTTCCTTCGTCTTGAAGTATTAATTGTGAGGCAACCTTTGTGCCGTCGTTTGCCAAGAGGGCAGACGTAGATTAAAATATGCCTTATTACTGCAATAGGCTTTGTTCCGTAAATCATCCATATCTGAAACTTCTCCGTTTCCGTAACAACCTCTTTCGTTCTACAAACGAGGAATTTCATCACAGCACAGACATTTTTCATTTTTTTCGTCGTACGAGAACGATAAGATTCAATACAACCTTCTTTTAAATCAACGCGTCGCATGTTCTTTGCCTGAGCTAAACCGCGAATGCGATGATCCGTCATTCTTGCCTAAGCATCTACGAAGTTTTAACATACCTCAAGTTGTCCTTACTGCCAGATATAAATTTTTCTTTTAAAATTATGTATTTTTTAAAACTACATTCAGTCTGGTGATGCAATATTGGGATTAGCGGGTGAACATGATTTTTGAAAGGAAAGTTTATAATTGAATGATGTATTATTTCTATTTAGTCTCGTGACGTATTTAATATTCGCCCCTGAAAATACACAAACCGTTACCAAGATTAGTATAAAACGGAAGTCGTCCGGCTGCGTGTGTATGTGTATTCGGTTAATGCTTTTAAACTACTTGATGGATTTTGATGCGGTTTTCCGCATCATTTAGAGAGTTCCTTGAGGAATGTTTATGTATATACAACATTAACATTTCATGTAAGTATAGTATAGAAATATCGACGTTTTCTAGTCAAGTCGGAAAAAGCCGCTCTTCAGGCACTTCCAGACTTACGCTGACTAAGCCACAAGAAGTGATATGAAAATTTGACGAATTCATTTCAGGACAAGATATACGCCCGACATGTCTACACTGAAGTCACATTCGCAGTTGGATCACAGTTTATTAGACACGCCCTGGACGACCCTCAGCCAATAGCACACTTGCACGGAAACAAGTAGTGAGTGCCATACTGCCAGGTGTGGAGTAACACTGGCTACTCTTATGGGGCAGCAGGCAATGAACAAACATTTGAGTCTCTAGTGTACACAGGGCTGTGGAGTGTAGCCAACAGGTCATTGAACTCGCGAAATTTTCCTATCCCTAACCATAAGAAATACACCAAATTAATGTACTACAGAATTGTAGACCTCGAAAAGGCCTACAAAAAAGCCCGCAACAACATATATTTATCTCTTAAGAATGACCCACAGTAACTATTTTTGTCTTTCAAAATTCGATTAAAAATATAACTTTTTGAAGGACACAGGATTAATCGTTATCAAATTAAATACGTTGCTGATCACCGCGGCCGGCTCTATAGATGTAAATCGCACCCGAGCGATGCCGGGGCGGATCGCTAGTGTCCCATATACCACATTTCTCGGTAGAAATATTAAAACCATATCTCGTCATCACAAATCAAACAAGAATCAGCAGAGCAGTAAGGCAGTAAGCCTTTGCTAGTATCTTCACAAATTCGCTTTGTTTTAGATGTTGGTAGTAGTCTCCTGCCGAGGCCTGGCATACCTACCAATCATGACGCGCGTGCACTTAGCATACGATAAAGATGAGGTGGGCCGCTTACTGGTCTTCTGCGCATGTACCCAACATTGACCTACCCCAAAGGAACACAACTGTCAAAGTCACATGGTCAACAGTGAGGAACGTGTTTGTTCATATCTTAATTTTTAAATGACAAGCACTGTTATGATAAAAAAATATATACTTTTACCGGTTTGTATTTAATCAACAATCATTACAAATTGATTAGAGGAAATGTAAAAACATCTCACAAGCACTTGTTTACAAAACAGAGTTCTAATCTCAAACCCAATCCACGCCATTGTTGCTGGCCGTATTGCCACAAAAGCAGTTCAATGTTGGGACACGGAGATTGGTTGTGCGCAGCCAGCGAGATCGGTTTACCTCATCTTTAGTCTGTGGCACTTAGCATTTTTTCCCGCCGAAAACATCGCTGCAGTTCACCAACATTTTCTCTCTCATGTCTCTTTCTACCCGGAACGCCAAAAAATCGGCGCTCTATTTACAAGTCTGTCGAACTACAGAATTCCGCAAACAAATACCTGCGAATTTTCTAACTCACTCGTGGAACACGAACTAAAGAACAACCGCTCAGCTGTGGTATCACCTCAAATACTATATCGTCTGTCGTATATTCACTATGGCATTCTTTACTCTCTCGCGCTTTGGATACGGTACGGTCGCGCCTGGATGCTTCTCGCTGTAACCTTTGTAAAGGCTGTTCACGATCAAATGAGCACTTTTGAAATTAACCTCAGCAAAAAGTCACTGCCTTACCTGCATATATTTTAACGAGTGCACTGAGTGACTATTGTCCAGTAATGTTGGTAACGATGGAGGGAAAGTAGTTCCATAACTCAACATAAAATAAGAAGTTTTAGGTAACCATTCATAACGACTGAAATTATTATTACATTTCGCTTTCTATTTTCTTTCTAATCCGCCGATGTGTAAATATGTGCAGATTTGTACAATTTTCCTTTTCTAATAATTTCACACTTTCAATTGACCGACGCGTGAATAATGTGACGAGGCGCATTGCAACATTAATTTTACATACGGCGTAAGAATAAACAACGCGCATACAAGTAGACCTTGAGCAGGGCTTTTAAAAGTGCTCATTTTACCGTGAACAGCCTCTACTTTCCTTCGTTTAGTGAGGCACAAGTCAAGCAGTGTGATAATCCATACTGATTCCCAGACGCAATACCGAACTACAAACGAAGTATAAACCAGAGGCGCGAATTTCAGAACTGTCTGCAATGTAACAACGACGCTGATGCGGCGCAAATATGTTACAAAACATACCGCGCCTCTCCTCACCAATAACAATAATACTGAAAGAAAGTAGCATGCACAACCAGAATCTATCATTCAAGAGCAACAGAGCCAAAGCCCCGACTATTACTTGGGAACAGATTGCCAGGGGATAATGTGAGTTGCAGATAGCTTTCCAGGAAATATCGCAAATGATAATAGAGAAAAATAATTTTCAAATTCTAGCTGTTTATTACTAGCTTAGTCCGCTCCAGGCAATCCATGTTCGACAGTTCTGACGTCTAACGTGTAACTATAGTCAATAAAAAACGGAAAAATGTCCGGGTCAGCGACGATAGTAAACGAGTGATTGACGTCTGCTTTGCCCCGGGGTGAATTCCACGCATCGTTCGGGGCTGAGTCTACCACACACCCCTTCCCCAGCGGGTGTTAACAATGGCGACAAGGAGACCGAAGTAGGTACGTCACATGAGTGCTGACGTAGCTATCCAGTACGGGAATAGAGTGAGGGCACGCGGGCTGGTGGCCGATCACTAACAGATCGATGTTCGAGCCCCGCTGAACACCCGCACACATCGCCAGGTTGCGGTCCGCTGCAGTCTCCGCAGCTATCGTTGTTAGGTCTTCCCCTTACCAGGGCGTTGCCTACTGCTCGTCCAAAGGATCTGTGACGCCGTGGAGCGGCGGGAATCTGCGTGCTAGGGTAAATTTTCCCAGAGGAATATGTACAGCACAACTCTGAGTAACCATCAACAGCCTACGTCTGTAATCAGCCTCAAACTAGACGGAATGTTTAACACTGTGTCACGAATGTATGTTGACTTCTGCACTGGCCACTTGGGGCATGGGACTTTCATCCCTTCCCGAATAAGGAAGTGGTTGGCAATGAGCGAATGGTTGAGACGGTGTGGAATTGTGTAGCCCGCATATGTTCTGGATGTATACTTACGTCTGGGGAGTCACGGCACAGGGTACCTAAAAGTACACAGGTGAAACCGACCAATTTTCTTGCTTACCTTTTGCAGCAACTTCACGCCTTACTTTCCACACTCCAACCACTCATTTCCTTGCTTCTTCCGGTTGTTTATAAACGTATTCCTTACATTTCTTTTTTTTTTAGTTTTTCTTTTTATTTTATATTTTTCCTGTGGATTGAGGGTTTTGGTTAGTTTCCACTTGTTCATTTCTGTGCCATTTGTTGTCTTCCGTTTTCCCGTTATTATCCCCCCTACTTCTCCTTGACCTGCAGAAGGCCGCTTTCTGCGTTGGTATGCTGGGATTGTGTACTGTTCCTTGCTTATGTTCATACACTTGTCATGGTTCTGTGTTTAATATTAATGAAAAAAACAGACCATTCATGGCAAACTCCAGCAGCACACGCCATGAAGATAGCGTCACAGGCCAGCAAAATACATGAATGCCGTTCGCCAATCAGTGCCTGGCACAGCCCACTTACCGCCGATGGCGCAGCCAATAGAGGACCTTTCGCAGCACCCAGACTCCGATCAATCACAAAGCCTGTTCCAAAAGCGTCGCAGGGGCCGCGGTGATTTAGTGGTTAGACTACTCTTCTCCCACCTAGGCGGGCTCGCTCCAGGATTTTCGCATGTGGGAATCATGCCGGACGATGCCCCTGGTCAACGAGTTTTCTCGAGGATCTCCCATTTACTTCGCTCTTTCATTCAGGCGCTGCCCCATACCCACCTCGAATCTCCCTCATCGGCTCTCAATACCTCGTTATTAAGAGCAGCCAAACTACCCCACGCAGCCAATTAGAAAATGTGCACGCCCACATCAAAGTAACCAGCATGCAATTTCGTCCCTATGTACTTATTTACTCTGAGGTATCGCATATATTATCCATGAAAGCTAAACGCTCCTGGTGAAAATGCATTTTTATTTCATATTTTTCTCGGGAGTCGATATTTCGAATAACTCGTGATATTATTCCATAGTAGGGGGGGGGGGAGGAGGATCTTAAACAAACCGGTATGTCATGCAGGAAATGTTCTCCTCCTTTGTTCCAATGGCAGCCCACAAATAAATTGCAAACATCCGCAAATACGAATGGCAGGGAATCGAATAACTGAGAAAAAAAATTGCACGTAAGAGAAACCCGAAATAATCTGCTGAGTTATTCGTTGCTGTACTGTGTAAATAACCTGGCGGGTCCTGCAAAGTGCTTGGAATACGAGACTCACACAACATTCCGCAGCCTGCTGGTAACTTGAAAAGTAAATAGCAACTCTGCTTTGACTACAACGATAACTCTTTCCCCGGTATTTTTACCTTTCCCTTTTTCGCCTTTCAAGGAATCACTTCAGGAAGATGTGAGATCTCTCCGAGATACGCGTGGAAGAGAAAGTTTTGACTTTGCTTTCCGACTGGACTCGGAGAAATGTGTCCAAAGGAACTTACATTAGACGTCCACTTCGGACTGATATATTCGCCGAACCAGGCGCCGTAGTTCGAGACCAACTTCGACCTCGTGGAAAAATCGGTCATATCTCCATAACGGTGTTTGGTAGGAAAGTAACATAAGTTTTATTGAAGGAATTTAACGATGCTGGAAGATTCGAATTAATTTTTCTCCCACGGAGCCATGCGGCACAGTGGAAGCACACGAGAATCGATTTCAGGGAGACCCGGGTTTGATTCTCTGTGCAGCCGTATTGCTGTAGATATGCCGCTGTTTTCCAAAGTCACTCCAAGAAAATTCCGGAATGGCTACGTACTAAAGATCATCAGATCATGGCTGCCCCCCTTTCCCTCCCCCCCAATCCATTCCGCTTTTTTCCCCCGCTTCTGTTTGTCCCGGTCAATCCAATGACCACACTCTCTTCGAGATGTTTAGCCACAGAACAGCTAACAATACAGAAGTTAACAACCACGTGAATCACGAACCCTACGCTTCAAGATAATGGGCTCAACTTGCGAGTGATATGGCGGAACGTCACACGCCATTCAATGTAATAAGCAGCTTACCAGTTTTCTCAGTCAGCAGGGACTCGTTTACAGCTCGCGGTAGCCAATAATATAAAAGGATCGTTCCCAGAATCTCACGCCGCCACCAAAAAACTATCGAGTTTACCTATCTCAAAAGAGTGAGCGAACAGATTTTGGGTGGCTCGCCGCGGCCCCTATCTCGAAAGGGCCGCTATAGAATTTCACTTCTCTATACCTATTTATTCTCTCGTTGAGTGTTTCTATAATAGTTAAGTATAGAGAATTTAAAGGGCGTGGCGGTTCCTTCAGAACGGGCGTACCCATCCGCTGATTGGCGAGTCTTTGCTCCGTGTTATTAGAGAAGACACATCACATAATGCTTCCAAGGCAAACCCGTTTCTCTAGGTATTATCCTAGGAAGGTGTATCGTAATATTTTGCCTGTTAATGTAGAAGTTGATCAAGAAGATGATTCATGGTGTGTTAAAGTGTTGAGTATAGAGCAGAGTTACATTCTTCTTTCATTTTTGTATAATTTTGGTTTTCAAGGTATAACTGTCAAAGTTGGTACTGGACTTTTGGATTTTTTTTTCTTTAGGAAGGCCCACAATGCGAAAGATCCTACATTTAAGGATTTGTCTGAAGTTGAACCGGGAGACATAATTTCTTGGATGAAATGTACACCTGTACATGAAGGTGTTGGAAATCAGAATGATGCAATTAGTACGTACTATATATGCACCCGTGTTTTTTTCTTGGAAGAAGATCAAGTTCGATACTCCTGATCAAATTCGACTTTACCACAATTTGGTTGGTACTTCTGGTAACATGAATGTACTCGGGCATGCTGAAATTTTGTTTAATCCTTAACTGATAAATAAAAAGTATTTATTGGTTTCTTTGTTTTGTTATATGTTTTAATAATTTCTCACGTCATAATAAGGCATCCGTCACTTGTTTTGAAAACATTTTACTATTATAAACTGGAGAAATAATAATATATTATGCCTGCAACAAACCTGACGACTGGCGAAGGGCATTCCTATGTGTTGCTAGTCAGTGACGCCACTTTTCTGGCGCCCCTGGGACTGGAGTTCGAGTTACAAGCGGCTGTTACACTACGCCTATAGAGTCTTAAGTACTCTGCGCCCAAGCTCCGGCATGACTTAACAATTTGTCTACACAATTTCGGTGGACATGTGATTCGGAGCTTACTATAAACAGTATGTATAGGCTGTTCACTGTAAATTAACCACTTTTGAAAGCCGTGCTTATGATATACTTGAATGTACGTTGTGTATTCCTCCACCTTGTGTAAAATTAACATTATCATGGGCCTCATCACTTTATTCATGCGTCGGTCAAGTGAAATTGTGAAATTATTAAGATAGTTAATACTTTACAATCCTGTTTATTTTTACACGTCGCTGCATTAAAAAATAGAAAGCGAAAGAAATAATTTTCAGTCATCACAAATGGTTACCTAAGACTTTTTATTCGACGTTAAAATATGGAACTACTTTCCAGCCATCGTTACCAACTTTACTTGGCGAATGTTACTCAGTGTGCCCGTTAAGATTTATTCATGCAGGGGCAGTGACTTTTTTCTAAGGTTTATTTCTGAAGTGCTCACTTTATAGTGAACAGCCGTTACCATCACTGTTTACCTTCTACGCGTAACCCCAGACGACATAAATACCACACTTCGACTGCCTGGTTCTTCCACCAATGTCAGTGTTTTTATAAAGGCTACCAGCTTATAATATGCTACAGAAATTTAAAATTGTAAGTTTAACCAATGTTATGAATATACGTTTACACACTACCTAAACGTATTATAAAACAAATCATTAAGTGCAATTTAGGACGAGATTGGAAGAAACCAATTTTAGAATGCTTCATTAGAAATGTTCTTTATATAGGCAACTATATCGTTCGGATTCCGTAACAACGAGAAAGAAAAAAAAATCTCACTCAGCAGTTAAGAGTGAAGAATGGCCCATACAGTACTAGAATATCAGTAGTGGAATAAAAACATAGACTAAGAAGCTTCTCTCAGGCGTTGATTCGCACTGAAAATACATTCATGGCATTAGAGCATTCATACGGTCAAACTTATAAATGTGCACTTTTATAAAGGCCGTGTCAGATATGCTGCTTTCCACAAGCGCATGAAGTACAGCACGATGAGAAAAACATTAAATGCGCTTATTTTATAACCAAACTGTACCGTGACCTGTGCTTGTCTAGATATTCTATACTTGCTGTGAGAAACCAGAGATAAAAACTTCCATTCTAGTAAACTCCTAAGTCATCGTACAGGCTTTCTTTATTAGAAATACAGACACAAATACTGAGGGCGACATTTATCCGGAGTGGAATGGACTGGAAAGGGCTTATTAACGTCCCCCGGTTTTATGCCGGAAGACTTACAGGGGACGGCTTACAAACTGGCATATGACCTAACTTAAACTAACACCCATGCCCTCCCTTACCAGGGATTCGAACCCAGAACCTCCTGCACCCAAGACCAGCGACGCACCAACCGACTGCGCCTCGCGAGGTAGGCAGCAACATTTATTGTTAGCTACTCACTGTTTCAAATAATAACCACTTTATAGGAAACTGTATTTTATAACTCCTTTCTGCCACAGATACAAGCGTACATAAACGATTGTTTTTATTGTTTGGTAACACAATTACCTAACGATCTATGAAATTATTTTCCGCGACAAAACGAAAGAATCATAAAAAATAATAAAGTATGATGGCGCCATGAGCAGTACTCTTTTCAAAGCAATGCTGGCTCTGGGATTTCACTTACAGATTCGAGAAGATCGGCAAAGATGTGATAAAGGTTTTGCGCAATACTAAATAATTAGATCACGAGTGAGTATCGGGGTTGGCGTGGTGCAGTGGTTAGACTACTCGAACCGTGTGTTCCATTCCCGGCGGTATTTTCATATGTGGAAATTGTACCGAACGATGCCACTGGTTGGAAGGTTTTCTCGGGGGTTTCCCGTTTCCCCCGCTCTTGCATTCCAGCGCTGCTCCATACGCGCCTCTCTTCACCCTCATCGGCTCTCAAAACCTCGATGATAAGAGCCAACCAAATCTCCTCAAATCCGTGGCGGTGGGTTGATTTTTTTTTTTTTTTTTTTTTTTTTTCACGAGGCACGTAGGAAATATGTTCTGAAACTTCCCCGTACAATTAAGTCGTGTTTCACAGTGCTCAGTTTTAAACTCTTATAAGACATAATAAACGTTCAAAAACTGTGATAAAGTTTATATTTTCAATATACTATACTACGTTACAACTTATTACTTTATAAGCTTTATAAAAATCCAAAAAATATATGTACAGTAACAATTTTATGTAATTTCCTTATATGACGATATTCATGTTTATAGTTTAATAAATTACTTTTTCCATTTTAGAAATAACATTTTGTGTTTTTCTTTCTCTAGGTTAATTGATATTTGATGTCTATTTTTATTAGAGTTTATAGGCAAGTCCGTTTCTTATGTAGCCTAATACATTTGCCGTAATAAGAACAAATTATCCTAAACAAGGTTTTTTCTTGCCGGCCTTTTTATAAAAAAAAACTAAATTAATATACTTTTTAAATCACGTGAAGTGTAATTTTGTGCGGCTTTTAGTATTATTATGTTATTATTTATCAATTTATTGTAATTTTGTTAGCAGTGGTTAATAAATAAATACGAATTCATGTGGCCTTGCCACCTTAATAGACATGATCATTTTTTATTATTTCTTCTACTGACAATTCGAACCACATACATACTGCTCCTAAGGCTGGTTGCCTATCACTTTCTCGTTTGTTGAACTGAAGACTAAATTTACACATTGCCTGAGTTCACACACACACACACACACACACACACACACGCTCTCCTTCATGTTGGCTGTTAATCCTTACGCAGAATGCTTCCGTAATGTACGAAGGATTGGGTTCGGTACCAATTGCTAGTTTTATAGACAGTGTTTGTCATTCGTCAGGGAATGAATTTATATTGAAAATATCGTCATGGCTGACCGGATTGATAAAGATTTTTCGCATATAATGGCAAGTGTGACAGTCAATTTCCAATTACTTTAACCACATAAATTTAGTGGTAAACGGCAAATAGCGTAAGCTTTAGGTAGTTATTATTTCGGCCTATTTTGCTAATAATGAAATGTGAACTTACTTAAAACCAGTTTTGAAAGTTATTTGTTGGGAAAGTTAAGCAAAACTGTGTTTGTAACAGATGAACTTAATCTACTGCCTCTGAATGACGTTTTTCCTCAGCAAGCCATAACAGTTCTGTCTGAAGTGCAGTACATTTACGAAACTATTGGAAAACTTAAAAACTATTGGCCAGTATTTTTTTTTTAGTAACCAGGTACATAAATATTTTTCAGTGAAACTTTTTTGTTTTTAAATATTTTGACTTAGTGTTCACGTTGATTCAAAACAATTTGATTTTAAGTTTGCTAACAAGGCCGATTGACAGAAATATTTTTTACGGATTTATAAAAGTTTAATTATTCAGCTCATTCACAAATTTCGTACCTTTAAAAGAAATGTTTCGAAACTTTAGCACATTAATTTTTCCGTACGAGGAAGTGTCCACGGCGTGTTTCCCCTGCGAGCTTCTGATGGCAACTCTGGTTCACAAAGTGAAGTCCAAGGTTATCGGGTTTGCTGTGAAAGCCTACCGTACCTCTTGCTATTTCGCCATTGATCCTTCCGCTTCACCCGATAGCCATCCTGCCCTGTGACTGTGCTTCGGGAACTAGCAAGCTGTTATAGGCTGTGTGTCCACTCGGAAGTTAACGAATAAGGCTAAAATAAAATATAATTATTGACTATTATTGTTGCGATTTAGAGGACTTTCAAAAGTGCTTATCTTACCGTAAATAGCATATATATATATATTTGCCACATTATTATATTACGTTAAAAAGAAAAAACTTTCAATCTGGAGATTCAGTCGTTTCACGGACACTGTTAAAACAGCGATAAACACTCGAATTCAGGTACCTGGTTGTATTGTAAAACTACAAGGACTGTGTTTGTAATAGCCTTAATAAATGTCTGTACTATACTGACACGGGTCCACGAGCTTCAGCAAAATGGCGGACACTCAACAACGTAAAACCGTATATAGCTGTTTGTGGCAAAATTATGTGTGGTGTAAAGCATAGTTGAGTGCAAAAATTAATGATTTTATGTATTAGAAATGTATCACAAGTGTAAATAACGTAAAAACTGAAAACAACTCCAATAATAATAATAAAACGACAATTTCAATAAAACGTGACTATATTAAAAATTAACCGTTAACGTTTCCTAGTTACACAGAACACTTTAAAATGAAATAAATGTATTCTTTTCAATCAGGTAACTTCCTTGATATTTGATAAGTCTTGATTGAATATATATATATATATATATATATATATATATACGCGATAGAAACAAATGTTATGTTCATAAGTTAGGTTTGTCTTGTGTTTGTGGTTGTGGGCTAAATAATCCTAAAGGTGTGGGTTCTAGTCCCTGTACTCACGCAAGTATTTTTTTTTTCGAAAATTATACTTTTAAAAGAGTTATTCTCTTTTATTAATTCGTCACAAATGTTTTCTAGGCGTAAAAAAATAATTTTATGTGCACTTTTCAATACTGCAAGTTTTAATGCAAGGCTATAACTTGTAATATTACAAATATATGTCTTGCAGATGTTACAAGAAAACTCTTTGTAGTTTTACAAAGGATTTTCTTGGAAACTGGGTTCCCAAGAATTTTTCTTGATATCATATGGAAAAGTTTAGCATAGGGAAAATTCCCGCTTCAAGGCGCGCTGGTTTTCCAAAGAGGCAAATAGAGAAGTTCTATATTTTTGTATGACAGTTGGTGTTTGACTCAAATTTACACACACATATATATATCTTCCCCAGTCAAAAATTCAATATAATCAACTTTATTCCGTAACCATTATTCACGCCCTCCAACGGCGTTTTCAAGAACAAACCGTAAAAATACAACTGTGGTTGGCATTGAGTGTTTATGAGCAAGATGGATCCTGTAGGAAAACTTTAGGAATTTATACGTGCGGAAAATGCATACCTAGCTGTCATCAAACGGAAATTTGTATTATTCACCTTTCGCTTAAGGAAACTGCGTATAAAATTGACATTCTTTACCATTTGACTAAAATCCACTCACGGTTACTTCACAATTTTCTGAAGCCCTGCTAAAGTTCTACTTCCAGGATATTCCTCCATCTCGTCCATACTAAGCTAAACCGAGTCTAGAGAATTCCGCCAAAGGACAACTCACAGAATTCGTGTACACTAAGTTGCAATGATATTTTGTATGAGAACTATTTCTTACTAGGCGTCACCAACTCAATGTGTTCTCACCGTTTTTATTCATTTTTATGACAAATTAAATACTATAATTTACAAATTAAATATAGGCAAAACTTCGATTCAACGAGACATAAGATACTTGTTTTATGCAAACGGAAATATTAAACGCTTTTGATGCATTGCATATTTAGGAAATAACTAAACACCTCATACATGGGATGGTTTTTCAAATGCTTGATTCAAAAAATGTGAAGAGACAGCGAAAATACTATGGTTGTGATATTTAAATACAGTATTTGTTTACGCCTACGTTTTGTTAAATCAAATTTACGAGAGATTATTTCACAGTACGTGAATATGTTGTTGGCCCTGTAGTCGTTCGTGTAAAATAATCAACGTTTCCTTCTCAACTGTTATCTGTGAGAAAGCAATGGAGTCAGCGACGCTGCAATAAATGTTTTGTACACTATTATCTTTTGTATCTGCAAAGCTGAAAGTTTTAATACGACCTCTGAAACAGAAAGAATAGCGAGAAAATTGTTAAATACAAGATGGGAGGTTTCAATGTCCCTTAAATGAAATCTCACGTAAGAAACTAACGGCATCCACAAAATTTAAGTTTCCGTTTTCGAGCGGAAGTGCTCAGTTTGCCAGAGGCTTGGAAGTCCTTTGAATTCCAGGTGGGCGGTCTTCCAGTCTTGTCCTTTGGCAGTAACGCAATTTCCAAGACTTCTGGTATCATGCGTCGAGCATCCGGCATTTTCTTTGAGACGAACGTCGCGCGCTAAGGCGAAAGAAATTTCCTTTTATGTTCTTGTGAATGCCACCACTTTACTTCGCTCTGCCGAAACTCGCGTGGCACAGAGAAGTGCCCTACAGCCGAGAAAAAGCTCAGCTCCTACGCGACCATGACACAAGAAAGAAAAAGCTGATCAAAATGTTCGCTGGATTTAACGCTACGCCCGTATTTCATCGCGCCAATTATTTATTGATATTGGTCTGGCGCCAGTTATTTAATGATCTTGGTCGCATTCACAATCTCGTACACCAGCCTATTCAACTTTGTATTTTTTCTTCGATCTGGTAAGGTTTGGTGGAGACAAAAAACTGTCCTAGAATATTTTGCAGTCGAAAGATGCCTGCCACTCGTCCGTAAAATGCGTGACTGCGTTCAATAAACTTGTGAACACAAGCTACTAGTATAAGCTGTTCACGATAAAGAGAGCCCTTTTAAGGCACTAGCTACTGTCTCCTTTCAGCCATTTTTTTTATTCTTTAACCACATTTTAAAATAAATATTAGCATGTATGTAATAAATATACTGTGTATATTCAACCGCACTTATAAGTAAACGTCTAAGGCTAAAATAAAATACATTTATTGACTGTTATTCCAAATCAGAGGGCTTTCTAAAGTGCTCACTGTACCGTGGATAGCCTATATCACATGTGTTACATGCGCACGTCAATAAGCTCACGTTCTCTGTTATAGTGTCTCTTTTTAGTAATAACTTCATATATCATAGATGGTGATCGCGTCAAGAGAAAGGCGGATAAGTGTGTAAGGTAAACACTTGACGTTAATAAAACAATTCTAAAAGTTAAAGGATAAGAGATGTTCATACCTTCAGGATTGTATACAATAAAAATGTCTCTATTTAAAGTGTTTTAGGGAGGGGAGGTAAGCACTAGGGGCGTATCCTGGGAAGTATAATGAGGAAAAAGGGCCTTACAAATACTTTAAGCCCGACCGCTCGCAGACCAAGGAGCGATGAGACGTCCAGGCCACTAGAGGTCCTCCGACTGCGATCTCCCACTAGTTCGGAAGCCAGTCCACACTTCTCGCTCCAATCCTTCATCCCTTTAGCCTTTCGACGGTAATTAGTTCGGACTTGACTTGAAGGTGGAGCACGGCTTCAATTCGCTGATAGTCTTTCGACAGTCTGAACCGTCTACCGGACCCACATTTTGCCCACATTTCGGCCAATTGTAAAGCTTGTCAGTAATGTGTATAATTTCTCCTGCTCTCGTACACACAAACTAGACTGTAACTGTGTACGGTATGGAAGGGAGAATACAATAATGAGATTATTACTATTTACTTGGACAAAATTAACTATCACCACTAACATTTTATTCTGACTTGGGGATTAGACTTGCACGGCTCCACAGAACAGTTATGACTTTGAAACAACGTGATACAGCTTGTATAAGTCTTACCAACAATGTGACACTGAAGAATATAAGTTGCAGTCAGTCTCCGTAGGGTAAAAACAGCATTCATGAAACACTGCGAAGAACAGTATCGAAAAATGCCACTAGCCACAGGAAATAAAATACGCACAGAGACTTGCAAAAACATCTATGATATATAATTTGATTGAAAAAGTTTAGATTCTGACACAATAAAATGAAATCTTATCTGTATACATATTGTTTTTAAAGTCACTGAATGTTTAAAATTAGTTTTGATCAGACTAACTGGAGCCGCTCACGTATCTATCTGTTATTAAAGTTCAAAATAATTTATGTCTTTAAAATATTCCCTAATTTCTTACAAAAATTAAACTGAATTAGATTTATGTCTTTCTCAAATCAACTCATTCGGGAGAACAAATGAGATCATGGTGAGGCTCTGTAAATTCATATTTAAAAATTATTTATTCATATTCTTGATGACGTCCCTGCGTTTAAAATTCTCAAAATACTTAGCTGAAAATACTAAGTTGTAGCAATTTCTTGTGGAATTCGAGTCAGCTGGTCCTGCTGGTCATTCACCTTAAGATCTTGCCTTAGTAATATCTTCCCTCACAAGGCTCTGGGTCCGGGGGTACTTTAGTAAAATTCATACAGTACCACACGCAACATCGCGGTAGCTCAGTCTTAAATTTTACTATGAAACCGCGTAGGTAGTGCATGCATGCTTCAATCTTGCAATATTATGTAGCGCATCTTCGCTCCGCCGGACAGCGTGCATGAAATTATCGTACCTGACCAATATTTAAAAAAAATAAAATAAAATAAAATAAAATAAATTTCCTACCAGGCCGATGACCCACTAGGTCTTGACCTGCCTGGCGGAAACAACATGGCTAGACGCCTCCTAAACTACATACTTATAAACACTTCCAAATGTCGAGCAATCGAGTGTTACAATCATTTATCCCGCATTACGCAGTGCGTTGCTATGGTAACTAAGTAACAAAATTGTGTGTGAAATTCAGCCCAAGTACAATAATTTCATGGTAGTAATTTCGAAAATCTAACAGACATAGTTAAAACGAGATTAAACTTCGTGAGTTTATAACTTCCTGCAATTAACAATAAAACATTAAACTAGAAGCAAATAAAACGTATCGATGACAAAATAAACAACAAATAAATAATTAAAAGTGATGCAATTACCTACGGTGCAAGAATAATCTGAAATAGCTGTGACAGATAGATATAGCGGTTTTGTTGCGTTACGAGCTTGATTAGTATTTCGCCACGTCTATGTAAATGTGCTTGGGAAGTATTTGTAAATGACCCACTGCCATCTCTTCTGCTTTCATGTCGCGCAAGGTTACGTATCGAATCGAGGGCTGAGCCCAACAACATCGCGAATACAACGGACCCCGTTAACGTAAACACACGTCGAATGGTGGGGGGGGGGGGGGGTAAACAACAGCCCATTAAATACCCAGCTCTTCACAAGCGCGGGGGCGACGATTTCGTTGCAATATTTCAATCTTGTTGCCAGGTGTGAACTGATCCATGTGTGGAAAGTCGCTTTGTAAACAACCTGATTTTAGTTTTGAAGAGAAGTATTAACGGATGGTTAAATCTACAAAACTTATATTTACATAAAATAATATAACATGAGGAAAGGGATTTCAGGAAAACCGTATGAACCTGCGCATATTTACCGGCAGAGTAAAAGTGAGTATTTTATAAATGTTGTTCACGATAAAATGAGAACTTTCGAATTCACCCTCAGAAAAAAGTCACTGCTCCTAACTGCATATATTTCAACGGGCCCACTGAGTGACATGCGCCCCGTAAAGTTGGTAACGAAGGAGGAAAAGCAGTTCAATATCTTAACATCGAATAAAAAAGTGTTACATAATAGTTTGTGATAACTTTAATTATTCCTTTCTCTTCTTCTTTTTTTTTTTAATGCATCGAAGTGTATAAATGATCTTATTTTTGCACTATTTACTTTTCTGATAATTTCACAGTTTCACTTAACCGACGCATGAATTAAGTGATGAGTGCTATGGCAGTGTTAATTGTACGTACATAAGGTGGAAGAATACACAACGTGCATACAAGTAGATCTTAAGCAGTGCTTTCAAAAGTGCTCATTTTGTTGTGAACAGCCTTTACGCTGTACTACAGGAGTGCGTGCAGTTCCACTTGCCAGCGTCCTATTGGTCCAAATGACATCGGCTATGTTAGATATATTTACAACTTATATAATTTGCTGGCCATCAGCCAATGAGTAGGCTAGCTTGTAGCGTAACTTCTCACGTATTATACAGGTCCATTTTGAAAACTAAAAAAAAAGAAACAGTTTTCGTCTCATATCATCATAATAATTACCGAAGCATTGGGAGCATATTTGTACGGGTTTCGTCTTCAAGGACAGATACATCTTCATATTTCCCATTGCACTATCGAGACTCGAGCAGAGTTCTCAACGTATTTAGAGCAAAACAGTTTTGGAATAACCGCAATATTAAATAGAAATGTTTGGCAGGTTACATATTAAGATAATATGTTTAGTTACCAAATGTTTTGTTTTTATGGCCCCCGCTTATCTGTGACACGACGCCATTCAATCTCAATGTCTAGCTGGTATTATGGCATATAAATATTCTTTTAGTACCAGGAAATAGTGATCTTGATTACCAGTTTGCATCAATAATAAATTAAATATTAAAAATTAAATAGGCCTAGTTTGATGATTTTATTTGTTTAAGTTTGATATTTAAGTCGACATACCTGTATAATAAAGGCAACAATAAAAACAAGTCGAACAAAGTACACGAACAAACACTCAATTGTCCCAGATTTGTAAGGCATGTAGTTCTTCGTAACATTTATTAACATAATTTTCACATTCAATACTTATACCTTATTTGTATAACGCTTAGTCCTCAAAAATTAAACGGAATATACTCCAATCGAAGTGTTTAGGTTTTTAAACCTTTTGACATACACACAAAATAAAAGTATTTTGGACAAAATTGAATAAAAATGTTTATCAGAGAAAATGTGTTAATTCTCTTTGTAAGAATTTGTTACTTAGGAATGATAAACGTTTGAGAATAACATGTGGTTTTTTTTTTTCAGTGTTGAATTAAATATATTTAAAAATGACGTCAGATTTCTGGCAGAATGTGTTTTCAATTTAATCAATGCGAAATGCCATTTTAGATAAGTATGTATTTCTAAAGACTATACGTCCAACATTCATATTTGAGGAACCGCGCATTATCTTGTAGTAAAGAAATATAGTATTTGATCTTCACAGAAGTCTGAGCACAAATAAACGACGAGAGAAATGACGCATGAGCCGACACATTACTTAACTGAGTGGGCGGGGGTTGTGTTCGGAAGTACTTGTTGCGTGTCTGCGGTCCGATCTGGCGTGCCATCCAACACCTTGAATGGGTGCACGCCTGATTGATCGTGATCCCGCCGAGAGGGTTGAGCCGGCAGGTAATTAATCGTGGCTCGCCCTGTCCGCTGCGACATGAGATGCCCCTCCTTCACAAGGGCGCGACGGTCATCGGCGAGAAATTACACTCCGTGGGCGGATCGTCGATGGCGGGTGACATGAGCTGGCGACGGCGTAGGCGACGAGGAAAGGTAGCAAACGGAAGGGAGAGACGCGCCCTAGGCACAAAGTAACTACCAATACAGAGGTTAAGACGCCCGTCTACCTAGAGATGTTGAAGCCGAGAGGCGAGGGTGCGTTAAAGGCGACACTGCCACGCGAATCAAGTCCCTATCGCCGCTAAGCGCTAGGCTCTGAACTGGCGTGCAGTGTTCTCATCGTGCTGCGTGTACCTATAGGTATTTCAGCGGTAACCCTATTATTTTATTGGTGGAAAGTGTTTAAGAAGGTTCAATGCATACCCCTTGACTAGTTTTGTATGCATATGTCATTTTGAGATACAGCGCTTTGAAAAATCTGCTTTTAGCCATTTTGGCGTGCTCTGAAATGGTGTTTCTAGTAAACGTGAGGTTTTGAAAACATTCAACAGCCCTCGTATGAAATGTTCGTTCTTGTTGTACGTCAGTACACTGGACGCACGTTTAATAGTTTCGTACAAAAACATGTATTTCGGACACTCTGCAACGCACTTTCACTTCAAGCGCCAGGTAGACGGGCACCTTAAGCAGCCGCTTTTCACCGCGAAATACGGCCTCACACACCACACGATGTTGCGAAAGTGGCAAGCTTTCGGATTCCCATTAGGGAGGCTCTGAGAACGATCCCCGGTCCTGCCAACCTGATTTCAAGTTTCCGTTCTTTTTTTAAATCACCGGGGCCATGATGGTAAAAAAAATTCGAGTGGAGAGTGAACCCAGGATGAGGCAACACTCACCGAGTGACGGGCTTACCAGCTGGGACCCGTAGGGGCCCGTCATCTCCGGATATGCCATGAAATGTGACCCTAGGTTGGAGTGGCACTGGAATGCAAGGGCGAGGGAAACGGGAGTACCCCAAGAAAACCCGCCAGCAAGCGGCATCGCACGACACGATTCCCACATGTTAAAATCGGAGAGTGAACCCGCCGGGTATCAAACCCGGAGCGCCGTGGTGGGAGGCGAGCGCCTTAGCCACTGCACCACGAGTGCCCCTGGTGGTGTAGTGGTTAGACTACTCGACTCCCACCTAGGCGCACCGAGTTCGATTTATGACGGGCTTGCTCCCTGTTTTCCGCATGCGGGAGTCGTGTCGGACGAAGCCGCTGGTCAGCGGATTTTTTCGGGGTTCTCCCGTACAACCCGCCCTCGCATTCCGGCGCTGCTCCGTACTCACCTCGCTCCACCCTCGTCGTCTCTCGATATCGCAGGTTTCTAAGGGCCGCACGAATCTCTCCACTCATGTCAACTCGACATCACTCCAAGCGAATACTGGGATGTCGTGGCCGATTCCTTCCCCGTTCCTCATTCCCTGATCAAAGTGTTCAGTTTCTAATGACCTCGTTGCCGACGAGATGTGACGTCCTACCTATCGGCCACACGCGCCGGCAACATGTGTCGCGACACAGTTCGCCTGGTAACTCACTTACCAGCCAGGTAGCCAAGCCATTGCGGAACCTACCGCAGCACGCAGGAGCCAATAAGACGTAAGATCAGTTCCCACAGGATCGCGTAGCCAACCAGAGAATCGGTAGGCCCTCATCAAAGGAACCTCCACGATGGCGTCTCTTCTCTGAGTGGTTATCTACTCTGTGACGTAGGCGACAAAGGACGGTAGCAAGCGAATGCGGGTAACGCTCGCTAGGACCTCCATCGTTTCATCTTACACTCGTAACAAAGACTGTCTCGGGCAGTCTCCGGGGATCATCAATATGAACCACTTTAATATAGCCGAATAGTTTTTAAAGCAGTGGATAAAATGCTGGCTTTTGAAAACTGGAATAATTTGTGAACCTCCTGCCAGTTACTTCCAGTGACACTCATTTTCTTACAGAGTTCCGTTTGTCATATTTATTTTTGATGTTGGCACCCCTCCGGCTCAAGTGCTAGGCAGTCTGCAGTTTCATATCTGTAGTTCCGTTGTTCGTCACGGCAGTAAAAACTCGTGCTTCGTAGCAGATTCATGGAGTTCTGAGAGTGGTGCCACTTATATCATTTGCAGTGCTGTCTCACAGTCCGTTCATTCGACTATCGTTAAGTAATTAAGGTTAAGGCAATCTGGCCTTTCCATCTCCCATCGTGCAGGTGTAATCGCTTTACCTAGTTCAGTCATCATTTTTAAGAAAATTCCTTTGGTAGAAATTATGTTCATATGTTAGAAATATTGATTAGCAAGGATGCGCCGTATGGTAGGTGACTCTCACTGACCCTGTTTCGAGGCGTGAGTCGTAGTAATTTCCTCTCGTCGCTGACGGATACATCGAATGTGATCCTAGGAAGCTGTGACGGAAGAAAAGGATTGGTTTAGCGGTAGTTTCCCGAGAGAAAGGCTCCGGCCAACAGCACCGTCCGCCACGTCTCGCACGTGCAGAATTACGGACATGTCACCGCCGGGAATCGAAACTGCACCTCCGTTGAACAAGTTCTCTATGCTGACCACGCGATCACCCCAGCCCCTTACTGCCTGTATTTTGACTTCGTCTGTGATTGGGAAGACCACAGAAATGTTGCTAGGAAAAAAAAAACGCACACACACAACTCAGCCTTTTTATTTAAGCAACAGTGTTTCTCATAAGTTGGAGAAAACGTACATGCTAAAAATGGCAAAAAATCTTTGAGTTAATATCTTTTCGAAACCACTGTACCATTTTTATCCTCTTGTGACTGAATAGAGTAGTTTATTAATCAGCACGACTATTTGCAAGCCAATGGCATAAGTTTGGTGTTAAAATATCATAGGCTGAATAAATGGGGCTGCAACCAACAATGAAAAAAAATTATAACATTTACACAGCACGTTGAAACCTATAAAACGGCAAACTGCTTCCGTGATAAAAGATGGTCTAAAATATGGCCACTGGCGTTAATTTTATATACGTTCAGTGTAAAATTTTCCGTAACATTAACATACCTATATGTTTTCCGATAACTTCTTCGTGATTCTAATACCAGTAATTTGTATTTAATTACACTCTAGGGTTAGTTTTCGCGCGTGTCCTTTGGAAAGATACGAGTTGGGCAGGGAACGGAAACTACGCAGTGCTTTCGAGTGTGCTCAACTGACGGCAGACCCTTGACTGTATCACGAATAGACTGATGATGAGGTAGACCGATCTCGCTGGCTGCGCACAGCCAATCACCGTGCCCCAACATTGAACTGATTTTGTGCCAACGCGTAAAGCGTAAACGGCATGGTTTGGAGTTTAGGTTAGAAAAATGATTTGTTAGAATATAAGTGCTTAGAAGATTTTGTTATACTTCCTCTAGCTGATTTGTAATGCAGTTCGACTAAATTCAAATCGATGACAGTATTTTATTAATACCTACAATAGTGCTTGTCATTTCGATTTTGGGATATAAACAAACCCGTTCATCACTGTTCACCATGTGGACATTGACTGTGGTGTTTGATTGGGGTAGGTAAATGTTGGGTTCATACGCAAAAGATGATTAAGCGGTCTACCTCGTCTTTAGTCTACGGTATCACGCACTGGAGCGACCAATACTGCCCATTATTCCCTTCACATTGTACTTACTAACGTTTATTCTATTCAAGTTGGGAAGCTCAATGTTTTAATCTGGCAGATGTGTGACCTATTTGCAATACTGCGCACCTAGAGGCGGGAATTTCCCCTTCGCCAAACTCTCCCCCATGAAACCTCGGTTTTTTTCCTAACCTGAGAAGAATTAACCTTATCCTATCTCAAACAGTCAAAAACAGGTCCGACGGAATCACAACCAGCACACTGATTTTTATCGTGACTGAACTGCACTGATTCAACAGCGATTTCAGTTGATTTCAATGAAATCCAATGCCCCAGAATATACGCTAAAGATGAGAAAGAATTATTTTAGTCTTCTGCGTATGTTCCCGCCCTTATAATTAGAAAGCAGAAAATCGCGTTATCTTAGAGTTACGTGAATTAATTTTTTCATGTGGTTTTAAAACGTGACCATTTTTATAAACATGCATTCCTTATAACGTGTATATATATATATATATATATATATATATATATATATATATATATATATATATATATATATATATATATATATATATATATATATTTGATAGATCAAATCTTGGCTAGCAGAAATTTAACATCTTCACAGCAAATAGGAGCCACGTTGGCTGAGCGGTTATTCTGCTCACCTCCCACAAAGGCGATCCGGGTTCAATCCCTGGCCGGGTCACTTCAGATCGCGCTAGACGATGCCGTTGATCAGCGGGTTTTCTCGGGGATCTCCCGTTTTTCCGCCCTTTCATTCCGATGCTGCTCCATTCTCACCACAATCAACCTCATTGGCTTTTAAGACCTCGATGTTAAGAGCCGCCCAAATTTATTCACTCACTCTTCAAAGCAAATACGAAGGAGAGTCAAAAATGGACGGTCACTAGCAAAAGTGATACAAGAGTTAAAACACAAATATTGAGATTGTCCCTTCAATTCCTACACAGACATATTTTAATTTAGGAAAATGATCCAAGCAACAGCTTTCACTTGCTTAGCTGCAGTTAAACCAAGTTCCGTCTCTCTACCTCATATTTCCATTTCATCAAAAGTGATTCAAGTGCTATATGCTTCATGATAGAGTGTTCCAAGTAACATAATTGACTGCTAAAACCATGGGTGGAAACTGAATATACTGGACTTAATTCACTGTTATTTGAAGAAGTCGTGTCCCCAAATGCTATATGGAAATATCGGATAGTAGAATGATTAAGGACAAGCTGGGACACTGCAGTATGCTGCAGGGCTGGAGGGCTGGAGGACTGGCGTTGGCTATCTTGGATGACGTCGGAGCTACCATTTTGACAGTCAATGAGCCGGAATTCCGCTTTTCCCTCGGAATGTACATTTTTCCCTCTCGATGTGCCTTTTTTCCCTCGGAATTTCCCTTTTTCCCTGAATTGCTCATTTCATCCGAAATGTATCACATTGCGGATGATTGTATCGGAAACTGCAATAGCTCCATCCGGATTGTGCAATCATTCCTGGCGACCATCTTGTCAGTCAGTATGTAGTCGGCCATCTTGTCAGCCAGTACACTGCCTCTTCCTGCTCTTGCATTCCGTCTCGAATCTTTCTGAGCGCTCATTCATATCCGATGGCAACTGTCTTGGATTTCATTTCTGATGGTTTCGTCGGGATTCTTCAAAGTTTTCTTTCTTTCGCATTCCACTTTTTTCTCTCTCCCTTCCTCTAATTCTCTCTCTTCCTCTCGTTCTCTCTCTTTCTTACTTCTTTCTCTCTCATTCTTGGAGGAGTTTCTCATATTACCTTCCATCGTTCTCGTCGTCCATCTCGTTTATCGTCTGCTTGTGCTGGCCATCTTCTTTGACGTCCACCTTATTAGATGTCGTCTGCTAGAGGCCGCCATCTTGTTTTGCAGCCGTCTGCTAGAGACGGCCATCTTTTTTGCAGCACATATTTGATTCCCACATCGGCCTCCAGGGTGTGTGCTTGCGGCCATCTTTGATTCGCGCACTCGCCACCAGAGTGAAGTTCTACTGGTGACAGCTAGGAGCGCTGGGGGCCATCTTGTGGTGTTCACTCATGACCGCCAGGAGAGCTGGTAATTTATTTTAAGTCTGAACACAAAAAATGCTGGCTACGTTCCAGCGACCTTTGGGTCGCCAGTCCGGTGTCCGGTGTGCCAACTACAAGACTACCATCACATGTGAACCAATAGCAGTTGAAATAAGGCAGATATGAGAACGCGCACTCGTCGGACATACTTGTAATTGTGAAAAAAAACTAATCGTCTTGCACCCATCTTGTTTGTCGTCGTCTGCTGGAGGCATCCATCTTGATCTACTTATACGCATAGTTTGCTGTGGGATTGAGGACTGGAGGACAGCTCGACCTCCATCTTGGATGACATCACAGGCAGGAAATTACCTATGACTACTTATAAACATAGGTGAGCCTACGACCCTTCTCACCATCTCGGATGATGACTATGTTATGAATTTGGTGTCTATATTTTACACGGTTCGGAAATTACAGCCAACTATGCTTATAAGTATACATACGGCATACGTAACCCCCGACCCTTCTCGTCGTCTGGAGTGATGACTATGTTATGAATTTGGCAACTATATCATAACACGTTCGGAAATTTCAACTAACTATTCTTATAAGCAGATATATATGGAATTTACCGCCTGTGGCATCATCCAAGATGGCAGTCGGGCTGTCTCCAGTCTTCAGCACCAATACCACAGCCATCTATGTTTATAAGTAGTCATAGGTAATTTCCTGCCTGTGATGTCATCCAAGATGGAGGTCGAGCTGTCCTCCAGTCCTCAATCCCACAGCAAACTATGCGTATAAGTAGATCAAGATGGATGCCTCCAGCAGACGACGACAAACAAGATGGGTGCAAGACGATTAGTTTTTTTTCACAATTACAAGTATGTCCGACGAGTGCGCGTTCTCATATCTGCCTTATTTCAACTGTTATTGGTTCACATGTGATGGTAGTCTTGTAGTTGGCACACTGGACACCGGACTGGCGACCCAAAGGTCGCTGGAACGTAGCCAGCATTTTTTGAGTTCAGACTTAAAATAAATTACCAGCTCTCCTGGCGGTCATGAGTGAACACCACAAGATGGCCCCCAGCGCTCCTAGCTGTCACCAGTAGAACTTCACTCTGGTGGCGAGTGCGAGAATCAAAGATGGCCGCAAGCACACACCCTGGAGGCCGATGTGGGAATCAAATATGTGCTGCAAAAAAGATGGCCGTCTCTAGCAGACGGCTGCAAAACAAGATGGCGGCCTCTAGCAGACGACATCTAATAAGGTGGACGTCAAAGAAGATGGCCAGCACAAGCAGACGATAAACGAGATGGACGACGAGAATGATGGAGGGAATATGAGAAATCCTTCCAAGAATGAGAGAGAAAGAAGTAAGAAAGAGAGAGAACGAGAGGAATAGAGAGAACGAGAGGAAGAGAGAGAGAGAGAACTAGAGGAAGGGAGAAATAAAAGTGGAATTCGAAAGAAAGAAAACTTGGGAGGCACCCGAGGAAACACTCAGAAGTGAAATCCAAGATGGATATCATCGGAGATGAATGAGCGATCAGGAAGATTCGAGACGGAATGCAAATCAGGAAGAGACAGTGTACTGGTTGACAAGATGGCCAACTGCATACTGACTGACAAGATGGCCGCCAGAAATGATTGCACATTCCGGATGGAGTTATCGCAATTTCCGCTGCAATTATCCGCAATGTGATAAATTCCGTATGAAATGTGCAATTAAGGGAAAAAGGGAAATTCCGAGGGGAAAAATTGATATTCCGAAGGAAAAAAGGGAATTCCTGTCGTACTGACTGCCAGTATGGTGGCTCCGACGTCATCCAAGATGGCCACCGCCAGTCCTCCATTCCTGCAGCAGTCTGCAATGTCTCAGCTCGCCCTTTATCATTGTACTTTGTATATTTGAATTAATTTGAAACTGACATATATTTTTACTCTTTGTTTCTTCAGATATCAATGGTCAGTGAAAGTGTAGAAAAGTTTACTTTACATTTTACTTAAGAAGTTCAAATATTATTTCTTTCTTTAGGTGAAATGAATAATATAAGTTATCACAAATGGTTACCTAATACTTATTATTCGGCGGTAAGTTATGGGACTATTTTCCTTATATCATTACCAACTTCACTGGGCGCACGTCACTCAGTACGCCCATTAAAATATATGCAGTCAGGGGCAGTAATTTTTGCTAAGGTTGTTCGAAAAATTCAATATGTAAGTTATTTGCCTTAATGAAGAATAACTTATGTACAATGTTCGAGCGAAATATTTGTATTTTTTAGCAAAAGTTTGCAAACTGGAATTCACACACAATGTTATTGCTTTTATGCGAGAAGATGAGAAAACGCTCTCCCGTCTCGTCATAAATAACTTCAAATTACATCGCTTTAACATATTTTCCATTAAGAAAAACGATCAAAGTTACGTGATGAGTTTCTGAAAATTCTGAAAATTAGGTAGACTTTTTCCAAGTTGCGTCTCGTGTTGTATGATGAAAAACTGATGCAGCTACGAAATAGAGAAAAAAGTTAGAAAGTTACTTTCCCTTCCGCTCACATTCGTGAGATATCAGACTGTCGCTTTTCTTACAATTTCTAGGTGACAGCTAAGGAAACTTTATTTAGTTAATTTACAGCCTATGCGAAACCAACAAAGTTGAATCTCAGAGCTTTTACCAACTTTACGATATTGACTTAGTAACATTAATTTTTAGACTGAATAAATAAATACTTGTCCTCGCTGTTGTCTGACAAAATGAATTCAGAAGGAAAGAGAAGAAACAATGCAATTATATATTTATAAGGTACAGCAGAAAACCTGTTAACAAATCTTATAACATACTTTCTATCCCGCGTACTCATAAATAAATGAAAAATTTCGTAGAAAATAAGACAGCAAAATATCATTACATAAATATTTGTAGATGCAAAGAATATACATAATGTTAATTTTACTTATTTTTACAAAGCAGTAAGAAGCAAAGATAAATTTAATGCTACTTTAAAAATTATTATATATAAAATATTGCAAACCAGTTTTCTCGATGAAAGGCAGGGCGTTTCCTTTGTGCGGCGCCTCTCCGACCTGAATGTCTTGTACGAAAATTACTACAAGACATAAGCCTACAAAGAATATAGCTTACATCACTTGTTAGAGAAGTTAAATGTAGTCGTACTGAATTCACCCTATTTCTTTACTAAGCGAGGTCCATATTTCCGCATTTGAATAAGAATTTGTGTGAATTTCCCTAAATAGATTTAGAGTAAATTCTTCACTCTATGGTTTTTAATTTCACCAAAATTCATTTTACATAGAAATAACCCTTAAGAGATTTTTTTTAAATGTTAAAATCATGTAGATTCATAAATTTTTGAAATGCGAAGTTTTCTTTCTCTCTCTCTCTCTCTCTCTCTCTCTTTCTCCTGTCTCTCTCTACTCCTCCTCCTTAAGTGTCGTTGATTGATAACACCATGTGCCATTTATATTTTGAACTATGTAACACTGAATGAAATACATATAAGTGTATATTATTTTAGTTTCATGTTTTTCGTCTTGTATATCGTGAAGTTCAAACATATGTAGCTAAACACAAACATTGAAATGACAGTTTCTAAAGCCTTGAAATCAAGCTACATGTAATGTATTGGTGATCACGTAATTCCAGTAGTTGTATTGCGTGCAGACAAAGCTTATATTTCACGTACAGAGAGATAAATTTACTATCATGTTTATGGTTTCGTTATTTTAAACAAAATTCTCCACGTTTATTGTATATTTTATGGGCATTTAATAGAAATTTTCATCCAAACTATTTCAATTCCTATATCCACAGAGTATATATCAGATGTAAATTAAAGCGCAGTTTCCTATTTTCAACTAGGTTTGCTGAGAAAAAAAAATATATATATATATAACGCTTGTTTTACAAGTGACAGGTTTTATGATAGCCATAAGCACCTTATTTTTCCCTTTGTCGAATTGAAATTTTGGTAGGTTTTCTAGTCTTTGGCATTAAAAATTCGTTGATATACTTCTTTTCTCCTTCGTGTATTTGAGTAAACAATATAAAATATATAATAGAGTGTTCTGCTTTTTTTTCGTGGTGTGGATTTGGCATCGATGTCTAACTTTCGTATCGCCTCGTTATGCACGTGTGTAATAAATCTGAGTAGCTGTGTTTTGAAGCAGCGAAATTTAAAGCACGTAGGCGAATTTACCCATAATATTGCCCTACAATGAGATACAAGTTTGCTTGACCTAACACAGATAAGTTTGCATCCTACCGTAAAAAAATATAAAATAAATTTCAACTAAGAACATGTTAACGCATATGTCATTGCTTCAGTAAATGTGCGTCCACTGTATATGAATTGACGACTATTTTTGGCACGACAGGGTATATCGTGAACTGTGCATTGTTTACTACTATTTAAACACTCGTTCTGTTGACAGTGTAGGTGATACCACAAGGTAGGCAGAGGAAATGTCATGTCTTGACACAGAGCACTTCGAAATACAGAGGGAAAATCACCAAATTCACTGCGAACTGGAACCGCACACGCCACCAAAATGGCGTTGATGACCAACAGAGTGTTGGAACCATAGACTAAAGGCGAGGTATACCACTTATTCGTCTTCTGCGTATGTACCGAACATTGACCTACCACAAAGGAACACAGCTGTCTAAGTCACATGATCAACAGTAATGAAAGTATTTCGTTATGTTTAAAATTCTTAAAGACAAATACTTTTATATGAATAAAATACTTTTATCAGTTTGAACATAATCTGACTGCATTCCAAATTGATTAGAGGAAATATACAAACACCTCAAAGCACTCGTTTACTAAACAGTGTTCTAACCTCAAATCCAATCCACACCGTTTTTGTTAGCCGTATTGGCAGAAAAGCAGCTAACTGTTCTCGATACGGAGATTGGTTGGGCGCAGCCAGCGAGATCGATCTACCTCATCTTCAGTCTACGGTTAGAACACCGTTCGCCAATCAGTGCCTAGCAACTCACTCGTCTGCCGGTGGCTCAGCCAATAGGGAACCTTCAGCAGCACGCAGTACACTCTAAGTCGGAATTAGTTATTTTTTACTGATTGTCAGTTGAAACTGCTCCGTCCGGAATCAGTAGAAAATGAAAACTACCAATCTATTCAGTTAAATGAAATCCACCAATACAAACAGTAGTAAATCTGTTAGTTATGGTCGATTAATAAAAAGCACAAGGATTAAAAACCGTGCTATACGGTTTGAAATAAATTAAGTACAATTAATTTGTAGCAAACAAAATTATTACATGTACAAGGAAATTTTGGAAGTGGTTGGTATCGAGCCTCCACCACAAAACGCAACACATTCTCTTGTTTCTTTTGGCTGACGTTCTACCAACTCTGCTACTTTTCCACTGAGATAAACGGTCTCGCATTTGCGTAGTAACATAACCTTACAATGGCGAGCGGCTGTAAGTTTCGTAATGTGAATGTACATCATGTTGTCGGAATATACACACATTGTGCACACGTAGGTACATACATAGCTTTGCAAGGCTCGAAAGTCATTCTAAGTTAAGTTTAGTTCAGATTGTGTGCTTTACAAGATAAGTATAGTGGTTTTAACGGTGTTGTCGGTGTTTTATATGCATCTGCCATTTTACAACTCAACGAGATTTTACAGAATGGAACTGTTATTTTGAAGAGACAGATTGACTAGAAATAACTGTTTGTCGTTTCCTAATTATTTGATCTGTTAACTTGCAGACCACAAAACTATTGTTGTTGTAAATCCACCTTTCTTATTGGATCACCGCACTACCGAGTCAATAAATTTATCACTGATCTATCTGTCACTAAAAACAACATTTTGAATATGTAGTGTCTCGTTGCATTGTAAAATGGCGGATACAAGTGGACACCGATAACCTAGTACATTTAAACCACTATATTTATCTTTTAAAACACATAATTCAAATGAAACTAAAGATATATTGACTTTCGAACTTTCCAAAGACATATACTTTCGCAGAAAATCTATGTATTTCGACAACAAGAAATACTTCCACATCACGAAACTTACAGCAATATTTGACATTACATTGTGTGGTGCAGTACCCATAATACGAGCACACATTTGGCAGTGGTAAAATAGGACAGTGGATATGGCTGATCATGAAAGCTTCAGCATGCTTTGCTTTATGGGCGGAGGTTCGAGCCGAATCACTTTCAAAACCGTTCTTGTGTAGACAGTATTTGTGTTCTGCGACAAAATAAGTCGTAACTAACTTACATCACGTAGGAATACTCTGTGCTTATTTATTAACAAATTTTAAATAACTAATTTTCTACTGCTTCAGTTAGTATATTTCTTTTAACTGATGAATTAGTGATATTTTTTCTACAGATTCCGGATGGAGCAGGTTAAACTGACAATCAGTTAAACATATATGATTCCTATTTAGAGTGTAGCCAATCAGAGGAACGTCTCATTCCCAGAGTCTCGCGCAACCAGTCAGAGAGTGGACACGCCCACATCAACGGAAACGCACGCCATTTGGTATCTGTCTACTTACTTACTCTGTGATTCTTGTGTTATCCTGGAGAGAAATTACAGGGTTTTGGCAGTGTCCCGACCAGACCATGAGTATGGCAATGTACGAGGATCTCAGTACGCTGTGAGAGGCGAGGCAGTGTGCCCTAGTGTATCATATCGGGCCGGGCCTTGATGCCTGTTGATAATCCACTCACGGCTACTTCACACTTTTCTGGGGCCACGGTGGCTCAGCGGTTAGCCCACTCGCCTCCCACTAAAGCGATCCGGGTTCACCCCCTGGATTTTCGTGTGAGGGAATTGTGTCGGATGATACCGTGTGCGGGTTTACTCGGGGATCTCCCCGTTTCCCGCGCCCTTTCATTCCGGCGCTGCTCCATACTCACCTCGATCACCCTCGATTTTAAGAACCTTTCAAATCTCTTCACTCACTCACACTTTTCTGAAGCCCTGCTTAAGTTCTGCTTCCAGATCATTCCTCTGCCACGTGCAAACTAAGCTTAAATAAGTCTAAAAAATTACATCAAATTCGTGCGCTCTTAGATGTAATAATAATTTTCGTGAGAACTATTTACTACTAGGCGTTACCAACACACATGCTTTCTCACTGGTTTTATAGAGATTTAATAAAATTGCTTGCAATATATTGCATATTTAGAAAATACCAAACACGGCATACATGGGGGTGA
Source organism: Dryococelus australis (assembly GCA_029891345.1). NCBI lineage: Eukaryota > Metazoa > Arthropoda > Insecta > Phasmatodea > Phasmatidae > Dryococelus > Dryococelus australis. The sequence goes on along the minus strand of CM056996.1, from coordinate 15,127,061 downwards.
TTTTTCAAAGGTTTGATTTAAAAAATATGAAAAGACCGCGAATAAACTATAGGCTTCTTAAATGACCTTGCATGAGAGTCACATACATACGTTACTCGTTAATGCTGAGTAGGCAAGCTCGTGGTCACAACTGTGCAGATCAGAAACAAGCACCAACACAGTATATTCGCCGTATTTTCTTCTGTAATACTGCTGGCCCTGTTTGCAAGACGGCATTTGGCACCTTATTGTTACTTTTACGAGATATAAAAAAAAACTAATTTAATAAGCTCTATTATGTAAATTATAAGCAATTTACATTTTCACGTAAGACTTAAAATCCCTTCTGTTTTTTAAACGGGAGAAAGACCGGTTTGGGGGGGGGGGGCGGTTGGGGTGGGAACTACGTAACAAATAGTACTCAGGATACAGCTTGCTTAGCTACTTTGTATGTCCGCCTCCATTTTCTTACACCCAAGACATTGGCATAATGATTGCTGGCCTACGAACGAAACACGTTAAAATCGTGGCAGTTTTCGAACAAACAGAAATCTGCTAGAGCTAAACTTTTGAACCACACATCAGCATGCTGTAACAATAATACTCGTACCGTAATCTTGTCAGTTTCAAATGCCAATGTTTTTGAAAGTCACAACATGGATGCGATAATAAGAAAGACACTTGATAGTTTCCCGGCATAAAACTTCGAACAATGGCACATGTTGTTTAACTACGTTTACCGCTTAGTTAAGAGTGGGATGGACCCCTGTTTTTTTTTTGTGAGATAGTTGTTTACGCGAATACGCGTATCTCGGTAAATAAATGTTCTCCAATACTATTTCCTGTCAGAAAAGAAAAATAAACAATTATCTATGACCCTATTTTTATTACTATTCTCATATTAAGTGTATTCTTGGAGAAAAAAATCTCGTAAAAATGGTCAAATATCGAATCTTTAAAGGTTGCCGAAGCAGTATTCTTAAGCGGCAAAGACAAAAGTACAAAGAAACGGATGTAGCTTAATCTGTGGTCTTTCATCGCGTTTAATAAAACCCCACTGTTACAGATCTAAATTGCATAGTGCATCGTCACGACGGAAACACTGCACGTCTTGCTCGTAGGAGCGATGAGGCGCTAGGCAAGCGCGTTAGTGTCGCCCGTATCGCTCCCTCGCTTCTTGACCTTGGACGCGGGGTTCCCACGGCGGCCCATCCCACTCTTAAAAGAAAACTCCGAAATTAACATAGTGAAATGGATTTCAGGTAGCGCGTGGAGAGACTGCGAGAAAACAGATTAGATATGTAGATAGAGGCGAAATGGCTGGCGGTTCCTTTGAAGCGGGTGCACCCAGTCTCTGATTTGCTCTGGGAACGGGCCTTGCGTCTGATTAGCTACTGCAGGCTGCGAAAGGTTCCCTGTTGGTAGGGGCTGTCGGCTGCCGAGTAGGTTACCACGCGCTGATTGGTTAATTGTGTTCATCCACGTGTCGCTGGCCGGTGCACAGACTTTTGATGAGGTAGATCGATTTTTTGTCTTCTGTGGTTGTATCCAACATTGACATTCCCCAAAGCAACACAACTGTCAAAATCACGTGGTCAACAGTGATGAACGTCTTTCTTCATACCATGATTTAAACACAAGCACTTTTGCATGAATAAAATAATTTAACCTATTTGAATAATATCAAAGTGAATTACATATTGGTTATAGGGAGTGTACAAATATCTCAAAGCACTTGTTTACAAAAACCGTTTACTAGCCTCGTTATTTATGATAGTCGTATTTGCAGAAAACGAATTTAATGCTGGAACACGGAGACTGTGGTTCTTGCGCAGCCAGCCGACTCCTCTACGCCATATTCACTCTACGGGCTGAGACACCATTTTGCTGGTTTGCCCGGTTAGTGTTGGCGATATAATAGGCTGTTTCTCCTCTGTATGTCAAGTACTCTATGACGAGGTAGGAGGGCGCCTCGCCATCGCATGACATGCATGGCGCCGGGCGGAGTAGAGAGCGTGTGCTCGTGGAGATCCCTCAGCGGTCACGTGCACGCACACGAGGGGAGACGTGATTGACGGGTCGGGTAGGAAGGAAAGGCAGGCCTTACGTAAGGCTCGCGGGAAAAGACTGCGATGGCACACGCATTATGGTACGCCCACTACACACCGAGCAGACATGGCAATGTGCGGAGGTTCCCGTAAACCGCTCTTCGCTCTGAGAGTCCAAGAAGTGTATCGCGATGTGTTGGCGGTTCTTCAAGGTACTCTGACAGAGATCAGGTTCATCTTGTGACACTCCTGTTATGCGGCCGTAGTAGTAGTGAATAGTTCCTTTGGAGACAAGGGTTAGGAGCGTGAGTATCGACGATCCAAAATTATGGCGCCACCTCCATACTGTTTCCGCCATTTTGTGTCAGGTGGCCATCTTGGCAGCCAATATACCGTGTCCGCCATCTTAATAACCAGTATTTCATTTTTCCTTCTCTGTCATTCCACTTGTATTACTACTGCTCTATTATCCAACTTGAGTTTTCATACTCTATCATCCCGACTTGTTTTCTCATATTTTATCATTCCGTGGGTTTTCTCCGTGTCCTACTATCTTTCTCTCTTTCTTTCCTTTCTCTTTTTCCCTCTCTTTACTTTCGCTCTGTCATCCGCTTTCTCTCTTGTGGCCTTCTTCGCCATCTACTTAGTTCGGTGGCCATCTGCCAGGGGGCTCTGATGTGTCCAAAGCCATATTTGGTTCCTCCATCGCCCATCAGGGGCGCAGGTCCGCCATCTTGTTTGCAGTATAGTTCGTTTATTCATCGCCTACCAGGGAGCGCTGATGTGTCCGCCACCATGTTTTAGTTTCCTACATCGCCTGTTAGGAGGCGCTGTTGTGCATTCACCATATTGTTTAAAGTAGTTTTTATTAGGAGCTCAAGGAATTCCTTTAGAAAGGTGCGGGATCGAACCGGCGGACCTGGTGGTCGCCAGACCAATGCCTTAGACCACTCGGCTACTGGAACACATGCCGGAGCAAGGGGTTTGACGACTGGGAACGCCTTAGCCTGGCCTGAACAATCGCGTTTTAAATGGATTTGAGAAAAGCAACGCGACCATGTGTGGCAAAATCCCCCATAAATCCAGGAATTCTGCATGTAGACCAGGAACTGCACTATACCCACACGCATGGCCCAGTAAAAGCAAAGTATATGTGTTCAACTGGGACGCATTAAATCCCCTCGTACGTCTAAAAACGCGCGATGTGGCAGGTAAATGTTATATGCACATCATATTGGACATGTTACATCCATTTTTGACCTGTTCTCATGTCGAGGGGCTTTGTACCTTCCTAGAGGACAAAGAGCCACCGCGCACATCCAGATCTCCCAAACTATGGTTGTAGAAACACTCATCAGTGTTTGGAGTTACACCGTAGTCCCCACATTCGCCTAATTTGGAAGTAATCGAGAATATCTGATAAAGCCTCCAGAGCGCTGTTTAAAACAGAGATCCGTCATTTCTGAATAAAACAGAATAGCGAGCCTGTTTTTAGAATGCTTAAGAGAGAGCTTGAAAACCATGCATATTACTATTTAATGCAGTTATGTCATAATAAGGAAATCCCAGTTATTTCTGGCTCTTCAATACTGCATGCCCTAATAAAGTTCCCCAACCGGGTCTCTCCAGATTTTCCCATATGGGAATCGTACCGGACGATGCTGTTGATCGGCGTGTTTTCTCTGGGATCTCCTGTTTCCCCGCCCTTTCATTCCGGTGCCGCTCCATACTCACCTCAATCACCAGGAACACCCAAATTTCGCGAAAATATTCCCGCACATGCTGTATTTCAATACCATACGGCCGTACTAGCAGTTTTCTTTTCCTTGGCTGCGGTGTGTCTTCGTGAGAAGACATTTTCCTACTCGACTGGCCAATCAGAATTAGGTAACTTCAATACTGTACGTCTGTAATTCGCGTGCAGTCACCTAAAACACGTATCACGGAAAACATTCAATCACGAAAGCGGATTTGAGCTAAAGTGTTGTGAAGTACACCTGGTTGTGAAATTTTTTCGCGAAATTGGGGTGTCCCTATCAACCACCACCTTCGGCTCTCAAGACCGCGATGTTAAGACCCGTCCAAATCTCTTAGTTGTGGTCCCGAAGGCAAATTTGCATAAACAGCACGTTATTCAACGTCCGTATTGAGAAAACATGAATGGCAATGATTTATGTTATACATCCACGGTAGCTATAGTCTATTCGCGATTACCTCATACTTATCGAATCAAACCTTTGAAAAATCACCCCAAGTATGCCGTGTTAAGTTATTTCGTAAATATGCCATCCATCGCAAGCGTTTTACACCTCTGTTAATATAAAGAGTATCTTATTTTTCTTTAAATTAAGTTTTACCAATATTTTATTTATAAATTATAATATGACATTTATAATAAATATGAATAAAACAGTCTTAAAACATGTGTGATGGTAGCACCGAGTAAGAAATAGTTCTAATCCAAAATATTATTACAACCGAGAGTGCGTTAACTTTGGTGTAATTTTCTGGAATTAGGCAAGTTAGGGTTGCATAAAGCGGAGGAATGCGCTGGAAGTATAACTTTAGCAGGGTTTCAGAAAAATGTGAAGTAACCGTCAATATTCTAAATTTTTAAGGAAAAAGTGAAATGCGTAGTGAATTTCACGACTTTGTATATCGTAGCAGTTATATATTGCAGCCTGTTATGGCAATTTTCTTGCACCATGTATGGATTTAAAAACTTCCATTACAGTTTTGAAAAAAATCGGAAAATATTTTACAGTATACTTGCTATGTATGTATTTACAGTACATGCGCCATCAGCTATCGACAAACCATAACAGCGATATATCACATCGTATGCACTAAAGCGATACGAAATACCAATAACTGAATAGCCCAATTAGCATAACACATACGTTGCAAAGACATTTTCATTACACCTCCCAAATTTTACTGAAAGATTATAACCTATTCATATACTGAATAATATCGGTAGACGAGTGAGAACATGACAGTATTGTGGTCGGGTTCTATGGTAACAGAAGCAAACCTTCTGTGCCAGCAACAATATGTCATGTTATTGTATTACAATCCTGTTTGTTGTAGAAAGGATCCAGATATTTTGAAGGTATTCTGTTTAAGGAACTATCTGTACTGTAGACGGAACACTATGTCTACTAAAGTACCGATATTCATGGTAGCAGATACAAAGACATGTAGTACCACAACATACAGATCTGTTGCAATAACTATCTACGTTAACACACTAACTTCATGAACGTATATCAAACAATACAATCAATGATCTGCTGTTCCTTAGTATATTCACTGGTATGCAGATACAAAGACATGCAGTACCACAACATACAGATCTGTTGCAATAACTATCTACGTTAACACTATTCAGACGATACAAACAATCAATCTGGATGCTGTCCCTTATTCATGGTAGCAGATACAAAGACATGCAGTTACCACAACATACAGATCTGTTGCAATAACTATCTACGTTAACACTATTCAGACGATACAAACAATCAATCTGAATGCTGTCCCTATATTCATGGTAGCAGATACAAAGACATGCATTCCACAACATACAGATCTGTTGCAATAACTATCTACGTTAACACTATTCAGACGATACAAACAATCAATCTGAATGCTGTCCCTATATTCATGGTAGCAGATACAAAGACATGCATTCCACAACATACAGATCTGTTTCAATAATCTATTAACACATTAACATCGACATACAAACAATCAATCTGAATGCTGTCCCTATATTCATGGTAGCAGATACAAAGACATGCATTACCACAACATACAGATCTGTTCAATAACTATCTACGTTAACACTATTCAGACGATACAACATCAATCTAATGCTGTCCAATCAGAGCAATACAAACTCGACCAAATAGATCGTTGCAACTATCTACTTTACACTATTCACGATAAACAATCATGATGCTGTCCAATCATGTGCAGATACAAAGACATGCATTACCACAACATACAGATCTGTTGCAATAACTATCTACGTTAACACTATTCAGACGATACAAACAATCAATCTGAATGCTGTCCCTATATTCATGGTAGCAGATACAAAGACATGCAGTTCCACAACATACAGATCTGTTGCAATAACTATCTACGTTAACACTATTCAGACGATACAAACAATCAATCTGAATGCTGTCCCTATATTCATGGTAGCAGATACAAAGACATGCAGTACCACAACATACAGATCTGTTGCAATAACTATCTACGTTAACACTATTCAGACGATACAAACAATCAATCTGAATGCTGTCCCTATATTCATGGTAGCAGATACAAAGACATGCAGTACCACAACATACAGATCTGTTGCAATAACTATCTACGTTAACACTATTCAGACGATACAAACAATCAATCTGAATGCTGTCCCTATATTCATGGTAGCGGATACAAAGACATGCATTACCACAACATACAGATCTGTTGCAATAACTATCTACGTTAACACTATTCAGACGATACAAACAATCAATCTGAATGCTGTCCCTATATTAACAGTCTAGATGGGTTGCAGGTACCGAAATTTGGTTCCTACAGCAGTATTTTTTCTCAGTGTAATATGGGAAAATGATCATATACAAGGCTGCAAATATATAAATGATACTATAAACATTTATGGACTTAGTAATGCATCGCACTCTTTCATAAACAAATGTAAGGAAGCTACCGTTAATGTATGAAAAAAGGCCCATATTCAGGGCCAACTGTTTGTCGCGGAAATATTTACGAGAAGACTAGGCTTCAGTGTGCTATATGCATAGTTGCTGTCTTCATATGACTAATGGCAGCTTCTCTTTGTTCAAGAGTGAGCCAATCAGAATCAAGTTTCTCTGATACTAAAAGTCCGTGATTCGTGGGAAGACAGGAAAGACCCGTAACAGCTCGAATGATCCAATCTCGAGAGTGATTCTGAACTAAAGTGCGTTGGAACTCAACTTGTCCTGAAAAACGTTTCGCGAAAAAAAAAAAATGTCCCCACCCATAGTCCGTTCATGGTTATTTCCATATTTTCTGAAGCCCTGCTGAAGATCTACTTTCAGTACATTCCTCCGCACCGTGTAAACAAAGCTTAAACTAAGTCTATAAAAGTACACCAAAAGCATAGCACAACGCATTTGTGCGCACTTAGTAAAATCACATTTTTAATGAGAAATTTGTTCTTACTAGACATTATCAACACACTCGTGTTTACTGTCTGGTTTTTGTCGTATTAATCACAAATGGAATAAATATTACAATGCATATATAAAATATAAGTAAAAGTACAATTTAACAAAACATAAAATACTTTCATGTTAACAGGAGAATCAAACGCTTGGGATAGTGACATAATTAACAAACAAGCAAACACGTCGCAATTTGAGTGATTTTTCAAAGGTTTTGTTCAGAAAGTGTTCAGTTAGCGCTAATATACCATACTATTCGGGCTATCTCAGTACCCGGAAACACCTATGTTGCAGGTTTACGAACAATATTCTTCAGAGCTTAGGTTTGTTTCCTGCCTTGGCCAGCTTCAGCGGTCTTGTTCGATCGATAGCGGCGGCTGTTAACGCGAGCCGAAAATAATAATTAATTTCCCGTGTCTTCGCGCGGACGTACGTAGGTACACCCGGCCGGGGAAGGTTGGCGGCATTGCTGAACCACGGTGACAGGCGATCGATGCGCCTCTCTCTGAAAGACGTCATTCAGTCTGCTGGGAACTTCTCCTCTTCCACGCAAGAGACTACCTTTATACTCCCTTGATAATACGGGTATCTCGAATCTTCCTAATACACAGCAAGTATGTCGGTTGGAGTCTAAGCCTCGCGGAAATTTTTTTAAAATTTAATTTACTCATTAACGCATTACCTGGTTTGCCGCAACGAACTGATGTATTTTATTTCTGCGTGAAGTTTAAAAGACCAGTTGCATTTCAAAGTAGTTTAGCTTTGTTTTACTTCAGTGTTTGGATAGTTTTTACATAATACTTGAAAAAGTACACATTTTCATAGGTGACCGTTAATGCCGTTTATAATAAAACGTCATCTCTCAACGAAGTGTACTCACGGCAGTCCGTAAAAGTAGTTTCAGTAGATATTGTGTTACTTTATAACTCTGGTCGTCCAATGAATATTAAATGTTAAATTACTATATAATTTTTATAATAATATTACTATATTTTTAATTCTTACATTTTTAAAACTATTTTTCTATACTCTAAGCTATTATTTTCAATCAGTATTACATGTAGTTTGTGTATTTTTTGGAGAGAATTATTACTGGATGCATCCTCTGAGTAGGTAAATTTTTCTCGAAAAATTTTTAGTAAAAAAATTAAGAAGAAACAAAGATGATCGTATATAAATCATTAGCTTCAGTATTGAACCCTTCAAAATAACTTCAAAATCTACTATACATTTAGCATACCCACGCATTCTTCTCGTGCAGCAACGACTTGAAAAAAACTGGCTCTTTGTTACGAAACTCCCCCTTCGTAAGTGGGTTTCATAAGTTACACTCGTATTCGCCCGCACAGCCGCCATACACAAAACTTCCTTCATTTAATTCCGAATTCAATTACCTAATTAACCTAATAAGCTAACAGAGCTGCATAAACTGTTGTTCCTTTTCAAAAGTCATTAAGTATTACAGGGGAAAAATAACTACAAAAGACAATTTCGTTTCAATTATTTTACGTCAAATATGTCTAACTGTGGAACAACCTCCAAAAATGTAAATAAGAGCGCATCATTTATTAACTCTTAGAGAGGACCTAACAAACTATTAACTCTTAGAGAGGACCTAACAAACTATTAACTCTTAGAGAGGACCTAGCAAACTATTAACTCTTAGAGAGGACCTAACAAACTATTAACTCTTAGAGAGGACCTAACAAACTATTAACTCTTAGAGAGGACCTAACAAACTATTAACTCTTAGAGAGGACCTAACAAACTATTAACTCTTAGAGAGGACCTAACAAACTATTAACTCTTAGAGAGGACCTAACAAACTATTAACTCTTAGAGAGGACCTAACAAACTATTAACTCTTAGAGAGGACCTAACAAACTATTAACTCTTAGAGAGGACCTAACAAACTATTAACTCTTAGAGAGGACCTAACAAACTATTAACTCTTAGAGAGGACCTAACAAACTATTAACTCTTAGAGAGGACCTAACAAACTATTAACTCTTAGAGAGGACCTAACAAACTATTAACTTCTTACAGCTACCCCACGCATAGGTTCTTATAGGCTGTTCACAGTAAAGTGACCACTTTTAAGACCATTGTTATTTTTTTCCTATAAGCTATTTTTATCCTTCCGCCACTTTTAAAAATAAATATTGCTATGTAAGTAATACACACAGTTTATATATTTCACCCGACTAGACAGTTAACGTCTAATACTACAATAAAATATATTTATTTACTATTATTAAAATTAAGAGGACATTAAAAAGTGTTCACTTTACCGCGAATAGCCTATATTTGTCTGTATTGAAATTTGGTTTATTCCTGGGAAATTTTCTTATCAAATACGCTTGTATTATACAAGTGTTATTTATATTGTTTCTTATGTCAAATCTTAAATTTTATTATTATATTTGTCGGGTGGTTTCTAGGTGCTATTTTTTTATCTACTATACTAACTTTGGACTTATTAGCAATTTTCTGCTGATAAAAGCTTCACATTTCTGTACTTAGGTTATGATGTATTTTTTGATCTATTACTTTATTATGTATCAATTTTACGTAATTTAGTTCATGTTGGTTAAGTTGTAGACAGAACCTACAGCTTTAACTTGACCAAATTAAAAAGAATATTAAAATTAGCTACTGTATATAGGCTTACAAAAAGAACTATGTATATATTAAAGCAGATACTATACTCTATGGCAATGCGGTGTTGTAAGGTAACTTACAGGTTAAACAATGTATTAATATCTTCGGTTTTAATATTTACGCCAGTCATGTATAGCGATAACCGACAGCCTACGGCATACAACCGCAATTAAAATTATTATTTCTTAAAGTGAATCAATGTTGTTATAGTTGCGTTTTTATGTCGATATAATGTAATAGCTAATATATAGTTCGGGCCCTGAAGAGTTTTCCTGATCAGGATGCCTTTAGACATACGGGGGTTGTTTACAGTCACACAAGAATGAAACGTTTTCCTAGACCACATAAAATAATTCCTTCCAAACACACAAGAACTAAGGGAAACATCCAAGTGCACACGAGCGTAGTAATATATATTTTTTTCTAACAGGTTTTGTTATACTGACTGAGAGTTTTCGAAGGCGATGTAGGAAAACTCTCCATCCCTAACTCCTCATGCAATAACTTCTCCGACTACTCAATTCTTACTGACTCCTGAAAGTTTTCGAAGGCGTTGTATGAAAACTCTCCATCCCTAACTCCGCATGCAATAACTTCTCCGACTACTCAATTCTTACTGACTCCAGATATTCTCAATACCTCATTGCATAAATCTCTAGGATAGGGTTAGTAGCTGTCGATGGCCAAACCAATGATTAAGACTCCTTTATACAAACACGTCTATTATAACAATAATTAATACTTGAACAGAACAATACATTTATCTCTACGCGGAACAATAACCGTCAATTACTTTACTTCGGTAATCTTTTACAATTATTAACACAATATGGTACCGTCCCTAGCCTTGCCAGAATATTATTCAGTTAATAGATTACTAACGGGGCCCCGAGATCTAGGATTCACCTAACCACCAAGCTGGAGTTAAGCTCGCCATAAATTGTAGAACTGTAGGATGCAGTATGGCCTGGAGCTCCTCCAGACCCTGGTATCAAGCTGCCCTCGTATTCGTGCCGCTCCGGCACTATACGTCATCGCTTCTCAATCACACTCTCGGTTCTGGATGAGAAAAAATGGGGGGGGGGGGGGCTACGGTGCGCTAACCTTTTATAGACTGATGACAGTAGGTCATCCACGGTTTGTTGTATAAACAGGGGACTCGCAAGGAATCTATAGTCCATGCTGTCTTAGCTCGTCATGCGCGGCGTGTAGTGTACAGTAAATTTAGACAATAAAATTTTCCCGCGTTGACTTAAAGTCATGTTATATATACTCCAGACAAATATAGGTAGGGACACCCGAATTTCGCGAAAACAATTTCACTGCCAGTTTTCACAACACTATAGCTCAGATCCACTTTTGTGATTAGAGTGTTTCCGTGTTACGCGCCGTAGCCGACTGCGCACGAATCACAGACGTACCGTATTGAAGTTATCTAATTCTGATTGGCCAGCCGAGACACGCCGCCAATATGGAAATTGAAAAGAAAACTGCTGGAACGACCGTAGAGTTTTGAAATACAGCATGTGCGGAAATAATTTCGCGAGATTTGGGTGCCCCTACATGTAGGTTTTAGGTATGCTGGAAATCTTACTACATGTTTATACACGCGTCCTTGGATCGATAACAAATCTGATAGTGTAAAATAACAAAGTGCCTGTTTCCTGTTCAAGAGTAAACCTGCCTTCTACCCGTAATACTTGAAGAGTACTTGGGCCGGAGATATAATTTTCGCGTTGCGGGGCACAGCGATACGGGCGACAGTAACACGAGCGCCCAGTGCCCCGTCGCCCATACGCGCAAGGCGTTGAATTGGCGGGCAGTGCTTCCGTCGTCACAAAAACCTGTGCAAATTATATCTGTAGCTGTGGGACTTTATTGCTAGGGCCGCCTGTTTCCCGCGAAAATACTCACGCGGAGGCTAGACTCCAATATTCTATGCGCACGCTTCAAGCCTTCATTTGACATTGGCCGGCTTGTCTTTGCGCGAAGACATTCCGTTACATGAGTGAGCCAATCAGAATTTAAGTTTCTCCGATAGTGATCGTCCGTGATTCGCGGGCAGACAGATAAGACACGTAAGAGTTCAAATAACTAAATCACTAAACTGGTTCTTAACATAAAGTGCGTTGGATCACAATTTGTCCTGGAATTAATTTCTTAAAGAAAGGTGGCCCTTTTTATTACACATGATGAAAGCCCACAGATATAACTGTGATAGTACGGTTTCACTTCCTTCATATCTCTAAAGGAAACTGCACATTTAACCTCTAAAAGTGAGATATTTCACCATTTTCGCGAAGTTTATTTCTCGTTGAATGCATTTAATACGATAAAACGAAAAACCGCGAGGGTTCAGATAATCGGTTTCTATTCTTTCTGCCAAAAAATCGTATTCCCAGGTTATTTGTTGCTGAGATACGCTTAAACGTGCAAATAGCGAATGTACGGAATATACGTTCGGGCTACTAACTTTTTAGTGGAGTGGAGAATTTGAGCGGCAATTTAACATCGAGGTCTTGAGAGTCGATGAGGGCGACGCGAGGTGAGTGCGAAGCTTCTCCGGAATGGAAGGGTGGGAGAAATGGAAGATCCCTGAGAAAAACCGCTGACCAGTGGCATCGTCCAGTACGATTCTCGTATGCGAAAATCGCGGAGCGACTGTGCCGGGAATCGAACCCGGTTTCGCCGATGATGGGAGGTGAGAAGTCTAACCACTTTACCAACTCGGAGTCCTACTAACTTTTGAAAATACAGAAGTGAAATAAAACACTTCTAGTGTCAATTATAGCCGCAAACGCCACCTGAATGGCGTCGCTAACTGGCAATATGGCTTATCGCCGTTCGCCAACCAGCGCCTAGTAATTTGCTTGCCAGTCGACAGCCAAAGCACTCAGTAGGAAGTTAGACAAAAATACCTATGCCATAGCCTCGAAGATACAATTAGTTAATGGGTGAGCTGTTTATTTGTCCATTTTGAGCCACCTTCCTATCCGAACTCAGTATTATCGCCTTGTTTACAGTCTGTGGATGTGTTATTTGACTGTGACTGAGTAGGAGGAATGTGTTCATGTGTAGGAGAATGTCCAGTGTTTTTCATGTATTAAATGATTTAAAATAAAGCAATTTTTCTCTGTGCATGGAATTTGTATGTTAATGTGAAGTAGTGCTCTTGTAAGCTCTTCAAAAACACTAACGTAACACTGAAAATAAAACTCCGCGAAATTTGTTTTCAAAATCCGTGAAATTTTCATTCTAATGTTCTTGAAGCTACACTCGTACATGGTCCTCGAAAAATTAACAACCCAAACGTCAACCATAGAAAAAAAAAGTTATAAAAAAAAAATTTTGATTTTCTCTAGAACGTTTGCCGGTCGGTGTTAACAGCTACTTCAAGTTAACTGGGCTCTGCTGAAGCCAACTTCTGAAAACAATTCTCTGTCCGCGGCTGCAAATAGTTTTAAGGAAACACTGACTGGTTTTCTTTAAGTGAAGTTGAAAACGGCATAGGAAAATTAGTTCGACGACATAACATCATGGGAAAAAAAATTTTATTTTATATTTTTACGTATGTATTGAAATCTAGCATGAACGGAAATTTTTTCGCGAAATTCGGGTGTCCCTACACATAGGATATTGCAGTCTAGCCTCCGCGTAAATCTTTTCGCGAAAAACAGGTGGCCTTAATTATAACGGGTGCACATTGTGACATACGCCCAGTAAAGTTGGTAACGACGGATTAAAACTATTTCCATATTTTAACGACGAATAAAAATGTTAGGAAACCATGTGTAACAACTTAAATTATTTATTTCGCAATTGTGTTCGTAACTAATGTATCGGAGTGTAAAAAAGAGCAGATGACAGTGTTAGTTTTACACAACGTGCATACAAGTAGTAGATCTTAGGCGGAACTTTCAAAAGTGCTCAGTTTTCCGCGAACAGCCTGTACCAAGCGTTGTGTAGCTTCGGGAGCGGCGCAGTATTGCCGTATACTGTACCGCCAAGACAGGGGAAATTATGTTTTACAGACTGCAATCGCTGCAGTGTCTCTCGCGAGTCTTTCCCTGGCGTGGGTAGCGTCGCGTCGGTTTAGTGAGCTCGACTCGTCCGAGCTGACAAGACTCATAAAAAGGGCGCTCGTTGACGAACCGAATTCTAAATTGTGCTCACCAGTAACGGCGTTCTCTTGGAAGTTGACGATGTAGGTGGCTTTTTTACATTTGCAATTCTTCGCTACTCTGTGGCGTGATTTCTGTTCTCTCCATCAGTTTCTCTCCGGTCAGGCAACTCTGATTCCTGTCTGGAGGTGATGATATCTTGTTTACCACCGAAAATTTCAGAGCCGTAGTTATTATTTCTTTTATTATCAATCCACTGCAGTTTCACACTTTTACTGGAACGCGTAAAAAAAGAACGTATTAAAAGAAAGTGCCATTGTTTTGATGTCCTGACGCGTCGGAAAACTTTATTCATCGCGCGAATAGTCATATTTCACAGAAAAAAAATGGAATTCATTCTTACCTCGTCGGCGGGGGCGGTAAAAAAAAAAAAAAACGCACGTCGAGCAGTAAAACTACCGTTATTGCAGAGACTGGGGCGTTCGCAGCTTTAACAACGCAAACTGCCCCCCCCCCCCTTTTTTTCTCTTCATCTTCTTACACAGTCATCGTGCCTTGGTAGAGGGCAAAACCGAGTTACACAAAGGTAGAGGGTGATGTGTTTCCCCGGGTTTGCGAACTAACCCTTCCCTTCCCCCCCCCCCCTCTCACCATCAGCACGTATCCAGAGATGCAGGCCTGGATGACTTGGCCGGCACTAAAAGTGTAAATGGATTCGTATAAGGCTGCAGTAAAACCAGAGGCGTAATTCCTTTCCGGTGCCTCGTAAACTTTCCATCAGCGGTTCCGCTGTCGACGCGGGCACGTATGGCACGCGTCTCGACTCCGCTTGCTCGCAGGTCGACGCCGCACCGGTTCGATTAATCGATACTTCCCGCCAGATTGCGACCCGCCCTTCTAAGCCCCGCCACTCGACCCCCTCCTACGAACTTTCGCAGTAAAACCAAGTGCGTTTAGAAATCCTCCAAGAATCGATGTGCTGTTCTAGTCCCTATTTTTTTTCCTCGTTCCTTGTGTTGTGTAACGAACAGTAACTACAGTTATTTCAATAATGCTCGTTATCCGTCTCGACCATGGTGGTGTTAGTTTACAGGCACTGCAGTTTTCGATGGAAGGATCCTGGCTTCGTCTCCCAAGTTAAGCATGGATTTATATGCCCTCCTGTCATAAAGCCGGTCATTAAATTCATAAATGAGAATAATTGGTTCGTAAATAATAACGTGTGATCTTTATACAGAATTCACGAATTATCTTCGAGAAGTCGCAAGCTATTTCTCATCGAATTTTTTGTAACATGTGATTTCCTTCGGTCTGGAATTGAACTAGTGAAGTTTATCTTACATCATGTAAACTCGGATTTTTGTTCAACGTTTGCTGCAGTACCGAGAGGATACTTTTACTGTAGAACATATATAGGCTGTTCACGGTAATGTGAGTACTTTGACCATAGGTGAACAGTCGATCGCAAAATCGACATTGGGGGCAATCAGTTAGCAATGATGCAGGTCGCGGCTCCATGTTAGTTGAGGTCAAAGGCAAACCTTCGTTTTCAGAATTCGTATGACGAGAGAGAGCTTCCAAAAATCGATGTTAACTTCTGAATGTCTGAATAACAACTAAGATATCTGCGCACGTCCACGCTATGGATATACTTTCTCCCATCATTGATGAAAATTACCAAATTCTTCTGAGTCCGAGAGAAAATTAATGTGTTTTTATTGTTCCGGGCTTCGAACTCGGGTCCCTTCGACATGTGTCACTTATCTAAATTCTTTAAAACTTTTTACCGCATTTCTTTCTTAGTCCGATAGAAAATTAACATATTTTAACATTTCGGGACTCAAACCCACTGTCCTACGACATGCCTAACCGATAGATATTGGATGAAATCTGAATATCACGTACGTATTAGCACGTAAACAGGCCGAAAATCGCGTATAAAGTCCGTTAAAATCGACCCAAAACTCAGGTCGATATTCGAACTGTGAACCATATTATCTCACTATAAGATCTGTATTCTTCGTTACCTCAAAATTTGAATTTTCCCAATATATATATATATATATATATATATATATATATATATATATATATATGGAAACAACCTGTAAACATTTTGCATTTTGAAATTTTCTTTAGCAGGTATCAGTTTCTTACAGGAAATCACAAACGTTCGCAGTTGGGAGTAACTGACTCACCGATGGATCAGTAAAAATTTAAAAAAATTAATTAAAAAAAGGGCTACTTGTACAGGCTGCAAACTTAAGATCGGATAACTGAAGATATAAACTGTACACTTTATTTTCTTAGTACACCACCTCCACTACCGGTGTACGAAAATAACTTTAACATGCCGATGCAGAAATTTTGTCGCCGACCATCCAGAGTTTGGAAAGCAGGACACCGGCACAGAGCAGGTAGGTGCACAGAAACGGAATGGCGAGACTTATTTTGTCGTGGACGTACCCAATCTTTGATTGGCTGCACGAGGATCTGGGAACGGGAATTGTGTCTGATTGGCTAGTGCATGCTGGAAAATGTTCCCCTGTTGGCTGGGCTTCCGGTTGGTGAATAGGTGTTACCAGGCGCTGACTGGCGAACGGCGTTCCAAAAATTTTTTTCTCGCCGCGACGCCATTTTGTGGCGTGTTCGGCTGGAGTTCATGGAACAAGTGGCGGTTTCGCCTCTAGTTTATTTGGTACTCTGTGGCACGGGGACAACTTTGGATAAAAAAAAAAAATCCCCGAGGAAGTGTCGAGGCGATGTAGAACTGGGAATGAAAGTATTAGAGGGAGAAATTGTCAAGAGGAGGGACCACGGTGGCTGAGCTGCTACTTTGTTCGTCTTCCACCCGGCCGGGTCGCTCCGGATTTTCGCATGTGTGAATCGTGCTGGACGATGCCTTTGGTCGGTGGGTTTTTCCCGGGGATCTCCCGTTTTCCCAGCGCTGTTCCATACTCACCTCAATCACCTTCATCGGCTATCGAGACCTCGTTGTCAAGAGCCGCCGAAATCTCTTCATTCACTCGAAAAAGGGCTAAGTGAGAAGGAATCGGTTGAAAGTCTAATGGCTCTTGTTAAGGTATAAGGTAGTCAGTCAACACTAATGTCAAAAGAACAACGTAAATGTAGAGCGGGGAAGCTATAGAAAATACAGTGGTAAAATACGAACGGCCACAGGAGGAGGAACCTTGATGCGATTGACGAAATTGCGGAGGACCTGTGGGAAATTCAAACGGCATAGAAACAGTGTAGAGTAGAGTTCTGATACCCCTAGGCTAGGCTTCACAGTTCTCTGTATACTCAAGGTTCTATCTTTTGTTAGTTGGCTGCCGTCAAGAAAAGAAGTCGATCTGATATTTGAGATGTGTTATAAATCGATTATGGTCGACTGATTATCTTCCACGTCGTTTCGAAAAAACCGTAGTGCAGTCCATCTACCAGGTACTAGAACTATGATGCAGAGTGTTTGAAATACACGTTTCCACACGAAACTATCACATTTGCGTACAATGTTATCATCTACGGAAAAAAAAAAAAAAAACGCACACTTCAGGCGAAGTCTGTTGAGTGTTTTCAAGATGTCAAGCACATTGCATTCTGCGTTAGGCTTTCCCCCAATGAAATGATAGGGTCACCCCTTTGAGTTTCATAAATACGCGCAGCAAGGTGAAAACACTCTACTCCGGTTCAAAGCCTTGCGCTTAGTGTCGACTGCACACACAGTGTGCTAGGCAGTGTAGCACTTATCACTCCCGCACTTCTCGGCGCCAAACGCGGAAAATATATCCAGGTAGGCGGGCCCCTTAATTACCGGAAATATGTCTTACCTAGCACAAAAAAACTCGCTATTTTTTCCCGTTTACTCTATGTACATATCTTTATATTCATATAAATAATAACAAACTGCGCACAAATGAAATACGAAAGTATGCGTTGTCTGTGAAAATATTTTGTATATTTATTTAATGTTTATTTTGTTAACTTGCGTTTACAGGAATAATTATTTCGTTCATTGACAGGACAAATGAGAATTCGGACTCTATTTATATATGCCAACAATTTGTCCGGAAACACTTCGTATGATTGAAAAATGGCCCTTTCGAGTATAAAAGTTAGATGTTACAATGTTTCACTACGTAGCTTGGCTGGAAACATTTTCGTAATTTAATAATTTTGAATTTTCTCTTACTCATTCGTCTTTACTGCCCTGGCCTCTTGAAATAAGTCGTTTGAACAGCGGTAGGTGACTTGGATAAGTATTAAAAACAATAGGCCAACACAGCAATACGTTTGTCAAAACACGGCTTATTTTTGTCGAAGTCACTCTATCCTGCAGTTCACAATGTACACATTTTCTTTCAAGTCCGCAGTGAAATTTGGTGCGCTGAGACATTATTTTTTTACGGCCGTAAAGTTTCTCCCGGGGCCATTAAACTGCTCATAAAAAAGATGGGGACTGGGAAAGGGAGCCACGAAACGATAGCGGGGTAATTTCCTAAATGCACTTGCCCGATACGAGCTGTAACGATCGCGACACAGCGGCAGTAACGCATTGCCGTGGAAGGAATTAATCGGTCGGCGAGTATGATTGTGAGATACGGCTGTCTGTATCTCACCGCAGCTTCCCTCTGCACAGCTAGCCAGACGAACCCAGACTCCCCTTCCTCCACCCCCCCTCCTTCGAACGCGGCAGCCCACGCGCAACGGGTAATAACAGGAAATGGCGTAAATTCATCACCACAACACCCCCTACCCATACCACCATCATCGCGCCAACCGCAATACCCCGCCCCCACCCCCCTAAACACGCTCGACATCGACCGGGCGTTGCGAGGTTGGCTAACGATTCGATAACGACCATCGATCCGCTTACCTTCATGCGTAACTTAACTTAACGTAACGGTTTGGATACGCCGCCTTGAGATGACATTTTTTCTTTTCTTTTAAAACTTGTCAAGAACGAGATCGCGCCTGTCCCTGTGGTGACGATAAAGACGGCAGTCGGAAAATTGCGAAGCAGGCCATGGACATCTATGTACACGCGAAATCGAAACAGTCCATGTTAGCTAAATATTTTATTAGGAAAAAAAAGTGCCTGACAGCTTGGTTAATACTGTACATCTGCAGCTACTTGTTGGTTTGATTCGCTATTGAATACAGTCTCACACTAAATCCGTAACTAGAAAAGTTGCCAATCATGCGTAATACTTTTAAGAAAAATTTTTTTTTTCTCTGTGGTAGAAAATTAACTCACGAAACATACAATATTGCAAAGAGGTCGTTGTACTCTGGCCTTTAGGTCGATGGAACCATGCATTTTTTTTTCGCTCCTTATTAACAGCTTACGTGATACTCACAAAATGGATCTGCTATTTAAAAAGTGATGATTGTAGTGTACGGGAACCAGAATTTATAGGTCCATCTGTATGTTTTAAATAATAAAGTTAATGTATTCTTATATATAATATTTAATGTGCAGATCTTAATAAAATAATCATAATCGTATAATTCTGTCCAAAACTTATGTATCATTGCACACGTGAGCAATTAAATAATGATTAGCTCTAGGCTAGAATTATTCTTGAGCATTACTATTCAGGACTACTGGGGCGAAATAGGACCCAGACCACGAAAGAATTCCTGTTTTGAGCAGTATAATAAATCGACTTACCAACTGAGTGGCATAGATGTCAGTTGATACCGGTATTTGTATATGTTATATTACCTTACATATTTCATCCAACTGAAGTAAGCGATAACATTAAAATAAAAATTAATCTAAATTTACTGAAAAGGAACTGCTGCAATATTAAAATCAACAACTCCCTGGCAACTCATACATCGAGGTTGGCTCACAGAATAAAAATGGACGAAGTATAACACATAAAACAAATAACTACTGACTGTAGAAAGTGGAGCTGCAAATGGAGTGTGCCTGCCTATAACGGCTTACAAACACAACTAATTTAGTCTAAATATAATACAATACGCCCCACTGAACTCGAGTGTGATGCATCACAACAGATATATTTTGTTTCCGTGATCTGCACGTCAGACTTCACAGTCTTCTATGCACTCTAGTAGTTCCCGTATGTTCATTGGTAAGTGATAAAACTTATTAAAAATATTAAAAAAACTTATTCGCTTTATTTAGGATTCGGTTCCTTTTGTATGTTCCCGGTTTGCAATTGGCTCCAAATATTTAAGGTCGTGTCGCTGGAACTGTGGTCGAATTTAATTTGTAAGATATTAGTGGCTACATTATTACTATAGGCAGTTCACGGTGAAATGAGCACTTTGACACACCTGATTAAGATCTACTTGTACGACAGTTGTATATTCTTCCGCCTTATGTAAGATTAACATTGCCATGGCCTCATCATTTAATCAAGCGTCGGTCAAGTGAAATTGTGGAAAATCGTTAACTAACACTATTTATTTGACGTCAAGATATGGAACTATTTTCAATCCATTATTACCATCTTTACTAGGCGCATATCACTCAGTGCGCCCGTTAAAATATATGCAGGTAGGGGCAGTGACTTTTTTATAAGGTTCATATCTAAAGTGTTCACTTTATCGTGAACAGCCTTTACTTGCTCCCTGTTTTGTACGCGTGGGTGGAAGAAGACAGATAAGTGGATTGACAACGGGCGGCCAGTGACTAACGAAAGTTTAAATTACAGGAGAGCGATAAACTTATCAGGGTTTTCACTTACAATATTTGATTCTACACATTATTCCGCCAGTTGCTGTGACGAAACTTTTGTAGCTCGCGCGCTCCAGATCTTAGGGATATTGAATTTCTACGCTTATTTGAGGAATTCTCTATTGGTTTGCTGTCCTAGTTTCTCTCAGCGTGACTCGGGGTGCGGCGAACCTTCCAGGTCAAGGCCAACTTCTATAAAAGGGCGTCGGGGCTCCGAGTCGAGAGATCATGAGAGTCGGGAGTCTGAGCAAATTGTGCGACGTTAAGCGATGGACCACGAGCTATAAGAGAAACTATTAACGCCGGAAGAGACTTGCGGGAGGAAAATCTGCGACTGCAAGCATCAGAGCAGCAAAGAGTGCGACTGGCAGGCTGGACTGGACGCGTGAGTGTAATACATTACAAATTATGGCAATAGGCATACCGGACGTGTGATAATTACGAGTATGAGTTTATTGTCTATAAGCAAACAGAGACATCAAGAAGGTCGTTAACTAGAGTTTAAATATACATCAAATATTGCGCTAAGTGAGAAATAACATTTTTTTAAGATGGAGGTAGATAATTTAAATTCCGTAAATGATAACTGCGTGAATAAATCAAAAATGAATTTAGTTCTTTCATTTTTATTAAGACCCCCAACTCTTACGAATTGGGATATGCCCCTCTGGCATCTTTTATCAATAAATTGGTATTGCAATGATATAGAATACCACTTAGTTTCTCGTATAATGTTCAACGCTGAAGGCAGAATAAGTCCCTTCCATAGTACCTGCCAAGTGAGTCCTTTAGTGTGTTTGCGAAGTTTGGGATACATACTGCTGTCTTGCTCCTGCATTATCAACTATTCTGTGCGTGAAATCAAGCTTACGAAAAAGCATGGAAGGCTGGTACGGGACACATCGAATTCACTCCATCATAACGTGTTTAATTTTTATAAGTAGAGACCCGATTATTTCGCTCTACAATAGGACAGCAGGCTGAACCACGGTATGTGTGAATTACTTTCAATCGTGTCATTAAACTATATGTGTTTTGTTCAACACACCTCGCAGCCCCGTGTTTATATGGTGAACCCTTGCAACTCGATTTACTGCATTCATAACAACCAAATGAAAAAAGGAAATTGTGTTTAACCCAAAAACGACAAATAGAACAAGCGGATGTTTCTCAAGTATGAACCCGACATTAAATATAGTCTGCTAGTCAAAAAAGCTTGGAAATTTTGATTTTTTTTTAGCCGTGGGTTGTAAAAAAGAGAATGTAATACTAACAGTTTTAAAACACTGGGGCAATTTTAAGATACCAAGTGTCAAAATTCACGTTATCATTAATCCAACTGTTGCGCAAAAGAAGAGGATCCAGAAAACGAGGGAGTAAGAGACTACATGTAAGTTCAACCTGCGGCAAGTCGGAAAACGTTGCAACCAACAGCAGTGGATTCAAAGAGAATTTACACCCACGTCTAAGAAATTACACAAATATTTGCATCCATTTTCAGTCAATAATTATAACGACACTGGAATTATGTAAAAGCACGTGGCAAAAGGACACATTTTATGTATCTTTAAACTACAACCTAATACACGCCAAACATGCATATTTACATTTTAAAAAAATCCCTAAAAATCTTACATACATGTGCGTTCATCTGAATACTGTGCATAATGAGGTGGCATATCTTCAAAATTGCTATCCCCCATTAAATAGTTTTGTTATTGGTAGTGAAGGATGATTGGGATCAACAGAAGCATTGGATCCATGGAAGAAGGTCGGCTGGAATCTCAACAATAGATATTGATTGCGAATAGGGTAATTGGTCCTGTACTGTGAAGGAAGAACGGTAGCACCTACAAAAAAATTCAGAATATGCTACATCTGCAAAATTCATAGTCGTATCCTTTTATGTGACGAGGTCATTTATTTTCAAGCTCCCTAACTTTTGCTTTTAATGCTTCACAATTCGTTAACACAACATCCATTCGTTTATGAAGTTGATGTAGTGGCTGAGTGCAGAGCAAACTATGGTGACGTGATCTTATGTGCAAATATACTGAGCAGGACCTTCTCCTAATGAGTACGCCATAGTTCATCTCGAGTGTAAGCTCAGACATAGCTTAACTCAATTTGAAATAACGGTTGTTTACA
The DNA here is from genome assembly GCA_029891345.1 of Dryococelus australis. Lineage (NCBI taxonomy): Eukaryota > Metazoa > Arthropoda > Insecta > Phasmatodea > Phasmatidae > Dryococelus > Dryococelus australis. Next base: position 15,104,167 of record CM056996.1, on the reverse strand, counting down.
AAACCCGCGCAGATAAATCTGTTAAGTGTGTCTTGCATTCATTATCCTCAAGTTTCTGGCAGTTGGGCTGTCAACAACTCCCAACCACATTCCATCGCTCTCTGCGCGTACTCGTCATTGTGTCTCTAACATCTACCTCGTGCTTCAAAACAAATTTATTTTCGACCGCACTCACAGTTAAATAATATGAATTCTTTTTGAAATACTTTACTTCCCTCAGCCTTTTCAATTTGCGCATGTTCCAGGCAGCTGCATTTTACTAAATTATTCGTTTTATATGGACTTGTTTACCGCATGCATCGTAGTTTATTAAAACATGGCGAGCAGGACTAATGCCCGGTTGCACCATCGTGGTTAAAAACTCGATCCGAGATCAGATCTAAAATCGACACTGAAAACTTTAGAGAGAAAGATATTACCTTAAAATCTATAGACCAAGGACCTAAAAAAATGTGGAAAATATTCGCGGTTTATTTAGGTGTTTTCAAACTTGCTGTTCGTTTTATTTCATCAGGTACCCATTTGATGCTTCATGATGATTAACATTTCGGCGTTTGGGAAACATCAGAACCCACAAGTCACAGCAGAGTTTTACTGTAATATTTAAATCGCTGCGCTAACAACAAACAGGCCAACTGTTAATGCACAGATGGAACCCCGCGTGTTCAATCAATCGTTTAACATACCGCAGGCAGTGTTGTTCGTTTCTTGGCTGCTGCCTTACTGATGGGATGTCTTCCCGTTAAATTACTGGTTCTTGAAATGCTCGTTGTGTTTCGAGTTAATTAATATTGCTTTTGAGTCCTGTAGTATACATCAAATCATGTGGGACACAATCACGAAGTTTGCAATAATGTGATAGTGTTTAATGTATATCCTGTTATTTAATAAACTTCTTGGGATATCAATGTGTCTGATTCTGTGGTTACAAGATTTCCCCCAAATCCAAACAAAACTGACTTCATGTTAGTATTGATGGTCAGTATAGCTGCCAAATCATTAATACACATGAAAAAATTAAAAAAACAGCATGTTTTTTTTTTTAAATTAAACTGCTTTGAACCATTTCCGCTACCGCAGACGCTAGAAGTATTTGCCGTAATCCACACAAGGAAATATCATGCTCCAGCTCTGCTAGTCCGATAAAGGTACGTGTGCCAACCCTCAAGTTTTGATTCGTTGATACTAGCCAGCATGTTCCGGCTGCGACGCACAAGCAAATGCTCTACCAAAACATCGCAATACAGTGTGGAATATTGCTTTATTGCAGCAACTGAATTAGTCACTTCGGGAACGAACGGGTTAGACGGTTTGGTTTCGAGTGTTTCGGTACGATTATCTGGTTTTGATTCTACTGACCAGTTTTCGTATCAAATGCCGAGGGTGGCTGAAAATACAGAAGTGGAAATAGAACTTTCGCTGCGACTCACAGTTTCTCGTACAAGCAAAATGACGCGACGGGATTCGCTAACCAGTTCAGTGCCTGCAGATGAACCTACCAGCGTGGCTGAACTTCGCATTGAGAGGCGCGGACAGAGATTTCACGCAGCCAATCCTAGGCTGAGTGCATTTTTGTAAAATATACGCCATGCCATTTCGCTTGCATGTACCTCTACAGGCCGCTATGGCTTGGGGCGCGCATTTCTGAGGAGTAATTTTGTGAATCGTTCATCGAATATTTCTTCTGGCGGCCTCTGCGCCGTTGAAGACATGACGGGAAAAGTTTCCAGCAATTCGCTGACAGTCGACATACAATTACTAGAGATTACTAGAGACATTGGCATCAAGCTAAACTTCACACTTCTATACATACTCAAACCGGCTTCGTTTCTTCATTGGCTGCTGCATAGATGTGAAGTCACTCCCTTTCTGGCTAGACTGCACGTGATTGGACCACATAATTGTGAAGTGTTCATTTATTGGCACGGTGTTACTCAGGGTGTGTCAAATAAAATATACTCAGATTACAAACTTATTGCAAAAATACATGTGTTTTAAGTTTAAAGTGTCCCCAAATAATAAAACTAATTTTGCAGGTCTCTACCAATTACTAGATGCATAGCATGGAGACTGTCATTTAACTTGCAGGTGATATCCCGCTTATCTGTGTTCCAATAAAAAATTATAATTTCTAACTAAAAAAAAAAGGAGCAGTAAGTTAGTGCCATTCAGAACAAGCATATTATTTAATTTCACAGTAAAAATAATTGTGCGTGTAAAGCTAAGATTTTTTTGTAAAAATACAGGCGTATGCGGATATATAAAACCAAGTTTTGCAAAACTCACATGTTTGTACATTCACAAAGAAGCGCTGAATCGCTGCAGCCATTAATAGTGAAATTCGGTGGGCTCACAAGAGAAGTGCAGTTACAAGAGTTGGACTGTTGCTACTTGGTTGAAGAGACTTCGTAGCTAACTTTCTCAGTTCCTGCATTCCCGTAAAAGGCGGGGTTGAATCTAGTTGAGCTATCATAACAAGAAGTCTAGCGTTACTTTCATTATGCCCTTCAATTGATGATTTATTCTAGATGCTGGATGATATTTCCCCATAACGGTTTGCTTATACATATTTGTATTGAGATTTTGGTGCGTTATTAAATAACTTCGTTGTGTGGTGTTTTTTTCTCAATTTTCCTCTCGCTTTGAGAGCGCGCTTTGCTGAGGTCATCACTGGCAGATATGGAAGAAGGGGGAGGGGGATGCCATTAGAGTTCCAGTTACATTTTTAATTGTATAATTCAAAATGACTTTATTTCTTCAGAATTGCTTCTTCTACTCCACAGAGAGAGACAGTAGTATGGAATTAAGTAGACGAGTGGGACTGCAGATATTTTGTTACAGCTTGTGTGCACATGTGGGGTGACATTGTCAAACTGCGGAACTCCCGACAATACAAAACCTTCCTTCAACTACAAAATACGAAGGAACTAGAAAATATCTTAACGTTGCCACTCCTACAGCAATTGGCTAGCTGGTGGGTCAATATTTCTAATAAATGCTAAAAATGTAGTAAGATACTATACAACGTTGATGGTCGCTTGTAAAGTGTGATTTCAAAGCACCGTCCATTTGATATGGTTTTGGAGGGACAATATTTCCTAAGATTTAAATTTAAAACGGTATTTCTATGACGGCTGAAGTCAAGCTCACAAAATGTTGCCGTTGTACAAAATCTTCTGTTTGTAAAACATCAAAGGAAAATATAAATGTTTCTTCTAAAATTCCAATCTTCCATTTGTAGGGTCCTTAAAATTTTTTGGTAACATATTTTCGAAATAAATATTTCTTTAAACGAGCACAGTTTATGTTATTAAATATTTATATTAAGTTTATGGTTTTCACAATACTGGATTTCCTGTCTTGTTTGACTGTACAATCAATATGTATCTGAAATGGCTTAGCTGGGGAAAATTGAATCACAGGGTAGGTAAAGTTTTTTGTCATCCCAAACAAATAAAGAAACACATTCTTTACCACACAGCACTAAAAAATATGAATCCAGCGGATATAAGCATAGTTTCATGACCAAGGCACATACTGTGAGTATATCAAATTATAAAGTTTTTATGCCAGAATGACGTCTTAATGTGCGGCCGAGTATCCAAAGGGATAGCATGGCAACAATTTTCAGGATTAATCTCTTACAACTACAAGGAAATATGTAAAATAATATTCGTCGTAGTCCATACCAGCAACAGTGTGTAAATTATTAACTCAAGGCCCCAAAATAATATCATATCCTGCTTGATTTCCGCTTGGGCAATTTTCTCAAGATGCTCAAAAGCCTTGGAATAATGATATGAAGAAGTCTAATGGAGGATTTTTGGGAAAAAGTTCCATTCAGTTGGTTATTTATCTCTTCAGATCCGGTGCCAGTATTGGGCCTATAAGCAAGCCCCCACATAGTAAAATGAAACGACTTGGTCAGGTTCCATAAAACTTATCCTGCCATAGCCCTAGACGATCAGAAACACCCAAGGATTCGATTAAGACTCAAATGAATGTTACGTATTGTATGCAATGCAATTCATTCTATGAGTACACTGATGTATGCTGTCATTAAGCACTTATATTTTGCATTTGTATTTTTACATTGATATTTTTACCTGTATTATATATAATATATTAAATGAATACTTTCAATGTTTTCTATATTCAGTAAAGAAATATCTTCATTTGATTAAATTTTTGCTGGATTATCTATTAACGAAATCAAAAAAGTGGACTTTATATATATATATATATATATATATATATATATATATATATATATATTATATATATATATATATATATATATATATATGTGTGTGTGTGTGTGTGTGTGTGTGTGTGTATATATATATATGTATATATCTTGATAAGCTATTTTTATAAACAGAGTTTTATGTAGTTATTGACTTAGGTTTAAAAATTTCTGGCAACGTTTGGGAGAATATTCCTCACTACTGTGTGCCGTTCGCCAATCAGCGCCTGGTAACCTAATTGCCAACCGGCATTCCAGCTTATAGGGATCCTTTCACAGCGTGCAGTAGCCAATCACACACGAGCCTCGTTCCCAGAGCCTCACGTACCAATCGAAGCTGGTTCACGTTCATATCAAAGGAACTACCACGGCAATTCATCACCGTGTATAACTTATCTGCAACGTGAAATAGTGTTAAAATACACGGCTTGACTTGGAGTACTTTTTTTTAGAAAACCTTCTGAGGTGGGCTGAAGTTATGTAGCAGTCAGGCTTCTCGCCTGCAACCGGGTTCGACTCCCGGAAGTGTCAAGTACCTTTTGATTTTCGCATGTAGCAGACGTAGACGTCGACCGGTGTTTTTGCTCAGAGAAACTCAGCTATAGGCTGTTCACGGTAAGGTGAGCACGTTTGAAGCCCTAGTTACTTTTTTCTAGCGGCAATTTTTTAGGCTTCCACCAGTTTTGAATATAAATATTACCGTATAAGTAATAAACACAGTGTATATATTTCACCGGACTAGAAATATAACGTCTAAGGCTATAATAAAATATATTTCATGACTATTATTCCAAACGAGAGGGCTTCAATAAGTGCTCACTTTATCGTGAATGGGCTATATCATACCCGACTCCAGAAATGCAGTGTACGCCAATGCTCCATCTACACCTCGCTTCAGTGAAGACCTCAGCTTGTGAGGTCCGGCTGTATTTACAGAAATTCGAGGGAAGCTGGAGACGATAACAGATGGTACCTACCTACTAGTCGCCCACCGCTGCCCTATTGGTCTAGACTACAGAGAATCGTCTCGATACTGAAAGCTCCCTATTTTGCTTCGCTGCTAGCTTCAGAGCTAGTAACAAGACCAAGATTGGCGAACGTGGTTTCAATATTTTGCTGGCCAGTGGCGCAATTTCTGAAGGCGTGTGCTGTTGTAGTTGGCGGCGTAAGAATCTGTTCCGCCTCTGTATTCTCCGTATGCTCTGCGGTCGGGCTGCGAAGTTGTCCTGCAGAGGATGTACTCTATTCACGGTTGCCTCTAACTGTTCGGAAGCCCTGCTGAAGTTCTGTTTCCAGGATACCACTCTGCCTCATGATGCAAAACAAAGGTAAATTATGTCCAGAAAATTTCACCCCAGGAACAACGCACCTCATTCGTGCGCACTCAGTTGAATAATATTTCGCATGAGAACTATTTCTTACTAGGCATTACAGTTACTTCGCACTTCTCTGAAGCATCCTGCAAACAAAGCTCATCCGAGTCTACAAAATTACATCAAAGGGACAGCGCATTTCATTCGTGTACACTCAGTGTAATAGAACTGTCATAAGGACTGTTTATTATTAGGCATTACCAACACGATTTAAATCTCTACGTTTTTATTCATATTTATTATTAAATTAATATTATAAGTTAAAGGTTAAATATAATTAAAAGTTCAATATAAACTTAAATAGGCTACTTTTATATTAACACAAGTATAAAAGTGTTGTGATACAAGACTTATATAGGAGACAAGGATAAACGGGGTGATTTTTCAAAGGTTTAATTCAAAAAGTGCGAAGAAACCGCGGACAGGCTATAGTTGAGTGGCGCCTGTGCTGTCGTCAGCAGAGGCGCCGGTCCAGGATCCGCTGTTGGTTCCGGCACGACCTGCGCCTGTCTCTAGTCTGCCAGAGGACCTGGGCGTGTGCCTATGTGTGTATGAGAGAGACAGAGAGGAGGGTTAGCCACGACCTTAGAGATCCTTAAAGGTCCTTCCGCTCGCCCTCCCAGCCGCCTCGCCAAACTTCCTCTTTCCCGAAACTTCCTCTGCGCCCATATCCAACCTCCCTCTCCTACTACCCCTCAGAACGCGTTCCCAAAGGCTGCTCACGATAATGTGAACACTTTTGAAATCAACCTTAGAAAAATGCCACTACCACTACCTGCATATATTTTAACGGGCGCAATGAGTGACATGTGTCCATTAAAGTCGGTAACGATGGAGGGGAAAGTAGATCCATATATTAACGCCGAACAAAAAATGTTAGGTAACCATGTGAGGTATCTTATATTATTTATCTCACTTTCTGAGTGTTTTTATGCAGCGAAGTGTAAAAGTGAGTAGATTTGTACAATATTTACTTTCTAATAATTTTACAGTCTCACTTGACCGACGTATGAATAAAGTGACGAGGCCTATGGCTATGTTAATTTTACATAAGGTGGAAGAACACACAACGCGTATACAAGTAGATGTTGGATGCTTATAGTATTGAGTTCTACCGTGTTCTCATATTTTTTCGCAAAAAAAATTACTAGCTCTAGACATGCATCATAAGCGTTTTACACTTCTGTTAACATACGAGTGACTTATTTTCGGTTAAATTGAATTTTTGTTTGCATTTTATCGGTCACATTTAATAATTCAGTAATACTTAACACGAATAACTCAGTTAGAAAATCGGTGTGTTGGTAATGCCTAGTAAGAAATAGTTCTTATGCAAAATATTACTACACTGAGTGCGCACGAATGCGGTGCGTTGTCCATTTGGTGTAATTTCGTGGACTTGGTTAATCTTTGTTTACATGAGGTGGAGGAATATCTTGAAAGTATAACCTATGCAAGGCTTCATGAAAGTTGTAAGTAACCATGAATGGACTTTAGACAGAATATGGCGCGAATATTATAACTAGAGCGCCGATAATTTAACGACCACGTCCGGTGGCAAAGTATTTAGCCTAGCACTCTGCAATAACAAAAGGTACGATTGCAACAACCATCAAATTTAGACATGGCTGCTTCATGAGTATTTACCGTACTTAAAAATATTTTATGGTCGCAAAGTTTAAAAAAGGCACATTAACCAAGAAATGTTTACATAGCTGCTAGCAAATTAATTAAAATGTTGTATATTACTGCTAGTCGAATAATTCTCATTTGGTCGAACTCGTGTTCGGAAGCTCAGTTCTAATAGCTTGGCAACTTGACATTTTCGTCCTCAGGTTTCAATTTGTATGTAAGAAATTGGGAGGATTGAAATTGTGTAGAATATTCCAATTTGCATTTTAGTACTTACGCAAAGAATAAACTTCATGCACACAAGAATAATAATTTGACGAAATACATCCACTTGATTAATATTCTGTAGTAAATCTGAATTCAGCAAAACGTTGGCTTACACAAATACTCTATTCAAATGTGACAACTGAATAGAAAAATTTATTTTAATGACAGCCAATTTTATTTCGCTCGTAAATGTTCAACTGTTTTAAAATAAAAAAAATACTGTTTATAAATGCTTAACGCCAAACACATTTGTATTTGTACTAATTACTCTTGTAAACAGAATTGGGGAGAGTGTGAAAATTATTTACTGAATAAAGTTCATAATTAACATTTTGGGTGGAGCAAGTATATATCACTATCCGGGACTCACGCAAACTTTAACACACAAATAAACAGAATATTTATCCATTTATCACCAGCTTAACGCGGCATCTCTAGAACAGCAGTGCTTCGTGTAGAAAAGTTTCCTTGTGCCAACTTTCTCATAGCGAATCTTGTTTTATTTCTAAAGTGAATAGAATAAACCTTCACTTATGGTACAAAATTCGAGGAGGTTAGACTTCAGTCCGCTTTAAAATTAATTTATATGATCCATTCCAACTTCCGTTTGTACACTTTTTTTTGGCCTGGTTAATTTTGTTTTGGTTCGAAAACAGTAATAATTCGGTGTGGCAATGTTATATGCATAAATAGTAGAACCAATTAATTTTATTTTCTAGATATTGCGTTATTTGTATGCAATGTTTACCTATTAAACAGTGATTAACAAATGTATAACTTATAAAGTCTACAATAACAATATTTTTTGCTCTGTCGCACCTGAAAGAGAGCGTGTTGCCATGCTATCAAAGTGTTAATAGACGTCATATAAGAAGTTTTTCATTATAAAGTTGCTCAGTATTTTTAGTGGTGTCTACTTAGGATTTCACTAAGTAACGTTACAATAATGTATCCAAGTGTCACGTTCGCGGTTGTTCAAGTAATATCGGATTTTTTAGCTCAGATGTCCACACCAAATATCTTCCGAACCACTGAAAGCATCGAAATTTTGATCTAGAATCCGTAAATGGTATTAGGGCGCTCAGAAGGCGCCATGCCTGTTAAGAGATGTAATTAAGTACTCAAATAGCGATACCAACTTCGGTTTTTTAAGATGGGAACATATACTCGTATCGCCCAATAGCGTACACTGTAAGAAATTATTCGGAAATTTACCATACCAGTGTATACTCTTAGTGAGAAAGCGGGAATGGTTCCTACATCTGCTCAGGAAACAGTTAAATGCGTAGGGAAGTTCCTAACATTGTATAGTAGCTACGCTATACATTCCTATATATCTGCAGCTTGATGTGTGGTATTATTACTATTGAGTTTATAGGTTAACAACTTATATTACAATTTAGGAAGTTGAGCAGAAAGTTTTTCACAGTCCACATGTTATTAAGCGGCGAGTTCAGTGACGTGATTATTTTGAAAACTCGACAAGTGCTTTTTGAGATACGGCGTAAAGGGGTTTTCATAAGTGTACGCATTTGACCGTAGCTGTGTCGGGGGTTGATTGCGTCATCCGCTGGGAGACGTTGCAATGGCGTGGACTGTGAAACAGACACGATTGCTCTGTAAATTAGTTGCGATCAAACTACGAACGTCGAATTAAACACACGTTTCATTTGTTTGTAAAAACTGCAACACCAACAAACGACTGTTCGCACGTACTCGATACCTGTGTTACTCCAACACGCACGTCGCCTGTGTACGAACACTCGCCACTTGCACGTACTCGATACCTGTGTTACTCCAACACGCACGTCGCCTGTGTACGAACACTCGCCACTTGCACGTACTCGATACCTGTGTTACTCCAACACGCACGTCGCCTGCGTACGAACACTCGCCACTTAATATCATGTGCTATTGGTAGAAAACAATGTATCCCCATTTATAAAAGCCAAAGCTGATGTAGCAATCTCAGTACTTAATCACATCACGGAACAAACATGGGCGGTGGCTTCTGAACCCCGTATTACAATTTACGATTTATAAATAAAAATTTCGATACCTTCAGAGGTTCATAAAATATTTGGGGTGATCATTTCAGCTGAACAGGCCTGTAAAATATGTAGAAAGAGTATTTTCGCAACCTACATACTATAACAGTTACAGTAGATAATATTAAAGTTCTATGCGTATGTACAGCATGCAATAATATTCATTATCGCTGTATTAAAATAATGGAGTAACCACTGAAATTCCGGCCGTTACCCGATGAACAGGTTAAACGCCAATTAATAATTTGCGCTCAGACGCCATTAAGGAAATGATGAACACAATCGCCGCTATACTTGTGGACTTTGCAAATAGATCCCGGATGTATCGTATTTAATTTTTCTTTTTTCGTCACAAGTTGATGTGTTATCTTGAGCGTAGGCAAATTGTACTTTAATTCCTGAATCATTGCTCGTTTGAAGGATTTGATTTTTCAGTAGTCGACACACGTAGGTACCATTAAAGTCCTATTGAACAATTTGATACTTGTATTCTGGAATTGAACTCGTGCATTTCAGCCAAGTGTGATAAGCAACATAATATGATATATACTTGATATATACATATATTTATCATTATATGTGTAGGCCCCTAACTATTTGTGTTGCTCATATAATATATTGTTATTTTAAGATTTCGAACATGTACGTTGCAAATAGTGCCTGACCTAGTCGATGTTGCTTCTATTTTTTATGGCGAGCTCAGTATTCCCATTGTCAATAAATATCTACGGAGTTATGAAAACGGACCCGTGGACGCGATAAATCGCAACGTGCTGATTGACTGCTGTCGCAGTGAGAAACCTTGGGACCTTTCTCAACGTTCTTCCGTTGTTGTGCTTCCATGACTGGCTGGAAGGTCGTCCAGGACACGTGGTTCAACACGTTTGGAAAACGCGAACAAATCATTCATGTGTATCCTTACACGAAACATAGTCGCGACTTTGTTTTGTGTGTATGTGGAATAAGAAATATTATGGTGGCCCTTTAAATGTCAAGGAAACAAGTCACTTTAAGGCTGCGTATTGCAGCAGAAAATAACGCAATATGTTATTTGTTGAGCCCCGTTTAGTGTATAGCAAGTTTGTCGAATTCGTAGTACACTAATGCTATTGTTTTTAGGGAAAGGGAATCGACGTGATTCTAAATGGGGAAAAAAGTTAAATATCGACACTCACGCGTATTCTTGGTATTTACAGATTGGGGGGGAAACAGTTATGAAGGAAAAAATTGTATATTTTTATTTTTAAATAAAAAAAAAACATTTTAAGAAGTAATAAACCTAAACAAATTCTGTAGCAAAATTATTAACATTAAATTTCACCCATAAAAATTGGTATAGTTTTTTTCTGTGTAAATTTACGTTGTATGAACATATGATATTTAGTCTCTTTTGGTGACGCAGACGTGTTCTGTTTAATTGCGAATGCGATGGGAACTTATCATTTGTATAGTTTGTTATTTATTATTGGTCAAATTTTTTTAGCGGTATGTAGGTAGGCCTACTAATATTTTAGTGCATTAAGTTGACATACGCTTATTTTTCTTAAAGTTAAGCTCTAAATTATAGGGTTAAAGCTTAAGAGTTTATTATACAATCATGCACGCTAAATATGTATATTTCATGATACGTCATAAAACATTAGCAATAAGTAACTAAATATTTCGCAATGAAATATTATGCAATATCTATTCATCTATTAATGTATTGCGTATGAAGAAACTATTCAAAAACTCTCTAGCTGAACGGTTTAGATTTGTCCATTGCTAGAATTTACAAAAAAAATTTAGTGCAAGTGGCAAAAGTGTATTTTCTAGCGGTAGCTAAATATGATCAGTGTTTTTTTAATCACATGGTTTGAAAAGGCAGTTGTGAACGTTGCAGCTAAGGGTGACGTAGAGACTTAAAGACTGTGGCAGTGCGAACCTTATTGCCGGCATATAAGAACCATAATTATCTACTTATTTTTTAACTTAAACTTTTAAATCTATGCCGCTACCGTGTTAATGGTTTTAAATATATATACATATATATCCTACATTGAAAACTGTGTATAAATTTTCCCTTTTCCCTCGAAGAAATTTTAGAAAATGACTAAAAAAAAAAAAAATTGTACACAAAATATGCTGAAAATTGTAATTTTGTCGTTATGCAGAATTGAACAGAGAATTGCGGCTCGTGTGTACCTGGCGATAGTGTGTGACGCGAACACGAGCCAGCTGCGAGTGGGTAGGCCTGGAGCAGCTCATCCCCGCACAGGGACGCCCTGAGGTCTGCTGAACCAGTGAGCCAGCTCTCGGGGCGATGACGCTACTCCTCCCCCCTTCCCCGCGCCTTTTTCACATACACCCTCTTCCCACGAGCAGGGGGAATTGCGCCCAACCCCCCCCCCCCCCCCCCCCGGGCGACGCAATTTCTCCGGTACCTGGCGTTCGTCGCCATGGCTACGGGCAGGGCCGCGCGGCCAAGTCTACACTCTCAGGGGGCGGTACGAGTAGAGGGGAAACGGAGGTTCGGAATCATCGATTTCTGCCCCAGGCAGGTCTGCGCGCGCGCGCCCCGCGGTGGGAAAGAGAGAATCGTCCGCGTGTACGTGTGTCGGTGTGTGAGCTCGCACAGTGGTGTGACTCGCTTTGCGTGTCTGTCGTGTTATTTTTAGCCCCTCCTTCCTCACCCGCCTTGAACACACCATTCCACTCATCCTCTCTCTCTCTCTCTCTCTCTCTCTCTCTTTCTATCTTTCTCTTCCTCCCCACAACACGACCTCCACCTCGACCACCTCACCCACCCTTTCAAACTAAGCCCTCCCTCACCATCTCACTGAGTCTCTCTCTCTCTCTCTCTCTCTCTCTGTGTCTCTCTCTCTCCCCTCCTCTAGCCTCTTGATAGTCCGTTGGCCCGGGATTATCGCAGTCACTTGTCGCTTCTGCCAGGTATTCGAGTTCGGAACGACCGCAAAGAGCAAGCGGCGAATGGGCCGTGCTGCCAAAGGGACAAATTAGTGTCATGGGCGGAGGAGTACTATTGCAATACTTATAAAGTGTTGTACTTTTTTATTCGCACGGTGCCTAAAAATCAATGTTGTTAAGTAGACTTCGTTGACATTAATTACATTCCTCATAATCGTATAATGTGGCTAAGAATTATACAAACTGTGATTTTTTGTATTACATACATTTCTCTTGAAACCCTAAAATTAAGTCGGGAATAATGTAATTTGTCGCAATAATTTACTTGTAATTAATTTTCGCATCTTCTCCTAATTAACTCCAAGGACATACACATTTTACATCCCTCAAGTAAGTGAAGAATTAGTGTCCATATACGATTATAAATTTGTCTGATCAAAACAGTTATCATTTAACTTAGATTCTTAACTACATAGAATGAAAATTGTAGAATTTAAAATTAAATTGAAACAAAATCTGCGGGAGTGTAGGCCATCGAATAAAATTAAATCGGGTCTATTTTCTATAGTGACAATCAGTCACAGTTTTTTTTCCAACGATTGCTATTCGTAAGTTACATGGTAAATTAAAAAACCGCCGTTAGTTGTTGCTGATAGATGGGACAGGAACTATGAACACATTTCGTGTGAATAGTTGTTATTTAAACTCTCTTTATATGGTAAAAGTTTATAACTGGAACTTGCCAGGCTCAATAAGCAATTCGCCAACATAGTTTATGCAGGCACGTAATAAAAGGTCAAAATATTTTAAATAACTGTCTGCATTAGTTTCCCACACTCTTTAATGAAAGTGTTTCCCGCTGGCTTGTAGACAACACGAACATTTATTATATATTTCATTTTTCACCATGTAGAATTATTTGGGTGGTACACAAGTGCAGTTGTAAGCGTTCATTCTAAAATAAAATGAAAACGGTGCTTTTAACCTCCGCAGTGGTTTAACTTTACCTTAATAAGTTATGTCCCTGGATGAGTGAGCAGTTTCAAGTGTTTCCTAGCAAGATGTGTCCGAAGTTCCTTGGATACGTAATTATTTAAACAAGCGGAGCCAAAAATATTGTATTTTATTTTCAGTTGGAATAGCTTCATGTTTACGTCTTGCTTGTAATATTTTATGATAATGTTGAAAGAGTTATTTAACTGTTGCTTTCCAGCTCGGTCACTAAAGTACCGGTAAGCTAAAAGGCCGGGAGAAGTTCGGAGAGTTTAAACACTAAACTTACAGCTGCAACCTGGTCTTATATCAGTATCTTAATGGGATTTCGAACTGGGAACCACGTGGTGTTAAAACCACGAAGAAGACAGAAAGTGGTCGAGGAGGAAACTCGAATTCTGAACTACACAGATATGGCCGTAGTTTTGGAGATGCCAATTTTCTCCGCAACTTCTCTTCAAGTTCTTGGAAAACATTTCTTTTGATTCCACACAAGAAACATGTAAACGTAGAAAAAAAAAACAGTCATAAAAATAAGACGAGGAATGCTTAAGACTTTCAGATTCACTCTTTGCTTGCAATAATTAGATATATGTATTGTGAAACAATACTATGGCGTTTTTCTGAAATCCTACAATTATATTTATTAGTGTGGCGGATGAAAATTAATTTGGAAAAGAATTCAAGTAAAGAATTGTTCTAAAATATATTAATTTAATTACTCTCTTGGGGATTTCCGCAATTGAAGTTGATCTCACCCCAAAATCATAGCCGAAATATTTTCTCATCTCTACTAATTGCATGCATATCACACAGGCGAAAACATTTACACACGCTTTCTAACATTTCTCGATATAACGAGGCGAGATCACTTTATTATAGATTTTAATTAATATATAAATAACGTCTTATTTCTTCAGAAAGTTTGCGTGCTCTCACGCGAGGGGAAGAACTTTTTGCCAAAATCTGCTCACATCGCATGTTTTAGTAACGGACATCTCTGCCCAGACAAACGTCAGTCGCTATTCCTATGTGTAAAATTTTCCCCGACTTCTCCGAAAGGCGCTAGTTGTTCTGAAATCATAGTCGTATGGGTGCAATCCACTGATATATATCATGACGGTGCCACTAGTAAAATATTTTGTTCCTCATTTAATACACGATAGGGGAACTTATTGTAATAGCAGTCTTTTTTCGTTGAGGACAACCGGATTTCTATATACTCCAGTGCAACATGTATTTCATTTAAGGACACATTGCTCTATGTCCGGCATGTTCGTGTTATCTTTGACTGTTTATTCTTTTTCCATGCCGGGATGAATGTATTATTCTGGAATGGCTTTGATTATAATTATAAACCAGAGAATTTCACGGGTTCATTTCTAAACAAGATGGAATTCACACACATGTACGTTCATGTTACGTTTGTAATTGGTCGACGTGTTGGACGTATCTCCTGGAGATAAATGAGCCAATAACAAACATGCAATAAATTGTGCGCCCAACAACCGCCTTTTACTACCACAACAATAACCAATAAACAGTTGATATCTGTATTAGAGTATATAAGACTGTGAAGTCTAGCCTGCAGGTAATTGAATTCGCGAATTTCTCGGGTCTCTAACTGTAATCACTGACGAAGATTATAATATTTTTTTCAGCATGTCTTCCTGGTTCCTATTTTGTTGAAAAATCGTACGTGATATCGTGAAAGTCACTGGTTTAGAGGTTTTTTTTTTGTTCCGGTTGCTGGCTGTACTTCTCAGTCGGACAAGAGGACATGTTATCAAACCAACTATTTGTGTTTGCATATTGTTTCTAATTCAAATCAGCCATACGTCTTGTAATAATGGAGTTGATTTTGTAGAAATTTTGAACTAGCTTTATAAAACCTTTACGTTTTGAATCAAACCTTTGAAATACCACCCCAAGTATGACGAGTTTAGTTATTTCCAACATATGTCATATCGCAAGCGTTTTATACCTCTGTCAACATAAAAGTTACTTTATTTTCTGTTAAATTGAAATGTTTTTCATATTTGATCTGTAAATTATAATGCTTAATTTATTTATAATTTGAATAAAAAAGAGCGGGAAAACACGTGTGCTGGTAGCGCCTAGTAAGAAATAGTTCTTATACAAAATGCTGTTACACTGAGCGCGCAGGAATGCGGTGTGTTGTCCCTCAGGTGTGATTTTTCAAACTTAGTTAAGCTTAGTTTGCACGAGACGGAGGAATATCGTGGAAATACAACTTTAGCAGGGCTTCAGAAATAGCTGAAGTAACCGTGAATGGATTATATTCAGACAATTAGTTAGCGCGCTGCCTCAGCCTACGATCTTATTGTTATGATGAAAGGTGTTAGCGCTGTGGACAAATCCGATTTGATATCGTCAACCGGCGAGATTTTTGAAGACTTATATTTTTATAATTGACCATTTCCTCGTTGTCCGACACAGCTATTCACTTGACGTAAAGAGTATTTTGATGACGCTGGTATTCCTCGAGACGTAATAGAACCAGCTCTCCCTCGCGGTCCACACCTTTTCCCGCTGGCACAGCTGACTGGCTCGTTCCTTCCACAGACTAGAGATGAGGTAGACCAATCTCGCTGGCTGCGCACAACCAGTTTACACCTTTTCCCGCTGGCACAGCTGACTGGCTCGTTCCTTCCATAGACTAGAGATGAGGTAGACCAATCTCGCTGGCTGCGCACAACCAGTTTACACCTTTTCCCGCTGGCACAGCTGACTGGCTCGTTACTTCCATAGACTAGAGATGAGGTAGACCAATCTCGCTGGCTGCGCACAACCAGTTTACACCTTTTCCCGCTGGCACAGCTGACTGGCTCGTTCCTTCCATAGACTAGAGATGAGGTAGACCAATCTCGCTGGCTGCGCACAACCAGTTTACACCTTTTCCCGCTGGCACAGCTGACTGGCTCGTTCCTTCCACAGACTAGAGATGAGGTAGACCAATCTCGCTGGCTGCGCACAACCAGTTTACACCTTTTCCCGCTGGCACAGCTGACTGGCTCGTTCCTTCCATAGACTAGAGATGAGGTAGACCAATCTCGCTGGCTGCGCACAACCAGTTTTCGTGTACCAACACTGAACTGCTTGTCTGCGAATAAGACTATGGATTGGATTTGAGGCTCGAACACTGATTAGTAAACAAGTGCTTTGAGATCTACTGTATGTATACATTCACTAACCAATTATAAATGCAGTTTCATAAAATGAAAATAAATAAAATTCTTTTTTTCATACAAATTGTGTTTGTCTTTTGATAATAACAAACACTTTCTTCATAGTTGACCACATGCGACTTTGGCAGTTGTGTTGCATTGGGGTAGGTCAATGCTGAGCGCATTCGCAGAAAACGAATAGGCGGTCTACCTCATATTTAGTCTATGGTTATTTCCCTTGCCGACAGTTACTTGCCAACAAATGACTCCATTTCGCCCAGGCAACATTCAACCACCAGAGCTCCGAGTACCAACTCTCCTGCACCTCTTTTGCTCGTAGTTCTGAACAAGTGAAAAATAGAAGCAGTCCTGCCAACCTTACTCTCGAATTACTTTATTTACCTTCCGTTTTACTATCACTATCATCCAATTCTGAAAGACGCATCAAACTTGAACAATTCTATAAATATATAAAAGTAATAAATAATTACACTATGTGTTAAAATTTCTGCCATGTGACTTCATAAACGTCAGACTCCTCACTAACTATTTTTGTTCTCGTTTTGCATCCCTCTGCTATATGTAACATTGTCATTGCCATCGACCGGACCACTTTATTCAAGCGACACTTAAGTGTTAGAAATGTAACCGTATTACTAATTTGCGAACTGGTACTCTAGCGAGTATTAAAAAACGCGAACTTCAGTCACCATAACTTTTAATCTTACACTCGCAAATGTCATATCTTAGAACTTTTTATTGGTTTTCTGCCAACTTCAGGGCTATAAGCAGGTGTGTACTGGAGCCTTTATGAATATATTAGCAGCAATTATTTTTCCACTGGTCGTTTCCAAATATAATCACTTTACCGTGAACAGCCTTTACTAACGAGGAAGCATATAGTAAAAAAAAAAAAGTCTTCCAGTGCAGGTATAATATAAACGCTTCCGGTAACAGAGAAATCTTGTCGGAGACGTAGACGAAAGGAAAGCTCCTGAGAGGAGAAGTAGATGAATTTATCAAAAGGAACAAGCATGTCCCGGCGGTCGGAGGGGGCAATACCTGTTCGGATAACACTCCGCTGTTATAAATGTGCCGTGGAGTGGTGATTGTAAAGCGGGGGCGGGTTAAAGGGAAGAGACTATTCACGGCGGAAGACTGATGAAGGCCCTGATGAGCGTGTCTGCCACAACGTGTGTCAACATGGCGAGCGCTGTGTGCGGCCCGGTGGAGTGCGACTGCACCCGTGATGGGGCGGGAGGGTCGGTTGAATAGGGGATTGGGGAGGGGGGGGGGGAGTTGTTATCAATCAAGTCGGGAGCCCCGGAGAAGATTGGTTGTGTGTCTCCCTGCAATTTGTTCCATCTTCTTCTTCCACCCGCTCGCCACTTCGCAGTCCTCTCTGGAGGCGGCCGATTGAAAGAAAACTCTCCTTCATCCTGGAGGGCCGCGGGGGACCGGAGCTGCGACAAGCACATAACTCTGTCTCTCACGTCAGTTCATCCTGTTTTTTTTTTTTTTATGTTCGTCGTCGCATTATAATAAAGATAAATGTCCTTTCCCGCTTACCTGCGCTGATTTCTGTATGTTGTGTGCCGCTCCTTTCATTCCTAAAAGCTGTCTCCAGGAACGCTCGAGGCAGACATTCTAAGAAAGAAACCGGGGAACAGGAAAATCGTAGACGGTTTCATACCAGTGTAATTTTACTGAAACATGTGTTTACGATTCCGCTGTATTCTCTGGGAACATAGTGGTGTTTTCAGCGAACGACGGTCTATAGGGAATCACTATGAATTATATTAAACGAGCGTTCATTACTACACTCTACTATCCGAGAACTACGTATATCAGGTGCCTGTCCACACCTATTATTATACACTTATTCTTCAGTTATTGAGCTGTGACATGACGTAGGTATGTCTTAATGTCTCGTTCAGCGAAGTCGTTAAAGACGAAGTAAGATGCTTAGAGAAGCAAGAAAAGGGAAGGAATCGGAATCAGAACAGTTCAATCATTCGCCTGGAGTGATTTTGGGGGATCATGGTAAACCGAAACCAAGATGGCTGGACCGTGATTAGTACCCGGGTCCTCCCTAATGAGAGTCCGATGGTATACCAGTGCATCACTCATTACTAAAATAATCACTTCAATTAGTTTCCAATGAATTATTATTAAAAATAAAAAAATACGGCTCAATGGAATTGTTAGAAATTAAAATATTTATTACAACTCTCATTGTGATTTTTTAATGCGTGTGTGTGTGATAAAACTGACTAGTTGCCTTCGTTACATATGTAAAAATAAAACTTGTTACAAAAAGTTGAACTGAAGAAATACTTCTCGGCGTTTACGTTGAAGTGCATGCATTTTTTCGCGATGCATTCCATAAAAAATTTAAATTAGAAAAAAATTACGGCATAGGGGTTGCACGACCTTTAAAGTGGCCGAGCTCAGGCCGTATACCTGGTGTTCCATTAGGGGTAACCTGGTCTTACGGCAAGGCAGCGGGTGTAGGCGCGTGGAAAAGTGCGTGTGCAAACACTTTCCTTCGCTTTCCCTCCCTTTCCCGCCTCCCTCCCCCGCGTCCTTGTCCTGTCTCCGGGGCGGGAGCTGCCTTCTACATTATTGATATCCTCGGCCATGAATTAGACATGAGCCCGCGAGTGGAAGGAGGGGTTTAAAAAGAAAATAAACACACGAACCTCTGCTGAGGGGAGAGATGAGAGTAAGTTGGGAAAGATAGCAGCAGCCAGAGTTTTTTCAGCGAAGGGCGACAAAGAAGGGTCCTCGACGGCAGAACATGGTGTTTATGGTCGCTTGACGCTCCGGGGAAGGGGAGGAAATTCAAGGGCGCACAAAGCAAGGTCGGGTCATCTTCCGGTTACGGACAGGCTCCGCTTGCGGAAATTCTATCGGCGCATCGCTTGAACAGGGGATGTGTCGGCCGCATCTAGAGACCTCTTTAAGATGCTGTATCACCGGAAATTGTTTATTTTAGTGTCATAACAGAAGGGTCAGGGTCATTGCTGATAATGTTTCATTAAAGAAGCATTACATTTAATGTTTCTGAGCGAATTTTCGTACCAGATTGTTAATAAGTGTTCCCTGGTGGTCAATAAAAGGTGAGAACGATTTAATATATAACATTTTGTATTAAGTTAATTGTTCGATAAAAATGCATTAATACTTCACATGTCATGTTCGCAATGATGGAGAAGGTGATAAACTAGGTTTATATTGCAGTATTTTTCAATAAATCATCCTAAATTTGATTCAGGAAGAAATAAATAAAAAATTCAGTATGGCGAGTGACGTGGGCTCTTCTGCCAAACACCTAACTTATTTAATTGGTTAAATATTGCGTTGTTTCTATTCAACGAGTGAGGGAAGGGATCTGGGTGGCTCTCTACATCGAGGCCTTGAGAGCTGATGCGGTTGAAGAGAGGGGAGTATGGAGCAACGCCGGAATGCAAGTGCGGGGGAAACGGAAGATACCCGAGAAAATCCGGCGACCAGTACAATTGCCACATATGAAAATTCGGGGGCGACCCTCGCCAGGAGTCGAACTCGGTTCACCTTGTTAGGAGGCGAGCCGTCTAACCACTAAACCACCGCAACGCCCAGGAAAAGTCACAAGAGAACGCGCTGAGGAAAAAATTAACTGTTTTGCATTTTTGACTATTCTGAGCGAAAAAATACTATGTAACTTTTTTGATTGCTATGATTTCTCGTGGTATATTTTTTTATGTTAGTGGTATTATTTCACAGCGACTACAGAAGTAGTTTTAACTGATTACAACAAAATCACACACAAATCTGCACACGTATAAACGTACGGAGAACGAGTCTCGCCTGATTGGTTACTCTACTATTCTGTAATTTGTCCATACCTGTTTGTAAAATTCGTAATCCGAGTCCTTTTGTACAACGCACACCACGGAACAAATGCACCTTCAGAAAAATGTTGAATTACTGTACATGGACTTCGATTATAATTGGAATTTAAATCGGTGGAAGACCACATTAATTTCTCGCATTTCTTATTTGCTTTCAATATAAATACTTGACTCTGGTTGCATAACCCCAATTTATGAGTTTATAAATATATAAGTTATTTCACGGTGTCTTTTTTTTTTTTTCAGTGGCATAAATCACGAAAATCATCAATTAAATCCTGAAAGCTTGTATCTGTGGCAGGGCTTGATTTATTCCTTGCCACTTCTTCATAGTAAGTATCAGAAGCAAGCAAAAGTCTTTCCAAATGGTCAGTTAGTTTATAAAAACAGAATTTTGGCGCGGAAGAGGAGGATTGGGCAGCCCAGCCACTTACATCATCACTACCAAAGGCTTCAGCAAAAGATATACGTAATCATTCATTAGTTTTGTAGCTGTGTTATGCTTGTAACAACATATAAATACCATATCTCTGTTACAATTTAACCGATTGAATTATAAATTGGTGAACTTAGGTACCGTTGGTTAGTACTAAATTTTCTACATAAATATATGTAATAATCCAGGGTAGTTAGAAATATTCTGTCCCAAATTTGCAAACTAACATCGTATTTCAGGAACTGCTCGACCAGTTACCATCACATACGATGAAAAATTACTTTTGATTCGGCCTTTTCTTGCCTTATTAGAGCTGCTTGCCCCATCTGCGATTTTATGATAATCGACGAATAAGAAGAGAGAACGGAAATTCTGCAAACTGAACAAAGATAAAATTTTTATAATGTACACCTATATCCTAAATACTCGCATCCTAAAACACACCATATACAACACAATATTTAATGCCGCTTGCTAGAAATGCTCTTTTCTTGCATTCTTGGCAATGTTAATCACATACGTCACAAATTTATTGATTGTGCGAAAAATAGAAAACAATATAGGAAGCCGAATTATTTATATCCCTTATATCCCTTATTATTCGTAATATGAATAAATAACTCAATTGCCGAAAAACCTGAGGGCGACTAATATGACTACATTTTGCTAATTATTTTATCTTGATGCAGATATGCATGTATACATTAATTATGTATATGTCAGTAAAGTGATGAATATTTATGCAAAATTTAGTTGTGCTAATTCCATAATTTTTTAGTATTCAAGTTTTAAAAAAATTTAGATATAATGTACATTTCGGATTCAATGTTCTTTCCAATTTGATCACTTATTCAACATCTAATTTTTTTGTCCGCAATACTAAACGCGTAAGATTATGTAATTCGTAAATGACTGACTTTCCAAAAGATTCTTTGTAACGCCATCGTCAGGTCCGTTAGCTAAAAATATAGAAGGTAAAACTTACTAACGATGTCTAGCTTTCTCGACAACTGGCTTTGGGTGCATCCAACTCTAAGAACAACTTCAGAAAGGAAAACTTTTTTTTTTTTTAACTTTCAGGGAGCTTGAAGTAAATAATGGACGCATCAGAATATTGCGTTGGCTTTTATACAATTTTGTAACATGGCTTCTGAACCCACACAAACTGCTTAACTCTGCAAAAATGTGTAACAAGACTTCAGTTACAGAAAAAAAAAATTCGTTTCAGCTACAAATAACATCTTCGCATATCGCGATGGTTACTGAAATACCGTGTTTGAAAGTTTTGCGCCCAAGCAGCACAGACTTCGCATGAAAATTCAGTTGCGTGTCGGCTTCGAAGACACGGAACCTCGTAGCAAACGTGTGTTAGGTCACTCTGCCATCATTTCTTTCATTGGTCGCTTTATCTCAGCCATTTTTTTCGGAGACTTTTCTGCAGTCGAGCGCTAAATCTGTGGTTGGGGTGGTGTAATTCTCTGTACTCTAATAGAAATTATTGGTGCAGTTGTGAGTTTCAGTCACTTAAATAATAATCTCGAAGTCACTGAAATGTGTATAACTAGCTTATAGTCAAGAGTTGAATGTTTTGCAGTGGTTTTCACTAATGCGACTTTGAGGTATGTATGTATTTTTTCCATTTGACATAGAATTTCCCTACTCCCTAGCCATCCTTTCTCCGTCCATTCTTTAGCAGCTATTCCTTGAAAATTCAGAAATAAATGTATTTCGTATATCTTAATTTTTGATTCGTTCAGGAATTTCTCATTCCCGTGATTTTTACATTTGTTAATTACTAATCCCGTACATTTAAATTTTACTCAATAAAACGTTCAAACTCTGTGAAGTATACAGCAAAGCTGAAGGTTACTACGATATTTAAATGTTTTGCTACGAGAAATTAAGGGTTAGTTTTCCCCAGCACACAGATTTAATGTTAGAATCTTGCGCACCCGGAATTCAGCATTTAGTAGAGAGCGATTTTCTTTTTCTTCCGAATACGAGGAAACGTGATGTAATTTCTGCACAGTTGTTGAGTGGAATTCACATTGTTATCAGCTGAAATAGTTATTATTTACCCGATTACCATCTGGCAATAAAAAAAATTCATCCCTAGGAAACGTTGCCATACTTCCGTCTAAAAATTTTAATCGGTTAGTAAATAAACGCATAATTTTTATCTGTACATAATGTTAATGTTTTCAAGAGACTAAGGACTTCGAGACAAGATAATGAGCTGGAGTAGTAGGAAAAAAATATTCCTGAATATGCGCAGAAAATTACTGCAGGAAAACGATACAAAAAGGGTAATGCGATTCAAGAAATAAATGAGGACACGCTTGTGATATATTTGCCGCTAAATTTGGTCGTTTCCCGAGTTCATTTCCAGATATTTTATTACGGTCAGCTATATATATATATATACATTCAATTTTCATCCGTACTACATTTGCATGTCCATAACGACACTCGATTTTATATCCGATATCATCTCCAGTCATTTCAAAGTTATTAACAACCGCTTTTGTCGAAGATCGTCGTGTTCCATTTTCAGGGTTGGTTATTGCTCAGAGGTTCTCAAAACATCTCCGCGGTATTAATAAGCCATGTCGAGGACGCGTTACGAGCACTGACATTAAAAAATAGAAAGACGATTGTAAAAATATTTTCCCGCCTGCCGAATTTGCTGCGAAAAGTGCCACTATAAAGGTTTGCGTTTCCCGGAAAAAAAATCGGAATCAATTACGGCACTTGCTTCATTAATCGTGTTCCGTGAATCACCAGCGTCCAAATACTATGCGTCGACTCCTCGGTAGCTTGGGAAACCGACATAAAACGAACCCATTTTCCTGATATTTGTGAACTTCATTTTTAATGAAAATTTGTGATCGCATTTTTTGAACTCCCTGTTTGCGTTATACACTCATTTTAAAACCAGTATGTTCGTGATTCATTTCACCAGTTGAAATGGATCTTGGAAATTTTATTCTCAGTCGATCTTTAAGAACTCTGTTTACTATGTTCCAGTTATAATTGACTTCATGGAACATGTTTCTTTCCACTGCTTTCTTTGGTTGCACTGAAAACTACAGTTATATGGCGTATCAAATAATTGCTCAGTAGTGCACCACATACATTATATTCCTGCTTATGAAAACTGTAAACGTCTTTCAGGCTTTCAGCATTTTAGTGTTTCATCATTGTTGTTGCGCAAAACCATGCACCATTAAGAATTAACATTACTAATAAGTTCGTCCTTTCATTGTACAAGCGCATATTAAAACAGGCTCCTGGAGACAAGACAGAGGATTTTATTGTAAGTCTGGAGCGCACTTAGGCCCTACGTGTATTTCCGCCAAGTATTGCCTGGTGGTTCTTGTTTGCAAGACCCATACTAGTTTGCTCGCAATTGAGAAGATTTTTATCCTTCTTGGGAAATCAGTAAGTTAACTTCTCCCTGGCGGCTGGCGCCATGTCCTGTGCAATTAGTAAACTCTGCCGTTTGCGCGAGAGTACACACAGTAAACGTGTCACAGATTACTTGAAAATACAGAGGTGCAATAGCGGTAGACTTCAGCAAAATATTGTAACACCTTCGCCAATCAGCGCTTGGTAACCTACTCGGCAGCCGACATCCCAGTCAATAGGGAACATTTCCGCAACCTGCAGTAGCCAATCAGACACAAGGACCCATTCCCAGAGCCTCGCGAAGCTAATCAGATAATAGGCAGGCCCACGTCAAAGG
This sequence comes from Dryococelus australis, assembly GCA_029891345.1. Lineage (NCBI taxonomy): Eukaryota > Metazoa > Arthropoda > Insecta > Phasmatodea > Phasmatidae > Dryococelus > Dryococelus australis. The sequence goes on along the minus strand of CM056996.1, from coordinate 15,079,436 downwards.
AACCGCCTCGCCATTCCGCCTCTGTGTCCTTATCCGCTCTGTGCTCATGTCTGCACGGTGATTATTGGTTTGAACGAGGGCAGAGTGAAATACTTCTTCTAATGTGGCGTAAAAGCGCCTGACATTAGGAATGTTACCTGCAAGAAAATCGAATAAATCTCAAAAGCTCAACAATCTTCATAATACGAAATATCCAAAATTCGAAAGTCCATTAAACTCGCCAAATCGTCAAACGGCACACACACGAAGGGACCCCGACGCCAAGGTCAAAAAATACGAACCGTACACTATTATTACAGTGAAATGTTTCTAAGATACGATAGTTCTTAGTTGTGTGTTTCTAAGTTCTGATAGTTCTAAGTTATGACTTTTTAAGTTGCAACTGTTCTGAGTTGTGATTTTATAAGTTATTTGTTTCTAAGTTATGGCAGTTCTAAGTTGTGATAGTTCTAACTTGTGTGTCTTTTTTTCAATAATTCTAATTTATGACTGTTCTATGTGGTTATTTTCTAAGATATGTGTGGTTCCCAATGCGCGAAGTCGAATACGCGTCGAGCAAGTCGGGACAGTCCATTGTCGCTGCGCGAAGGGGTGGGGGTTTTCCAGTTTAGTTGCGGCAGCCGCCGAGTACAGTTACGCGAGAGCATGTACGTATTACCCGTGGAAAAAACGTAAGTCGCGCACCGCGGTATTTAACAGCGCTGTAGTAAAAAGCGATGTTGTCATTTTTGTCTCTAACAGCACTAGCGGTGTCACGTGGTTTCCCTCCCTCCAGCGGCAGCTGTTCGGCAATGCCCTCTCCTGCACTGACTCCTCTACACACCCTCCCTCAGAGCTGCGCGAAGATTTATTTTCTCATTTGAACTTGACTATACTACTAGGGAGCCACCCCGGCCACGCTCGGGTGCGATTTACAAATATGGCGTTGTTTAGGTTTACAGCAGGTAAATACAGTAAATGCTTAAGGTAACTAACATAAGATTAATACTGTGTTGATCACAAAATCTTCGTAAGTGAACCCCTAAAAGACAAAAATGTTTACAGTGAGTTATCCTTAAAATACAAACGTATGCTTTCGTGGAGTTTTTTGTAGAGATTTTTGAGATCTACAATCCTGCAGTACATTAGTTTGGCGTATCTCTTACGGTTTGGTCAACGTAAGCCATGTACACACCTGAAAAGCGACTTTTTTCAGACTTCATTAGCAAACGTCGACATTTCTCTACTATCCTTACATTAAATATTAACGTATTATACACTATAACATTCGTCAAGAAATTCTCTAAATGATGGCGAAAGCCACATCAAAATCCACCAAGCAGTTTAGAAGCCTTAGCCGAATACACAGACCCACTCGGCCGGGCGACTTTGTTTTAGGCCTAAACTATGTGTTTACTTGTGAGTAAAAACCACCAGAATGAACTAGTCGCTGCTGACCTCAGGAGGCAGTCAGGTTACATTCATAGTGAACAGCCGCTCAGTCCTATACACATTCAGTGTCGTGCAGCACCATCAGCATGTTCGACGATCGCGCATTTGTTTTGTTGCACAGACTATACACATTCAGTGTCGTGCAGCAAGATCAGCATGTTCGACAATCGCGCATTTGTTTTGTTGCACAGACTATACACATTCAGTGTCGTGCAGCACCATCAGCATGCTCGACAATCGCGCATTTGTTTTGTTGCACAGAATATACACATTCAGTGTCGTGCAGCACCATCAGCATGCTCGACGATCGCGCATTTGTTTTGTTGCACAGACTATACACATTCAGTGTCGTGCAGCACCATCAGCATGCTCGACGATCGCGCATTTGTTTTGTTGCACAGACTATACACATTCAGTGTCGTGCAGCACCATCAGCATGCTCGACAATCGCGCATTTGTTTTGTTGCACAGAATATACACATTCAGTGTCGTGCAGCACCATCAGCATGCTCGACGATCGCGCATTTGTTTTGTTGCACAGACTATACACATTCAGTGTCGTGCAGCAAGATCAGCATGTTCGACAATCGCGCATTTGTTTTGTTGCACAGACTATACACATTCAGTGTCGTGCAGCACCATCAGCATGCTCGACAATCGCGCATTTGTTTTGTTGCACAGAATATACACATTCAGTGTCGTGCAGCACCATCAGCATGCTCGACGATCGCGCATTTGTTTTGTTGCACAGACTATACACATTCAGTGTCGTGCAGCACCATCAGCATGCTCGACGATCGCGCATTTGTTTTGTTGCACAGACTATACACATTCAGTGTCGTGCAGCACCATCAGCATGCTCGACAATCGCGCATTTGTTTTGTTGCACAGAATATACACATTCAGTGTCGTGCAGCACCATCAGCATGCTCGACGATCGCGCATTTGTTTTGTTGCACAGACTATACACATTCAGTGTCGTGCAGCACCATCAGCATGCTCGACGATCGCGCATTGGTTTTGTTGCACAGAATATACACATTTAGTGTCGACTTTGTACTCAGCAGGAAAGAAGTGTCCGCCGTTGTCATTTCCCCTCCTCTAATAATCTTACGCGTGGAAATGTTCCCACGTTTCTTTGATTGATGGGCGAGTCCAATACGCACAACTGTATGCGAACAGTAGAAATCCGTAAAATAACAAACGTAGTGCACAGCTATCGAAGTGAAGCATGTCGCTATAAATAAGTTTAGGCTACTTTGTTACACGTATACAAGTGTTCCTTGTATTTCACATTTATCTGGCTTTATGCTGTCAGTATTATCTTATTATTTGTCTAGGAAATTATTCTTTACTTACATCCTGCTCTCTTAAAAACAATAGGTTAATGTAATTATGTAAAATATATGTACAACATAATCATGTTTAGTGTAATGATGCAACGAGTGTAAATAATGTTCAACGACACAAATTGTAAACCATACAATGAAGTAAAATTTATTCGCGTATAAACAAACAAACAAAATACAAAATGGTTTTCACTGGTTCTGAGAATCAAATTCTGCATAGTGTATGAACAAGAAGAACGAAACTCATATATGTTTTCACCTTTTCGATAAATCATTTAGAGAACAAATCGCTTTGGAATACTCTGAAAGACATTCTGTAAGTTGTACTGTACATATGAACATTAGATGATATTGCACTTTTAAGTCTTGCGTGAGCATATTGGAACATATTCAATGTCCTATGTCACACGTGTACAAGTAACATAATGCAAACAGACGTTTAACATATCCCTTGAAAATCCCATCACTGAAAACTCGCCAGGTTTGCATATCACAAGATCGCCCACGATATCGAGAAAACCACACGGCAACAAATTATTTACCATGAAGAAAGTTCTCACAGTAACCATGGAAACAGTTTGTTCGCAATGTTTTGAACAAGACTTGAATATTTTCTTCCAAGCGTCTGGTTAACTAGTAATTAAGTTATTTATAAATTCGTGTTAAATATTTGCTTCAGTTGAAAATATTATTACTTAGTATTGAACTACTACTAAGAAAATTCTTCAAGTATTGAGCGTAGATTAATTTTGTTGCTTGTAGCCGAATTTCGGAACGCATGCGGCCGAGTCTTCTAGGTTGGCAACGCGCTGCAGGAGGGGACATCTCTCTTTTATCGCGGGTATCGCACGAAAGGCGCGAACAGCGGCCGGCCGGTGAATACAGCTAACGAACTTAACCATCTGCCCGTGACTAATTACCGGCGGTTGATTATATTCGACTGGAAGTTTGATTAGCTGGAACTGGCGGTGGCGTGGCCACGCCCCGTTCAAAGACACACCGACGTGTGCGTGTAGGGGGGAATGGGGGGAGGGGGAGGTGCATCATGGGAAATACGTCCCTTGTTCCGGTCCCTGACGATACACACTCCACTCGTCCCTGATCCCGATTCCGTTTCCAGCGCGCCTAAGGGCGGAGAAAGGGGCGAACCTCAGTTTCCACGCGATAACTGAGTTAGCGAAACTTAAATACAGCACGTTCGCTGTTAACACGGGACAAAAACCGTAACTGAGGCATAATACAAAAACTAATGTTTGCATGAAAACAGAATTTATTTCTTTATCGATTTATTTTCTGTTTTATACAAGAGACAACGTTAAGGTGATAGCTCAGACTCCCACTTACAGAAAAAACATACGTAGATAATAAAATATAATAAATTAGTAATTAAAAAGCTAATATTAATAAAAGTTTGGGTCGGTCTAATAATAAAAACATATTTCATTATGTAGGTAATTGACTGAAATATTAAAAGTTTTCAAATCTCTGTTATGGAATATATTTTATATGTTAGCATGGAAAGCTTATAGAACTGAAAATTGCTAACCGAAACAGTAAGTAAACGAAAAATTCTCAATAAAATTTGTCTTGTTAGTGAAAGGGCAAGTTAGATTATTAATATATTCAATTTTTATGCCATATATTTAATTCACAGTGACTACGTGGAACGAAGGACGGTTTAAAGTAAGATGGACTTTTATTTTTTATTTTTAATAAAGCAGTGAACATTTTCATTAGTTATATCCTGCTTCGTTGTCATCAACTGTTATCGAACGGCAAATAATTTTAATTCCAATGCGAAGTCAATTTTGTTTATAAACTTTATAATAAGTTCATAAATCTGTCGTCTCTTTTACAGTTTAGTTTCAAAACAGTATTCCATGTAATTTTACTATATATATATATATATATATATTCAATAATATACAGGATGATTCTCAATTAGACCAACAAACTTCGGGAGGTGATTCTTCATGAAGAAATAAAAGGAAAGCATTTGTGACACAACGTGCGTACAAATAGATCTTAAGAAGGGCTTTCAAAAGAGCTCATTTTACCGTGAACATCCTGTACCGATGAAAATGGTCTCCTCGACATGGCTGTAAATCATTTTGATGGCGCTCTTAAAATGTCAGATGATAAGTGAACTTTGGTGTCTCGTTGACAGCGAATATCTTCAAAGATGGATCCAGAAACAAGTTCCCTGTTAGCAAGATAACTACAAACACACACGTGCCTTACCCAGGACTAGAACCCATAACGCCTCGCACCCTATTCTGGCGGGCAAACAAATGTAATACGAAGGCAAGATTCGGAGCATCAACTTTGGTCGTAACCAGTCTAATGTTTTGGTAGATTGGGTTAACCGACATGAAATATTCACAGGGACATTATCAATTTAAAACAAGCGCGCGAGTCGCTTGCAACATGTAAGTTTACGTGACCTAACGTAGAACCATTTGTTTACGGAAGCGTGAGGAAATAGGTTCTCTGGTTCCCGACATAAGTCATAAAAGCTTTATTTTCTTACGTGGCGCTATCATGAAAAAAATTGCTCAAAAAGAAGCGTTTGTACGTATATATGATGCTTCTAATAAATACTGTCAGCAGGCCTCGTTTGGTTGAAATTGTTTCCAATTTGTTTAATAGATACGATAACCTTATTCAAATAATTTTATTTTTCCGATATTTCAAAATGTCTCAACTCATTTTAATCCATGTAGTTTACATGGCCTACTGTCGCACTAATTGTGTAAAAAACTTGGAATTAGCGTATTGGTTCCCGAGATATTGCTTAAAAGTTACATTTCCTCACTTGACAGTGTGTTACAAAAAGGCGAGAAAAAATGGCTTCTATGAACATATTTGATATTCCTAATGGATACGGTCAGCATACAAAGTTTAATTGAATTTTGGTAAATTGTTTAAATGTAATGACATACTTATCTAAATTATTACACTGCAGACATATGGTAAATAATGCGGACAAAATGGTTACGTATTGGCACATCGATATTTGCTATGGATATTGCTAGATAATTAATTTTGAAAAAAAAAAAAAATTGAGACAAACTCCTTAAGTCATATGAATTTAGATGGACTAAAAAATGTAACTTATCGCCTGAATTTTGTGAGTATCAGTTAATTTTTTTCCCCGATTTAGAAGAAAGAAGGTTATATTTTCATGTAGTGCTATTTTTCTAAACGGTATACAATTGGGGTTACTTCATTTTATGCTTGCATTTATACTGCTACCATACAAAGTTAGTTTGAAAATGTTTACATGGTTTAAAACCCCTATTGTCACATTATCAAATCTCTCCGTCATACTGCTTCCAATGAGTTTGGTCAAATGCAGTTGGGCAGTTATGACGTCCTCGAGACGTCAACGTTCTGATCACCAGTTATTTCCCCCATGAAATTGACATATCTTTTGCCTGTGTCATTATATATATACATATAATGTCGATGAATAAGTGTTACATGTTAATAGGGGTGGCAGATGAGATGAAATGTAACATATTTTATTAAGGTACACATGTCCGGGAAAATGCCTCCTTATACCAAAATACTGCGATACCAGCAAGCAGGGTTAGTCGGCAACCTTTCTTAATACCTAACGCCACCCTTGCACGCTGCAATCGCCATTTCGGGTATAAGCACGCATTTCCGGACATGGGTGCTTTAATAATAAATATGTTCCATTTCATCTCATGTACCACCACTATTAATTTGTAACACTTATTCACTGACAACCTGTGTATGTGTATATATATATCCAATATATTGTTATATATATACACTTATTCACTGACATCCTGTGTATGTGTATATATATATCCAATATATTGTTATATATTGGGTGAATATATACAGCATATGGTCCACCTTTCGCTTTCTCAAATTACATTTAAGTTTATCTGAAACCAGGTTTAGTAACTGTGTTACCCGTCTATAGAAAGTACGATCTACTGTTGGTTTAAGATTTCCTTTTTGGCGTAACGCAATATTTGTGATCTCGTTTGTCGCTGCCTTTACGAAAGAAACATGCTCCCAACTCTTTTTATACCCGTTTCAATACTGGCAGAGCGTCCGTTTCCTAAACTTATGTTTCGTTTACTTCTGTCCTCTAGCTCCTTTTCTTTCTTTCTTTTTTTAACCTATAACAGGCAAGCCCAGTTCTGTTTTTAACCATGTTCTCTTAGCTTCCTGCTTCGTCAAATACACAATGTCCGGAAGCATTCTAGCGTGTAAAACTGAAAACTACACAGGTACACTTATTTAAAAATTAATAAATTAAGCTGAAAGGCGCTAGGGCTTAGTTACAGGGCGTATTGGTATTTGCTCGCAGTTGTACCAGTTGGTTTACTTGTAGCCGCATCAGCCACAGAAATGTTCTTGTATAACTGACTGCACGTCATGTGGGTTACCGGCTCTCAATTATCCGCACTTCAGTGTTTATGGTGCAAGACTTTCGCAATGACATTTGGTTGAATCGGTGTGCATCGTGATAGATGGACAGTTGTTAGCGAACGTCGGCATACATTGAAAACAAATACTATTTTCCATACTGTATTAACCATTTACTCGCTGTAGCTCTTCTTACATCAGGCTGGAAGGCTTTCAAGCTAGAGGTTCTCTAAACCTTGGCTGCTAAAAGGATATCGCATATTTCTGGGTCCATTGCGTGAATGATGCCTGGCTAAGCGCTAGTGGTAGCAGAATGATTCTGAAATTCTGTTTGCCTCTCTGTTCGTTCCTGCTATTCTATTGCACGTCCTTTGTTTTCTCTGTTCTTCTCGCACAAAGCACTTGAAGAGAAACTGTTTTCTTTGCCGAGTTCACGGCTATCAAAGGTAGGATAAAAACCGACAGCTATTTCTGCTTATTTTCTTTCTTCACGACGCGGAAAAAGTACAAAAACTCGTAAAATGAAGACGTCATCTATCAAAATGTTAAGAGGCAACTTTTGTTATTAAATTCAAGGGATAGAATTCTAGCAGATAAACCATGGTTTCTGAAGACACAATGCAAGCATTTTTATACCAAAATCGTGTTTAAAACGGTTTGCCGAGTTGTTTAGCCACTCTCCTCCAACTTCTGAGGTTGCCGGTTCGATACAAAGCCGCTGCGGCCGGGTTATTTTCGGGCAGGGAATCTCGCGCGGGTATTACGGCGGACACTGCCATGGCGAGGGTGTTTTCTCGGGGTCCTCCCTTTTCTCCCCTCGCCTTCATTCCGCTGCATTTCCGCCCTCATCTCGCCTCGCCTCGCCTCATCCATTCTTAGTGCTGACCGCAGCAACAGATCTGTCCTCCGGTTAGCGCCATCCTCCTCTCGTGCATGCGACCCTACCTCAGTCGTGAACCACATGTGGGTTTTCATTCGTTGCATCGCGCTAATAACAAACAATAAGTGTATAAGTGAAAACGGAATTTGACACATTTCACAATTGTCTTCCTTTGGCATTTAAGGTCATATTTCACGATACCTTTTTTATTTCATCATCTGAAAGAGGCTTATACAAAAACCACATAAATGTAAATATTTGGGGTCAAATGATTATAGTTTACAAAATATAGCACCGAAAGTCGAGAATTTGGGAATACGGGAGCCTAGATTTCTACGCTCCTAAATAACTCTGTCTAGTAAATAACATGTACTGTGAACTATTCTATTTCATATACAACATATATTAATTCAGTTTCAATGATATTCAACAATCGGTACTCAAGTTATGGTAGCCTGAATCTCTTTAAAATAGGTACTGATATTTTTGCCAACACATTTTTGTTCGTCCAGGGGAAACTAATAAATATTAACATTATTTTCTCTCGGACGAATCAAAATAGGTTCGCAAAACCTTCAATGCCTATTTTACCAGTACCCGAGTACTAATAGTTAAATATCCTTTCTAAAGGCCATTCACGATAAAATGAGCACTTCTGGAATCAACCTTAGGAAAATGTCACCGCCCCTACCTGCATATAAGTTGTTATAACGAGCGCACTGAGTAATGAGGCGCCAAGTAAAGTTGGTAACGATGGATGGAAAGTAGTTCCATATGTTAACGTCGAATAAAAAGTGTTAGGTAACCATTTGGGATAACGTAAATTATTTATTACGCTTTCTGTTCTTTTAACGCTTCAGTGCTGTGGAAACACTAGCAGATTTATAAAATGTTCACTTTTATAATACTTACACAGTTTCCCTTGGCCGACGCATGAATAAGGTGATGAGACCAATGAGAACGTTAATTTTACAAATGTTGTTTGGCTTTCAAGAGTGTTCATTTTACCGTGAACTGCCTATATCATAGCTATCACGTTGTGTATAGCTATGATATAGATCACACGACATGCAACTTGTTTGGCAAAGCTAATTAGATGCATAGGAATTTGGGCTGCCACATTCCGAAATTTTAGATTTCTTGGTGCTTTTTTTTGTAAAGCATAATTATTTCACTACAAATGTTTACATTTATGTGATCCTTATATAACTCTCTTTCATATAATGAAAAAAAAATTAATATAATTAAATGAGGCCTTAACATTTCCCTTCCAGCCTTTGTATCAGTGAAGCTGTACCACCATCGAAATTTCCTTAACCTTGCAACTCGAGTACACATTATTCAGTTTTTATTTTGCCAATCCTGAGCACAGAGATGACGGAAGCAGTATACATTCCGTGAAACGTGGGGTCGAATAAAAAAAAATCACACCTCTTCTAACAATAAAACAATGAGCGCAGCGAAGCTTTGACAATCGAATAACAAACAAGTCGCTTGCCAAACAACTGGAAACGTCCAATCAACTAGACGTGGTCTGTAACAAAGCAAAGGCGTCTTGTGTAGATAACTAGACGAGTAGATAACTGGCGAACAGAAAAACGGCAACTATCGAAACGTTTCAAGTACAGGAATTTGTTATTACATGCCTAACTTATCTCGATTGCAATCATTATGCAGAGGCTTGACGTTCTGATGGCGGCCTTAAATTGCGTTAGTGAGTGAAGAGATTTGGGCGCCTCTTAACAGGTGTGATTGAAGTGGCTATGGAGCGGCGCCGGGATGAAGGGACGGGAGGAAAACGAGAGATCCCCGAGAAAACTGGCCGACCAACGGCATCGTCCGGCTCGATTCCCACTTGCGAAAATCCGGTGACCCGGCCGGGGATTGAACCCGGTTCGCCTTGGTGGGAGGCGAGCGTGCTAACCGCTCGGCCACCGTGGCCCCTACATTGCGTTAGTGGATGCATAAACTCTGAATACAAAATTTGATGACTTAGGGACTCCTTTCGCAGTTTATGAAATGGATAGGCTATGTGCAGTCGTACCATCATGCCATCATTCCTCTCCTTATCATACAGTATTCTCAGTTTCCTTAGAATAAATAATTTCACTATGTGATTGGGGAAATACGTGGAAACACGTTCAATCATACGAAGCTCAGTAACGCTATGTCTAATAATCTAGTTAAATGACCGGCCTACTAATATGTCGCGCACAGGAGAACTGGTATCAGAATTGTTACCTGCAAAATTTTCAGAAATATACTGATGAAAATTTTCCGGCACTGGTCTGTTCTTTAATGAAAGTCGGTTAACCACTTGAACGAAACGTTCTGTATAGTCGCCATATCTGCCAGTAACATGTGTGTAACACTACACTACTGTCCGCGTATTTTCACTATTCATTGTTCATATTAACAATAAGTGTAATAAAGTTGTGAAAGGTTTATCCCTTTACCTGTACTTGAACGAAACTGTTATTAGTCAGGTACAGCTCACGTGTTAACTGCCATCTAAGATATGAGTGGATGTATACAATGACAAAAATAATAAGAAGCATCTCTGTGCCATATTGGCACAGACAGATAAATAGTACGCGAATTCAGTAACTTGCAAGGTATACTCCACAGTAACCTGTAAGCTCGCGAGATTGTTATGTACTCATCGGCTACTGGCTCAGGGGAGAACCATTTTTTATAGTAGATTAGGGATTCGAAGAAATTAGACATAACTTTTTTTCTTGAGAATTTATTATTGATTTTTTATTTTCCAGGGCGCAACAAATACAATTTTGTTAAATTCGCAATTGTCACAAATTCCACGTGTGTTTATTGATATAATGCATACGGGAATACCCCCGAAGCATCTCAACCATCGACGAACTGACTTACGAGATGGCGCTCGTAATAGTGGATGCTTGGCGCATTACTGAAACGTGAAATGCACTGTAAAAATCTTCTTCTGTTTGTACAAGAAAATCTTTGCAAACCAGTTGCCAAATATACTTGTGTAACACTGCAAATAAATTATAGTAAATCTCAACAAACCTTAATGTGAAATGAGGTAAAACTAATGTCAAATTTTAGCAAGAAAATGTTGTAGACTTCACGTTTATTACGAACATTGAGCTACATCAACAATATCATGTTTCCTAAAACAATGTGTTATTAATGCACAGTGTTTCAGTTGTGAACTTGTTTCCAAAGAATTTGATTATAACTAGAGGCCCGAGAAATTCGCGAGTTCTATGACCTGTAGGCTCGACATCACAGTCTTATATACTCTCATATAGATATCGACTGTTTATAGGTTGATTGTTGTGGTAGTAGTGGTTGGGCGCACAATTTATTACATGTTTGTTATTGGCTCATTTATCTTCAGAGGTGTCAAACAACACGTCGACCAATTACAAACGTAACATGAACGCACATGTGTGTGTGAATTACCACTTGTCTATAAATGAGCCCGCGAAATTCTCGGGTCTCTAATTATAACAAGTACAGAAATATTTTAACTGTGTAAAACAGGGGCAGTGGTACTGCAGTGGCTAGGGCGCTCGCCTCCCACCACGGCGACCCGAGTTCCATACTCGGCGGGTTCACTCCAGGATTTTCGCATGTGGGAATCGTGCTGGACGATGCCGCTTCCCAGCGGGTTTTCTCGGGGTACTCCCGTTTCCCCCGCCCTTGTCGCCACCTCATCCTAGAGTCGCATGTAATGTTTGCGACCTTCGTGAAAACGGGATTGATTTGACACATTTCACAACTGTAACTTTAAAAGGTTTAGGCCTACTAGTCTTTCTTTGGCATTTAAGGTCATATTTCACGATAACTTTTCATTGTCTGAAAGAGACATATAAAATCCACGCCCTGGGTTCACTCCCCACGCAAGTTACTATTTTTTTTTTTTGTGTTAAAGGAGCACTTGATATAAATCAGCGACGGAATGCAAGTGCGGGGAAACGCCACATAAGGGCGACCTCCGGCAGGTTTCCCACACGTGAAAACAAGGACCTGGTTCTTCCGGGACGCACACTGCCGGGTTGACGATGCGACCGCAGGGCCCCTTGAGCATTTGTTTAAGAAATCTAACCTTTGAAAGAGTGATTTCACAAAAGATTTTCCGTGTCCCCGTTTATCACTCCAAGTTTATAACTTTCTCTGAGAAAATCGATAAAAGTGATTTCGCATGTCCGCCGTTCCATTGCTCGGAGCTTGGCTCGGTCACAGACTAAAGACGAGGTATACCGATCTCGCTGGCTGCGCACGACCAATCTCGGTGTCCCAACATTGAACTGCTTTTCTGATAACACGTTTAGCTAAAACAGCATTGTTTGGATTTTAGGTTAGAAAACTGATTTGTAAACAAATGCTTTGAGACGTATCTAACCTTCGTCTGACCAGTTTGTAATTCTTTTTGATTAAAAAGATATTTTATTAATATAATAGTGGTTGTCATATAGAAATTAAAATTTAAACAAACACGTTCATCACTGCAGACCATGTGACTTTGACAGTTTTGTAGGATTCGGTTAGGTCAGTGTTGTGTACGTGCGCAGAACGTGAATAAACGGTCTACCTCATCTTCGATCTATGGTCTCGGTCAGCACAGGCGGAACTGTAAGCCTACCTGAACTATCGACTAGGCTGCCGTCAGTGGTGTAGCTGTACGATTCAGATAAACATCATTAAGCCCGCCTTTCACGCAACCTCCTCCCCTCCCCCGCCTCTATGGTAAGACGGCCGTAGTCTATTTGGAGACTCGCGAAGGTGGAAGATTTGGACAAGCGCAACTTCAGGAAAGTCATTGGATCCATCGCGTGAATATTTCAGAGGCGCCAGTGCCCTGGAACACCCGATCGCGGAATCCCGATAAGGAAAAACTCACAAATAGCGCACAATCGTATTCCTAGTCTCTTTGTGTGTGAAAATAGCTTCTGCAGACGGCGCACGCCATTTCTTCGGAAATTTTCCCCTTCTTTAACGTTTGTCGTCCTCTGCGGTGTTTGTACACTGCAGCGAAGGCAAGAGTCAACTTCGATCCTACGTGGAACTTTCCCAATTCTAATGGTTCACTGCCACTTTCCCTTGTAGTAGCACTTTTTCTACGAGTTGCTGTAAATTATGGAAACGTTAACTTACTATAGACTGTTTAGTCACTGGAAATTGCTGATAACTTACTAGTGTTTAAATTTATTTAATGGGTGCCGCATTTAGAAACTGTAAATATCTGAGAGTGCGAAAACCCACAGGAGAGATTCCACTCGTCCTAAGATAAGATTGTTTTTCTTAGCCTGCTGCTCCATTGCGTAATCTGTTTTACAGTTCACCGCATAGTAAGAGACCCAAAGCCTGTTATATTGCAAGTTTGCTGTTAGTTCAAATTTTTTCAGGGGTGATAGTTTTTATATTTGAATGGTAGTTTCGTTACAGTCTAAGTTTCCAAGAAATGGCAAGACATTTAATGACAACTTTCACATAAACAAAGTGTGATTATGTTGTATCAGTACTTGTGTATCGTTATCACCATTTAGCCAACCTAATAAGCATTATGTGACATTCAATATCTTGTAGATCTGTTTTCTCGCAAACCAATCGTCGCAGATTTTCTTACCAAAATGACTTTTTTTACGGCTTGCAATGGTAATTCATAGGCCGTGATCATAATCGTAAATTACGTAACGATGTACGACGACCGTTTTTTCTCTATGTGAAGGGGTGGCAAACCCCATTTTACTATGTAGGGTATGCGGTAAGTCAACATGGGCACTTGCATGCTACAGAAATGCATCTCTTAATATCACATGGTTTCAGTGTAATCAGATAATATTTGTAACTGCAACTCCATCTTCACAAGGGTTTACTACCTTAGAAGTAGTTTCCTGACGTTCGTTGTCAGGCATTTTCTAACTGTAATTTTGCAAGGAACATCCTCTCGCAGTTTGTCGCAGAGCTGATGACTCACCCCGTATATACACACCTGCAATTATATATGTATGCACAGTTACATGCGCTACAACTTGTGTGTTTTCTTTAAAGGTAATGTCTGGAGGTATTAATATACACTACTAACCAAAAAGTAATTGGGCACCCGTGAAGATAGGTAATTCAGTACGTCAGTTGACTTGTGTTTCACGGCCTTCGGCGTAGGACCGCTGGTGTTTGTCCGTGGTAGTATGAACACAGAGGCCTATTGTAACATTCTGGATAATGAAATGCTCCCAACATTGTGGCGTTTTTGCGGCATGGACCCGTGTTACTTCCAGGATGACAATGCCAGGTGCCATGTTTCAAGGACTACTGTGCAGTGGTACGCCGACAACAATGTTCGCCGATTGGACTGGCCCACCCAGAGCCCCAGCCTCAACCCTATACAACATCTTTGGGACGAATTGGATCGCCGGGTGGGGGCTCGTCAGGCGCGGCCAAAATCCATTGCTCAACTCATGGAATGGCTGCAAGAGGAATGGCGACGAATCGCCGTGGATGTCCTGCAGACACTCGTAGAGAGCATGCCAGACAGGGTGGCTGCTGTCATAACCGCAAGAGGTGGCCCTGCGAGATTCTAACGGGGTGACAACCATCGAGCAAACATCGTGGACAGGTGCCCAATTACTTTTTGGTAGATAGTGTATTATACAAAATTAATTTGATCCTAGACATTCTTCAAAATGCAGCAGCTTTCCTTGGTCGGAGGATATATTTTTCACGCATATCAGCTGGAAGCAGCCAAATCACGATTGTTCGGGAATTAACACTGACGTACAACTTTTCATGAAGAGGCAGCAATTAAAATCTTAAATATCCACATAATCTTGACTGGATTCGTAACATCAAGTTACTGGAAGTCAATTAAAGGCCATCGCATGGACGGCGCGATGTGCCTGCGGGAAAGGACGAGACTGTAGGGAAATAGTTCATTGGAGTTATACTAAATAACGGCGCCATGCAGACAAGTGACATTGTTTGCCTGAGTCAGTAGTCGAGCAGCTGGGATCAGAGTTGTGCAGGTCAGCAACACCACAAGGCTAAAGTCGTCCCAGGTTTCAAGGCCGGTCGCCAGAAAAAAACTTCGAGGCGACCGCCAAGGGACTACCCCCATCTTATCAATGGAGCATTTAATTTCCATTAAAGTCACCAGAAAAAAAAATTTAATATCCGTGAGTGTACGAGACGGTTCTCATTTAGCAGCCAGATGTGGTGGTAAAGGGAGGTAAATAAGTCGAGAACTTTCCCCTCCAAGTTCGCATTCTTTATTTCCGCCGGGCACGAAGCTGCGACCCCGATAATTTGCACTTATTACTCGACTCCGGTGCGGTCGCCAGCGAGTGTCTGCCATGTCGGAATTACACTGAGCCAATTCCCTCGTGTTATTGTGGCTGGGCACGTGAACGTGTCATTAATGCCTTCCTCCGTCCAGGTTATTCGTGGAGCTTAGGCAAACTGCCATCGTGCTTAAATAATTTCCTTTCAGTCCATGTCCCCTTGACGAAGCTGCTCGGAGATCCGTGTTGAAAGGTGTAATAGGCACCGTTATGATGTACACTCACTCCGAGTGCAAACCACTTCCGTCACTAATTACTTATATGTTAAACAATCCCAAACTGACGCTTATTAATAATGCTGATTTACTTAAGATTGAACTAAAGAAACTGCCTGTAGAGCACTGCACCCGACTATACAACGTGAAGAACTCATAAAAAAAAGTAGTACAGACAATATAAAAATTGTCAGAAAAATGCGATTTATGCTGAATATGAAAGGAGAATGTATATGTTTTGAACCATTACAAAACATTTTGCTAAAATATACTTTTTAAAAGTAAAAAAATTTCATCGATTAAAATAACCTTTATTTTTTAAAATATTTAAGCGCTATTCCATTCTGGATGCTTCGAAGAAAATCTTCAAGAAAGATCGTCATTATATTAACTTTCATCATGTATAATAATGTCATAGTAATAATGTATCATACCCATTTTATAATTAACTTTGTTTATGTCAGTCTCAGCCATAAATATTTGTGACAAATAAACGCATATAAAAATAATGATAAAAATTATTTCCTACATTATTATAACAATTTTATTACACACAGTCATAGTAAAGATTATGATATAATATTCCACGACAAAGATTTTCTTGCAAATTCTGCTTTCTGAAAAATCCATAATGGAAATGAGCTTAAATCTGTAAAAAAAAAAAAAAAATACAGACTATTTAAATCTATTATTTGTTTTACCTTTAAAAAGTATATTTTTGCAAAATATTTTGTGATGTTGCAAAATATATATATTCTTCTTTCATATACAGCACACATCGTACTTTTCTGACAATTTTAATGGTGTCTGTACTATATTTTTATGAGTTCTTCACATTGTATAGCTAGGTGCAGTGTTCCATAGGCAATTACTTTACTTCAACCTTAGGTGAAAGGCTTGAATAGGGAAACCAGCTTATGGCAGAGAAATGTGTGTTTTGTATTTCAAAATACCTTACCTCAGATCGATTTTGAAGATTCGATCATTTTAAATCATACGGGTTCTATGTGTTTGACGTTCACTATCGGAGCAACATAATTATAATTTCACATTTAAAAAAGAAGATATTTCTTTGCGGAGATTCATAGCTAGCAACCAAAAGAATTATACAGGTCTGGACATAGAATGTTGATGTCTATACAGGACCTAGATATTTTCAAGGAAAAAGAAATCTTGTCCTATTCATAATAAGTATGTTTTTCCAATATATATATATATATATATATATATATATATATATATATATATATATATATATATATATATATATATATATATATATATATATATATATATATATACAAAGCTTAACCAAGTGTACATAATCACACCAAAGGGACAGCGCACCGGATTCATGCGCAGCCAGTGTAATATTATTTTGCATAATGAACTTTTACTTACGAAGCATTAGAAACAAACTTATTTTCTCCATGTTTAATTAATATTAATTATTAAAGAAATATTATTACTTATTGAGAGATATTAAATAATAGTTTATTTTAACTAAAAATAAGGTATGACCACCGTTAAGATATTATTAGACGTGCGATGTTTAAACCATTGGCAACTGATTTGGATTTACTTTTGTTCCATACAAATTAGAGTAACAATTTTGGGTGATTCCGACATAGTCACGGTTGGTAATAAGTTAACAATATTGGTTGGTCAACGCATGAGTAGCAGTCACAAGGTAATTGATAAGGCTAACTAAATATTTGAAGAAATTAACCCATTACGAAAAAATAGGCTAGGCAGGGATTTCCGAAAAACCTCAATTAAACACGAACATCCCACATTTAGAGAGTGTGTACACTTACCTCGCTCAACCAGAGAAACGAAAAACCCTGTAAGAGAATAATAAATACGTTTATTTTACTCAATTCAGAACTCGGGCCATTGTTCTTAACTTTTTACGATACGACACCTTCAGGTGCTATATTAAAAAAAAAAATTAATATTTTAAATTTTAAAAAATTGACCCATGTATGACGAGATTTCTTAGTTAATAATTTACACATGTCACAAACGTTTATAATTTTGTTAACATAAATGTATATTTTATAGAGAAGTTATTTTTTTTAGATTTTACTGTAATCTTATTTTTGTTTCATTGTTAATGTGAATTAAATACAGCGAAAAATATATAAATTGTTAATTGTTACAAAAATTTATTCTATATCAAATTTTTAAAGATCTAATTTGTTTACGATTTTGTTAAGTAAACATTCTTTTATTGTTGTATTTAGGTTTTTTTAGGAATTCAATTTTGGAAACGCATTTTATCGTTGTGTAGGCCTATAAATATATTAATTTTTTAATTTCTGCCCAGCGCACAAAAATGGGGCTCTGGTATGGTCTTCCGGGGTATCTTCTAGACGCTTTTAAGTTATCTTTGCGTGCGTTGAAAGGATCTTAGTGAGTAGCCAGAAAGTAGAACTTAGCAGGACTTCAGAAAAGTTAGAAGTAACATTAGTAGAATAGTTTGGATGAGTCTGGGAAAGGAGGCTGGGGGTCAGGAGCCGTAGTCCAATATCATGCTCTGTCATTCCGGTTGGTCGGTGGCCATATTCTATGTAATTTGACCTTGACCCGTGACTTTGACATTGACCTTGTTCCCGTGATTTTGGATGACCTTGAAGCCAAACAATTTTAAAATATCAAAAACACTTTTAAAAAAACTACAAAAAAATTCAAAAATTTATTTTAAAATTATAAATAAATTATTTTTCTTGATTCAGTTTAATTCTATACTTGGAACAGTACGGAGATAAAGTGCTAATGATGCATCTTATTTGTCGCTTCTGAAGCAAAGCATTTACATCATTGTGCAGCATCCATCGACACAAAATAACGACCTGCAGAATGAAAAGTTAAATAAAGTATTTCAGTGTAAAATCTGCCATAGGCAGTTTACATGGCGCTATATTTTGAAGAGACATTCTAAAACTTGTAGCATTGGTTCTCTGCAACTACAATCAGCACCACAGTTAGCACTGCAATCAGAACTACACTTGTAACCATACTTATCACTTCACTTAGCACCACAATCAGCACTGCACTTAGCATCGCACTTAGTGCCACACTTAGCATGAAACACCACAAGATAGTAGTAGTAACATACTCTTTCTAAGAAAGATGTTACTCTACACATATGCATTCATGCTAAAGATGAAAATATCGCCCACGAATCACGACATGGAAGCCTATCTCCGAATACAGTGAAGTGCATAACACTGGGCCATTTAATTGTAGCAAGATGTGCATCCTATGGAGCCTGCTGGAAGAAGAGAATGGTCTTCGGTTCGAGAATGTGTACCTCTATTCAAAATCGTTCTAGCAACCTAAATACCAACAACTGCCATGAGTACCGAAAGCTTTGGATGGTGGGAGTTATTTCACTTGCAACAATAATGATGCAGTCGTACCCCCGAGTAAAGCAATGCCAAACTATATATTTGTCTTTGATGACATTGCCCGCAAGAAGCAAAAGTGCATCCAGGAGTACTTTGGCATGGGACGGCACACAAAGTTGAACTGTGTGTACATCGGTCAGACTTATTCGCACATACCTAAACAGCTGCTCCATGACAATGCAAACATTTTGGTATTGTTTTGCTTGGAATATATAAATTTGTTGAATGTTTACGAAAATAATTAAATATAGACATGACACTATCAGATTTCAAGAGTTTGCAAACTTTGTGCTGGAAAGACAAGTATAAATTTCAGCGATTGTTAAAGATTGGTCCCTATATAATAGGAGGTACCCATAGGGATTCGATCAGTTCATCATCGACCATCGAGAATGTGTTACAGCATTCCGAAATTCGGGCAAAGTAGCTTCAAGCTGCTTCTTGACAAAGAAGAAGATGAAGGTTGTCTCGTACCAAGAAATTATGGAACCTGCGATGCTGATAAAAGAATAATTCGAAATGTTGGTGAACCCGAACGATATAAGGATACTACTAAACATCCTGTCCTTGAAATTGGTAACACAATCATATCAGAACTGCGCAGTATGTTGACTGAACAAAACACATTCTTCTGCAACTATCTGTCCGAGCTTGGGGCTATGATTGAGCATGTGAAGACCGAAATCGTCCACGATAGTGTGGTCATGGACAAGCATGTAATGAGTTTCAAAGGCAAACTACCGACATATTCAATGTGGCATCTGCACAAAATTAAGAGAATCTGAAAGGGATGAAAGGTTCCATAGATCATGCATTCGCTACCTTAATTTCCCATCTCGCCACGAAAACGGAGATTCAGAACCACAGTAGGGGTATTTTGGATGCCTGCAGTGAATGACTGGACAAGATCGAAAGTCTTTTGAAGGAGATGCACGACTAAACCTATAAAAGAGAGCAACAAAAACTATTTTTTATTCATTGTGATGTCGGACATTGCTACTAACTTACATCAGATAGATAAATCCGTTCGATCGAAGTATTTGCTCGCCAAGAGGCCCAAAATTTCAAACGACTTTAAAAATGAAGAAATTTTCAAGCCCATTACTGATCATCTCGAAATGCTCAGGGAGAGCGATGGAGCACCTGTAGTCGTGAATGCCGAAATCGATGATATCGCTGAGCCTATAAAGAAGCACAATATGATGATGTACAAACAGATTGGGACGATGGATCGGATGTGGATTTGTCACACAAGAAAAATAAATGGAAGAAAGTCTTCAAACCCAATGCTCTGGTTCGTCGCTACCTACAATCGTATACATCATACAGTAATGATGTTACATAAGCATATAGACATAATAAATTGTTCCTCGATGCTAATGAAATAGAGATTCTACTTGGTGGGATCATCTAAGAAGGCGATCACAATACCTGTTGAACCTCTGTTATTTATGAACTTCAATTTCGCAAGGAGCCCACAGAATTTACAGAATCTGACCTGCTGGAATACAAGATGTTGCTCGAACTCAAGCATGCATTTTACCAAGATAACAATCCTGAGACAGGTGTTTTATAAGGATGAATATTGCGAAAAAATTGATATTCCCGCAGACCTCTTCAGTGGCCTAGCACTGAAAATCAGCGAAGGTCTGAAGAAGATAGATGACAACAAGAATACTGGCTATGTATTCTGGGATGACCCGAACGAGCTAGTCGATTGACTACGATTACGGCTCGCTCACAAAGTGTTGAAAATGACCCCCACACTAACAAGAAAATTTAAATCTTCGAAGAACTTAAAGAGGGAGACTACATAGAATGAGTCGAATGGGAAACACCAACGAACTGCACACAACTGCGAGATGCAACTACTGTTGCCACAAGGTCGTGATACATGGAAGGAACGACATATTACAATCCGACTTTGTTGAGATGATACCGTATTCTTGGGTCAGCAAGGGCTACAAATACATGTTGACCATCGCTGGTGCATATAGAAAATTCACATGGGCTAGGCCTGTTAAGTCGAAGAATGCCCATGATGTCATTGAGGCCATGGCTGATGTGCTGCATGAAGGATATATCCCAAATAATGTGCAAACAGACCAGGGAAAGGAATTCTACAATGCAAAGTTCAAAGCCCTGATGAAGAAACATATCATAAATCATTATTCCACATACAGCAATCGCAAAGCTTCTATCATCGAGAGGTTCAGCGGGACTTTGAAGTGCAAGATGTGGAGGCATTTCGCTGTGAATGGCAACTACAAGAGGTTGGATATACTCTCAAACTCGTACACGAGAACAATTCTACCATTCACTCTATCACACTCATGAAGCCCGAATACGTCAACCTGCTCGAACATTTTACAATGATGTGAAAAGGAAGGACCCACACAAGACTAAAGCCAAGGTTGGAGAAATGGTTAATATCTCCAAACAGAACGGAATATTCGAGAAAGGATTTACAGCAAATTGGAGCCCTGAATTATTTCGTGTTCGACTTATGCACAACTATGCTCCGAGGACCTACTTTCTTGAGGATCTGAATAACGTTTTTTATAAAATTTCTATGGTTGTTATTTATTTATATTTTTGCAGAACTTTTGACTTCAAGGTCATCGTAGGTCACTGGCACAGGGTTAAGGTCAAGGTCGAGGTCCCCTACATCCAATATGACCTCCAACTGACTGGAATGACAGAGCTTGATGTCAGCTCTGGCACTGGATCCCCAGCCCCTTTCCTTAGAGTCATCCAAACTATTCTACTAACATATAATATAATTTTTTCTGGTTTTGATAGAAAGAACTAAAGAATACGGTCTGGAGCATTGACGAAAACATATTAGTTTGTACCCGCAGCAAAATGTATTTAGCACACCCTTACGTTAGACATTAAATGATATTATATTAAATATTTGATTCGAGAATCAACAAAACTAAAATTTAGTTTACAAACATTTTGTTTTTATCAGAACTGAAATTAATTTAACTTGAAATATTAAAGGAAAATACAAATGAAATGAATATAACTATAGAAAAATTTCTGCAACTTAGTAAAAGATCAAAAATATGAATTAAAGTATGTTAGTAGACATTATCATGTAAACCCTATCAGTTACAGTCATTAAGTGTGGGTAGAGTTCGCCAGTTTTCTGGCACGAGTAGATCCATTACAACGATGCAGGAGCCAGCGGCTTAGTTTTAATTTGCGGCGGGGTCAATGCTAGCATAGATTTATCCACACGGTTTCCTTCAAGGACGTTTGAGTATATTATATTCTAGTACTTACAGTAAAACAAACAAATAAAACGAAAAATCCCGCGCGTTTCAATGTGTTTTACCGGTGCTTTCTGAGTAATAAATTATAGGAGAGATCAGTAATGTATTAATGACACTTTTCTAGTAGGTGTTTGGTACGATGGGTACCCGAGCCAACCGTGGTCACGCCTATGGTTATAATGTCAATTTTAATGAGGATCCGTTTACCGTCAGGTGATTCTGCCTTCAGTAGAAGTGAAGGGGATCATAAAAGTCAGAAAACAGACTAAAACACGGGCAACGTATGAAATAAACTGCTCGTTGTGCGGTGTTTCGCGTTCTTCACTCTGCTCGCATTTTAAATTAAGAACACTGTAGCGTCTCCCCTTTCCTAACCACTATTCTGACCACTTGTCTACTCCCTTCTCCTTTCAATACTGTTAAGACTGATGAAGGGGGAAACGTACTTAGTCGGGTGACGTAGCTCTATTGCTTCACTAATAACTCCAGGGGGGAATTCATAACACAATATAATATATTAAACATTAAACATTAACAATACTTTACAATGGCAAATTAACATTTAGTGACCGCTCGCAGTTGCACAATGCCGATAAGATATATTACGCTTGATTCGCCTAACCTTAACATGTTAATTCAATTAATGCTTAAGGGGGCAACGGGGTCTCAGAGTAGAGTGTTACACCTAACTGCCACCTCGATAGTTTTGCTCACCATAAAACCCTGTAGATCGACCCAGAGCTCCTCCAGGCCTCGATGTCGTGATGCCCTCCTTCTCGTTACCTGCTTCGGTAACTAACATGACGGTATAGGCTGTTCACGGTAAAGTGAGCACTTTTGAAGCCCTAGTTACTTTTTTATTTCAGCTATTTTTAATCCTGTAACCACGTATTAAAAAAAATATCTCCACGAGATTAATAAACACTTTATGTATATTCCACCGCACTCTGGAGTCTACGTCCAAGGCTAAAATAAAATACATTTATTGAACATTATTACAAAATAAACTCCTTTCAAAAGTGCTCACTTTACGCTGAATATCCTACCTATATCATCGGTGTGACACTGGGGGTGGGGGGCTGTCTCTGCGGCCATCTTATACGCATCGCCCAGTAGATCAGCGGCGTCTGTTTTCAAGCCAGTCTCAATCCATAGTGCGTTGTACAAGTAGTATATTCTTATGTGGCCGTCGTAGCTTAAGTTGTATTTTCTTGAGAGACCCTTCCTGGCCGCTACAACTCTCAATCAGCCAAAATTTGCGACCCTCCTTGCCTTCGCCCCGCCCCCCCTATCAACTCATACATTGCGGTGTCTGGGGAGAGTAACGTCCATGCCGTTACTGGGCTCTGTAACCTGGAGACTCCGATGTCCTCCTTATCATCGTGTCAGCGCAGTGGTGAGATCACTCGCTACCTATAGGCTGTTCACGGTCAAATGAGCACTTTTGAAAACCCTGCTGAAGATTACATGCCCATTATGTATTCTTCCGCCTAACGTAAAATTAACATTGCCACGAGCCTAGTCACTATATTCATGCGTCGGTAGAATGAAACTGTGAAATTATTAGAAAAGTAAATATTTTACAAATACGCTCTTTTTTACACTTCGCTGCAAAAAAAAAAAACCAGAAAGCGAAATCAATAAATGAAGTTATTATAAAGGGTTGCATATCACTTTTTAATGACGTTCAGATATGGAGCTACTTCCCCTCCAACGTTACCAACTTTACTGGGCACACGTCACACAGTGCGCCCGTTAAAATATATGCAGGTGGTAGAAGTGACTTTTTTTTCTGAGGTTGATGTCAAAAGTGTTCACTTTATCACGAACATCCTTTTCCACGGCGAACCGGGTTATGTACCCAGCGAGTGCACGTGCTGGTTTTCGCCGTAAGTATTCACGACTATATCTCGCGAGACAAGACTACTCGTCTCCCGCCAAGGACAACCGGGTTATGTACCCAGCGAGTGCACGTGCTGGTTTTCACCGTAAGTTTTCACGACGATCTATCGCGAGACAAGACTACTCGTCTCCCGCCAAGGGGAACAAGGTTATGTACCCAGCGAGTGCAAGTGCTGGTTTTCACCGTAAGTTTTCACGACGATCTATCGCGAGACAAGACTACTCGTCTCCCGCCAAGGGGAACAAGGTTATGTACCCAGCGAGTGCAAGTGCTGGTTTTCACCGTAAGTTTTCACGACGATCTATCGCGAGACAAGACTACTCGTCTCCCGCCAAGGGGAACAAGGTTATGTACCCAGCGAGTGGACGTGCTGGTTTTCGCCGTAAGTTTTCACGACGATCTCACGCGAGACAAGACTAATCGTCTCCCGCCAAGGGGAACCGCGTTATGTACCCAGCGAGTGCACGTGCTGGTTTTCGCCGTAAGTATTCACGACTATATCTCGCGAGACAAGACTACTCGTCTCCCGCCAAGGGGAACAAGGTTATGTAACCAGCGAGTGCACGTGCTGGTTTACGCAGTAAGTTTTCACGACGATCTCTCGCGAGACTAGACTACTCGTCTCTCGCCAAGGGGAACCGGGTTATGTACCCAGCGAGTGCACGTGCTGGTTTTCGCCGTAAGTATTCACGACGATCTCTCGCGAGACAAGACTACTCGTCTCCCGCCAAGGGGAACCGGGTTATGTACCCAGCGAGTGCACGTGCTGGTTTTCGCCGTAAGTTTTCACGACGATCTCTCGCGCGATGAGACTACTCTTCTCCCGCCAAGGGGAACAAGGTTATGTACCCAGCGAGTGCAAGTGCTGGTTTTCACCGTAAGTTTTCACGACGATCTATCGCGAGACAAGACTACTCGTCTCCCGCCAAGGGGAACCGGGTTATGTACCCAGCGAGTGCACGTGCTGGTTTACGCCGTAAGTATTCACGACGATCTCTAGCGAGACAAGACTTCTCGTCTCCCGCCAAGGGGAACAAGGTTATGTAACCAGCGAGTGCACGTGCTGGTTTACGCAGTAAGTTTTCACGACGATCTCTCGCGAGACTAGACTACTCGTCTCCCGCCAAGGGGAACATGGTTATGTAACCAGCGAGTGCAAGTGCTGGTTTTCGCCGTAAGTTTCCACGACGATCTCTCGCGAGACAAGACTACTCGTCTCCCGACAAGGGGAACCGGGTTATGTACCCAGTGAGTGCACGTGTTGGTTTTCGCCGTAAGTTTTCACGACGATCTCTCGCGAGACAAGACTACTCGTCTCCCGACAAGGGGAACAAGGTTATGTACCCAGGGAGTGCACGTGCTGGTTTTCGCCGTAAGTTTTCACGACGATCTATCGCGAGACAAGACTACTCGTCTCCCGCCAAGGGGAACATGGTTATGTACCCAGTGAGTGCACGTGTTGGTTTTCGCCGTAAGTTTTCACGACGATCTCTCGCGAGACAAGACTACTCGTCTCCCGCCAAGGGGAACCGGGTTATGTACCCAGCGAGTGCACGTGCTGGTTTTTCGCAGTATGTTTTCATGACGATCGCTCGCGAGACAAGACTACTCGTCTCCCGCCAAGGGGAACCGGGTTCGTTTCCTGATGGAAACGTGGCGGCCGTTTCCTTTGGCCTACGGAAGTTTTTTCAGCCACTGTCGTCTCCCCCGACGTTGCATTCTGCCTTCTAATTCATCTTTGTTTCATCTCAACATCACTGGTTCTCAAGACGACCTGCTAATCGGGAGAAATCGTTTTTAGAATCTTGTGCAGGTGCATTTTATTGCTAATATCTAAGGACCTGCAAAATTCGCGTTATTTTTTGATAGCAACCTAAAATTCATAGTACTCTATATACTCGAACTTGCATCATTTCTCCATTGGTTACTTATTAAATTTTAAGTCACGCACTTTCTTGGTGAACTGCGCTTGAATGGAGCAGGCAATTGTGAACTGTTCATTTATTGGCGCATAGTTATCCGCTCCGTGTCAAACAAAGAATGTTCCAATGACACACGTATTGCAAACGAAAAGTGTTTTAAGTTCAACATGTCATCAAATAACAACGTGAATTTTGCAGGTCTCTAATAATATCTTTTCACCTCGCTTGAAAGTCTGTTGGAATTAAAGACCAACTTCTGAGCACAGCTAAATTCTCTTGCAAGTTTTTTCTTACATGTTTATTAACAACGCGGTGTCTTTAAGATAGTGCACTTTAAAGTATAATAAGCTTGCATGAATAACAAAAAAAAAGAGTTTTTAAGTTTGATTTGTTATAAACTAACGCGTTTGAGAAAAATTTCTCCATGTTTCTCTATGAAGTGAAAATTTACTTTAAACAAAAATACTTGCACATGTAGATAGATATCACTTGCCTTCAAGTGTCCAAGATATTCAATACAACGATGGGAGTGAATTTCGCTTGTAGAAAACTATCAAGGAAATGAGAACACAGGTGATTCGGTATCACGTTCAGAATGAAAAGGCGCTTCAGAAGAAGTTGTGAAAAGAAGGAGCAGTTTTATGGGACGGAAATAATACACGCCAAAAGTTTCAGTAGAGCTAGGTAGAAGTTCGCCTAAAGAGGAAAGCAAAATAAATATGACGGCAAGGGAGAAAAGTCATAGAAGTGTTCAACTCCGTACTTCTGAACAATAATATCTATCAAACAAGCAAAAATATCACACGGGTATTTTTTCAAAATGTCGTATTTTATCGTGGAGAGTTATAAGAAAGACCGATAAAGACTGCTAGCAAGAGAGTTGTACTTCGTAAGATTTTCTGAGACATAAATATATGACATAAAGTCTTAGGAACACAGATGTAAAAGTGGAAATGTAATTCGAGAGGACTGTTTTTGGAAGTGGTCGTACAGAAAGTAGGCAAGTTACACGCAAGGGTAGCAGAAAAATTTAAGAAGCGGCAGTGGAATGGTGAAGGAAAACAGAAAGAACAAAGATCAGTTGGACTGAGGATACAACAAATCAAAATTGGAGATCAAGATTGTCGGTCAACTAGCTGGTGGAGAGAAAATAGTGCAACCTGGCAGTTGTAAAAAAAATTGACCTAAAGAATGATTGTATCTGGAAGTCGGAAATTCTTTGTTTGTTAGACTAACGACGTAACCATATTTAGGAAATGGTGGAAGCAAAGAAAATTACTTCTCGTTTTAATTGAAGTATCAATATCAAGTAATGATTAAATCAGGGTATTTAAATTAATCAAAAAGTAAAAACCGCTTGGTTAAAAAAATTATTTTAATAATTTTTTTAATGTGTATTAAGTATTGCGGAACTCTGCAGAAGGCTCTATTTCAGTTACTACATACATTTCAATATACTATAAATTTTATATTTTCTACGTTTTAATATTTTAGACACAGTTGTAGCGTGACATATTTCGAGCCAAATTTCTACATGTCATAACAACCTGGTAATAACTCGATCCATCATCTTTGCCATACTAGCTCGATGACATTTGATTAATTACTAAACGCATGTCAACGCTTTATGATTTTTGAAAATTAATTATACTGTGTGACATCCAAAATTTGTCTTTCAAGTCGAATTATAATACTCCAAATTCTGCAAGTTATGTATTTTCTCGCACGCTCTCCAGTTGTTTGTTTCTTGTGTAGATATATTACTAGGTATATTCAAAAATAATTATATATGACCAAACCAAACTTGACTTATGGGTATCAATCACTCCGCCACGAGTCATGTTATAAGCGTAGTAATGCTCGCAGTGCCTACGCACTTAGGCAACTGTCCTATCACGTCACAATAATACATTAAATCCTAGGCACTTTTATAAGCAGAGTTGGCCGCCATTTTTAACAATAATAGCGGTAGATACGTAACACTTCACACTCTGTTAAGTCGTACTACGGGAGAAGAGTTTTAATAAGCGTAGTTAACTTAACAAATAATTCATACAGTTTGCATTACATGCTAGTAAAACTGGCTTGCCATTACCGATCTAGTTCAGTGTAAATTCTTGAATATATTTGCTCGTTATCATAGTCGCCATGAGAATATCATCTAGTCAACTAGGGCAACTCACAAGAGTATGCACAATTGCATTATTAAAAAAGCATCACCGCCCTAATAGAAGACGAACACCACTCGAGGACTTAGAGGAGTCCTGTCTGGTTAACTTAAAACTACATTTTCTTTAATCACGTTCATATTTAATTGTATTTATGTCCCGGTACAATTCCGAACAAAACTTGCACTAGTTACTCCTCAAACTATGCATGTATCTGAGACTTAGGGTTTTCAATCGTTCAAAGTGAGATTTTTAAAAATTTGTCTTAGAAATCAAAAGCAATAGGCTTGTAATGAAAGGCTTGAATAATTTCGTGCAACTACACTCTAAAACGGAATCAGTTATTTTTTACTGATTGTCGGTTCAAACTGCTCCATCCGGAATCAATAGAAAAAGAAAACTACTAATCTCTTCAGTTAAATGAAATCCCCTAATACAAACAGTAGAAAATCAGTTATTTATATAGTCGATTAATAAAAAGTACAAGGATTAAAAACCGCGTATTACGGTTTGGAATAAATTAAGTACAATTGTTTTGTTGCAAAAGGGGAAGTGGTTGGTATAGAACCGCCACCCTAAAACGCAACACATTCTCTTGTTTCTTTTGGCTGACGTTCTACCAACTCTGCTACTTTGCCACTGAGATGAACGGTCTCGCATTTCCGTAATAATGTAAACTTACAATGGTGAGCGGCTGTGAGTTTCGTAATGTGAATGTACTTCATGTTGTCGAAATAAACACATATTATGCGTACGTAGGTACATACATAGCTTTGAAAGGCTCGAAAGTCATTCTAAGTTAAGTTTAGATTGTGTGCTTTAAAAGAGAAATATAGTGGTTTTAACGGTGTTGTCGGTGTTTTATATGTATCTGCCATTTTACAATGCAACGAGATTTTACAGAATGGAACTGTTATTTTGAAGAGACAGATTGACTAGAAATAACTGTTTGTCGTTTCCTAATTATTTGATCTGTTAACTTGCAGACCACAAAACTATTGTTGTTGTAAATCCACCTTTCTTATTGAATCACTGCACTATCTCGTAAGTAAAATTATCACTGATCTATCTGTCACTAAAAATAACACTTTAAATCTGTAGTATCTCGTTGCATTGTAAAATGGCGGATAATAGTTACATCGATAACCTCGTACATTGAAACCACTATATTTACCTTTTAAAGCATAGAATCCGAACTAAACTAAAGAATGGTTTGACTTTCGAACTTTGCAAAGACAAATAGTTGCATTATCCAACTATAAATAACTAGTTTTCTACTGCTTGAATTAGTAGATTTCTTTTAACTGATGAATTAGTGATATTTTTTCTACAGATTCCGGATGGAGCAGTTTCAACTGACAATCAGTAAAAAATTACTGATTCCGAATTAGAGTGTATAATTTATATATTGGTGTGAGGATATTGGCAGTTATTTTGGCGGAAGGATTTTGTGACAGTCTCCATCGAAGAATGTGGTTAAAATTGATACTACTTAGGCTACAAAATTAAGAAAAATAGTAAATAAATCATGAAATTAAAATGTGCCAAGTTAAATTTAACTCTAATTTATGCGGACGGTGCAAAGAAAGTCAGGTTGTAATAGCTCCCACACTTAAAAAAATGAAGGAAAAATAAATAAAAGGCCTCAGAGTCGTAGCTGTCGGTTGGAAGAAATCTGGCCGAGATAAGAGATGGGCGGAGGTCTGGGAGAGGAACTGATCACCCAGGCAGGAAGTGATAGCTATCGTTTGCGAGCAATGGGCTCGCCGGTTGAGTGAGAATGGGTGGACAACTTCTACGAGGGGGGCAAAGGGCATGCACAGAGTGGTCCATTAGCGAAGAACAGGCCGCTGTGGCCCTCTCACGCCTCTCCCTCATCGCTTTACTTACTCTCTCTCTCTCTCTCTCTCTCCTTGGAGATTTCCCGACGGCCAAACTGCTCTCCTCAAAGAAATGTACGGGCTGTCATTCTTTTCTGTCTCAGGAAAACCTGGAGAATCGTAGAACTGCAATTTTGTCGGAGATGCAAGATTATCTGCGATTATTTACCTTATGATTATAAATAAGACTATTTATTATGAAAATATATCACAACTCATATGTTCATAAAATTCTGTAATTTCGTTTATACATTTTTAGTTATGCTACTGCAAATAAATGGATAAGTGGCTTAAAAACACCGCCATTGTCGAAACCTGATTTTCGAGTTTGGCTAACATGGCGGACGTTGCTTTTGCAGGTGGGTATCCTCGAGATTCTCCATTTCCTCCCACCTTTGCTTTCAATCACTGTCATATCTACATCTTACATCACACCCACATAACACCATATGAGAGATTGAGGCGCTGAACCGCGGAAAATGCTCCGGTGGTGTCAAATGCTCCGGTGGTGTTAAATGCTCCGGCGGTGTTAAATGCTCCGGCCACAACACACTCGTTCTGAGTACGAGGGTCTTACTACTTTTTTAAGGACGTGACCCTGTTCACGTGTTGGGGCTTTGAGTCTGGTCACCACAGGTAGGAGCTGGGAGCATCTGTGTTGAAGGAGCGTTATCCCTTTCCCTAGCAAAAAAACACTGTCTATAACTTTTAAATGAAGTACGGCGAAACCTTATAACCCTCTCCCCGTCGTCCCTTAGGACCTTGTTGATTGAAACTGACATAATCTATCACGGTCTTTCTCATACTCTTATTTTCATAACACTTGTTTCTCCATTCGTGGTAGCAGAGCGCACGCTTATCACAAAAGTTCTTCCTTTGAAGTAATCGTGTCCTGAGGAGACCGGCTATACAGGCGAATGTCTGCTAGTTAGCAAGGCAGCCAACTTGCAAATATCTGCATATCGTACTGGATATCATTCAGGTCTCATTTTAACTCACGAAGGGCCAATAGTCCTACCAAAATGCAGAACATCTGGGAAAAAAAAAGAAATATTTTCATATGTTTGAAGAACACTCATCCATTAAGGTTGGTTTTGAGCCAAAACTATAGTTAAAAATATAGCAGTGTACCAAGTCATATTTCTCTCATAGGACACTCGCAAACAGCGAGATGCAAAGTTTGATTTTTTGCCCCACAATCGCAAGCCGGTGACATTTGCTTAAACTACTTATTTGTTGTTTGACATATATTTTATATATTGTGTGAAAGTTTATTTATTCCCTGGGATTTCAGTTCAGCCCATAAGAATAAGTCATTCTGTAATTGCTTTTGTGAAGTTATGTCCTTAGTCTGAATAAGTTTACTAGGTGCCCCGTAGAGGGTAGACATACTGCGTACACAAACTGTTTCTCACCAACAAATATAAGACCCTAATAGACAAAGAAACCGTCATTCATTTTACTACACTTTAAAAAAAAAATTGGCCTTTATAACTTTGCAGAATGTGTATTTAATGTAGGCTTCATCAATTCCGGTTCAGCAGAGAAATAACACTCACAAGGTACATTCGCGAAACGCCTGGCGGGTATGTAACCCGTCCTATGTAAACAGTAGGCACATATGATCCCCTATAGGTCAGTAACGCCAGTTTTAGCATCCCATACCTACTCGTTCACTACATATAAGTAGTTAGAGGTCAGCCGTGCGTGCAGCAGCGTGTTACTGTTCACTCTAAGATATTATTTGCAAATTTACCACATCAGTGTATATGCATAGTGGGAAAGCGCTTATGGTAAAGTTAAATTCCCATACATCCATGGCAGGATTCCTACATATTTTCTCATGAAACAGTCAAATGCGCAGGGAAGTTCCCAACTTTTTATAGTCGTGATACTTAACTTTCTTACATTTGCATTTTGATATGTGGTAATATTTCTATGCAATATATATAGGTTAAAAATTTCCAATACAGTTTAGGAAGTTTCCCAGAATTTTTTTTACAGTGATGGTGGTGCATTAGAACTCTATTCTGTCTGATGCCAAACAAGTTGGTTACGTGTGTGAGTTTATACTGTGATTGGTAACAAGTGAATTCGTACGGTTTTTCATGTGTGTTTGTACCTTGCACAATGGGAATTGACGCAAATAAGGCAGTATAGGTTTTACACCAGTTCAAATTACCGTCTACATCGCGTGAATATTTGGGTCGCTCTTAACAGCGATCCCTTGAAAGCCGACTGAATATGTGAGGAGGAAAGAGACATGGCAAACACTATTTTCATTTTGATGAAGAAACTGGAAGACGCCATTATCACGGAAATTCTGGAGGATGAAGAACTTGTGCAAATGCCTTCCGAGGAAACAACAGATGTCGAGCCTATTTATAAGACTTTCATTGATTATGTAGCTGAAGACTATGTTCCTTTCGATTATGTCAGGAAGGTAATTGAATCTAAAAACAGAGGATGGTCATTGAGGTTAATCATGCATTACTTGAGGAGGGTCAAGAACATCAGCTATCTCTTTCGTCATCGGAGATATTATGAACAACAAGGAAATAAAACGTGACAAACTGAAATTCATATCGGAATACGTATGGTATCATTTTCAAAAGTCAATGTCTAATCAAATTGCTGTGCATGTTATTAGTTATAAGGTGGTGGGAGTGCACGAAAGCAAGGACGTTTGGATTGACTTATTTCAAAGGTGGATAGACCTGAGTTTGGAATGTCAAAGCAGTTCACAAGATCGCTAGTCACAAAGTTACACACATTGTAACTTATAGACAATCTGAATCGTAAGAAGAGATTGAAAGTTCACCGATTGCATTTGATATTGAATTTGCTGAAAAGATCGGTTCCTAATTATTCACCAGCGTAATTTATGAATACCGACCAATTTGAATTTAATTATGTAATGCACAGAGACTACACACTATCTCACATGAGTGAAAGATACATGATTATTGGAGTGAAATCAATGTATGGCATATCATATTCGTATAGGATTCAGCACATAAGGTAAAAGGTTTACAAAGGTAAACTTCTCTCTCCACTTCTTTTTGTCTTACGTGAACCAAGTGGCACTTTTGGTCCCCGTGTACAACCGAACATGATCTGACCTAAAATATAAATAACTTGTTCAAAATAAGGTAAATTGGACAGGCGTATTCTTGAACAATGGCGGGATAACAATGTTGTCTGGTTCTAGATTCATTTTCACTCCATCAACAAACGGTGTTCGTAATCCCGGATAAGCACGTACAGGTAACAACCATTCCATCTGATGCAACGTCTCTTGTTAAAACATTTGATTTATACAGTTTACGTCAATGGAAGTAGTTCGCCAAAGGTTTTATTCAACAACATTAGCATACGCTAATTCACAATCAGTTCAGTGCCTCCATGTTCAATAACATGATTAAGCATGCCTGGAAGAAAGTTACTCTTAAAGTTCAATGTGATGCCTTTGATGCTCCTGACAATGTTATCTGGGACACTGAATATTCGAGTTGCTCAACTCCCAGCTGTACAAATGCATAATTCGTCCAACGTGCTTATTGTCATTTGTGCTTAACATATTTCAACATCAACACCCACAAAAATGTTTAAGTATATGTAAGGATACCTAAAGTGAGTAGAATAATTATTATTTATAGCTTAGTCTCTTGCCATACTCATTGTTATAGCAATATCTTTATTAGACTCACTGCAATGGGGATGGACAGTTAAAATTGGTACGATAAAATTGATTACTGCTGAACTTTCTATCGTATTTGATTTTATTCCATTATCAGTCAGACACTTCGCAAATGTACCTTGTCAGGAAGAATGAAAAAGTACGTTGGCAAATAACATATAAATATATCTACGATTATATTCATAACGCCCGCAATTTTGAAACAACAAATGAATTTTATTTACAAACGAACTCAGTCTATAAATTGACTTTTTCAATTTTTTCATGATGCAAGCGAGCATGTGAGTTAATGAAGCCCCACGCTTAAAGCATTGTTTGTGTCTAAGCTATGATCAACGAAAATACGAAAATTTGACTGTATAGGAGGCGCTTGAATAAACTGGCATACAATTACATGATTTCAGTAAGTATCAGGCGAAAATTTGCTTCAAATACCTACTTACACAATTTTACAGCATCGAGAACATTTTTAAGTACCATATATGTATTTGAATCATTTTCCTTACGTTTACGGTAATTTTACGCCAACATCTGTGAATTACAATCCTTTAAATATATGTATCTGCATTTTCTATTCATCACGAAATTTCAGCATTACAATTTTAATGTTTCTGGAACGTACAAAAAATTACAAAAATATTTACAAAAAAAAAATTGACAAGGTTGATTGAAAGATCAAGTCTTAATTCATTTTAAATTATGTTTGGCAAAATATATTTTACGAAGCAAAAAATAGACTGCTACAGATTATAAATATGCAACAATTTTCTTGTTTTAAGCAATCTTTAAAAACTGCGAAAACAGTTCATAGCGTGGTTTCAAATATGTGCTGAAGTAACTCACTTAGTCATATTTCAATACGTATTACTTCATTTCAGTAAGTTATATTTTATAGCTCGTAGGTTCAAAAAACACTAAAATTGTGATTCTGACCTGCTGTTATAATAAACGTAGGTGGACCATTTTTTTCCTTTTAATGAAACGAAACAGAACTTGCAAGACATGTCTTCAAAATGAACAGCATATTATACAAATATAGAATAATGAAGTTTTCCGCGACCAGCAGCCTCAAACTGTTTCACACCAACGATCAGTATTATAGTCTATTCGTGGTTTCTTCGCACTTATTTAATAAAACATTTGAAATATCACACCATGTATGACCTGTTTAGTAATTTCCTAAGTACGCAATGTATCATAAGCATTTGATATCTCTCTTAACATGAAAGTTTCTTATTTTTCGTTAAATTTAAGTTATACCTGTATTTTATTTATAAATTAAAATATTCTATTTATGATAAATATGAATAAAAACCGTGGGGAAACCAGTGTGTTGGTAGCGCTTCGTAAGAAATTGTTTTCATGCAAAACATCATTATCACTGAGTGCGCACGAATTCGGTGCGTTGTCCCCTGGTCTGATTTTCTACACATAGTTAATCATAGTTTGTACGAGGCGGAGGAATATCTTGTAAGTATAACTTTAACACGGCTTCAGAAAAGTGTGAAATAACCGTGAATGGATTATACCTGTCGTGTTTCTTTAAAAAAATAGCCTAATCAGTGTAAAATTATCTGGCAAACAAATGAAAATCCACTGTCTCTATCTAAAAAAAAAAAAAATTATTATCAACTCAGTTTTTGTAAGTCGTCGTTGAGCAGTGTAAATAATTGAAATGTTGAAATGCGATGCATTGCTCAAGTGTAATCTTGCGTTGATTATTTCCGAATTAAATTTGAAATATTTTCAAAATGAAGTTTGGAAATGGTATGTATGAGCAAAATTAAATTATCGATAAAATTCCGCAGAGTCGCTGAGGAACTGTGTGCGTCGTATACATGGCTAAGCAGATAATAACCTTAATAGTGCTCAGTTAAGCAGGAACGCTGTCAATACGCGTTCAAAAGGAAACTGCATACGTGGTTTACGGCCGCTGTAAACAGACTGCGTTATAACTGCGGAATTTTCTTTGTTCAAGTGATCATTTATGCGTTGCCCAATGTGAAGGGTTTAAGGTATTTCCCTAGAGATCATGTTTACATGTCAATACGTGGTAAACAGCGTTGCGAATATATATTTCTCATTTTTGCACCGGGCGTTCAAGATACAAAATTAATTTTCAACAATTTTAGCTTATTAAATGTTTTCCCTACGATTTGAAAAAAAAAGTATCGTAATGGCGGACAGTTAATTTTTAAAAACTGGTGAAAGGATATCCGAGAATCCATAACGCATATGGATTTTCACACAAATTTAAAAAATGAATGAAATTAATAAATTAAGGCACAGCTCAGAATTATGATTCAACTAATCAGAATGTCATAAAAAATTTATGTAGTTCGCTTGTATTTCAATTTTACTTTTACAGATAAAATGTCACCACAATAGTCAGAAGTTAACCTTACTGAAAATGAAAAAATATGTCGGATTTCGAATAAATTTCAATATGAGCGTCTTGTGAATTCAAGAAACACAATTTAACTGAAACCAATCATTGCATTAAAAAAAAAGAAACTTTTTGAGATTGTTTACGAATATTTGTGTTTAATCAAAGTTCTCATATTTAAACTTTAAAATAAACAATGAATATTATTTTACCAAAGATTAGTTATTTATAACAAGTTATCATTAGTATAATGTCACGGAACCATAAAATATCCTGAAAACAAAACCGAAAATTTTCTCTTGGCCAGTTTTCAAACAGTGATTGTGAACTCGCGCTGTCGTAGTCTCCACGCAGAATCCCAGACTTAAATTCCACCCCTTTCTAAAGGGTGGTTGCTGTAAGCGAAGGTACGCGCTGGTTAGCACTCTCGTGGTTTCTACCCTAAGGAGCTTCCCTCTCACCAACAACAATTTCCCTGCGGGGTGGAGGAGGTTACTCGGATACCCCACCAAGACACTCCCGCCCGTCTCAAACTAACCTAATTTTCGCTGAGCAAACCGAGGTTGCATGAAGCCGCTCGTGCCTGGTGCTCTGTCGTGGCGTAGCGCATGGAAACCTCTCCAAGTGCGCCCGCGAGTTCGTCGCCGTAGTACTTCTAAGGGTAGCAGAGGAAGAGAGTGGGTAGAAGAGTTTCGGGGGGGGGGGGGTGCTGGGTACACAGGGGATGTTCCCATCCCTCCCCTCCCAATCCATTTCCCTTCCTCTAACCCTCATGTTTTCCCGGGCGCGGTTTGATGTGGGGTGGGTGGGGAGGAAAGATAACACGAGTGAGCTAGGGCGCCGCCGTCCTTCTTCAGAGCGAAAACAAGCATTCCGCGAGGGAAGCAGGGTGGGTTGTGGGCGTGGGAGAGCGAGTACCAGACGCTAACTGGAGCGGCGAGTATCGCGCCACCTCCCGGCGACATTCCACTCTTTCCAGCAACTGGAAAAAAAAAAAAAAAAAAAATTGTTGCGAGATTCCGTTCATCGCGTTGATTCGCTGAGCCCGACGAGTTCATTAATTCAATTGAAAGTTCTCCAAACATCGCCGACTAGTCAGGGATTGCAAAAGAGTTATAGACGGTTCACGGTTAGTGAGCTCTTTGGAAGCCATAGTTATTTTTTTTCTTTCAACCACTTTATATCCTTCCAGTACTTGTTAATGTAAAGCCTGCCATGCGAGTAATAAACACAGTGTATGCATTCGCCATACCCAAAACCAAAAGTCCGAGGCCACAATGAAATTAATTTATTGGTTATTATGTCTGATGAAAAAGCTTCAAAAAATGCTAACTTTACCGTGAACGGCATATACTTTCATATTTAAACCTAAATCCATCGTGCAAGGGCATGCTTCTGAGGTGAGAACGTCGATGGAAGATACGGTAGAGTGCGCAATAGAGATGTGTTGCAGCTACTCACCCTGTCCCAAAATTATATTGCTTTTCTGCCAATTCACTATTACAATCAACGTAAGAAGTATTTTAGATTAGAAAAATGTTAAAGGCTGTTCACGATAAAGTGAGCACTTTTGAAGTAAACCTTAAATAAAAGTCACTGCCCCTACAAGCATATACTAATTTAACGATCGCAATGAGTGACACGTGTCCAGTAAAAATGGTAACAATGGAGAGGAAAGTAGTTCCATGCATTAAAGTTGAACAAGTGTTAGGTAACCATTTTTGATAACTTAAATTATTTCTCTCGTTTCCTGTATTTTTTAATGGATCGAAGTGTAAAAATGAGCAGATATGTACAATATTAACTTTTCTAATAATTTCATAGTTTCACTTGACCGACGCATGAATAAAGTGATGATGCTCATGGCAATATTAATTTTACATAAGGTGGAAGAATACACAACGGGTACACAAGTAGATCATAAGCAGGGCTTTCAAAAGTTCTTATTTTAACGTGAACAGTCTATATCAGATAATTACTTTGATATGTTTGTTCGGACAGTGTAAACAAGTGTTTATATGAGAACAACTTTCAAAATCTCACAGTATACAGGTTATTCATGCTATGAATTTATTTGTGTTCATTAGGGTTTACAGTATAAAAGAAATTATTTTTACAACATTAGCTAAAAGTATACTTTTTAACTGTGTCGGTGTCTCTTCCACCTTTAAATATAAGTTAGCTAAATTCCCTTGTAAAAAATTTAAACATTTTGTAAGCATCCAAAAGATTTTTAAAAAAATGTGTCAGATATTGGTTATTCAGTGAACAAAACTTATTTTCATTTGGCGTGGGAATTTGACGTTTCGCACCATTTCCAAAGCACGTCGAGAATTGCAAAAGAAACATGCATAACTTGGTGAATAGCAATGGGGAATATTCGTATGCATTTTCCCACCATGCCAGTGTTGGTATCGAGCGGCAGAGCCAATTAAAATACACCCTAAAATATCGTCACAGAGATTTCCACTGTTTGAGCAGGTAATTTGCTTTTCGCTCACGCTAGAGTTGTTCCGGGCGCTTTGACTGACCAGTCACATTCCCATTGATTTCGTTTTATTTTTATTTTTTTTTCCTCGCTGACACAAACACGACTTGGTTCTACTGAAAACATCTATGGGATTTCATCAGTCACAAATTTTCGTCTCTCGTCGAACGGCTACAGAAATCCGAATGTGGTGTTACTTAATGCATAATAATTCGCATAAAAATTGGCTTTTAACAAATATAAGAGGGAATGATTTTTTGAGGGCAGAGGTCCACCAAGGATGTCAACATGTCATGTCAGAAAACTAAACAGACGTTTCAATTAACCTGCGGGATTTGACCAGGCACTCCCTGCCACAATATCAAGCTGTCAGAGGTTGATTGAGCACCTCTGAAAGCGCTGTTTAGGAATATACTTTTCCATCTGTTTTGTACAATTCCGCCACGTGTAAAATTAACTTTTCTACGCATCTTAGAGTGTAAAATATGATATTTTTACAACGCTGTACGCTGAGAAAATAAAAAGGTGCCACAATCGGAAGGGTTGCTGATACATAACTAAATATTAGCAACCCTAAACATAATTACCAATAGCATCTAATGCCTGGTACTGTTAATTTTTTCTCCAACTAGAAATATACTCTTTACAACGGGAAACTCTCATTATACCACAGACAAAAAGTCTCCTTCAAAAGAGCGTCAAAAAAATGTGTATCATTCCTGCATAAATCAGTGCTCTAAACACACAAAACATTAATATACAAACATTTAAGTGTAATTCTTACTACCCTGATTGCTGGCTACAAAACGATTCTCTTGTCATTTTAAACTGATTTGTGATGTAGTAGTGAAAGCTGTCGTACGCCACTGCGCAAGCGCAGGTAAAGAATCTGCTATGGAAATTAGAGCGGGTTAAGTGTGAAACCATAGCAGGAATTCTATATGGTCATTTCAGCTCTGTGTGCCTACTCTACGGCAGCTTCGTGGTACAGAGGATTGGGAATAATGTGCGCCTGGCTTCAAATTTAGTCTATTCCATAGAGTAAAGATGAGGTGGACTGATTATTCGTCTTCTGCGCATGTACCCAACATTGACCTACCCCAAAGGAACACAACTGTCAAAGCCACATGGTCAACAGTGATGAAAGTGTTTGTTTATATCTTAATACTTAAATGACAAGAACTATTATATGAATAAGATACTTTTGCCAGTTTGAAATTAATCAAACTGCAATAAAAATTTCTTAGAGGCATTAGACATACATCTCAACACATTTATTTACAAATAAGTTTTCTAACCTCAAATCCAAACTATGCTGTTTTTCCTAGACGTGGTGGCAGAAATGCAGTTCAATGTTGGGACACGGAGATTGGGTGTGCGCAGCCAGCGAGATCGGTCTACCTCATCTTTAAGTCTATGGTCGATTGGCGGTTCCTTCACACTTTTCCAATTAAACCTTTGAAAAATCACCCCGTCTATAACGTGTTTAGTTATTTCACAAATATGCCATGCATCGCAAGCGTTTTATACGTCTGTTGACATAAAATTATTTTATTTTTCGTTAGATCGAAGTTTTACCTGTATTTTGTAAATAAATAACAGTATTTCGTTTATAGTAAATAAGAATAAAAACAGTGAGAAATCGTGTGGGTTGGTAACGCCTAGTAAGTAATAGTTCCCATTCAAAATATTATAACAACTGAGTGCGCACAAATTCGGTGCATTGTCAAAAGAGGCAAACGCAAATGTCGCTTGACTTTCTACGAAGCATCATTTTGGTTTGACGGCAGAAGCCGCGGATTAACCTAGTAGATGAAACACCATTATCTACGTGTTCCAATCTTGCAGACGTCGACCGTTTACTTGCGCTAAAAAAAAAAAAAAAAGGTAATTCTATTTGAAGAATAATTATTTTCGTACGTGATGTAAATTTTTTGTTTATGCCATCCGGCCTGTGTGAATATATTTCTCCGTTAATGATGGCTTATTTTTCGAAAAATCCGTTTGTAAATAAATATTTTAAATAAAGCGCGTTTTTTGACGTATAGCTTACTAGGTGATCGTGACGTTAATTCTCTAAGTACACGTTAATTAGAAATTCACATGAATTGCAAAGTAACAAACATGCTTATTCAGACAACTACTTTGGAATCTTCTGCGAATTCTCGGCTGAAAGGTGAGTCTACCCTGTCGCACAAAAGATAACTAGACGGAAGAATTGGCGTGGAGGTTCCTCTGAGTGTTTGATTTTCTAATTGGCTGCGCGAGCTTCTTGGATGGGGTCTTGATTCTAGCCGGCGACTCCAAGCTGCGAAAGGTACCCTAATGGCTGGACCACCAACTAGCGAACAGCGTTCCAGCATCTTGCTCGTCTATGACACCATTTTTCGGTCCTGTGAGGGCGGAGTTCGAGGAACAAGAGACTATTATACCTCTGTATTTTGACTCTGTGATTATATGGTGTTACGTTACACTGTAAAATAATTTTGTAATTGGTACTGAGCATTTTTATTTAAAAATGCTTGTAATAGTGCAAAGATTTATCTTGTGAAAGTACAAAGGCTATGTATGTAGTAATAATTTTATGTACACTTTTCGATAATTCAAATTATAATACAAGGCTATCATTTAATATTACAAATATATGTTCTGCAGATTATAAAAGGAAACTGTTTGTAGTTTTAGAAAGAATTTTCTTGGCAATTGGTTTTCCAAAAAATTTTCTTACAGAAGTACCAAATTTTTTTAGAGTGTAGAATAAATTGTTTAATTTCAGTCACGCTGTTTGTGATATGGTTGTATTTTGGTAATTA
Source organism: Dryococelus australis (assembly GCA_029891345.1). Lineage (NCBI taxonomy): Eukaryota > Metazoa > Arthropoda > Insecta > Phasmatodea > Phasmatidae > Dryococelus > Dryococelus australis. The sequence continues at coordinate 15,037,875 of CM056996.1, read as the reverse complement.
TATGTTTGAAACACTGCCTCATTGTCGGTGTGGATTAAACAAAAAAAAAACACTGGTAGGGGAGTTGGAGCCAAGAGGAAGTTGGCCGCCTTCCCCGAGGTTCACGCATGCTTTCCCCGGCCGGCCTACAGGATTCGTGAATTGAGATGAGGTAGCGATGGAGTAGCGACGAATGGAAGACCGCGGTGAAGAGAACGCGAAGTTCTAAAAAGAAGGAGCAGGAATTGGCACACGCAGCACGGCGTGGCTCGAGGGAACGTGGCCACTGCAATAACTATTATAAATACTGCACGTACCGCCAAGTGAAGAAATGTATGATGTCGCACGTACGCTGCAGCGAATGGCCTTCAAATAATCCAGAAGGCTTTCATGCGAATAACACCATTTGGTGAGGCTATTTGCTATGTACAGGCTGTTACCACGCTTCACAGTACTTAAAGGTTGTTCACAATAAAGTGAGCACTTTTGAAATCTACCTTAGAAAAACGTGACTACCTCTGCCTGCATATACTTTAACAGGCGCACTAAGTGACATGCGTCCAGTAAAGTTGGTAACGATGGAGGGGAAGGAGTTACATATCTTAACGTCGAATAAAACATTTTTTGTAACAATTTGTGATAGATTAAATTGCTTCTTTTGTTTTCTGTTTTGTTTTTTGCTTCGACGTGTAAAAATTAGCAGATGTGTAAAATATTTATAATATCTGAGTTTCATTTGACCGACGCATGAATAAAGTGATGAGGCCCATGCCAATGTTAATTTTACATAAGGCGGAGGAATACACAACGTGAATATAAGTAGATTTTAAGCAGGGCTTTCAAAAGTGCTCAGTTTACCGTGAACAGCCTTTAACTACTCTCTGACGGTTATATAAAAAATTAATTATGTTTTTAAAAACTTTTAACCCGAAGAAATTACAAACTTATTTCAAGTACAACTTTAAAATACTATACATGACTTCAAAAGGAATATTACGTACACGGATATTATCACTTTATATTATAAACACTAATTTTGAGGTGTTCATATAAAATAATATGCAGTGTTTATGTTCAATTTTAATTACATCAATGTACCACTAGTGAATTATCCACCAACTTAATTATTTTTGGAAGATTTGCAGGTTGATTTTCCTCTCTCGTAGTAATTTGCTCCGAAAAATGGCTGGAAACAATTTCACGTTTGTTGATAAAACTTTTTGATTTGGTAATCACATACGCAGTGTTACGTCGCTATATGAAAAGATAACATTGTAACCTAACAGGTGGAAGGGGCTTGCTGGCTTGTTTGTTTTCTTACCTTTGGGTATGATGAGCACGACGTTAATTAATTATCTAATTGGGAGCACGCAGTGTGGTAGCGGGCGGGCACGCAGCTCGTTAGCGGCGCCTGCTTGTTTGTCACGCCGCAACCCGCAACACGTTACTGCAAGGCGTGTTGGCCGAGTGGTGGAGGTGTAGGCTGCGGCAAGCTCGCTGACCGAACACATCCGATATTCCTGCGCTTCGCTGCTCCGAGTAACCTTCCCAGGTTTGTGCAAAAAAAAAATAATGTTAGTGCTACTACAGGAGCATAAAAACACGCGAAATAGTTTTTAAACCCGAAAAAAAATATTCACAGTGTCTTGTAAACTTCTGCACTGCATAATGCATGTAACAGCGTGTAACGGTATTTTTAACATTTTATGATATAATTATATATAAATTTTATTAATTCTTCAGAGTTTATTTAAAATTCGATCACAGGCAATGATTTAAAACAATATTACTTTTATGAACAATCCAACATTTACTTACCGCAAGGATTATTTATTTATGAATATTGGAAATTATCAGTCATCAAAAATAGTACTTAAGGTTATTTTTCTGGGGGTAAATTACAATATTTTAGATGTTACTTTTTACTGATTTATTTCCGACGATGAAAAAAATTACTGAGATGTTTATTCTAGTTAAAAAATATCTGTTTCTCTAAGTGTATAGCAATTGGAGATTCCTGACAGATTATATACTCCTTTATAAAACCCAACAGTCTATGTATTAATGAAATCGTTACCCACTGCAGTAAATTATTTTTATTTATTTGTCTGTATGATACCCTTCTTTGCAATTTCTCTTTACTTTACGAATTAAATGACTGAAATATTCTAGCTGTATCACAAATTCTAACTGGTGGACATGCCATGATTGATTATTCCAACACGTTTATCCCATTGAAGCATTAATTTCACGTCTGTCACGGCACAAATTACTGTGGGTAATTTTGTTCCGTTATAATTTCAAAGATAGTCTTAACAATTGTAGTCCGTAACACTCCCCTTGGTACAAATTGTTTGAAAAAGATCTGGTGGATATGTTTTAATGATTTACTTGCCTTAGTCTTTTAATATTTATTTTCACAATCACCGACCTAATAGATTTTACGGATATTGTGAAAACTCAAGCCATTTCGCCGATATTCGAAACCATTTCGTAGAAAATAACTTGACAACATTATAAAAAAATTAATCGATTCTGCTAGATCAGGTAAAAGTTATTCTGAACGTGTTGTTTTTAAAAAATATTTTATTTTATTAAGAGGCCTACTTGTGCAATATTATGTTTTTAATTGTCATTTAAAATACGTTAACCTCAATCGCATGAATTTAGGATGTCAATGAATAATACTGATAAATATGTGACTTCAGGTTTGTCGCGAGAAAATAAGACGAAGTCATGTGTGGTTATTCTGAACTTCGAAATAATATACTGTGAGAAGATTTCTTATGCAAAGTGTGGAGGAAAATATAATAAGGTATTATCGCCTAAAGTAATCAATAAGGCTAATATTCGCTCCTGAAAAATTATATTTCAATTTATTCAATTTCGGAATATTTGAAACTGTTTGAAAAGGAAATATTCCGCTAAATGTAATTTCGCTGAATAACATGGCCCCATTTCACAAAGAAAGTAGGTGTTCCGATGTTGTCATCATAAAATTTTAAAATTCAGAACTGCTATCAATTTTTTCATGTTAGATATGATTTATTGCAATTTAACCCATTCAGACCCAGTGTTCACATTTGTGTACATTACGCACGTGTTCGTAATTTTTTGGACTGTGCTGTACACTGCGAATTTCAGTGACAGATGTTCTTACCTGCGGGTAAATGATTCACAAACCATCTAAGTCATAATTGGCTCATATAACCTTAGCCGAACATATATTGCGTACATCTAATTGGTCGTGATAACGAAAGAAGTGTTGTGTTGACTTAAGTACAGCATGCATAATAAAATGTATTGTTTGCAACACCAGAAAACGTATATTAAAGTGAGTTTGAAAGGGTCAAATTAACAAAACAGTATGTTGATTTGTAACACTCTTAGGTAAATGAACTCTAAGAAATTATACTGAAATATACCATACCAGTGTATATGCTTACTGAGAAAGCGGTAGAGTTAATTTTTTTCCCATATCCATTTGTTCTTGCGGCCCTACGTTTGCTCAGGAAACAGTCAAATGCGTAGGGAAGTTCCCAGCTTTGTAGGTAGAAACGCTAATCATTTCTATAACTGCAACTTTATGTGCGCCATTATTTGCATACAATGTATAGGTTAAAACGTCATTACAGTTTAGGAAATACCAGAACATTTTTTACAGTGTGGTTAATGAAAAAACAGCTACATAATTTCAAATAGTTATGTTATTTGCTTATTAGCTATGCAACTTTCCAGGTAGCGTTTTTATATTTTACTAAAGGAAAGGGATTATACTATCTGTAAATTGTAACAAATATCACAATTATTTCCAAAAAAAATATTTTCATCTTACTTATTTTCAACAACGCGCACATCCTTTTGTAATCTTTTTAATTTAATGACTCCTATTGTATTCGTTCTCGTTTTGTATAAGGAATAATCTCACAGCGAATTTAACTGAAGTGTAAAATAGGTATTTTTATACGAATTTGAAGGTGAAATACAGATTTATTATAAGTATTTAAAATTTTAACTAAACGTTGAGTGTCTTTGGAATGGACGTCTAAATGAAGATAAGCGGCTGCTACAACACCTGTTGGTGTCATTAAAATATTTCATACACATTGTTAGGATTTCCAGCACTATTGGCCAGCGAATTTTGCAAAGAGGGCGTATGATTTATTTTACTCGGGGGTTTTCAGTCAGCGTATCACAGTTAACGCAAAATATTGCACGGTATCACTTCAGTAAACGCTTGAATTTTTCGATAAATTTACTGAATACCGAAAGAAATTGAAGCAGATGAACAACGCTAATTAATGGAGACAGGAATATTCCACGAACTCGATTTCGCGACAGGGTATACTAGACAGTTTTATAGGTTTGTATACCTTCCAGGATTAAATCCCAACGCATCCATGATGGATGGCTCCGAACCTAGAAAATGACATGAACAGCAAAGGAGTGGTATCATAAGCAACAAAACAAAATAGTAAATGATATTTCCCTTTGGCAGCAGTCAAAAGACAATAAGTCGCGGCCGGTACTGAACAGGACATTAAAATAACAAAAAAAATTTTCTTCTATCAACTCATGGCTCCCTACTTGATGGAGGAGCATAACGAGAGTTGGAGACACTGGAAAATCGTGAAAAATGTTTGAGCCAAAGCATTTTCCATAATATTCTAGCTTCTTAATCGCTTTACGATCGGATGATCAAGTTTCCACTCAGCTAATATCTGTGCGGACCAACCACAAACGTTCTGCTTCAGCGTAACTAAATCCTCACTCTTTCAACTTAAAGGGGATAGTAGTAGCTTCATACATACATGACAACTAATGACGAAAGAGAACTGTCGGTTATGTGCACAGTACATTGACTGCTAGCAGTCATCTTATCTCTTGATAAGCCATCGCCTTTAACAGGAGCACGTGTGGGGCATGTTCACAAAAGATAATTTCGAAATTAATCTAAAAGTAAATAAGTAAATGTTTTGGAAGTGAAACTTGACCTTAAATAAGCTCGCGAATTTTTCTGGTAACTGCATGTTACTTATTTGTGATTTAACTGAAACTTAAATATGTTCGGTTAAGAAAATTGGTTATATTGGCAGTCAGATGTTATGAACGGTATAAGATATAAACATACGCAGTTCATACGTAAACAACTAAACTTTTTTCGAAACAGCGTATTACATGCAGAAACTTTTGAACATATTTTGAGACAAATTTAGCACTAAAAGTTCACGAAAATGGAAATATCTCTCTGTGCATTACGGTGGTATAGGCAGTTCACGGTAAATGTGAGTACTTTCGAAATCCCTGCTTAACATCTAATACTCCTTTCATCTTTTACCATTCTGCTATACGTAAAAATTAACACTGAAATGTGTCATATCACCTTGTTAACTCGTCAATCACATGAAACTGTGAAATCGTCAGAAACGTGAATACATCACTTATATGTCATTCGTTACGTTTGTCTGTATAAAACAAACTGAAACTAAAATAATTAATTTTAATGTTCTCAAATTCAACATTATTTTGTAAATAGTCACGTTAAACCGGGTACCAATTTTTCTGATTCGCTGCCTACTTTGCTACGAGTATTCCAGTAAGTGTATATGTTAAGTTTTCTGAAATTACAGCAGAGAAATTTTTCAAAGGTTGGTTTAAAAAGTGCTCAATTAATATCGATCAGCTTATAGCGCAGAGTATATAAGAACACGGAACAAATTACGAGGCAGTTCTTTTGATGTTGGGGTACACGTTCTCTGATTGGCTGCGCGAGGATCTGGGAGCAAGTCTCACGTTTGATTTGTTACTGCAAGCTACGAAAGGTTCCTTAATGGTTGGGAAGGCTAGTAGGTTTGCCAGGTCGCTTGCCGATGACGTCATGTGGTGGTGTGTACAGCTGGAGTTCGCTGTAGGTATAAGCGACCCTTTGATCTTTCTTCTCGAGGACTTTGTGCATATAGCAATTTGGGTTGTCCTGTAAACAACCTCCTGTCCGTGTCATTCTTTATAGATACGGTTACTGTTGTAAAGACGGGGGTGTTGCGTCTGCAAATCTCAGCTCCCAAACCTATAGCGCACGTCCGGCGTAATTTCACTGGGCCGCCTGACCTTGCCGCGGGAGAGGGGAGGAGAAGGCAACCCGCAATCGTTTCGAACTTCTCATACCGCACGTGACCGCAGTCTTGGATCGCTTCTTCTATTATTTTCCTTTTTTTTTTTTTTTTTCCTCCCCTCGTGCCGGAAAGGGAGGGAGAAGGGGACGAGTCAAAATGGCGACTTCGTATCACCTGCGCCGGAGATATCCTTCGGCTCTGCTCGTTCCGAACGACGGGAATTTCGATGCATGAGGTGACCGCCAGGGTTAAAGGATGGAAGTGGAAACGGAAGTTCGTTGCTTGGGAAGGGGGGGGGGAGGGAATATGACCCCGCTCATCCACGAGGTCATCTCGACGACTACGTGAGTCGTGTAAATATCGGCGCGGCAGACTTCTCGAGGCAACGAGGGGGAAACAATTGCGGAAAATTGTACAAGGGATGCGGAAAGAGTATTCCGGTGATGCATTCCAATCGTTTCGCCGTAGAATGGAAATAACAGTTTTTTTTTATAGGGCACCACCCCTGCTGCGTACGCCAACGCACCGTTTCTCTTCTCTTCCCCGTCTCTGCGATTTGAACACAACGTATCGTTTGAACTAAGCCCGCATGACTTTTTAACCGACTGAAATCTACCAGATCTGTTTTGCCTCCTATTGTCGTGAAATAAATGCTTTCATTTGGAAGTCATCTCAATGTGGTTTATATATTGTGCAGTGCATGTCGCAACCTGAATACAAGACTATCGTAACTAAAAAGGGGGTGTTTTGAGGTTTTAGCGTTTAAAGTAGGAAAACACACATTGCTAGGTAATCGAAGACTTAAGAAAAATGGTTTACTTTTACTGGACTTACAGCATACTACATATCTTGTACGTATACGGAATACTATAAGATATAAGTTGCTTTAAAATTACAATGGATTACTTGACTAGGAGTATATAAGACTACAATGATTTTTTAACAACTATAATACCTAACGTTTTATTGAAAAAATTGTGCCTAAAAGTGGTCCAACTCATTAATTTTCGTTCACTAAAAGTAATATTTTTTTGAGTCACGATACTCTTGTATTCGGGGTACGGCGTGTCTTCTGAAGTAAAGTAATAACTTCTTCTACAAGGATTTGTATTTTGCACCCGTTATTTTGCAAAATAAACGTTTTAGCAAGCTGAATTTTCCCGCCTTAAAGGAAGGAAAGATTATATAATTGTTATTTATTAATAAACTGAAATTCATGCACAATTAAAGACATTAAATAAAATCTATAAGTCACCTACAGCCTATACAGCATGAATATCACCCAATTAAACCATAAGGCACCGGACATGCTTACAATATTCACCACACTATATTCACTTGCCTGTCAGCCAATGTGGAACCAAGTTGAAGATTATCCACTTTTATATTCTTTCATATATAGCCAGCTATAAAGACTGTTCAATTCATTTTTGTAACTGTACGAATCAAGAAAAGAAGAAAGACACTATAAAGTTTTTCTTTTAGAGTAGGCCAATCAGCATTCTCACTGGTCCAATGAAATAGAAAAGTGGATTCACAAGCATGCCACAATCAATAATAAAATAAAATTTCTAAAAATGTGCGTACTACATCGAAAACCAATAAGCACGCCGTGTCTCGTGGTGAACAACTGTTTCCAGCCATCTGTTTGCTTTCCACACTGCTGGAAACGGCCAACCATTGAGGATCGACAGCAGACAAGTCCTGTATGCTTTGAACGAATAAGATACTGGCAAGTATGGACAAATTACTTTTCTGCGAATAGCTGTGTACAAGTGTCACATGTCAATATCTCGGCATACCTGATTTCCACGAAAAGACTTTCGCGCCAGTTTGACTTCAAAAGGCTACATGCACATGGGCATTACGAAGTATATACACACACAGTGACGAAATGGTTCCTTTGATGTGCAACCGCCTATTATATGATTGGCTATGTCAGGCCTTGTGCCTGATTGCCTATGTCGTGAAAAATTTATCTTTTGGCTGTGCTGCAGGCTGGCGAGTATGCTACCAGGCGCTGATTGGCGAACGGAGTTCCAACATTTTTCTAGCAGGTGACGCCATTTTGCTGGCGTGTGCCGCTGGATTTCATGGTATAAGTGGTTGTTTCACCTCTGTATTCTTAAGTACAGTAGCCAAAGAATTACCAATAGATACAATAGCAAGAAACTGGACAAATTAAATATTTATAAATTAAGAAAAATCAACAATTGGTCTGGAAAAATACACAAATAGATTAAGTTCAAAGAAATAATAAGAAAGTGTGTGTGTCTATATATATATATATATATATATATATATATAATGAAAGAATAGTAAAGACGAGAAAATTAAACAGTATTTTTTGAGAAAAGCAATTAGAGTATTGGCAGGAAGAATATACAAATTCAACAACAGGATTAAACTTTAAAAAATACATTTGCGGCTTGAATGATTGGTATAACAATAAAGACAAAATAAATTTAAAAGTAATGGAAACAATTTCGGAACACACACAAACAAATCTATATTTATATATAACAAAAGTTAAAGAAAACGAAATTCAAAATGTAGAGCATCTTTTGTATAATTACAGTTAATTCCAACAAGCAAGAAACGTACTTTAAATATACTGAACAATTTAGGAGCACATTGGCCTTTAATGAATGTAAGGATACATATAATACACCATTTAGTAAACACGTCATAGAATTTATAGTAAATATGCAAAACATAATTCAAATTTTAAATAACGAATAAAATAATTAATAGATTTAGAAAACTGTATACTGCGACTCCTTGGTTTTAAGTTAGGTGAAGTTTTTGTTTTGGGTTTAATCGTAATTTATATAGTAACAATAATTGGCAATATGAATTTTGTAGTGAAAAGCCTAAATGATTGTTTGTATTGTATTGATGTTATTCTGTATGTAGATTAATTGGTTATCAACAAAATTCTATAAGTTTAAATAGATAGTCATTTGTATTTATTTTGTTTTGATTTTTATTGTCTTGTTTATTGTAAAGAAATAAAAACAAAAACCCGGAGTGGGGGGGGGGGGGTGAGGGGAAAGTCTGGGTCGCCGGGCGGCAACCTCCACGCAGTTTCCCATGGGCTGGGTGCTTGGAGTTGAACTCAACAGGAAAAAAATTAGACACAAAATTAATTAACGTGGTAATAGGGACGGGGCAAGGAGCCCGCTCTTCTCTCGCTGGCGGTGCCTCACGGGCTGGTGGCGGCCCTGTAGTCCGGCTGGGAGTCGGCTAGTCTGTTAGTGGGCCTGTTGGCCTATGGGGTTGCACTGGGGGGGAGGGGAGGGGCGGGAATAACCTGCCCCTGGCTCCTGGCAACTGCCATGATGGAGTGGTGAGACAGCCGGGATTCGAATATCCCCCACAAAGTCATGGCAGGGTCCAGGGGAAGCGACATGTCTCACATTTATCTTTATGAGAAAAATGGAGGGGAGATCTTATTTAGCCATAATAGAACTAGTATATATCTGTTTTGGTCCAAAAATTAAAAAAAATATATAAAAAAAATAAAATTTAAATGTAACTAGACAAGCACCCGGGTGAATCGCCGCCTTCCCGGATCCGGTACCACCCAATTTCCAAGTCCACCGTAATAAACCGTCAAAAGTGTTAAACTATCTATTCCTGTAGTAATTTTTACCTGGCAGTGGTTTCTAGAAATATTTTCCTTATTGAAATATGATCATTAATCAAAGAAAACCTACCAATCTAGATAGTAAATAGAGCATGAATAATAATTACTGTAAGTGTACTTTTAGAGACTAAAGTAATAAATATTCCTCTTGAGCCCTCACAAATAATACATCACGTAAACAATAAAATACAGTATATTGATGTCTAACTACCCGCACAGCAGACATCATTAATACAGATATACACAACACGCAGATAAACTGAAGAGACAACACTTACACTATACAACACCTACACACACACAGAATTACACCTAACCAACACAACACTGACACAGACACCAAACACACGACGGACACTTCACAAAGCAACAACCATCGGCCTCTCTGTCTCCGGAGAGGATGGCGGGGCGAGGGTTCAAGAGCGGAGGCAGAGGAATTACACCTAACCAACACAACAATGACACAGACACCAAACACACGACGGACACTTCACAAAGCAACAACCATCGGCCTCTCTGTCTCCGGAGAGGATGGCGGGGCGAGAGTTCAAGAGCGGAGGCAGAGGAATTACACCTAACAAACACAACACTGACACAGACATCAAACACACGACGGACACCTCACAAAGCAACAACCACCGGCCTCTCTGTCTCCGGAGAGGATGGCGGGGCGAGAGTTCAAGAGCGGAGGCAGAGGAATTACACCTAACCAACACAACACTGACACAGACACCAAACACACGACGGACACCTCACAAAGCAACAACCATCGGCCTCTCTGTCTCCGGAGAGGATGGAGGGGCGAGGGTTCAAGAGCGGAGGCAGAGGAATTACACCTAACCAACACAACACTGACACAGACATCAAACACACGACGGACACCTCACAAAGCAACAACCACAGGCCTCTCTGTCTCCGGAGAGGATGGAGGGGCGAGGGTTCAAGAGCGGAGGCAGAGGAATTACACCTAACCAACACAACACTGACACAGACATCAAACACACTACGGACACCTCACAAAGCAACAACCATCGGCTTCTCTGTCTCCGGAGAGGATGGCGGGGCGAGAGTTCAAGAGCGGAGGCAGAGGAATTACACCTAACCAACACAACACTGACACAGACATCAAACACACGACGGACACCTCACAAAGCAACAACCATCGGCTTCTCTGTCTCCGGAGAGGATGGCGGGGCGAGGGTTCAAGAGCGGAGGCAGAGGAATTTAAACTTTTCTTTTAAACTTTAAAAAAAATTATTTTAAGCCTCTGTTTTAAATTTTAACCTATTTTTAAATTTTAAAATGCGAAAAATTTTATAATTCGGCTATTTTATAATTTCATTTTAAATTCAAGTAACTGAGACCAGTTATAGCCTTCGGCTGGGTCCTGGCTCCATTTTAATATATTCTGTTATATTATTAATTATGTACTCTCTGATCGAACTGTGTTTAGAAGAGCAAATGGGTGCGAGGATGAGAGGGGAAATCTCCAGCGTCTGCATGCGTACTCCACAGTGAGTGAAGAGATTTAGGAGGCTCTTAACCTCGATGTCTTGTGAGCCAATGAGGGCGAAGAGACGTGAGTATGAAGCAGCGCCAGAATGCGAGGGAGGGGAAAACGGTAGATCCCCGAGTAAAACCAGCCTGCATCGTTCGCCCCGATTCCCACTTGCGAGAATCTGGGAGCGACCCCGCCGGGAACCGTGCCAGGTTTCCCCCCATTGTGGGAGGCGAGTAGTCTAACCACTTCACCACAGCGGCGCCGCGTTTCTCTTGGGAGTGTGGTGCGAGACTGCCAACAGTCGACGCCATGTTGTAGCGGATGGTAGGTGAGTGATCACGTGGGGCGAGAGGGGCTGGCATGTCGATATGGTTGCCGCGTGCGCAGTCCAAGGCTCCAGCTAGCCCTCCAGCCGTCCGGGCAGACACGTGTACTGGGTGAGCCATTACCATTCACTTTTCCGCTTATAGGCCACTCACGGTAAACTGAGAACTTTTGAATGCCCCTTCATTTGGACTAACTGTCAATAAATATATTTAATTTTAGCCTTAGACGTTAAATTCCGAGTGCGGTCGAATATACACGCTTTTTTTATTAATTACATAGCAATACTTATTTTAAAATGTGGTTAAAGGATAATAAAGAATGCTGAAACAAAAAAGTATCTAGGGTCTCAAAAGTGGTCACTTTACCGTGAACAGCACTGGGATACCAGGTATATACTCTTCACAGCTAAATCGAACACTCAAAAAACACTATATAAAAATGTCATACTATCTGCACGTATACAGAGAAACACTTTTGATAAATTCCCCTTTAGAAAGATTTCCTGGTTAATAAGTTTGCATAATATTGCACCAGACTAATTTGACATTGTTAAGAAGTTTTCCTTGGCTAATGAGCAAACATTTTTCAGTCATTTCAGAGATTCTGAAGTGAGTTTAACTGTATTTTAACGGATACACCGACCAGTATGCGACCTATAAAGCTGCCAACTATATAGGTAAAGTAGCTCCATATCTTATCGTTTAATTAAATGAGTCAGGTAAACATTTGTGAATAATGAAATTAATTGTTCTGCGTTCTGTTTTTTTCTTAGTACATGTACGTATAAGACCAGCAAATATATAAAATATTTATTTTCTAACAAATGTATAGTAATCTTGACCGACGCATGAATAAAGTAATCGGTCCCATGGCAATGTTAATTTTACATATGGCGAAGGGATATACCATGTGCATAAAATTGTATTTTAAGCAGGGCTTCCAAAAGTTCTCAGTTCACCGCGGACAGTCTACACGAGAGCAACTGTATCCGGGCGTGGAGAAGTTGACGGTATTCTGACACGCAGGTGAACAGTAGCACTGTTGAAAAGGGGAGGGGAAATGACTGAACCGTGCAAGGGCGCTATTAGAGCAAAGGATAATGTTTATGGATTCAGAGAGGGCAGATATAATGCACTTACAACATATTTCTCGCACCTATATAAACAAGCGATTTAAGATGTTTGAATACTTACTCCACTTAAATTTTTAATGTAATTACATTAAATTAAAATTTGTAAAAATATATTATTCATATTAAAGGGCTTGTATTTTGAAGTGTAAGATGGCGCCTGTTCGTAGCTATTTTATAATCAGCTCCTAATACGTACTTCTGCAACATGTCCCCGCTGTTACGGGATCGAATCAGAAAAATTTTCGATTTCATTTTAGGAGTTTGAAAATGTGTGTGTTTCGGTTTCACATGCAATTGTGTAATACATTCTAAGGCATAACTGCGAAACATAGCGTTTAAACAACGAGTTGCCAGTTCATGGTTTCAACTGGCTACTCATATAAATGGGGTAAAGGCCAGAGTAGAAACGACTAAGTCTTGAGTGTTTGGAGGACTATGGGGGCTACCATAAAGGTTAATAATCTTACGAATTTTTTTTTAAGTGTGTACATGCCCGACATATTGTTCGAATATCCTTGTGTGTGTGTGTGTGTATCAGATCCACCGTGGTCCACTGGTAAAGGAAGCTTAAAGGTGCGACTGGAGTATAAATTACAAATAAATTATTTTAAAAATTGTTTTAGGCCATAGTTTATGACATAGTGAACACAATTTTCACTAAAAGTTTGAATAGTTCACTAGAAAATTATACTGGAAGAAATAAACTGATCAGGCTTTTTAATATCTAGCGATGCACGCATGCATCACAAAAAGAGATCAATATATCTTATATGTATATATATATATACTGGAGGCAGAAAGAAAGCTTCACGAAATTAATCACATCTTCGTGAATACGTGTGTCATTATGTAAGTGTATGTGTGTGTTCATGTCCGCGCGTATATGCGCCCATCACTATCTCATCACGCTTCGCTCATCGACAGGCAAATAATTTCTGAACTGTCTCAATTCAGAGCTTCGCCCTAGCAAGCTTACACGTCAATCTGCTGATTGCTTTCCATTTTATGGGCCTCGCTGCTTCCCGCGTGAGAGGAAATGCCGCGGAAATTACTGAAGTGCTGGAAATAAAATTACTGCTTGCAGTCATTAAGCAAGATTGTTAGTGTTCCACTTCATGCGTTAGACATAAATCAGTGCTCTTTTACACCGCAATATATATATATATATATATATATATATATATATATATATATATATATATATATATATATATATATATATATATCCGTGTGATGTGCGTGTGTGGCCTTCATATTCAACAATACTTGTCAATTTTCGTTAAGAGCAGTGTGATGATAATTAACGCAGATTTCATCTGCCCCGTTCTGGGCCGTCGTTCCTGCCTCCCTTCTTCACCCTCGCCATTCATCACCTTGTTTGCGAGAGTGACGTTCATTAATAATGCGTGTGAAATACAGGTCACATTTACCCTGGCCTTGACCGAGTTTGCAAGCGAGGACCGAAATTGCGAAACGCTAGAACCGAAATGGTTTTCCTCGAATGGATCATGTTAAAACCAGTTACGCGCGTGTCCCGCCATATTGAGTACGGCTGTCCTTGAAAGATTATTCCTACAAGTCCGTGAATTTCACGAATCCATTTGGCATCAGTGTATACTTGCCATTTTTTGTTAATCGGGCAGAAATTATTTATAACTTACATTGGCTACTGCCATAACAAGATGCGAATTTTCTTTTGTAATACGATCCACTTAAAACGATACATTTAATTCAGTTTATTACTTGTAGAATAATACAGCCGAGTCAGGAGCAAGGGGCTGGCGGATCGGAGCGTTGGAGCTGTTCATGCTCTGTCATTACGGTTTCCCGGCAGCCATTTTCTCCTCAAGATTTTACTTTCCTTCCCCCGAAATTTCCAGTTTTTCCTTAAAAAAAAAAAAAAACCACCAATCCCGCCAGTTGCAGAAACGATCCCCGGAAAGTCACTTTTCGATCCATCAGAAGTATTTAAGGGAGATCGTTGCCGTGGTGGCCATATTGGTTTTTTAGGGATAGGGTATGCCAAATCAATTCAAGGTCCCAGGTCCATAGCCGTAGTCGACCGGTCGCATGTTGTGACGACACCCAACCACCATATTGGAGCCAGATGACTTTGACCTTGACCTTTGACCTTGAAAATCCCAAAAATTACCAAAAATGATTAAAAAATCAATTTTTAAAGATAATTAAATATTTATAAAAATGTACTAAATCTATAAAATAATTGTAGAAAAAAATTAAATTTTGAATGTTTGGACATAGATGGGACTTGGGAAAGGAGCCGAGGTGCGTACCGGTCACCATGTTATTACGTCACTCAACCGCTATGTTGGATTTTTGTAACCTTGACCTAGTGACCTTTGACCTTTACCTTTTGACCTAGAATAAATTTTGACCTTGGATCCAAAAACTTATCGAAAATTCCAGAAATTTCCTAGAAACGTATAAAAAATTAATAAACAATTTTATTGCACTGTATTTTTTAAAATAATTTTTAGAAGCCTACATTTCTGGAGGTTCTCCACAGAACCACGTCCAGCAGACGCTTGACTCTCCTCCAGTGAATCACAATCTATTAAAATTCACCTCCCCTACCCTCTCACCTTTGCTCACTCTGTATAATGCACACCACACGCCATATTTGTATTTTCGTTTGTCATTTGTTTACATTTTCAACATCTAGGTGGCACTGATGACTCCGAACAACATATTATATTTGGGTGACATTCACTTTGGTCTCACATACGTGACTTTGACCCCATATACATGACCTTGGAAAGATAACCATGAACCCCAAAAAAAATTAAACATTTTGTAAAATTCCAAAAATTTACAAAAAAATACTTTTGTACACATCACACATTTCACCAGCTGGCTGGACTAAAAATAAATATTTCACGCAGGGCAGTCTTTGGCAGGAAAGGAGCACTCACATAGAATTGCTTGAGTTTGCTGATTAACACGTGTATCAGACTTGAAGCAGGGCTTCAATCCTCCCACACACTGGAAGAGAGCTGCAGGGGTCTGTTCTCCGAACCCGGAGGAGCTGATGTACGAGGCCCGCAGTAGAAAACAGCCGATTACGATGAATGAGTGGCCAGGTCCTCCCCCCGTACCTTCAGCTCTTGAACTCCAGTTGCTCTGGCAGGGTGGAAAGGAATACAGAAAACAGGAAATGGACTAAGGAGATGTCCGCCAAACCAACCTACAGAAACTTCTAATAACGCCCCCTTGTGTTTCTTCACCGTAAAAAAATATATGAGGTGGTTATTCTTTGACTACTAATCCATAAAAAACAATTACTGCTTGTAGCTTTACTTCTTTTGGAGCTAATTAAAAATTATATATATATATATTTAGCGAACATCTTTTAAAAGGAAAATAACAATATTTGCAGTACCTTACTTCCAAAATACATTACCGTACAGTGTGAACCCTCCCCTAGTGGTGACAGTGGTCCTCTTCAGGGCACAGGGGCTGGCCGATCTTCCAATGGCTGATGAAAAACCTTAATATTAGAGACATGGCTTTTTAGAAACTTTTCTGTTACTCGGCCCTGCAACAACACTGACATTGCTGGGTCCTGCAACAACACTGACATTAGGGTAAGAAAACTAACAATGCAATGTGGGCCATCTTACTTAAGGCCTAATTTTGCTGAGAAGTAATCAACCTTTCTAGACAAATGATGAGTCTTTACAAGAACTAAATCACCAACCTTGTAAGAAACAGGATCATATTGCTCGTGTTGCGCCCTACGCATATGGCGATAGTATTCCTTGAGAAGCTTGTTAGCATCCTCCCAGAATTAATTTCGGTCCCCTACATATACATCAAAATGTAAGTTCCAGGTATTAAGAAGACGATGCAATAATCTCCGACCAAAGAACACTTCTCGCGGCGTCAAACCAATAGCAGCATTTACACAAGAATTCAAGGCCAGCATTATGACATGGATCTCTTTATCCCAATCTGTGTGTACATCATAATGAAAGGCAACAAGTGCAGCATTAATGATACGATTATAGCACTCTGCCATATTAGCTTGAGGGTGATAAGGGGTTGAATGGACCAAACAAACTCCCCAAGAAAAAGCAAAATTTGATAGCTCTGTGGAAGTAAAGTTTCTCGCAATATCAGTAACAACTTGGGTGGGTGAACCAAAACAACAAAATACTTTGTCCTGCAAAATCTTATAACAAATAGTAGTGGCCTGCTGGTCTCTCATGATGAATAACAAAACAAACTTTGAAAATCCATCAACCGGAACCAATAAATAATTAAAAACCCTCCTTAGTTCTAGGGAGAGGGCCAAACACATCCACATAGACTCTTTCCCAGACAAAACTTGGTGGTGAACTACTAAACTGTCCTTGGGCTCTACTATTAGGGGCCTTTACCTGCTGGCACAAAGCACACTGTTTCACCCAATCTCTAATTTCTGATTGTATATTTGGCCAAAAAAAAAAAGTTGTTCAATACGCTGCAAAATGCGTTCTTGCCCTGATTAGCACCCAAATAAGAGTTATGGAAATATTCAAACACCATTGGCCTCACTGTCTAAGGCACATAGGTCTTGAAAATGCCCTTAGTTTAATTTTTGCCAATAATCCCCTTCTTCACAATAAAACCAGTGAGTTCATCTAGCTGGATTTGATGCCACAACTCCACACATTCATCATCCTTTTGCTGCCAAACCTTAATGTTTCTCCATCACACACAAACTCGTCAGGGTCAAACATTCTAGACAAATTGTCCGCTACACAATTGTCTTTTCCCTTTACATTAACTATATCAAATGAAAAATTCGTAAGCCGTTCGATTGCCAGCCTAATTTACCCAAAGGTTTCTTGGAATTACAAAGCCACATTAAGGCTTGGTTCTATGTACAAAGCTTAGAATGAGTAAATTTCAGATAATCGGAAAATTTTTCAATCCCAAATATACAAGCAAGAGTTTCCTTTTCCTGTGCCTAGTACTTTCTTTCGATGGATGTTAACAGCTGACTAGCATAAGGAATGGGAAAAACATCCTTATATTCTTGTGACAAAACGGCTCCTAACGCCAGGCAGCTTTCATCTACATGCAGTACAAACTTACGGTCAAAATCAGACAATCTTAAAACTGGTGGACAGGTCACACAAGCTTTTATTTTTACCAAAGCCGCCTCTTGCTCGTCTCCACACAAGAACTCCTGGCCCTTATGTTTTAAAAGATTAAGGGGTTCGGCCAATTCGGCAAGAGATGGAATAAATCTGGCATAGTAGCCCATCATGCCCAAAAAACGCCTTACACCGCGTAAGTTCTTCGGACGAGGAAAGGAAAGCACACAGTTAATAGGATCGGAGTCTAACAGCAATTGTCCTTCACTCAGAATAAATCCCAACAGCCTCACATGTCGGCTACACAAGCTGATTTTCTCTGGATTCACGGTCAATCCCGCTTCAAAAGCTTCTGTAGGACTGACGTGACATGTTCCCGTTGCAACTCCTTAGTTTTACTGTAGATGACAAATTCAGCTTTTTATGGCAACAGGACAATATCTAAAGCACGAGAAAGTGCCTGGGCCCCAAACGAAACACCTAAAGGGACTCTGGTCCATTCAAAAACTCCACAAGGAGTAACAAATGCAAGAAATTTTCGTGCATCTTGGTGCAACAAAATTTGGGAAAGGCCTGATTCAGACCTAACAGTGTAAAATACCTAGCCTTACCTATTAACTGGAAAACATGGTCTACTTTGGGTAAATAGTAAGTATCTAGTTCATTTTTTATTGATACGTCGGTAGTCTCTTACTAACCGATATTTACCAGGCTTTTTTTGTTTACTAAAAATGTATAACGACTAGTAGAACGCCTAATAATATCCTCATCAAGCAAGTGTCCTAGCATTTTTTAAAAGCTTGTCTCTTAGCTGGACCTACACTATAGTGATGGCACCTAACAGAGGTGTTATCGGTTAGTACCAGATCATGCACACATTGACTACATACTCCCAGTTTGTCTGTTATTACAGATGGGAATTTCTCTCGCATTTCTTGCACAAAATCACTATCAATTGCATTTACCTGCTTGCAGTACTCCTGCCCCATCAACTTTACCCCTTCTTTACACGAGTGCTGTGGAGGAAATCCATGCCCAAAATTATATTGTGGGTGAAGTGCAGCAAAATGAAAAATTCCCTGTTCCAGGATAAATGGCCTATGTCCGTACTTATTGTCAAACGAGCACATTATTGCATTAAACCTCCATTTGCTAGACGAAAAATAGATTTCTCACTGTGTTCAACAGTCATAAAGTATATAGCGTGTTCCCTAAACAATTTATTACAAAAATCCTGATCGATCAAGGACACTGAACAACTACTATCCATCAAGGCGGGTTATTCAACTGAACCTACCTTCACTAAGACAAATGGTAAGTTAATATTTCCTTGATTTTGAATTCTCTTAATTTTCTTATTTTCCTCAGGGCAGTTCCTTTCTTTTGTACTCTCATTCTTATGGAAATTATCCTTTACATTAGTCGCTTTATTACCACTCACATTTTGGACATGCGAAATCTAAGGTTGAGCTTGATTATGACACTGGGCTTTAAAATGGCCAGGCTTACTGCACCCAAAACACATCACAGGAGATCTACTATTTTCCACCGACTTAGTCTGAGAATTATCTGCCGGAACCACACGCACTTTACATTAGTACGCTTTGTGATTAGGTTTACTACATTTAAAACAAACAATCTTTTTTGTGGACTTGGGGAAACTTTTATCCCGAGCATGAGCCCTACTAATCGTACCTCCTTCACAATCTTTCAACAGGATGCGCACGTCTACACGGTGGAAAAACTGTCTCAGCGCGCTCATGGTTTTCGGACTATCAGCTGATAATACACAAGGGAGATACTGTAAAAGCACATGATCGATAATGCTCGCTACAGACTCAGATTCCCTATATGGCAAAACTAAGATCTCTACCAGAGATTCTATTTTGCCTTAATATGTTAACAAAGTATCTCCTGGCTGTTGATTTTGGTGGAGAAACAAGCACTGTATATGGTCATTAATGTGCTCACTATAAAAAAAATTAAATACTTATTTAACTACAGTGCCCCAAGGTGAGCCCAATTCTCTAGCTCTAATGATAATAGGCTGTAGCTCACTAGGAACATGAACTACTAAAACGTCCAAAATATCTTGGAAAGAAAATGGCTGCGATTTTACTATTAAAGTAATTAGTTGTAGAAACTTTACCACTTCGACCGCAGCACTGAGTACTGAGAGTAGGAATATCACACAAAATTGTTCCTACATGTTTGCTGGCTACCAAGGAAAGTATACTAGCTCTGGGAGCAAATACAGATTACACACCACTAACTTCATTCCCACCACAAGTAGCATCCTACGCCAACCCACGAGGTTAAGTCCTCAACTCGTCCAAAGTCGCTTCCTACGGCTAGTCTGCAATATGAAATTGTTGGAGCAATTGCGTTAGAGTCTCTTTGGACAGTTGCTGCAACCAGGCGGTACCTTTAAAAATTTTCAAATCAACAGTTAATTTCCACTCGATAACAAACAAAGCGAACAAGGCCAACGGAATGTGTTCAACTCTGCCTTAAGCAGAGTGGTGCAGTTTTCTGTTACGCCCTTTTAGGGCGTGGCAAGGCTTAAGGAAGGCAAGGAGAAGGAAACGTACCATAAAAAAAATCAAGAATGCAAGAACACAAAAATTCCAAAAGCAATGCAAATATATTGAAGCATATCTATACATTATCACCAATAACAATAACTTTGCAACTTAATTTGAAAAATATGAATTGCATCTGTAAATCTCTGTTGCTTGCTGCCAATCGGAGAACTAGGGGAAGGATAGAACATACATTCACTGTATCAAACACAATATTAATATATCTTAAGAAATCACCCAACCTGAATAAACACTTATGAAATCACATTAAAAAAGGTAAAATGACTCCCTGGGTACAGCAAGCACCATTACGACTTCAAGAGTAAAGTAGGCCTGATGATTCACTAAAAAGTACATGGAATACTAATTTCAAGAATACCATTGGGAAGGAGCAAAAACCCTCATTACACTTACACATAAGCATAAAGGCACGCCATAAAATATCCACTAAACTCCTTGGTATTAAAATTATTTTGGCACATCGTAGTCCAGCAGACCATTCCTACAGGCCGCCAAAAAAAAAAAAAAAAAAAGGAAGTATCCACCTCTTACAAACATTTCCATAAAATACCATATTGAAAATTCACCCAATCAAAACAATGAAGAAACATTTCCCTATAAAAATCCATATACACAAAAATCGCTAAAAATAAACACTACTAAAAGGGAAACTCTACCCCCAGCATAACAACTACGTTCATTGCAATACTTAACTTGAGTAGTACTCATATTACGTGAAAACGCGTCTAGCATGCTGAAACCCCGAAGTACGAAGTTGTGTGGACATGACCTATCATAGGCCAGCCCACGCAACTCGAAGAAGAACACTGCACACTTCCTCGGGCTGGGGACGAACATTTATATACGAAAACGCGGCTCGGGAAGATTTAAGGAGGCGGCGGGAATATCGAAGAGGCGTAGGGAAGGTTGCAGAGTGTGCGAGGCTCAACTCGTTGCCAGTAGTAGCCACCATACGGCGCTTGGCCACGCCAGGAGCGCAGAGTGCCTCTCTTCAGTATAGCTCAGTGCCTGGAAGCGTTCAGACGTGCGCAACCCGGGGGGAGGCGATGTAAAACAAAGTACCTTTTCTGCAGCAAAAATGATGCCTCTTCAAATAGTAACCCCTCTTCAAACTATAACAATTTATTAATCTGTGATGCCAACTACAGACGTGGCAAATAACCAAGCAGACATGCTAACCAAGTTTATTAACGTCATGTAGTTCTGTAAACACACCAACCCCATTATAGCAGTATTTAATCGTACTCCAGAAAATTGTAGGCATCACACATTTCACCAGCTGGTGGAACGAAAAATAAATCTTTCAGGCAGGACAGTCTTTGGCAGGACAGGAGTACTCACATAAAATTGCTTGAGTTTGCTCATTGACATGCGTGTCAGACTTGAAGCAGGGCTTCAATTTTAAAAATAATTTAAAGACTTGATTTTTCATCAATCCTCTGATCAGTCTCGCAATCTTTACATCAATGATCACTGCAATCCGCTCTGCAATTAGCACCACAATCAGCAATCCGCACACAAACCCGCACACTAGTCCACACACCAATCCACACACCAATATAAACAACAATCCACACGCCAATCCACACCAATCAACAAATCAATCAACACACCAGACGACACACCAATGCGCACCAATACACGCCAATTCACAGCAATTCACACGACAGTCCATGCCAATCCACACACCAATTAACACACCCATCCCCACCAATCACTACCAATCCACACCAATCCTTCACAATTCTCCTCTGCATTCCACAGCAATCCACGACAATACTTCGCAATCATCCTCCATAATTCACAGCAACCCATGCCAATCATTCGATCAATCCAAATCTTTCGATCCATCCAAATCCTTCTATTAATCCCAATCCTTCTATCAATTCCAATCCTTCGATCAATCGTAATCCTTCGGGCAATCCTTCGGTAAATCCTTCGCTTTGTCCCCCACCCATATTTATAGAAATTACATTATTTCGCCAACTGTCTCCAAATTTGTACATTTTGACAGAATTAGTGTTTCGTATGCAGTCCACTATTTATTCCTTTTTATATTAAAGTATTTATTATTATTCTATATGCAGATCATTCCGTTAGTAGTCGCGTGCTCGGAGCACCACTTTAAATCGCGATAGATAGAAGGATACAACACACAAGAATAAAAGGAAGCCATTATCTTATTATAATAATTTACAATTATTTTGTAATTATAATTTCAAAAGAGAACAGTTCATTACATCATGCGATATATTCCCGATCTTTCTTTTTATTAACTATTGAATATATTTCGTTAATGTACGAGAGATCCCCGCGTTTTGAAGGTCAATCAAATATCCGAGTTTATCAACAAGTTCATTCGGGTATTCGGGAAATAGATAGCCAGTATTCTCGGCGTCTTCCGTCTTCTTCATGTCCGCCAGGGGACCGGAATGACAGAGTATGAACAGCTCCGACGCTCCGATACCCTACCCCCTTGTCAACGACTTGGCTGTATCATTCTACTATTACTGACTTATATTTTCCTAGGCGTGTCTGAAAATCTGCGGTCCAATCATAAAAATTACGATTCAGCATAGTGTGCTTGAAACCTAACGAGTCATAGAATGATTTCGCAAAAAATCACACATGTCTAATTTACTGCCTTCGATTTTTTTGGAAGTCGGGAGTATACTTTTTAGGTTAGTTAGTAGTGTTAATGTTAATAAAATTTTTGTGTATATTCCATGAAATATAAATTTTTTTTTGTGTGTTAACTAAGATATTTGTATAAAATTGTGTATTTTTGTCATTATTGTCAATTGTTGTATGGAATGATAATATAAACATTAAAACTGAAAACAAATTTGTTTAGCGTTTTTTTATGTTGAGTGTACCTATGGTAACCGAAACCGACATGCCAAACTAACCTAACTTACCCATTGCTCAACCTATTCTAACAAATATTACCTCACCTGAAGACATTATTTTAAAAAAATTGTGTTTAAAATTCTGTTATTTCTTAGGGGAATAAAATGTACACATTTAATGATCGTCACAGGAAACCTACTGGAAACAAGTTTTATTTCTTTTCGTTTGGTGTGTTTACGAATGGTAAATTTTGTCAAAGTTACCTTCATGCTGTGTCTGTCGAATGCCACAGAGTGCCCTAGAATATATCATAAAAATCAGAAATTCCTTAGGAACATGGCGTACACTCACTGGTATTGTGTAAAGTCCCAAACAATACCCGAAGTCATGTAGCAGTTGTTTAGACTTTATAGTTCTCTATATATTCGTGCCACTATTATTTTCTCATTGGGTATTACAAGAAGTACGTGAATTTTGCAAATTATTTTGACACGAGTTTAGACATCTAAGTCTTTTGTATACTGCGGCCACAGCAGAGTATTAATGACTGCTTCCATGATGCGAAGCTTTTATTTATTCTACTACGTTGCACGTGATATGTTCACACTATACTTATTCCCGTCTACTACTGGCTGAAGTGATGTTCAAGTCGTGTGTCAAAACCACCTTTGTCCAATCGTAAAAGGGATAACAGAGCATAACTACATGAATTCTAAACTTGCTTCCCAAAGAATTCGGGAAATTCACGCACCTGGATACTGCCGTAGCGTAAAGCATTTACGCTGGAATTTCCACGACTCCGTCGAACAACTCTTATTCGTTCACAGGTACGCTGAGTTTCTGTAATGAAGAGCGATCCATTCATTACGGTTCAGAAATAGGATAAGTGTTTGTAGTCTGCCTTATCATTCAAATGATACGCAAATTCCTCGCTTCTCTGACGAGATCCTGACTTAAAAGCAATACGGTGAAACGTCATTCACAAACCAGGACATGATTCTGAACTGTACAGAAAGTACTATTGCAACCAGAAACAGGCTTTCACGGTAGCCAGTAAAACACGACGCCTGTATTACAGAGCCTTCGTGCAGCCAATGATGATCTCTCGAACAGCTGAATGTATTAGCTGAAGTGCTTGTCAAGCTACCTGGCAGGCAAATGCAGCTTGATTTAGTGCCGATTGAACAGATGGCTTTCTGTCAGCTGCTGCACCCCCAAAAATGATATCGTGTATATTTCAGGCGTGAACTCGCGAGAGGTGGCAATACATTCAGTTTCCCCTAACTGCGCTGTGGTGGTTGATTTCTACTGCGCGCACAGAAAGTCGATGGCAGTGAGCAGGCACATCGTACCCTGAAACCGCTGGGACCATCGGCTGCTACTGCGTGGTAGCAAGCAGGGGATTATCGCGAATGTCGTGTAGTGAGTGAGTGAGAGAAGAAATTTGCCGGCTCTTAACATCGAGGTCTTGAGAGCCGATGAGGGTGTTTGTGGTGAGAATGGAGCAGCACCGTAATGAAGAGGCACACTGTTAAAAAATATCTTCCTTCATTTTACGGATAAGTGCTGGTAAAAATTTGTTCAGAGGTGGCCGTAAACCCCCCGTAAAATTACGGAGACATTGATTTTCAAAAATTACTTCCCGTAAAATTCACGGAACCTCTCCATTCATTCTCTAGTTAGTTTTCTCTACTTATAGTTTAATTATTTTTAATGTCTATTTTATTTCAGATTTCATTATGTGGGTGTTCTGTGTATAAAAAAATATTTTTAAAAAAGGTAAAAAATTTTATACATACGCAACTATCTTAGTTTCTGTTAAAGTTAGTGTATTTTAAGTGTTGCTAAGTGTTACATACGCCTGTTGCTACTTCTTAATGTTTGAAGGAGCAGGTCTTAGTGATACGGATAAATTAACTACCGCAGAAATTATAATTTTCTAGTTACAGTGGAGAAGAATGTTTCGTGTAGACTCGGCGTTGTTCGTGCCCGAAATCCGAAGTTATTTGAAATACGGAGATTTCCCGTATTTCCTATTTACGCACTAAACTCCGTTTTTCGTCATTACGGATTGCGTTTCCGTACATTTACTGCGCATTTTCGTAAAAAAAATTCCGTACATTTACGGAAAATTTTAACAGTGATGGGGAAACGGGAGATCCGCGAGAAAACTCGCCGACCAACGGCATTGTACGGCACGATTCCCACTTGCGAAAAACCGCAGTGACTCGGCAGGGGACTGAAACCGGATCACTTCGGTGGGAGGCGAGCAGGCTAACCGCTCAGCCCCCGTGACCCCAATGCCGTGTAGCCAAGGCTGCGTGTGCGGGGCGATAGTGATCGGAGGAGATGGCGCATTATGCGGAGTGACGGGAGAGTGAAACACCCCCCCCCCCCTCCTCATCCAACCAACATAATGTGCACTCAGACTACGAGAAACGCCCTGGCCGGAGATCATGCTGAAACGAGGCAAATTCTACTCAGGCTAATAAATTGGAGCTGAGAAATTTTCATTGCAACGAAATTTCGAGTTCACACAAAATGTAATTTTTGTACTCGTTTCACTACAACTGACATGTTCGTAACAGAGTAGGCCTACTTTTGGACACAAAGGTGAAACGGTCGCTTGCACCACAAACTCCAGTCGCATACGCCAGCGAAATGGCGTCATTTGTCAGTGAAATGGCGAAACTCCGTTCCCAAATTCGCGATAAAGTGAGCACTTCAGAAACGAACCTTAGAAAAAAGTCACTTCACCTGCCTCCATCTATTTTAACGGGCGCACTGAGTGACATATGCACATTAAAGTAGGTAACAATGGCTGGAAATTAGTTCCATTTTAAAACGTCAAATAAAAAGTGTTAGGTAACCAGTTGTGATAAATTATACATATTTCATTCTCTTTCTGTTTTTATAATGCATCGACGCGTAAAATAAGCATATCTGTAAAGTATTTACTCACTTAATAATCTAACAGTTTCACTTTACCAATGCATGAATAAAGTGATGAGGCCCATGGAAATGTTACATTTACATAAAGCGGAGGAATACACAACGTGCTCATTGTACCGTAAACAACCTATAACCTTCTTACCAGCCAGCAGTTTAGCCAACATGAAACATTCCACGCCATGCAGGGAACGCGGTGGCCGAGCAGTTAGCACGCTCGCCTCCCACCAAGGCGAACCGGGCTCAATCCCCGGCCGGGTCACCGGATTTTCGCATGTGAGAATCGTGCCGGACGATGCCGTTGGTCGGCGGGTTTTCTCGGGGATCTCCCGTTACCCCCGTCCTTTCATTCCGGCGCTGCTCCATACTCACCTCAGTCACCCTCATCGGATCTCAAGACCTCGCTGTTAAGAGCCGTCCAAATCCCTTCACTCACGCAAACCATGCAGTAGCCAATCGCACATAAGGCCCGTTCTCAGACCCCAGCGAGGCCAATCTGATACTGGGTATGCCTACATCAACGGAAACGCTAAGCCATTTCGTCTCGCTCTCCCCCCCCCCTTCTCTCTCTCTGTAAACTGTTCTGCTTTGTTTCTTCGTTATGTTCTACTTCAATTAATTTCTTTATACTTAAGCAAAGGTCATTGGTTCAATGAATGTTACCGCCACCAGAGCTCATTCTCCTTTTCGACTCTGAAACTCGGAATTGCGCCGTATAAGTGATAATTACTTACTATCTGTACAGAGCAATTGGGGGGGGGGGGGGAGGCTCTCTAATGACCCACGAGAAATTAACTTATACAGTCATGACGTGTTTCACTGTGCAAATCGGAACTAGATCACTACAACAGTGAGAGCCTGTGAATCGCAGATATATCCTAAATAATGCAGCAATGAAAACCTCTCCCTGACTTCAGTGGGTAGCTGCTAGTTTTGAAACTCAACTCCTCTTGTAATATTTTCGCTAAACACTTGTCGCGCTTGAGCAACGCATCAATGGTAATTTATTGGCCTTAAAACAACACATTAAATGTTAGTTTCAATTTTTCTCTATTTCTTAATAGAATATTGCAAAAAAAAATTCACTTCATTACATCAACGAGGAAGTAAAGAATAAATAACCATAATTCTGCCTAACGAACGCGACGCTCTGCATGTTACGTCACATCCGACTGGAGCACGACCAACTCGGTTATGTGGTTGACATCCGGTCAGTAATTAACTCTGTCCTGTGCATAAAGTACTTCCGGTGTGTTGTTTATCTATATGGCAGTGGCAAGACGTGATACAGAGACTAGCAAAACTGGCGCTTGTGTAGTGATACATACTGTAGGTTGTTCACGGTAAAATGAGCACTTCTGAAAGCCCTGCTTAAGACATACTTGTATGCACGTTGTGTATTCCTCCGCCTTATGTATCAGTAACCTTGTCATCGACCTCATCACTTTGTTCATGCGTCGGTCTGGTTAAAGTGTGAAACTATTCGAAAAGAAAATAGTTTACAAATC
Organism: Dryococelus australis; assembly: GCA_029891345.1. Classification (NCBI taxonomy): domain Eukaryota; kingdom Metazoa; phylum Arthropoda; class Insecta; order Phasmatodea; family Phasmatidae; genus Dryococelus; species Dryococelus australis. The sequence goes on along the minus strand of CM056996.1, from coordinate 15,010,162 downwards.
TTGTCGTTTATATACTTCGATACATAAAAATAGCAGAAAGCGAAAGAATAATTTAACTTATTTCAAATGGTTACCTGACAATTAACACTCGACGTTAGGATAGTGGAACTACTTTCCATCCATCTTTACCAACTTTACTGGGTGCATGTCACTCGGTGCGTCCGTTAAAATATATGTAGTTACGAGCAGTGACTTTTTTCTAAGGTTGATTGCAAAAGTGCGTCACTTTATCGTGAACAACCTTTAGCTTTTCTTGATAATCAGTAAACGTGGGCAGACAAAGAACTGATACCCTGAAAAAAGAAAAAAAAATGAACCTTACAGTAGAGATTGGACTTCAGAGCTATCAAATCATCCGACAGCCAGGTCACCGATTACATAACACTGCGACGTGTGTGACTGTAATTGTAATAATTGTATAGGGCTTTTTAATGTCCCCCGGTTTTAGCTCCAAAACTCAGCAGGGTACGGCTTACAGACTGACTTATAACCTAAAGTAAATTAACTCCCATACCTTACCCGGGATTAGAACCCAGAGCCTCTCGCACCCGAGATCGATGGCGCACCAACCGACTGCGCCATGGGAGGTCGGCTGTGCGGCTTTAATTGTTGGTATAGGCGCCAGTTTATCCTCTTTATTCTTAATTGCTCGGTGGCTAGGCCATATAGTACTTAACACAGAGGTGAAAAGTGGCCGCGGTGGTGTAGTGGTTATACTACTCGCCTCCCACCCAGGCGGACCGGGTTAGATTCCCGACGGGATCCCTCCCGGATTTTTCGCATGTGGGAATCGTTCCGGACAATGCCGCTGGTCGGCGGTGTTTTCTCGGGGATCTGCTGTTTCGCCCGCCCTTTCATTCCGGCGCTGCTCCATACTGTTGCGGGGGTTTTATTGGTCAAGCGCACAAAGTATGAATTGGGAGTAAACGTAACTCTGAGGTAGAACACAATATTAATTCACTCCGTCATTTAATTAAAAGCCTTTGAGAGATGATTTCGCTACATTATGAATTGTATAACACTTTACATATTACGTGAAACCTTACATTTCGCCGGGGGAGCGTGTTACTTCAAGTCACTCTATTCCTTCAATTAACTACATAATAAATAAATAAATTTTTAACTGATATACTATTACCACTCGTCTGACTAAGGGTTCATCTGTCGCCTGCCAGAACGGCAATACCTTTACATTGACGAAGGCTGATTGCTATCACACTACGGCGGACAAAACACCATCTCCTGGTTCATCGTGTCCCGTTGTCTGCTTGATGTGGTAACACTCGTCTTTAGTTCCTTCGCTTCCTTATATACTTGTTAGTTTATAAATTACTCTCTTGGTTAGCAAACTTCTCCTCCGGCTCGTGTCCTGATTGTCGCTCTCCTTGGATGCGTGCCGGTGCGTTCATACAAGCGTTACAGCAAGGGCTTGCCCATACCGTAACAATACTCACCTCGCTTCACCCTCATCGGCTCTCAAGACCTTGCCGTTTAGAGCAGTCCAAATCTGTCAACTCCCTCGTAGAGGTGAGACAGCCTCTTATGCCGTGACCTTCAGCAGCGCAGCCCAGCATATTGGTGTCACTGAACCGCCTTGGAACTCTGTTCGCCGATCAGCGTCTGGTAACCGACTAGGCATCCGGCAGCCCAGAGAGCAGGGAACCCTTCTCAGGATGCAGCATCCAATCATACACAAGACCTGTCGTCAAAGGACTCGCGCAGACAATCAGAGAATGGCTACACCAACAACAAATATACCGTCACGCCCCTGCGTCTCTCTGTTCTTAAAGTCTGTTCACGATAAAGTGAGCACTTTTGAAATCAATCTTAGGAAACCGTTACTGCCCCTACCTGCATATATTTGAACGGGCGCCTAAGTGACATGAGCCCAGTAAAGTTGGTAACGATGAATGGGAAGTAATTCCGCATCTTAAAGTCGAATAAAAAGTGTCAGGTAACCATTTATGGTGACTTAAATAATTTATTTCGCTTTCTGTGTTTTTTTTTTTTTTAGTGCACCGGAGTGTAAAAACGAGCAGATTTGTTAGGTATATATTTTTCAAATAATTTCACAGTTTCATTTGACCGACGCATGAATGAAATGATGAGGCTCACAACAACGTTAATCTTACATGAGGCGGAATAATACACAACGTGCATACAAGTACATTTTAAGCAGGTCTTTCAAAAGGGTCCATTTTACCGCGAATAATCGATACCTATTATGCGGCCAGGAGGTTGAAGATGCGTTCACTAAACGTCAAACTCCAGTTCCGTAGGTCGCTGGCAACACCTCGCGACATACATCAGGGCGTCCATAAAGGCAAGCGCGTTTTAGTAGTTTGTCCGCAGAGCTCAGACGTTCAGTGTTGGACTAACGAACTGTTTGGCCATGTAAATAAAAAAAAAAAAAAAACGCCTGCTTACAAATGCACATTTCTGATATACAAAGGAAAGCTGTAGGTGCAAAATTAATATTTTGAAGTCAACCTTGCGCGGAAACCTTTTTTGCAAAAATTTGTTTTATTCAACTACGGCGCACTCCGTGCGTACTTATAATAAAACATTATCATATTCCAGTTTATTTTCATTGTTGAATATAGGTTGCTTTATAACCCGCCTTGGTCGTCTTTATACTCATCGCAAACGTCCACTATTGACTTGCTTCTCACAGAGAGAATAAGCTGATAGGAAATGAAATTCTTGAAATTTGTCAAAGGCTGTTAGGAATGATGTGTTTAATTTTGTGAAATGTATATTACCTCTTTCAATAGCTTTTCTAATGATTTTTTTCTGAACATCTGCGTTTAAAACGTAAGGGAAACAAATAACTCATATTTAAATGGTCGATGTCTCAGAACCAGTAAATTTCAATGAATAGTTTGGTGCTAAGCTGGGAATCCCAACATCTGGAATTTTTTTTCAATAGGAGTCTGATTTCTTGTCACGCTTTGGAAGTCAAAGAACCAATAACAAATATGCAGAGAAAATACATTGAATGGTTTCGCTTACTTTTAAAAAATTGAACGCCAAAAATTAATTTGAATTTATGGTAACTGTTATCGTGATACAAATAGTTAAGTGACAGTATTATGATATATAATACTGATATACCTGCTATCGCTCCAATCCACTCGCGCGAACAGAAAATTGTTTTTGCGCGCTAGAAAATACCAATATACGTAAGTTGGGTCGTGAATGAAAAGAAGTATCTCCCTTTATCAGTGCCAAGAAATAACATTCCCGTTTATTTGCCTTTGCCAACACTTTTAGGAATGTTGGTATTTGTAGGAAGGGAGAATAAATATTTGTTTATCTAAAGTTGTTGACATAAAGAGGATAAATGATGAAATACACTCATCGTTTCTTTGTGGAATAGTGGGATATAATGCAAATAGGACATGGATGCAACATGTTTTAGCTAAACAACTACGCAGTTTTATGTAAAGGCACTTGGGTTGATCTCACTGGATGCAGTATCGGTATCAGCGTTGAAATCATGTTTCAAACCTCCAAAGAATAATTTTTTTCTCTGTTCATGTTTTTTCTAAAAGATCCTAGGAATAATTTCCAATGAAATTTGATGTAACAGAGACTAATTGGGGAAACTAAACTTCCTAATGCAATATTCTCCTAACTTCAAACTGTGGCTTGGTTGTTAAAACGAGCCTTAATGTTTACACTTGCTTACTGTAGCTACAGTTTAAGGGTGCATCATCAACATGATACCGATTCCTACCCGAACGAACTTGAAATAACATTATTCATCTATACAGCTCGCGGTAATAATATGACATTTTCATACGATTTATTGCACCCTAATAAAAATATATCTTGCAAATTTTTTTTTTTAGAAATAACAGTTCATTCTGCTCTTTTAGGCATTTTATATACAATTCATACTACCAGAGAAAATGGAAAAATCGTGAATACAGGGGAAAGTAGCCTCCAAAATCGAACCACCTCCGTATTTCGGGAAATGTGAATCCCACTGCGCTCTTGTGGCTTCAAGATGTACTTGTTGTAGTTCCCGGCCAGTCCAAACAATAACGTAAGTGTGGAACCACGTTTAGCGATGTTATCGGAGTTTATGATTATTTTCACTTCTGGATGTAGTTTCTGAACCTCAGTTGTAAGCCTGTGCGAAATTGAAAAGTAAGTAATTATGGTTTAAATATATTTATTATTGTAAAGGCAACCCTTCTTTACATTTCGAACTAATTTATATCTGACGACAAACAATTTGAGGTTATGTTTCATAGGTTTGTTTTGTTTGATGACGAGTTGCCTAAGTCGTACCACGTCGTAGTTTCGCAAATCGTACCGGCACGACTTAGGATCCTACTACAAGGCAAGTTACAATGGAACCCGTTTATTGCCGACTGTATGTGAAAACACTTTGAACAATCTAGACAACCTTTTGCATAGTTTTATGCAGTGATCTCATTTTATTACTAACTTCAGTATAGGATCTGCATTCAATCTGTGCATTGTTTACGGGACATTTTTCTTAATGGTCGTACATCAACATCCGAGGACAATGGGTTTCAGTTGAACACGCCTTACATTTGCCAAGTTCCATATTTACCATGTGCAAAAGTATTTAATAGTCACCGTAAATAAAAGATTACTAAAACACATGTCCGTTGCGTGTTACAGAATGACGAAAAGGAAATATGGAGCTTGGACTGAAATGGAGATGGCAATGGCTCTTGCGTCGTATAGAAACGGGGACATGGGTTTTAGTGAATACTGTCAACAATACAACATTCCAGAGCCAACATTGAAAAGGCACTTAGACAGGAAGAATGTTGTAGCTAACGAATCTGTAAAAGCCATAGGCCGCACCACCATTCTTCCACCCGAAGTAGAGCAACAACTCGTTGATCATATTTTAAGATTAGAAGAGCGTCTGTTTGGGGTAACAATCACTGATGTCAGGAATATATCTACACAAGGGAAGGGACTTTCTGCATGTGCAAACAAGCGTTTAAGAACAACTCCAGACAACAATGCACCTTCTACTTCGTTCGCATCCAATGTAACCATATACGGATGGTTTTGTTCAGAATGCGAGGAAAATGTCGTAGAAAATATGGCGCAATGTTTACAGTGTCACACCTGGGTACATGAAACCTGCAGAGGGGTTAAATCAGGCCTGAAACGTTTTATTAGTGTAGCATGTAAATTATTTGTTTGTTTGATTTATTAAGGGCGAAATATGTACTTATATACACTTAAAACATCATTGCAGCCGTTTCCATTGACGACATTAGTACTAGACTATTTCTGTTTGTAGCGGTACGATTTAGGATACTGGCGGTACGATTTAGGATACTGGCGGTACGATTTAGGATACTGGCTGTACGATTTTGGATACTGGTTTCCTATATCGTACCGATTTAAGACATCCAGAACACAAAGGAAAAACTTTGACTGCTATACTCAAATTGAGGAAAAATCCACTATCCAAAATCAGCTAAATTGGAAATTTAAACTTCTAGCGCATACTCATTACATTGGAACTAAACGTAATCAGATTTTCCCGTCATAAAACAATGTATCTACATATGAATTATATCATAAGAGCAGTAGTTGTGATTCTTCTCTACTGAGCATTGAAAGAGTTCGATAGATATTTCCTCGGATATTTCCCATTTGTGAAAGAAGTTGTTTTTCTGATGAAGATTCACATGATTGTTAGCAATAATATCAGCCACATCATACGTTGTTCGTTTGTAGAGAGAAAAAAATGCACGAGTAAAATTACCTGTCATTTAAAGTTTAAATTTTTCTGCTTATAAGAGTTTCAGCTATTTCTAAATGTGTTGTTGCCTCAACTCTTTCAGGCATATATAACATTTAATTCAAACATTGTAACTAAAAAATGCTTTGCTTGGTACTATACTAGGATCAGTATAATCTTTGTGATATGTCGAAACCAATAAAATCTTGTTTTATGGTATTGGCAGCAGCTGTTGATACAACTATGGATTATAGTATAATTTTCAACGAATGGTCTCTCCAAACTCGCGAGTGACTTCCTTTACAGACGTCTGTTTTCTAATGTGTACAGTACAGTGTATATCATTACATTTACTTCCCCTGTAACGTCCATTATATGTGCTACAGTGCCTAAAAGTGTTACTGCGTAGATAGGTTTATCCTTGATCAAGTAGCAAGCGATTAATATTTAATTTTCTTTTAGGAATTTCGCTGACGAAGAGTTTCAAGTCGTGTACTATAAACTGAACACCAACTGTAATTGTAAAATTAAATGTCTTGGTGCTCAAAGATTAAACACGTTATTAAATAAAAACCGAAATTTTTCAAGTGGTTTCCCGGTGTTTCCTTTGCAAGGAGAATCCCAAATAAAAATGTTAAAGCGATTGACGGAAAACGTGTTACTTAAGGTGTACTGATTTTATTAAAATCCAGAATAGAAAAATAATAAAAATCGATGCTGTTCAGTCGTATAGTTAGTTCTTTTTTAAAGAATTATTTAATAGTGATATGCGGTGTATGCTTGCGAATATAATTTAAGGAAATCTTCACGTCAGGATACTATTTTCCATTCTTTTCTGCATTCTCCTCTCTAATGTGTTCTTTTCAAATTGTAAATGACCATTAGAAGTGTTTTAAAACCATGTTCAGCTATGAACCTTGTGGTGCAGGCTCATAAACGTATCGTAGGGATATGCAGCTCACCTCTTTCTTTATTACACCATGAATTGATTTGGTCACCACTGAAATTCCTGAGGGCCGAGTTGACGAAAGAGAGATTGCTTCACTCTAATGAGGTGCTTCGGGATTAAAAGAGACCAGACAATTTAATGCGAGCATTAGGTGACTGTTGGCGCTCCCACGCTTGTAGGCTTAACACACGCAAAGTACCTCCAGTCAGATGGCCCACGTAACGGTTTCGCAAACTTGCTTAGGAATAATTTAGGTAGTGTCATGCATTTCTGCCGAGCTATTTCTTAACACCGCACATTTGTACACGTCAATGCAACACACGGTGTTTAGCTGAAGGAATGCGTAGGAGACAGGACTGTTCAGACATAAGTAAGTATAACAGTAATCCGCAGCACGGTCCACTGCTGAAATGTCATGGAAGTGTTTCAGTTCGTGACAGCGTACAAGATCATACACTCTAAATTCGAATCAGGGGAAAAAACACTAGTTCACAGTTAAATTCAACTACTCGAATCAGTGAAAATGGCTTCACTTAGAATCAGTGGAAAACCAGCTAACCATTTTCAGTGAAAAAATTTAACGGATTGAATTGGAGACGTGAAATGATTTCACTGATTGAATAAATGACGGCCAACTACAGTGGTGAATTAAATATGGCTTTTATTGAATGTTGCCAAATAATTGCGTGAAATCAACATATTTATGATAGTTTACTAATTGTATTGCGCAATTTACTGTAATTTAAAGAGGTAAAAAGAACTTGCTCGCGGGCGGCCGAGATTGAACTTATACACCTTTCGATTATAGGCCATTACCTTACCAACTACGCTACGTCGCCATCTCGAAACAGATTGGAGGGAAATATACGCCTTACAATTCCGCTGAGAAATCGTTGAATATTTAAATTGCATTCTCGTACTATTAGTTTTTGGTTTAATTGATACAGTTACGATTGTTAAAACGAATAATATACAGAATGTGTCTAAATTTCCAACACACAATGTAAGGGCTTATAATGGCAACCAAGACGGTTATGTTTTACATAGGAACTTAGGTGCGGAAACGTACCGTTTCCCCGCGACAAACAAAACACCATCACATCACATGTTGACCTCTCCCACGTGTGCAACACACTGTACGTTGTTTATCTTGAGGGTCCACTTATAAGAAGGGCTCGATGTGACGACCAGCGACGTCTACACAAACTCGGTACCTACGTACCATGTTCTGGTACACACGATCACCAATACCTGGAAGTCTAAGATCCCCCGCAGCCATAATCCGCGCCAGCAGGTCTTCCGCTGATTCCTCAGGAGTCTCGTAAATCAAGCCCTTCATGTGGCCCCACACGAAGTAGTCTAGCGGAGTCAAGTCGGGTGAACGAGCAGGCCAAGCGACGGGGTGGACAGGTGAAGTTGGCCCGATAGCTTGGCCTGCACGTTCACCCGACTTGACTCCGCAAGACTACGTCCTATGGGGCCACATGAAGGGCTTGATTTGGGAGACCCCTGTGGAATCAGAGGAAGACCTGCAGGCGCGGATCATGGCTGCGGCGAATCTTGGACTTCCAGGTATTGGTGATCGTGTAAAACAGAACATGATACGTAGGTACCGTGTTTGTATAGACGTCGCTGGTCGTCACATTGAGCACTTCTCTTAAGTGTACTCTGAAGAAAACAACGTACAGTCTGTTGCAGACGTGGGAGAGGTCAGCATGTAATATGATGGTGTTTTGTTTGTCGCGGGGAAACAGTACGTTTCCATACCTAAGTTCCTATGTAAAACATAACCGTCTTGGTTGCTACTATAAGCCCTTACATTGTGTGTTGTGAATACAGACACATCCTGTATATGACTTCCCTCTCTTCATCACATTATATGCAGTTTAAACTCTCATACAGAGCGCTGAGACGATTATATGGAAACGAAATGAAATACGTTTAAATGGAATGAAAGGCTGTGTGTTCCTATTACCCCATAAAATGGCGTTTTTAATGACAAAACACATTTTAGAAAGTATTTTGTATTGGTTTTATTAGTTTATTCGCTGTTATTTTACTTTATACACATTGTTTAGTGGCCATTTCTAAACATTGTTTGGCGGCCATTTTTACACGCTGTTTAACTGATCCATCAGTCAAAAATATACCACAGAGTAAACAGTGAAAAAAATGACCGATGTATCAGTGGAAAATGTCACTGAATCAATAAGTGAAGGAAATATGGCATTTCTCCACTGATTCATCAGTTAAATTCACTGAAGTGACTGTTGAATCAGTCAGATACGCTTGACTGATTAAAACAGTGAAATTCTTACTGATTCAGATTTAGAGTGTACTGGCTGCATCACATGTCGCGTGATTTTTTAACACACTTCATCACATGTCACGTGTTATAAAAATAAATCAAAAGTGTTGGAACTGTAGAACTTATGCCAAGAAAACTAAGGTCAAATGATATGTGTAAACCCGGTGAAGGGGGAAGGGAACAGTGTCAACTGCGTGGGAGATAATTTTAGACGTTGATTTGGCTTTCTTTCGTCGCATACTTGAGTGTAATCAGCCAGAAAATACATTGACTGATCGCATAACCTGTTTGGATCATTAAACGTAATTTTTTATATCAATGATGGGAGAGTCTGACGACCTTCGCTTTCACGCTACTACAGAATAATTGCGTGAAGCACCCGCGGGGTGATGTTATTTGTGTTCAAATGCCATTCGAAGCTTAAAAATCGGTACACATTATTTTGACAAACAGGAATATCTCGTGGTTATTCATCTTACACAGCGACTGCAAGAGCAGCAATAATGTACATTACGGTGTTTCCATATTCACCTTCTATTGGTGGAACAAGTTAACTATAAAATAGAGTGTTTCATACTAACGAGCTGCCTCCTACGTAGTTACCAACTAATGTGTCGATCGCTATACCGTAAACGGGATCTATAAAACAAAGTGTTTACTGATAATTTAATTACTTTCGTTAACGAACTTGATGTTATGTGACGATTTTGTATGACCCTTATATAATCATTAACACAGTGTAAAATCAGGTATTAACAACTCAAAGTAAAGAGAATTTCCATATACCTACGCGTAAAGGCAAATACACTCCAACTTAGGTCTGAAAGTGTTTCTGGCTTCCAGTCATAAGTTTTTTGGGTGAAATTTGTAGGAAGAAATGTCTTTTTTCCTAAAATGTTGTTAACGTTCCTTGGTGAAGTCTATCGCTGCACTGCTGAAAGGAAAGGCTTTACTGAAGTGACTTCTCGAACTCAGTAAAATTCCAAAAAGCCTGAATGTGTAGTTACTGTCGAAATATATCAGTTTATAAAGAAATTTAACATACTATTAAATGGAAACAAGAGCTAAGGAATTCTTTTCTTTTCAGATGTTGGAGTGTCAACTATTTTTGATAACTGGGGTGAGTTCCAAAGTACATTTCGTCTATGAGTGGCTTCGTTTAAGGCTTATATTTGCTTTTTCAAGTAAGCCTCGTGTGCTTTGCATGAAAAGCAAAGTATTTTTACCCATTGGAAAGCAAAGTGCATTTCGTGGCTTCAATAATATAAGCTCAGATGCCTCTTCTTTGTTTTTGTGTGTTAGGAAATGTGCAACAGTACTGAACCGAAGTCGTTTAATTCTGCTTTTTATTTCAGAATGCTCAAGCGCAATGTAAAAGTGATATGCCATTTTTACTAACTCCAGCTGCATTGAAAATTTTGAGTGAAAAGGAGCTTCTATTTGCTTGCATGGTAACAAAGGAGAAGTTTATCTCAGTTTTACGAGTGTATAGCTATGTAGTACTAATCACATTCGCCTGGATACTTTATTGTAGTTTTGTAATATTGCTGCTCCCGCTTCAATAACAGCCATTATTTTACGTGTGTAAGTTCAGTACCTTGTATTTGATTACTAAGGCTGATTGGGCATTAATAAAAATAATAATTATTGCTTCGGTGGCTTTTCTATATGCTTAGTTTTGTTTACTTTATATTAAAATGACTTTCAAATTACGATATTGCAAAAATTGCATGCCTGGTCACTTGTTAGGTTTTGAATTTCAACCTGTTCTGAAATAAATGTATAGTAAAATTATATTGGGGAAATGTAGTTTTGGAACAAAAATTATTCGTGTTCACATACAAATACATATTTGTTTAGTAAACCGCAAGGGGCATTTGGAACTTTTCAATTGACTTTCCAGAAGTACATGACTAGCGGATAAGGTGAAAAATTACGATAAAGAATATTTAAAAAAATTTCCTTAGATTACCATACAATTTACATTAAAATAATATCTCAAGACAGTGTGCAAAACATTTCTGTGTGAGTTTAGTCTTCTATCTTTGTCGACAAAGTATTTTTTTAACTTAAAATAATATACTATGCTTGGTATGGTGAGTGTTTTGAACAAGCCAACTCATGTAATTCTGTAGCTGCTTCCATAAAAAATAAAATTTTAGCCAGTAAAGAAGAAGAAGAAGAAGGGAAAAAAACACTATTTAGTAAGGCCAATCTGAATCAAATGAAACGGATTTTCTGCATTTATAAGATGTTAATTTCTTTGACACTAGCATAGGTTCAAAGTTTTAATTGTGTCAGTGTTTCAAAAATTGAATTATGATTACACGAGGAAAAACTTGAAATTTAAAATAATAGAAACTAACATAAAACTAATTTTCTCAAGTGCAAATTATATGTTACATTACTTTCGAACAACAATAATTTTCTAATTATGTTCTCAGTCTGTTTAACTTAAGACAAGTATGCAAATATAGTCTGACATGGCCGAACGTGGAACTTTTATTTAATTATGCAAAGGTCCTGAAATATTGCTGGTTTAATAATTATTTGGTTTGGCATGCCTATTTTTAATGCTGATAAAATATTATCACTTTCCAAACATTAATTGGTATTTATAATATACAGGCATTCTAAATAATGCGATAATATTTTTATCCATTCCAGAGATACTGAATATGACGTTTACTTCCAGTACAAGCCTACATTGCATCAACATTTGGAGAGTATTGTGATGTTAAATAAGGGCCAATTTTTTTGTGTAAATTTATGTCTATCTGCAATAATGGTTTCTGACTTATCAACACACACATTTCTGGAGAACTCCTCTCTATAATGTGAATGAATAACTTGTTCAATGGGAAAAGTTAAGTATTGTGTGTGTGCCCAAATTCGATAGCAAGTAGATATTTCAACCAGGATAGCTGCTACAGCTAACTGTATAAATAACGAAATACTAATATTTCAACCAGGATAGCTGCTACAGCTAACTGTATAAATAACGAAATAGTAATATTTCAACCAGGATAGCTGTTACAGCTAACTGTATAAAAAACGAAATACTAATATTTCAACCAGGATAGCTGCTACAGCTAACTGTATAAATAACGAAATACTAATATTTCAACCAGGATAGCTGCTACAGCTAACTGTATAAATTACGAAATACTAATATTTTTTATTATCTAAGTAGTTAGAGAATATATGAATGCCACTTTAAGTTTGAATTAATTATTGAAATTAAAATATTGTTTTTTAAAGTTGAAAATTTTCAAACGCTACTACATCGTAGAAGATATATTATAATGATCAGAAACAGACGTTTTGTATTATTGTTATTTATACTTCTGTAGAAAATTTAAGGGAAATCATCTTAACAGTTAGCAAGTTATAGCATACTGACTTTACTAATTATAGAGTTTCGTAACATAAACTGGATGAAGATATATCTTCCTTATGGCTGTCCTCAATTAGTAATATTTTCATATGAAATTTTTAGCATGGTTTCGAGGCTATAAAGCTGTTATGTTTGGGAAGCTGATTATTATGCAAAGTAGAATCCACTCAATTTACAAGAAACATTATTGCTTATTTTTCCACGCAGCAGAATTTTTGCACCATATGTTGTGTTAAGCAGGAGAATATTTTCTAAAAATGACTGCGGGTAATGTTTTATTCATTCTATGGTGCGAGGTTGTTCGGAATAAACGGATGTTTTCCTAGCTCACAAAACTTACTGCCTTCCATAACGCAGTAAACATACCTGCTTCATTCAATATAGTCTCGGCCTGCAGTGACATATCTCTGTCAACGAAATGTTTGAAATCCTGTTGCAGAATAAATGTGGCGGCTTTTGTGAGGCAAGACAATTATGGAAGGCACTTTCTGCACTGTTTTTTAAAGTTCGATTTTTTTCAGGAAGTGACTAAGACGCACAGAAATTATATATTCCGATGTTCTTAAGTCGAGAAAATATGTAGAATGTTGGATTACTTAATACTCCAGTTCACTCAGCTGCAATTCAGTAAATATTGTAATGTAGAGTTAGACATTGTCTGCCGAGAGTAGAAGATACCTGATATCAATCAGCGATTGCTGTTTTTATACAGATGACAATGCAGTCCATCAATTAGGCCTACAGCTCTGTATGGGAGAGGGCAAATAATTCTTATGGAGAAAAAAAATTTAATGGGCCAAAGTAAATGCTGTCTACCTCATTTAAAGCAAAACCTTGCGAGGTGTCAATGTTGGTTTTGGAAAGTGTTTAAAGATTCACTAATCTCGACCCACAGTCGACTTCGATAGCAATACTATAGTAAAGATTCCACTTCTCATCACATTTCACGACATGACAGAGTATGAACTCACTGTGTTATAGAAACAGCAAACCATTTCAGATCGCCATCTGCTGCTGTTTGCGATGCACCTTCAGTTCGTGCGGAATACTGATATCCACCCCCCTCCCGTAGTCTCAGTTCGCGTAGCGGTTGGAATGCTCGTTTCCCAGCAAGGAGAACCGGTTTCCATTCCCAGTGGGGTCGCTTCCGGAATTTTGAAAGTGGGAATCGTATCTGACAGGTTTTCTCGGGGATCTCCCTTAAGTTCCAACGCTGAACCTATCAACCTCGGTTCACCCCCATCGGCTCTGAATACCTCTCAACTGCAATCCAATCAATACCACCTTCATCTCTTTTCTTTTATATTTTCTCTTTCTCTACTTGCTGCAGACAGGGGAGAACGGTTTAACTAGAAACACTGAACTGTCAGGCAAGTTCCCTGGTGGTAGAGTATGGATTTGCCTCAACACTTCATCTTAGAGACTTATGCATTTCGGGTCGACTCATAACACAAAATTCCTACCATCTGTCAACTTTACATAACCGACTGATATAAGAACACCCAATGTACCAGCCATACAATCTCCAATAACCCAAGAGAAACCCAGTCATTTCTAACCAACCATTGCTGCCCAACATACTATCCATACCTTCTGCATTAACTCAAGTATACCAAGCAACCATAAATACCAGACCAACCCATAACCTTACACCAATTCCATCTGCTCTGCCAATTGTCACTAGAAAAAATATACTAGTCACCATACCACCCAATAATACTCCAAATTCTCCAGCCATACCAAGCAAACATACAGACCATGCCATACAAAGACATTAAAAATCCCACGATACAATAAACTTTTTCCCATACCATCCAACATACCGATTGACACCAGCCAATTTAACTGACCAGCCATACCAACTTTAACTCAAAAATGCCTTAGCATAATTACAGGACTCACAGATATACAAAAACTATTACGAGATATATGTACCGGAAAACAAGTCATCCAACATGCCAACCATACCATCCATGATAACCCAAAAGTATCAAGCCAATTTATAGTACAGACCAAATTACAACACAATCATTCTTACCATCTGTAAAACCATCATTTCAGACTGATACCAGGCCAAACAACATACCTTCTCCTACAACGTCCAGAAAAACTCAGTCATTACTAATAGTTTATACCACCCAACACACTAATCAGAACATCTATCAACACTCAAGTATACCAAGCAACCATACAGTTGAGACCAGCCCATGACGTAACACCTACTTCATCTGCTGTACCAACCGACACCACATATATTTACCACGTATACCACCCAATATAACTCAAGCATACATAAACCATTCGTCCACACAGACCATACAAAGCAAACATAGCCCATACCAGTGACACAAGAAAATTCTTCTCATACCATCCACCACGCCGACTGACACTAGTCAATATATACTGGCCGCCCATACCAAACACTTTAACTCAAGCATGCCTTAGCATTACAGGACTCACCAACACACACACATAATGTCCACACCATTTGGCATACACCAACTACCACAAGACAGATATACTGGAAAACACATCACCCAACATACCAACTATACCATGCATGATAACCCAAGCATACCACACATATTTACAGTCCATATCAGCCCAAAACACAAACATTCCTACCATCTGTCAAACTATCATTACCGACTGATACCAGGCCAACCAACATACCATCTACTATAACCCCAGAAAAACTCAATTCAACCATACCACCTAACTCGCCAATCATGCTATCCATCATAACTCAAGTGTATCAAGAAACCACATATATCACTACAGTACTTAACAGTATCATACCTACTATCCATACCATCTGCTCTACCAGCCGAAACCAGCAAAAAATACTAGTCACCATACCACCCAATGATACTCAAAAATACACCAGACATACAAAGTAAACATTCAGCCCATACTATACAAAGCAATGTCAAACCCCGTGACACTATCAACTTCTTCCCATACCAACCACCATACTGACTTAAACCATAAATATATACTTCGCAATATAATAGCCAACATACTATATAGTACACATCAACTAAAATATACAAAACAATATAAATCTTTCATAACTGCCATAATATCATCACCTGCAAACACCTACCAAATATTCAAGGTCACATTACCAACCACAACCTCAATAGCCAAAACCAAAACATAATAACCACAACCACAATAGCCAAAACCACTAACATAATAACCACAACCACAATAGCCAAAACAACAAACATAATAACCACAGCCCCAAACACAGTAACCACAACCACAACTGCAACCACATTTGCACAACTGCAAAAGCACAAACACAACACCTCACAACCACAACTGCACAAGTGCAAATGCACAACCACAACCACAACAACTGCACCAACAAAACGTACCAGGTAACATACATCCAGTCCATATCAACCATATCAACATGAAGCCAAGCATATTGACTAATACCAAGAAATTATAGTATTCGAACCAAATATACCATCTGATCCAACCCAAGTACACCTCGGTCATGCTATTAACACTACAGATCATATCAAATATAAACCCCAGACATAGTGACCAATCAAAACTGTATAATATTTAAATAACTGTATCGACCTCCCTCTATCTAACAACACCAGGTATACATATATAAAAAAAGTCATGCCATCTGTCCAGCCACTCAAATATTCCAATCGGAAATCCCAAACATACTATCAAAAAATCCATATCATCAATATTATCATGTATGACACCTATAAGATACTTAATTCGTAGATACCATACCAAGTTATAACATCCAGTAATGCTAACCAACCATACCAGCTAAGCATTCTGCCCATCTCATACTAACTAAATATCCCATCGAAACTATTTCGTTCTGACAAACTATTCACACAACTAAACAATTCTCCCCACATCATAAAGGCTATATTTTTGTGATTACTTCCTAAACAAGCGAATAGGTGATCAGGTCATACCAATCAACAAAATAGTTATACCTACCATATAAGCAAACTGACTGTACAACCAAGTCATAATGATAGGTTATGCCATCAAGATTTACCAGCCATAAAAACCAACCAAACCGTACAGGCAGCCAACAAAAAAATTATATGTGACCTACAGATGAAAAGAATATGAGCATTACAGAAGCGGTTAAGTCTTACAAAAATGGTGATTTATAGTGAGCTTGCCTGGTGACTAAGGAAACATGAAATCGTAGTTGGCTGCCTGAAAATAAAGGTGGTCGTCAGTAAATGAAACAAGAGGATGGTTCGAGGGTAATCAGCAGGCTACTAAATATATTTGGAATTACAGAGCATGATGTCAAGATGTCAGTATGGAACAAAGTGACTAAAGTGAAAAGTAATGGCAGAGCATGACTCTAATAGAGGATATTTAATAGGGTGTAGCCGGCAACGGAATGAGTAAGTAAGAAATAAATGGAAATTATAAAGCATTAAAGAAAGGTGACTAAGGAAAATAAAATCCAACATAGTAGCTCGATGGGACTGAGTAATCAGCAGACAACAGAATGTGTAATAGTGGAACAATGTGAAGTGATATAAGGTGAAAGAAAAGTGACTAATGTGAAAATGAATAACAGAGCACCATATCAAGACGGCAGGTTGGAATGAATATGACTAAGAAAAATGGATTCCAAGATGGCTGAAATGAAATTACAGAGCATGAAGTAGAATGACAGAGCATTAACTCCCAAAATTCTGTAAACAAAATGGTAAGGAGGAATGACAGAGCATTGACGTATAAAAGAGGCAGTTCGAAGATGTTGGGTAAATAGTACATGTAAGGTGGAACGACAAA
The DNA here is from genome assembly GCA_029891345.1 of Dryococelus australis. Lineage (NCBI taxonomy): Eukaryota > Metazoa > Arthropoda > Insecta > Phasmatodea > Phasmatidae > Dryococelus > Dryococelus australis. The sequence continues at coordinate 14,992,956 of CM056996.1, read as the reverse complement.
TCATGAAATGAAATTGACTAAAAAAAATTAAATCCATAATGGAAAACATCAGGTTGGTATGATAGAGCATGAAAGAAAGGTGACTAAGGTGAAAAGAAATGACAAAGCATGGGGTGAAATAAAGGTGACTAAAAGGATGAAATTCAATATGGCACACATCAAGGTGGAATGATAGAGCACAAGGAGAAATGAAGGTGTCTAAAAAATAAATAAAAGATAGCAGACATCAAGGTAGAATGATAGAGCATGTAAGAAAGTTGACTAAGGTAAAACTGTATGATGGAGCATTACAAAAGGTGACTAAGGAAAATAAAATCAAAGATGGTGGTTCAAGGGAACTAGGTAAATAGTAGATGACTAAGGCAGAATGACATATCATGATGACAAATTGGTGGGGTGAAATTAACGTGATAAAGAAAACTGAAATCCAAAATGGACGACATCAAGATGGAACGATAGAGCATGAAATAGGTGACTAAGATGAAAAGGAATGCCTTCATGAAAGAAAGGCGAGTAATGAGGAAACAATATGCCGGCGATAATGAAATCTCAAATTGCTATGTAATACAAAATGGCCGATTGTATAATACAAACTTGTTACATAATCCTAAATGGCAGCAATAACATATTCCAAAATGGCGGCCGGAAACGAAATTGCGGCTATGACGTAAGCCAAGATGGCGTTGATGACGTAATACAAGATGGCGGTGGCCGAAGCCGTAAACCCAATCGCTGATCCCTTTTTCCCGGACCGACTAAATATATCTACTCGTAATTAAATACTTCATAATTATTTAATAATGTAAATCCCATATGGAAATACACTACAATTTAAAGAATTCGTTAATTATTCTTCTAAGTAATTTTAGCTGTGATTTTTATGTCTGGTCATAAATTGCCATTACGATGGTTTGTAAAAAAATCGGAGATGGGATTGCTACTACCCATTTAATAAGTATTGCTCTTGTGTCTATCGGTCCTATATTATAGGAAATAAGATGATTTGAATGTGAATAGTGCGCACTTCAACCATTCTCTTAAGAGAAATTTGGTATTTCTCAAACCGGCGGAAGAAAACGTACAACATCCAAACCCTCATGGACAGATTAGGTGCTGCCTATAAATGAAGTCAGGTTCGATTCAGTTACTTTCTATCAGCGTATTAACCAACAAATGGAAAAATCTTAGAAGTCACAAAAATATTTTCTTATATACTGATTATAACTATAGGCTGTTCACGGTAAAATGAGCCATTTTGATAACCCTTCTTAAGATTTACTTGTATACACGTTGTGTATTCTTCCGCCATATGTAAGATTAACATTGTCATGGGCCTCATCACTTTATTCATGCGTCGGTCAAATGGAACTGTTAAATTTTATGAAAGGAAATTCTTTACAAGTCTGCTTATTTTTTACACTTTGATACATAAAAAAAACAGGAAGCGAAAGAAAAAAAAGTTAAGTTATCACAAATGGTTTCGAAACATTTTTTATTCGACGTTAAGATATGGAACTACTTTCCATCTATCGTATCGTTACCAACTTTAATGGGCTAATGTCACTCAGTGCGCCCGTTAAAATATATGCATGCAGGGGCAGTGACTTATTTCCAAGATTCATTTCTGAAGTGCTCACTTTATCGTGAACAGCTGTTACACATACTTTTAAGTGTGATATCAGCCATTATATATTTTCCCTACTCAATGCGCCTGTGTTCGTGTGACTTTGCCCTCGAAAATTGAAGCAATGCGATTCGCAAAAGTTCTCTCATCTGCGCTTTGGGAGTATCCGCAGCTGATACGAACAGCTGCTCGCGAGAAGAAACAAGTATATAATAATATAAGGTGTTCTTGAATAACTGGTCGAAATCAAAACCACAGTATCTACGGGTTATTAGAAACAATATGTTGCAGTAATAAATGTTTGGTAATGTCATCTAATATTTTATTTTTTTATTTATGTTGACGTTAGGCAAAACAACGCAGGGAGTCCTCAGCTTTACGTAACTGCGTGCACAATAAGTGGCATACAACGAAGGCGAGCGAAACCAGCGCTCCACGTGGAGAAAGCCTGCACGTAGGACACCATTAAATGGGCATTATCAATTGTGCAACAAAGGCCGCTTGAAGTGATTGCGTTTAATTTCCAACGGCACACAAACAGCAGTATTGGCAACGTAGTGTCATCACGAATTTCCATGGTAGCCTGTGTACACCTGGTCACCGTATGACGCTGCAAGACCCGTTCGCCTTGACGATAGGCAACTTGTAGTACATGCAGGGATGTGAAGTTGCGGACTCCCAGCGCTGTTTCGCTAAACTTCAATTAAAACTAAAAAAAAAAATACTTGATGAATTTTTCAAAATATATGACTAGGATTTGTTTAAATTAGCCCATAGATGATGAAGTTTGAATTACATGTTATTCAAAAACATCTTGTATATTGCACCAATGAAAGTACGGCGAATGCTGTTCACGATATAGAGAGCACTTGTGAAATTAACTTTAGGAAAAAGTCACTTCCTCTGCTCGCATGTATTTTAATAGGCGCACCGAGTGACATTAGCCCAGAAAAGTTGGTAACGGTGGATGGAAACTAGTTCTGTATGTTAAAGTCAAATAAAAAGTGTTAGGTAACAATCTGTGATAACTTAAATAATTTCTTTCGCTTTATGGGTTTTTAATACGCCGAAATGTAAAAACCAGCAGATTTATAAAATATTTACTTTCCTAATAACTTCACAGTTTCACTTTACCGGCGGATGAATAAAGTGATGAGGCCAACGACAGTGTTAATTTTACATACGGCGGAAGAATACACAAAATGGATACAAGTAGATCTTTAGAAGGGCTTTTAAAAGTGCTAATTTTACAGTGGATAGCCTATACACAGAAATATATTTTTTTTAGCTGCAACAAGCGAATTCTGAAAATTAATCCAGCGGTTAGCAACTGACATAAAGAATGGCCTGGAAGCTTACCCTCGCTGCTATGACAAGTCCAGGAGTGGCGATTGAAGTGGGTGTTGGATTTCCGGGAGAGGTGTTGGGGTGGAGGACGATAAGAATTTTGGTGGGAAGGGGAGGGGGGTGGTCTTGTTTCGTCCATGGCGCCGAGATTGGCGGACTGAGGTTTTTCTTATTTCCCGAGGAAACGAGCGCGGATGAGCTGTCGCGACGCGGTGTGTAGGTGTCACCCGGGAGGCTGCGTGTGACAGTTACAGGACCCTCGCCCCGGGAGGGTGGAGGGCGGTTGATGAAGAGAAGCACATCCCTCGGTCTGCACCTAGCGAGTAACGAGGTCCCTTCTTTCCTCTCGAGGGCCCGGACGGAACTGAGTTTTCTCCGGCGACGCCCTTCGCTAAGGGAGAGGGGGAAAAGAAAAAAAAAAAAAAAAAAGGAATGGCCAAAGGGTTCGCCTTGTATCTTCCCCGGGCGCGGCGAGCGCAGAACAGCCCACACGCACAGAAGCGAAACTTGCCTCGTACATCCCGAACGCCGACCTTCACGTCCCTTAAGGTGGATCAGTCCCCGCCATCTTGGATTTTCTGGAATTTTCGTCGTAAATTACATCACAGAATTTGCATTTTATTTTGGGCTTCGACAAAGCGTAGGGTATTACATTGCATATGTTCTAAAACATATATTGCTAGACTATTGTTGCCAGGTCCATTTCTGTTACCGAAAGCAAGAAAAAATTATTTATTTGGTGCCTTTAATCACTAGTGAAGAATAATAAATTATATAGATATATAATATGTTGATTAAGCTTAAGGAGCTATTATTTATGTGATATCGTGCGAAAAATTTCATTACATATTTTAAAATGAAACCTATGACAAAAATAGTGCAAATTAAAGATGGCGGGGACGGATCCACCTTAAACACGGCAGGTATTATTTAAAGCTTTTAACTCAAGGCCCGTACACCATATGGACAATGGTATATTTAAAGGTTTAGCTTTCAAAGGACTTCCTACATAGATAGTTGTTTTCCTGCTGTGAAAAGTTTATATCATATTGTACACTGTGATTCTAATGAGCACTATTGAAAACCTTGCTTAAGATCTACTTGTATATACGTTTTGTATTCCTCCGCCTCATATAAAATTAACATTGCTATGAGCCTCATCACTTTATATATATATATATATATATATATATATATATATATATATATATATATATATATATATATATATATATATAGGCGGTTCCTACGAGAGGGTGAGCGCCCATTCGCCGATTTGCTGGGGGGGGGGGAACTTGTATCTGATTGGGTACCGCGTGCATCAGAAGATTACCTATCGTCTTTGCTATTGGCTGGCGGGGTATAGCCCCTAGTACAGGGTCAAACTTTTCCGTCGAACTGCTTCCAATAAGTTTGGTGAAATTAATTTGGCCAGTTATGACGTCAAAACGTCAGAAATGCCGCCATATTCGTCTGAGAAAGTTGGCTGGCTTCAGTTTCCATCAAACATCTGAAGATTTTACCGGTTATAAATTGTTTTAATGTTCGACGGTCTCAGCCGATCAGAATCGTGCACGTCAAAAATGGACGTCAAAGAACTTTAAAATAACGAGCAATTGCTGGAAATGAAGTAGGTTATGAAGATAATTAATTTGCCTAGAATCTGTCTGCACATTAATGTTATTTTAAGTGAATATTGCACATACTATTGCGAAATCAGAGGCATTGAATTTCATTGTGCAGGAAAAATATCTGAAAAATGAAATCTGAATGTAGTAAAGAAGCAAAAATGAATTAAAACATTCAAGATTATTTGATAAAATTATTTGGAAGGAAAAATTTGATGGCTGCACTTTGTCTTCAGATTTTGTCAATTATAGTTGAAGGCGAAAATTTGACAGTATGACCGGGGCTTAAGGTAATGTGCTGATTGACGAGTGGCAATCTGCCATGTTGTTGGCGCGTACAGCAGCGATTTTGGGTTTCAGGCTGATGTTTCTGTTTCTACTCGTGATTATCCTGCGATTGCGAATTACTTTGTGAAGCCCAGTTGACTAGCAATTTGACCTCGCGAGTTTGTAGGCCTGTCGGTTAGACTGCACATTTTGTGTACAATAACGCAGAAAAAATGCTTATTGGTTGGTTGCTGTCACATCGGAGGGTGATGGTTGCGCCTGCGTTTTGTTGCGTGTTTCTTATTGGTTCGGATTTCTTCAGGAGGGGTTAAATAACACGTGGAATAATTCCAATAGTAACCCCAACCAAAGAGTTTTTGGTTTAGCGTGACCCAAAATGAATACGCGAATTCTTCACGTCCCGACATGTACGCCATACGGTAATAATTGTTTTATGATGTATCGTTTTCAAGCTCTTCGTATACTCATATATTCAACTTTATTACTTAGTCTGATAAGCATTTCGTATACGATGAAAGAAGTGTCCTTAAGAAATTATCTTGCGATAGAAAAATTATTTTTATACTACAAAACACGTAGATGAGCATTATTAAAAATGCCTACTATAAGTATTGCTAGTGTCATGGCAGCATACACAAATGGCCGCCCCATTAAACAGAGTGAGTCATTAACAAATATCTGTCGTTTTACACTGACAGCACCATGGTTGCAAGGAAAGTAAAGACACGGTGAAAGCAAAGTACTTAGTAAATAGTCGCGGTCTTAAGGGCATACGCACGTTTTGGAGCTAACCTGCTGAAAGCTTTAAATCCAGTATATAGTTTCACCGAGTACTGAATGTGTTAATGTGCTAAAGATAAGACTGAATCAGTGCATGAGAATAGATTCTATGGCATGACATTTTCATAGATCAAAGTTTGCGGTAATAGGGAATTGCGCTGACAGGGTACAAAAACTCTTATTCATTATTTCAAAACGCCAGTAGTACCATTCAGCTCGCGTCCTATAGTCGCAGACGTTTTAATTCATTTTGAAAATTCTTTCAGAACAGCGCCATGGCATTTTGACGGGTCTCGGAAAAGTGATTCCAGAAATTGCTGAATGGTTCGCGGTCTTACAGCGACTTTCAATTAGTCTCTGCCAAGCAGAGGGGTAACAAAAGCGAAGCGATTCCGGAGGAGTAAATATCCCGAAGCATCGCGTATACGGCAGACGCAGTCGAAGACTCGTCGGTGCCAACCCGTTGTCGCTCTGAACGCGGGGAGAGGCGCGGATTAAATAAAAGCATGCCATTAACATAGTTGGGTGAAAATAAATTGTTAACGGATTTTCTTTACCGAACCCATTGTTGCTATACTGCTGCATCAAACGATTTGCCGAGTCATGGTTGGATTTGCGATGTTTCCTTACTTTCCAAATTATTTCTGCGCCACTCGACAACGCCGGCAAAATTCTTTCCTTGCTTTTGTTATACTAGTCTTCTCCATCCCCTTTCCCGAACATTTCGCGACTCTTTCCAAACCAAACATTTGTTCTTTTGCTACATTATTACGATTGATCCGCAGTTTTATTCAGATAAGCCCTTTGTTATGATGCAGCGTTAAACATGAATAAATAATAATAATATGACTGACGACAATCCTGTATAATAATACGCCCTAAGTCAACAGCCAGCTTTCGTAATTCGATTATCCTTATTGTTATAGGCTATTCACGGTGAGATGAGCACTTTTGAAAGCCCACCTTAAGATATTCTTGTATTCACGTTGTGTATTATTCTGCCTAATGTGAAATTAACATTGTAATGGACCTCATTACTTTATTCATCCGTCGGTCAAGGGAAAATGTGAAATTATTAAAAAAGTAAATATTTTACAAATTTGTTAATTTTTACATATCAATACATTAAGAAACAGAAAGCCAAAAAAAAAAATAGAAGTTATCGCAAATACCTGGCACTTTTTATTCCACGTTAAGATATGGAACTACTTTCCATCTATCGTTACCAACTTTACAGGGCGCATGTCACTCAGTGCGCCTGTTAAAATGTATGCAGGAAGGAGCAGTGACTTTTTTCGAAGGTTGGTTTCAAAAGTGCCCTCTGTATCATGAACAGCCTTCACACGTCTTAAGTGCCTGCCCACAAATCATATATGGTATGTTAACTTATATGTTCGTTAACGGAGCATCCTAATTCTGACTGGCCTGGTTGAGTAATGAAACGTTTCCTTACAAAGTCACGTGACATATAACGACGGGAAATCTGCTTGGTATGAACCTAAGATATTAAAGTACAGCCTGCATGTTAACCGATCCCCTTCGCCCTTTACGAAATTCAGGTGTGTCTATCGGTAACGGTTCGAGTTAATATAGGAGTGTGAAAACTAGCTAGGTGTCAGATCAATCTATGATGAAATACTTGTGGGCCCTGTAATCACGCATCATCTGGAATTACTGGTCCCTAGCATATTTAAGTTATTTAGGAATACTTATTTTGCAATTATAACTAAGAATCAATTGCAGTATACACGGCGGTCAAATAATTTTGAAATAATTAGTGCAGTATCATTTTTAAATTATCAATATATTCAATATATTACAAGCACTTGCAAATATAGGCCTACTAGGATAATTTTATCAACTTATAACGTTTGTACAAGCACATAAATAGCAATTGTAACGCGACAGAAAAATTGTGGCATTACATCATAAGTTAATTTTGTTTTAACATGTAGATGTATTTTAGAAGTTCAGGCGAGATTTAACTTTGACGTTGGCAGATCACAGTACTGAACATTTTTGGTCATCTGGAAGATTTGGTGTGATCTACAGCAGACTTAAAGACCATCTCGGTGATTTTGAAAGGGACTGTGTCAAATGAGTTTAAAATAACAAGAATAATGTTTATTGTTACACATGCCAAGTTATTCCAATTTTATTGCTGAATTCTGTCATAGTGCGAAACCGAAATTTTTTAAGACATCACTAGCGACAATGCCTTTTCAGTAAACACCCAAATCGCAGAATCTTTTTCAGGGCTCCATTTAGGGGCTTGAAAATTGCCCCTAGTAACAGGCTGCTAGTAAGTCATTTTCATTTTTGAGTGGGCCATTCGGGAGTTGTTTGGTGAAATATATTATTTTCGTGTTTGGTGTGTACGCAAAGCCGTAATTATAAATTGAGAATAAAGGCAAAGAGTTTTCGTCGTAAGATATTTTCCAAAACCCTTTCGCCTATTCTGTGTTGTGTATTCAGTATTAAGTTATCCGCATTGTTGCTGATTCAGCGAAACAATGGGACGGTTTCTCAAAATAAAGATACCGGATAATAAAACATACAAACTTAATACGTGCACAAAGGATTATTAAAACTAAGCATTAAACATATTATTTCACCATAATCAATCAGCTATAAATGCTGTTTGAAGAAAAAGTTCTGCCAACCGTAAACAAAGAATTAAGTTGCAAACATTGAAAAAAAAAAGTTTTTTTCTCTTTTAACATTTATTTTTTTCTATTTCACTGACCCTAGCTAACACACACGTATAGATTTTAATAATAAATTAAGTCGCTAAAGTTGCATAACGTTGTTGATGGCTACATTAAAAATATTTTGTGGTAGTAAATTTGCCGAGAACTTGTTGTTGAAGAAAACTTTACTTTTGTTCGTACTGAGGCCGAGTCCGAACTAACCAATTTCGTTATTTTGTTATTTTGCAAATTCGTGATTTGGTAGATATCTATTCGGACCTCATCACTTGTTTAGCACTCGCAGCAACAATAACAGTGCAACATATTTTTACATAAATTAAAATGCTTAAAACACTCGTAATATTTCTGTAATCATCACTCGAATACTACGAATACGTTAATAAATAAGAAAATAATAAATTATGTAATAACGACTTTTACAATTTTTTTTTTGCGATATATATACATGCAAAGCACAGCAATTACTGCACTTGCTTTTCAAAACATGCCTAGTGTAATTTATGTGCAGTTATTTGTTTTAAAAGTCATTTTATTTACGCATTCCCGCATGTGTTTTTCAAGTAAAAACAAACATGTAGGTGATTTTGTCATTTGACATTTTTGTTAACATCCGCTAGATTCAAAATACGAAATACCAAAATTACCAAATACGTCACCATTTTCGTGCACGAAATCGGGCTACGTGATAATTTTGTCTAAAAAATATGCCCTTTCGAACACGGCCTCAGTTTGCCTGGATGTGACCGCGGGCAAGCTGCGCCTCGGCGGCGAAGGCAGGTCGAACGACGGACGGAAAAATGAATTGGCACGCGAGCTCTGCTACGGCGGAAAAACCGATAACAAGTAGGATAACAACGCTGTTCCAATCCGAACCCTCGCTTTCGCCCGAGCCTCCGTAGCCGCGAGTTAAAACACGAGTGTTCTATATCGAGGTGCGTTGTCACTCGGCGGAGTGAAACCAGGAGTTATAGGGTGAGCTTTGTAGTTGGTTTTACCCCCTTCTTCAATCACCTTCTCTCTCTCTCTTTCTCTATCACGCACAGACACACCGTCTCTCTCTCTCTCTCTCTCTCTCTCTCTCTCTCTCCTCACGAAGGCCGTACGCCTCAAAGTACAGGAAGGTGCTACGACCATTCACTAACGATATAACGTGACGTAAGTTTCTTTGTTTTACTTACTATGAGTAGAAAACTGCCAAATTCGCGTTATCTTTGAGTGAGGCGGCAGAAACCACTGTCATATATATATATATATATATATGTGTGTGAGAAAAGTCCAATATTTCATTGGCCACTGCCTTCTAACAGTAGTCCCACTCTTGCTTGACGTCGTTAAAGCCATATTTCACCATAATTTATTTTATTACCTGAAAGAAATTTTTATTAATACCACATACGTGTAAATATTTGTAATCAAGCGATTATAGTTTTCAAAAAATAGCACCTAAAAATCGAACATTTCGGCAGTTCAAAGTTAAAACGTATAAATAGTACTAATAAAATATTTGAAATCACGCACACACACAGGGCCAGCGTATCGACCACGATGCACAAAGGCACGCCATTTCACAGACGCAATGATTAACGAAACACACGTCACAGTATATTTATTACTGCCGTGGAAACACATTTATCACAACATTGTAACTTGCCTGGGTAGGTTTAAAAAACACAACGTCTACAAACGTGATGTGGTAATTTGAAGTATTTTTCGGAATAAGAATAATTTACGTTTCGTTTGCAAAAAAGCAACACGCCATGTCATGGCTCGCCACGTCTGCCAACTTCTCATGGTAACTGCCCCGCCATCATATTTAAATATATTAAGTGAAGTATTCAAACATCTAAATCTCTTTTCAGTTGTAAATTACGAATTAAAAATCATTATTTTGCTGTAATAAGTATGAAATATGCTAAAACCGAAAACATTTATAATTTCAATGCTTACTAGTGAAGTGAAATTTCCCAAGTTTGAAAGAGACGAAGAAAGAGAGAGAGAAAGCGACAACACTCGCTCATCAGACAGTTGTTTTCTCGCTCGATAAAACAACAAAGTACCATTATGGCCTATTCACGATATTTTCCGCTGTTATTTTAAACTGTAAAAATTAAATATGTTGCCATTAGGGCTGCCTAAATATTTCAATATTTCAATAGGCACCGGTTAATTAACAAATAGTATTCTAAGAAACGAGGTTAAATTAATATTTTAACTGTGAACTATTTATTACCGGTCGTTGCCAACACGTCGCTGCTCTCGCTGTTGTTAGTTAATATTCAAATCGAAATAAATATTACAAGTTATAGAAGATGTTAAGGTAAAGTTTCATTTATTTAATAATACAGTACTCTAAAGTTAACCACAGTGTTATATATTTGTGGAATACAGGTTATTGAAAAAACAAATTGACATGTTGTACCTAGTGTTTTTTGAAAGGTTGATTTTCATAAGTCGCTTCCAATCGGGAATGGACTATAGTTATGTTTGATCGCATTAGTAGAATCTATTTACGAAAGCAACGAATAATCTCAACAACAAATGATATCGCCTACATGTGAGGGACTTCCTTCACTAGATACTTCTATTGCTGCGTGCAATAAATCATTGGATCACTTCCTATGCAATATCATCCACATTTGACACGTTGGCTTAAAGAGTTGTGAGTTACAAAATTATATGTGTCTACGAGTGTGCATTTATGAGCAATCTCCAACTCACGTTACAACCAAACACTCGATGCACTGATTGCTGGAAACCTGGGAATGTCGGGACTTCTTTTGGTACCAGACAAAAAAACGTTCATTGACGGCTTGACTTCATCAGATGTAATTCACATTTCACTGACAGGCGTACACATTTTTTCTATGTTGATTACTGGGTCGTTGTCATCCCCTCGTGGTGTTACATAAATGTAGTAAAATCACATTAAAAAAATGGAAAATAACAAGTGTTTTGAGTCTATTTCGCTATCAGCGGGGACTTGGGAAATAAATAAATATTTTAAAATTTGTGCCACAGTGTCTGCGCAAACAGTTGTTCTCAGCAGAGGCTTGTAAACGCCCTCAACATTTGATCCATTATTGGCCATGACTGTGAAATAATCTGCTTTATGGGTGGACTGCATTGTGTTAAAGGCTGTTTACGATAAAATGAGCACTTTTGAAATCAACCTTAGAAAAATTCACTGCCCATACCTGTAAATATTTAAATCGGCTCCCTGAGGCACATGCGCCCAGTAAAGATGGTAACAATGGACGGGAAGTAGTTCGTATCTTAACGTAAAATAAAATGTTTTAAATAACCATTTCTAATAAATTAAATAATTTATTTCGCTTTATGTTTTTTTTTATATTCATCTAAGGGCCAGTCTTACTATCTCTTGGTAAGAGTCTCGGGTAATTTATCTTACAGGCAAATGACAAGATTCGTCTTGCCATCTGTAGGTACCGCTACCAAGAGGGTAAACTGTCATCTACTTTATCTGCATGTTAGAGCTCTGGGTAAGAGCCTGCACTTGTCATAAATATGGCGATACCTCCAATAAATGTTTACATTCGAAATGGAGGTTGTGAACGAGATAGGCGATATTGTTGGAGACGATGATGAAATACAAATTGTTGGAATTATCAGTGCTAGAGACGAACAAACACGATTTTAGAGGATTAATCTTGCAAGGATTTCTATTGAAAAGCATGTGTTCAAAAAGTTGCGAATTTTTTACAAATAGTAAGTTTGCGTGTTTTATAAATAATGCATTACACCGTTACTATAATTATTGAAAGACATTTGTCCCTAAAAAAAGCCTCACATCCAACACTTTTGTAGTGTGTAAATAATACTTCTCTGTTGGCCTGTATCGTAAACTCAACGAGTGTAAAGTTATCTTCAGTCGAAGTGTGTGTATTGCTGCATCTGTACAAATACTAACACCAACGAATGCAAAGTGTTTTGTTTTTAATTGAAGTTAAAATTTTCGAAATTTCAATAATGTGAATGTTATTTCAATATGAGTGAAATTTACCACTGGTCCATCAAAAAATATGCTACTCAAAGGCACATACTCGTACGAATGCCGTCTAAAGAAAGACTTTAATCTAACCCCCCCCCCCCCCCTCCGCACGCCCTTCTCTTTGTTTTCTTTTTCCTTCGAAATAAAATTAACATAACCCCAACAACCTTAACTTGGCAATTACAAAAATTAAACTGTTTGGAATTCCAACCTAGCTATAATAGCCTACAGTCTTTCAGTGCCTGTGATGAATGAGGAAACACGAAGAATATACAAATACAGAAAACCAACAAAGAATAGTTGCCAACAGGTAGGAATACGTGCCGAACACAGAGAATTCCGTGAAGGAATTCTGTCAGTAAGCGACAATTTAACGAGAAAAAATATAATGATGGACACAACACAAGCAGACAAACACAGTGGTCTTCTTGCATCTAAATGATTCCTTTTGCAGGATTCTGTAAGATTATGTACCTGTTGACAACTGTTCTTGTTTGGTTTTGTGTGTTTGTATGTTTAGTTATAGTTTTCTACAGCAAAAACTCTGCTACAACAGTGCATATCCAAAACAATTAATTATTCGTTTCAATTGTCACTATTGTAAATCTTCATCAGCTTGTCAAAATTATTACTAATGTTTTAAAATCGAGCACCTAGTTCTACTGCTAAAGTTTTCAACTGCCCCTTCCTGGAATACAGTATTTCTCTATAATTTTCTTAAACTTTATTTTCTTTTCTGTATTTTTGTAAATCCCATCTCTTAATGCTGTATGTATACAAGTATGTAGGTACAGTACATTGCAATCTCTTAATGCTGTATGTATACAAGTATGTAGGTACAGTACATTGTAATCTCTTAATGCTGTATGTATACAAGTATGTAGGTACAGTACATTGCAATCTCTTAATGCTGTATGTATACAAGTATGTAGGTACAGTACATTGCAATCTATTTATTATATATTACAACTTCCAGTACGTAGACACCTGGTACCTAAGAAAGAAACAAATAAGTATAATTATAGAAAAATAGAATCCATATGTGCAAAATACTGTTCCTCCCATTCTGAAATCAGATCTATGATAAGCTGATAGAGAATTGTATTGATTGTTTCAATCGTATTTTTTAAATTCATCTTTGTAATTTACTTTTACCAAATATAATTGAAGAAATAATGTGCCTCTCCCTAATTCCTAAGAGGGGAGGCAGCGGTCGGTGTATTGTTCGGACGCTTGCTTTCCACCAAAGTGATCCATGTTTGTTTCCCTGTAAGGTTACGCACAGGTATTCACATATAGGAATTTTGCTAAATAGTCCTGTTTTCCCTGCCCTTGCATTTCTGCACTGCTTCATATACGCCATATTGTGCCCTCATTGGCTCTCCAACACCTCGGTTGTTACACCTCTCAGCTCCTCCCTTCCTAGGGTATTGGGGGCGATGGTGGTGTAGTAGCTCGGATACTCGCTGTTTCATGAAGCACATTTCATTCTAATTATGTACCCATTATTCAACATCAATATTAAAATAATCTTAATGTCCATTTACCTAGATGGCCTCACAATTAGAACTTCACAAATCCTAAAGAAGGGTGAAATAGCGTTTAAAGAAAATCATGCGACTTTTTTCAATTTTGCAGATGGTGTAGTTACAGAGAAATATTGGCTTTATCTACGTTTTCTTTATTTTAACTATCTTTGGTAAACAATAAAATGTGAAGATTTTTCATTTACTGTTATGATTACAGCCTACCGTTAAATAAATCACCATCTAAACACACGAGTAAAATTTATATATTTTACTTAACATCTTATCGGCAGTAGGTTCATTAGAGAATGGTACACCAAGAACGCAATGAAGGGAGTACGCGGAAGGAATTGGCCATTACCTTTATTAATGTCATCCCAGAAATTGCTTGGAGTGAGTTCGAGAAACCATGGAAAATGAAAATTAGGAAGGCTAGAGTCATTAGCTCTTAAAAATATTAGAATTGATTTGGTTGTATGTTCTTGTCTTGATAAACGTATGCTTTCCTGTTTGTCACTGCAACTCTCCTGGCTTGGGGACAAAATTTTAAAAGTGACTTTTTTAAAAGTTGGAGCCTTGAATTGGTTTACGAGGTGATTTGCCATTACTGCCCGGCAAACAGCAATTTTATTACGAGGAAATCTTAAAGCGATGTTTGAAACAACTTGGATCAGTTGTTCGCGTTTTTGTTGACCTCCACTCTATAAACTTTCACAGCCTTAGCTACTAATAAATTAATTCCATTAACTCCTACACTGAAATAGCAAATCGTAAGTTAGGAATATATATATATACACTTCTACCGAGTCCGCAACTTACAGGTTAGGCATTAAATGCACGGCATATTTGTATTCGCAACTATACTTGCGAAAATTGTACACATTGCAAGTGTTCATTTATAAACTTACGCAGATAACGTATCACTATACACGCTATAAGAGTGCGATATTTATCTTTCACGTATGTATCCACGGTATATACGAATACACTAAACACTGATACTTTCGGAAATGTGCACGTCTGACCTCACATGTTTAAATTCCAAATTCACATTTCACAAACGCAATAATAAACTAAATAGAATATCCAGAACTAGTGACTTCATACAGCACTCGTAAGGCTATTAAATGTAAGCAAATGTCAAACTGACCTAAACTTTACATAAATCAGATATCGCAACCAGACTGAGTCATTCGACTGCAACAGAAATGCAAATATTATTTACAAATATTGAAATGGCCATCGGTACTCCATTATAACCTTTAAACGAAATTAAATTACTAAGGACCAATCACAATTCACCCGGAACGTCCAACTTAACACAAAGACAGCAAGTTCCAGGTAGTTACACAGAGGAATAATATTAATGGTGAGACACTACTGTTGGGTAAAAGACCCGGTTAGCCTGTCTTCTGGGTAGCTACCTGGATGTTTGCCAAGCGAATGGTAAGACACTACTGTTGGGTAAAAGACCCGGTTAGCCTGTCTTCTGGGTAGCTACCTGGATGTTTGCCAAGCGAATGGTAAGACACTACTGTTGGGTAAAAGACCCGGTTAGCCTGTCTTCTGGGTAGCTACCTGGATGTTTGCCAAGCGAATGGTAAGACACTACTGTTGGGTAAAAGACCCGGTTAGCCTGTCTTCTGGGTAGCTACCTGGATGTTTGCCAAGCGAATGGTAAGACACTACTGTTGGGTAAAAGACCCGGTTAGCATGTCTTCTGGGTAGCTACCTGGATGTTTGCCAAGCGAATGGCAAGACACTACTGTTGGGTAAAAGACCCGGTTAGCCTGTCTTCTGGGTAGCTACCTGGATGTTTGCCAAGCGAATGGTAAGACACTACTGTTGGGTAAAAGACCCGGTTAGCCTGTCTTCTGGGTAGCTACCTGGATGTTAGCCAATCGAATGGTAATACCGGCTCTAAGTGTAAAAATGAGCAGATTAAAAAAAAATAAATTCACAGTTTCGCTTGACCGACGCATGAATAAAGTGATGAGGCCCTTGAGAATGTTAAGCTTACATTAGGTGGAAGAATACACAACGTTCATACAAGTAGATTAAATGCTCATTTTACCGCGAATACTATGTGTACACTACGTACATATCTGTAAGTTTTCTTTTTTCTTCTCATTTGTGGGTTTCGCTAGTGCTGATCAACTTTGATTCTCATGTAGGCAGCTGAGCTCTTAAAAATATGCCTTCTTCGTTAGGGCAACAATATTTCGCAAAGAAATTGATAACATTTTAATGACAATGTATAGTGTTAATTCACTTTGATAATTGGTTAACATTATTACAGTCAGTAAGTTGTAGAACTGACTGCCGACTCGAGTTTAAAGGAGCCACGCAACACATTAGGGTTTAATAAGTTCGTGTGATGGTGCCCAGAGTGTAGGCAACCACACACCACGGCATCCATTAAAACATTGACTGTACTACCTATTGTTGCGCGCTCGCTTCTTAGCCTCCCGCGCGAGCGAGCTAAGACGAAGGAAGAGAGTTGTTATATGATAGCGATGGCGGTGGCGGGACAGTAAAGAGTTTCGAATTACAGGCGCGCGTCGCGGACCCTGGTTGTATTGCTTTCTGCGTTTATCTGAAGAATGTTCTGGATTACTGACCTCGTTCTCTCAGCGCAACTCTGGGTGCGTCAAACCTTCCAGATGGTCGCCCGGAGAGTATAAATATTGCGACAGGTCTACGGGCCGTGAGTTGCGTTGGAGTTGATGAATGAATGAGTGGCTGAGTTCCGAGCGATAGAAGAGAGCAACGGGAGAGCCAGTTTACCAGGGGAAGGGAAGTCTGCGATTGCTGATATCAAGCAGTGGAGTGTGCGGCTGGCGGGATGGACTATTAGATTAAATGCGTGAGTGAAAGACCTTAATAAATGATGGCAACAGATATACTGAACACATTTGTTGATAGTGTATGTGAGTTAACTGACTGCAACCAGCAGATAGACTTAAGAAGAAAGTTAATGAGAGTTTAAATAGACATCACATATCGCGCTCACTCGTAAATAGAAAGAGTAAATGTGGATACAGATAATTTTGTGACATAAATAAAAGCAGAGAGAATAACTTAGAAATTAAACTTAGTTTCGTTTTTTTTTAGACCACCATCCCTCCCGAGCACAGATACGCCCCTCAGGAGTCACCATGAATGCGTGAGAATTATGGACGCCCAGCGTCAAAGGTGATGAACTGTGAGTGGCTTATCAAAATCGAGGAATTGTTACTAACGCAGACAACAGAAAATGAATACAGAAAACTTAATATTGTTGTATGCATGTAACATTTAAATCTATCACGTGCTCAAATTGTTTCGAAAAAAATTCCCTGGAGCTGTCAATTATAATTGTGAACAAAATTAATATCTTTAATTTTCCCAAACTAAAATAAATTGTTTAATTCCTTTAGTGAGCTGTTGGAGAGACAGGCGAAGTACAAATCTAAAGTTATTTTTCTGCTGCCATGTTCAATCAATGTACGTCGCTGAGTTTGGCCTTCGGATTGTTATGTATGTGAGAATGGCCGTACGTACGTTCGTGTTGGAATGAAACACAGTAATAAATTGGCCTAAATTTCTTTGTTTGCCATCCTCACAGACGTCGTTCCTGTGAGTGACAGGTTCTTCGATGAACGGGTCCGGTATCGCTTCTTTCAGTATTTTTTTCCCCCGCTCATGCTTCAACGCTCATTCAGAAAGCACAGACACACGCACTCGTTCATTGGGCACCACCTAACACAAAGAGCTATGCACACAAATAGACAAGGAGGAGAGGCGACTAATTTACCCCACGAGGAATTTTTTTTCCCCCCTCGCTGTGTTATTTTTCGTGTGTGTACGTCCGAACGAAGAGCCATTAACGTTTTCCCCTGCTTTCCCGGTTACGGGCGTATCACAATTTTCCCCGCTGAAAGAAAAACACGGCTGTAAATCAAACCCAGCGCCACGGGGCTGTCTAGCTACACGCGCAAGCCACTTGAATATGAATATCATATTCGACTGCGACTTTAGCATATCAAAACGGAATTGTTTTCGGAATTAATTACCTTTGCGTGTCGCGTGCGTTTTAACCTTGAGAGCGTATCATAGACAAAAAAAAAAGAGTTATTGTATGGTTGTCCAAATGGTTCTGCGTGATGAAACTGAGCCCGAAGTTTTAACGGTTCTGTCCTTCGCAGTTTAGAAATAGGTTACGGAAACGGAACGAAAGGAAACAGGTATTCCATACAAAGAAGTAAAATTTATATTTTGATCAACTAAACGTGCTAAAAGTGAAGCATAATTATGTTTTTTTTCTGCGTACTGTGTAAAAATAGCGTCCGATAAATCGCACACTTTTTAAATATGTTACCCGATTATAGAAGGATTACGCGAGTTGATAACGGTTACTATCTATAGCACTCTCAGCACACGTGATTTATTGGTAGAAGCAAATAAATAATTTTCTTACCCTTAAGTACAGGACACGTCAAGAATATTTCTTTGGCTTCTTGTTAAAAAAAATCAAGGGTCCTTACCGTGATGTTTTCTCGCCCTATTAATAAAACCGTTTCAAGAATTTTTATAGCATATGTCCATATTTACCTTGAAGTTTAGATTAAAAAGTGAGCATAAAGTGAATAATTTATAGTGCCGTAAAAACTTTTTTCAACCTCATGAACATAAATTACCAGCTGATACTGCTCTTAATTAACTTAGCGTGATATGAGTTCTAGTAAATAACCATTTTGTGGAACACAGTACGCCAGTAATAAATAATCATCACCGGAGACGGTGAGTTCTTTTCATACGAGACAGACGAAGATACCGTGAATACAAAACGTAAAAGCCTATAGAAATAGATCTCACTTCACCGGCGCATTTGCGACATAATTTGGCGTGCATATACATATATACAGGCAGGTCAAGATGAAGTGAGCATTTTCTAAATCAACCTTAGATATATATATATATATATATATATATATATATATATATATATATATATATATAGCGGATCCTTTCGTTTATTTGAACACGCTGTAAGATACGGTTCCAGTTCGAAACCCGAAATAAAAGAGCAAACCATCGTATAAACCCAACTAATGCACTGTTGCTGAGATTGACGATTTTTAAGGGAAATATTTGTTAATTATCCTTTGCCCAAAATGTTGAGGACGGCATCAACAGCAACACATGAACGATATTATTGATATTTAAACTTCGCCAGCCGTAAAATAACGCCGAGTGCTGATTAATACAGTGGCAACGAAAACTTCGTATAAAGATTCACTAAAAGTGGAACTTCAAACAAGAGTGCGTTTGTGTTTTTGTCTTTGGTCTACTCTAGTTATACACTTCTTTGGAAAGTAAGAGTGTACTGTTCGGGGTAACAGCATTTGTATGGTGATAATATTGCAGAGATTGATGTGTGTGTGAAGAATTAAAATGTCAGACCAATACCAAGGTGTAACACACATGTAAATGCGAACACAAACGTAGTTGAACCAATCAAACATACAGGCAGTTATGCTCACCATCCTGTAGATGATTCTGGAAGTTCTAGGCGAACAACTGTTACTACGCCTGAAATATATGCCACCATGCTTGGCTACGTACTACTCGACTTTCTCTGAATACTGAATGATACTCTCATATGACTTGCAAAAGATAGGAGTGATTTTATTTAGAAACTAATCGACACAATATATGGCAGTGAAAATAACTTTACATATAATCTTTACCAAGCGAGACTGGAAAAATAACTTAAAATAAGTGTTCTTGGCTATAATGTTTCACACAATATTCAACCTTGCCTATGCCGTGTTATCAGAAATGAAGTATTTAGATAGCGACGTTCTTTAAAGACTGTCTCTGCGAAATGGAAAATATATTCCAGGACCACGTCTAATTATTGTAGGAACATAATGAAAGGCTTTTTTCTTTTACTCGAAATTTTGCACGTCGGCTTTGCTCACATACATTTCGGGGAGCTGACTCTGTAGAGAGGATTGCGGGTTTAAAGAAATAGCCGTTTTTGGTATCTTACTAAAATACCAATATGGCGCATGGGTGAGCCGATCATTAGCAACGCGTCTTCAAAGAATAAAATTATAACCAATTATCTTGTAGTGCCAACTCACAAACTTAAGACAGTAGAAACTCATGAAGAATCAGCTGCTCTGGCTGGTCATCAGGTAGTCGTCTCGCAGTCTTCCCTGATTCTGTGTCAACGACACAATACTACAGTTCATTATGGTACCACATCAAAACTCTCAGGCATCAAACTAAATAATGTAAGGCCGTGCTCCAGTCCTCTTCTGCTCTTCTCTAACATGAACCGATTCTTTATGGTGGCTGGAGCTTATAAAGCTAACGCAGACTAGCCCTACTTATAAAAATAATTACTTAATCCCACTGTGAAAGTAACATCGCCTTTCCAGTTTTGGAGTAGTTTTCTTCCGTCTCAAAAAGAAAATCTTAGCCGAAAGCTAGCTGGCTACTTCACTTCTGGTAAACAAAGTTCAGTGATTGCTCCTGGCAACCAAGCACAAATCAACAACGGTTGCCCCTGGCAACCTCTCCCAAAATCTCTTTACATAACCTATGACAAACATAGAGCAATCACACAATAAAAATATTGGAAAGAGTGCTAAATTCGAATCAAATACTTAACGTCTGTTATGTTGCGACAAAAATTAATAAACCTGTAAACATTACAGCGGAAAAAGATTAACTCTGAAAACAATTACGTGACACAATTATTAGTAAACACACATAAACACATCAATAATCATATGTGGTGGCAAATTAAATCATGTAAATTAGACATTTCTGTGCGCAAAAATAAAGTTCCGAAATCAACCGTTACAAGAGTTTTTTTTGCAAATGCACGACAAACGAGATAACCAAATAAACAATATCCAGTAATATACTGGAGCTCATTACCACGGAAGCCTTTTTTTTATGCAAATACTTCACGACTTGTTGTGATTCAGAGAACTTAATTTCATATATACTTTCGTGGTTGGGTATTTTTTATTATTATACGTCTTAGTTAATGCTTGCGATTCATAGTCGCTCAGTGTCTGGGTAACCTAATTTTAATTGGCTGGCCTGACCAAGTAAAAAAAGGCGTTCTTGCATAAACATAATGCCTTCAAATTTGTATGAGAGATATTGAATTATACCCTCTGCGTAAATGTTTTTGCGAATATCAGCCTAGTTGCGTTTGCTATGTAACAGATCCATGTACTCTCATTTACATGTCCCGAAACTAGTATGCAGATTAACACGTGTATTGTTTTGTACCATATGACACATACATATTTTGCATATGTTCAAGCACTTACTTATTTTAATCGGAATATTTCTAGAATTTTACAAATTTGATTTTAAGATTTTTAAATGTGCAGTATGAGTCAGGACCCACCATTCTTTTCAATCCTTGTATGTTAATTTATGTTACTCTATGGTAAGCAAGAACATTATTCTGAGCATTTTGGCTGCTTAAATCAAGTATGTGAATTAATGATTTTTCAGAGCTTTTCAAATCTCAGAATTTATTATTTTTATTAACATAGTTTATTTTCTTTTATTTACAGTTTTAATTTCCTATTGTGTTAAGCTATTTTTCTGACTTATAGAACTGGAAGCAGCTGAGCTCCATTGATAAGACTTGATAACGACGTTGCCGGAATTCAAGGGCTTCCGGGTACAGATCTGGAGATCCCAAGACGCGCTTTTTAGAGCCGGGATTTCTTGGGCGAAATCCCCGGCATCGTCATAATTTAGGACAGTGTTAGTATAATTGAGGGCTAGCTTGGCAAGTGAAGAAGAGGCCAAAGCCTAGCTGAGTTAGTTGAATTTTATTAGCCATTCAGAGACGAGGCTTGTTTCCACAGCCAATCAGAGGTTGAGTACACGCACATCAAAGTAATTGCCAGTCTAGTTCGTCTCTGTGTATTGGATGACCTGATTAAATGTGAAAATTCTACGTTTGCCTTTTGGGTGCTACACATTTAAAACCTTTTAGACTGTGCTCGAGTGTAGTTCGAGCAAAGATAATTTGAAAATTTCGTTGTTGTTTAGAACAAAACTCCCATGAATGTGCAGTCTTTGTTCGGCTAGTGTTTAACATGACCTCACAAGAACAGGATAGCGCAGTAACAATGATATTGATAACGACAGAATTTCCTTTTTTTATAGCCACTCGAAGGGACATGATTAATTGTAAACCCTTTTATATGACAAAGGGCAATTGATTACGCCGGCTCTCCATTGGTCGATGACCGCAAATAGTGAACGCCGTAAAATACAGGGTATTGTCCGGTTTGGTATGGGCCAATAGGGCGATGGCGAATTCTAACACAGACACCAACAGAACCGGTGTTCTTGCAGTAATGGATTGGTTACTCAATTCTAATTTGTCTTTAAGTGCCAGTAAATGTGTTCAGACCTGAGGGTATTAATTAAACTATATTCGAATTTTTCTTTATTTCACTAATCTACGCAAAACTCAACTAGTTAATTGAAATACGTTTTCTTAGTAAACAGAGGTATTTCGAGATGTGGCAGTTTACACCTGAACTTATAAAAATATATAGATACTATTGAATAATGTATATATTGACCATTTCCAGTGACATATTTTATTTCAGAATCTTTTTTAGGGTCGCATTACTACCGTATTCACCTCGATTACCAGACTAAACAACGGAATAAAATGGACCGGTATTCGAGAGATCAAAAGCAAAGCAAAATTAAAGATTAATTTGCCACACGGCTTATCAAGCATTGTGTTCCCTGTAGCAAAACTTTTCGGATTGAATCGAGCGAGGTCGCGAGTTGTGAACCACCGAATGACATTCGGAAGAACCCGGGTTCGATTCCCGGCCCAGCCAAAAACTGATTTCGGCAACCATAGTTTTCCGAGATCACTCGGGGATGGTGGCTTGGCACAGGCAGTAGGCATACGTGTGTTTCCCTGTCCCTGCTTCATCTCTGGGCAGCTTGCTCCGTCTGTAATGACGACCTCTTCACCGACCAGATCTGACGCTGGGACTGTGTTACAGAATGTTGTTCCTGCTTCATCTCTGGGCAGCTTGCTCCGTCTGTAATGACGACCTCTTCACCGACCAGACCTGACGCTGGGACTGTGTTACAGAATATTGTTCCTGCTTCATCTCTGGGCAGCTTGCTCCGTCTGTAATGACGACCTCTTCACCGACCAGACCTGACGCTGGGACTGTGTTACAGAATGTTGTTCCTGCTTCATCTCTGGGCAGCTTGCTCCGTCTGTAATGACGACCTCTTCACCGACCAGACCTGACGCTGGGACTGTGTTACAGAATGTTTTTCCTGCTTCATCTCTGGGCAGCTTGCTCCGTCTGTAATGACGACCTCTTCACCGACCAGACCTGACGCTGGGACTGTGTTACAGAATGCTGTTCCTGCTTCATCTCTGGGCAGCTTGCTCCGTCTGTAATGACGACCTCTTCACCGACCAGACCTGACGCTGGGACTGTGTTACAGAATGTTCGAGAAAGGCGGTTTACTAACGGAACTACTGAGGAAGCGGCTAACAGGTCAGTCTACGAAGATGAAGCACCTATACGACGATTACTGAATACCGCTTTCAAGATACCACGAGTGCTAGCTTCGCACCTAATTCGTGCGCAGTCATTTGTAAACTTTCTATAAGGACTATTTCTTACTAGGCATTACCAACACGACTTTTTCTCACTGTTTTAATTAATATTTATTAAAAATTTAATATTATAATTCGCGTATAAAATATAGGTAAAACTTAAATTTAACGAAAAATGACATACTTGTATATTAACAGAGGTATAAACCCTTGTGATTCTTGCCATATTTAGGAATTAACTAAACACTTTGACCATGGGGTGATTTGTCGAAGGTTTGATTCAAAATGTGTGTGGAATCCCCGAAAAAAACTATATAACACTAATTAATTTAGGCACATTTATTATATACGTCCTAGTCACCTCTTTGCCAATAGCAGACTTGCCCGGAAACAAGTAACGAATCCCATACTGCCAGGTGTGGGGTAACACTGAGGCAGCAGCCAATGAACATATACCTAAGGGTCCGATAAACACAGGACTGTGGAGTCTAGACCACAGCTTATTGAACCCGCGAAATTTCTCTATCCCTAGCTATATATCTTAAGACACACTAGCCTGACACAAGCGAAACTACGGCAAGAGGCTGTAGTGAACTTTGCTCCATCCTTCCCACCAATAAAATAACAGGGGTCACCGCTGAAAATCCCACAGATACTCGCAGTACGGTGAGAACACTACGCACCTGTTCAGAAACCTGCGCGTAGCGACGATGGCGCACTAGATACGTGTGGCATTGTAGCCCTTATCGCTCCCGCTATTCTGAACCTCAAACGAGAAAACAGCTAAGGTAGGCGGCCGTCAGAAGAGTTAGTTACCCGGATACATTTCTCGTACACCCGTAGTTTGCGCGTGTCTCAGCAAATACATGTTCTGAGAATACGAATATTCGTAGCAAAAAAAAAAAAATTTTAATAGTAAATAAACATAAATTGAAATTTTAGAGCCTGCCCGGGCAGTTTCCTCAAGAGGAAGGATAAAAGTTATAACATACAATCGATCCTTAATTTGTAGGCTAATGTTGAGTGTGATAAAATCCGATTGTTATAAGCTATTCACGTTAAAATGAGCACTTTAGAATGCCCTCCTTAAGATCTACTTGTATGCACGTTGTGTATTCTTCCGTCTTATGTGAAATTAACATTGTCGTGACTGCCATGAGTCTCATCACTTTTTCCATGCGTCGGTAAAGTGAAACTGTGGAATTATTAATAACAAAGTAAATATTATACAAATATGCTCATTTTTACGCTTCGATGCATAAAAAAAACCGAAAGCGAAAGAAATAATTTAAATGATCAGAAATGGTTACCTGACACTTTTTATTCGACGTTAAGATACGGAACTACTTCGCATTCATCGTTACCAACTTTTCTAGGCGCATGTCACTCAGGGCGCCCGTTAAAATACATGCAGGTAGGGGCAGTGACATTTTTATAAAGTTGATTACAAAAGTGCTCACTTTATCGTGAACAGCCGTTACACATCTAATTTGCACAGGAAAGCGTTACGGTGGAAGCACTGCACGCCGGTTCAGTGCCTTGCGTGTACGAAAGACAGGGCGCGTGTGCTATTGTCGTCCGTCTCACTGTGCGCCGAGAGTGAGAAAGAAATCTTCGGCGCTCGTACTTGCACTGTCTGTCTACTAGCGAGTCTTGAGAGCCGGTGAAGGTGAAGCGAGTTGAGCATGGTGCAGCGCCGAAGTGCGAGGGCAGAGGAAAAGGGAGACACCCGAGAAAACCCGCCGACCAGCGGCATCGTCCAGCACGATCACCATATGCGCCCGGAAATCGAACCCGTAGTGGGAGGCAAATATTCTAACCACTACCCCACCTACCTACTAGTCCAAAGGCTGTTCACCATAAAGTGAGCACTTTTTAAATCAACCTTAGGAAAAAAGTCACTGCCCTTGCCTGCATGTACTTCAACGCGTGCACTGAGTGACATGTGTCTAGTACAGATGGTAACGACGGATGGGATTTGTTCCCTATTTTAACGTCGAATAAAAAGTGTTAGATGTCCATTTGTGTTAACTTAAATAATTTTTTTCGCTTTCTGTTTTTTTTAATGCACCGAGGTGTAAAAAAAAAAAAATTTGAAAAATGTTTACTTTTCTAATAATTTCACAGTTTCACGTGACTGACGCATGAATAAAGTGATGAGACCCATGCCAATGTTAATTTCACATAAAGCGGAAGAATACCTAATGTGGATACAAGTACATGTTAAGCAGGGCTTCCAAAAGTGTACATTTTATTCTGAACAGCTTATCTATCCAGTGGTGACGCGACGCCCAGAAGCAACTCTTCATTAACGCTATCTGGCCGGCTGATTGCTCAGCACTCGACGTCTCACGGCAGCTGACGGCGGTAAGTGCTATTGTGACGTGCGCTACCAGCCCGGGACACCGCGGCATGCCTCTCGATCAACGTCGCAGTCGCCAGCCACAAGAGGAGCTGCAGCAACACTGCAGTTTAACTACACAGATAGGTAGGTATGTAGGTGGGTAACTGGACTTAACGTCTCGTCGACAGCGAGGTCATTAAGGACGGTGCAAGTCGCGCAGGGCAGAGTGGTTGGGAAAGAATAGGAAGCGGCCATGGACTCCGTTAAGGACCCATCCCAGCATTCGCCTGGAGTGATTCCCGGAAAACCATGGCAAGCCGAGATCAAGACGTCCGGACCGGGAATCGAACCCGGGTCTTCCCGAATACGAGTCCAGTGAGTTACCACTGCGCCACCTCACTCGGTATCTACACAGACCCGCGCTGGAACTACACGGGTGATACAGACAGAACGGAACACATTAAAATGGCACCAGTGCCCAGATGAATGCCATAACTGATCTTAGTTACTAGTATCTAAAATAAACTTGGCAAATAGTCGAAACATAACATTTGTCTCGTCATAAAAATTAAAAACAAGTTAAATTTTTAAATTAAAGACGCTTAAAATTATATTTTGTTATCATTTTAAAGAAAAAGGCTACGTTATAATCTAGAAATGTCAAAAGTTTAAATTCGTCTGCGTCGACCCTTGAACCCTCTCCCCGCCATCCTCTTCGGAGACAGAGGGTCCGACGGTTGTTTTTTTCGTGAGGTGTTCGTCGTGTGTTTGATGTTTGTGTCTGTGTTGTAGTGGTGTCAGTGTAGTGTTGTTTGTGTAAGGTGTTGTACAGTGTAGGTGTTGTTCCTTTAGTTTATTTGTACTTGTGTGTATCAGCAATATTTTTGTGTTTGTGAGTCGGACGACATCAATATACACGATAATGTTATCGTTAGAGACCTGGATAATTCGTAGATTCACTTTGGGACAAGCTAGAATTGAAAACACGTGTACTTATATAATTTTAGATATTGGTCCACACGGAGTTTGACTCCTCGTGGAGAACGCTTGGCCCAATCGTCGCATTTCACTGGGACAGCAGACAACCAATGCACTGTTGGCATCGGCATATTTGTACATAAGACTGTAGAGTCTAGCAGATGGGCCATTGAACTCGCGAATTCTTCAGATCTCTAGTTATTGTTTATATGTGATGTATTGTTAGGGTTAGGAAAATTTTGCGAGTCCAATGGCCTGTTGGCTAGACTCCACAGTCCTGAGTCCACTGGAGCCTCAGATGTTTGTTCACTGGCTGCTTTCCCAGAGAGAGCCAATGTTACTCCACACCTGGCAGTATGGCACTCACTACTTGTTTCCTTGCTACTGTGCTGTAGGCTCAGGGTCATCCAGGGCGTGTCTAATGAACTGTGATCCAATTTCGAAGGTAACTTCAGTGTAGACGTGTTGGGCGTATATCTTGTCTTGAAACGAACTAGCGAAATTTTCCTATTTCTATGTATTGTTAGGGAGAGTTCTAGAGGAACATTCATTAATTAAGTTTCGAAAATGATACTAATAACAAAAGATTGGTAGGTATTACTTTGGTTAGTGATTACATTTCAATAAGGAAAATAATTATAGAAACCACTCCCAAGTGAACATTACTACAGGAGTAGTAATTTTCAAGTATTACTATGGTGGGCTTGGAAATATTGGGATGATCCCGTATCCGGGAAGGAGGCGATTCGCCTGGGAACTTGTCTAATTATACAGACAGAGTCGATAAGAACACACAGATATGGCGGCACCTTCGACATGGGAGTTCCCATTCTCTGGTTGGCTGCGCGAAGCTCTGGAAAAGAGCCGTGTGTCTGATTCGCTACTGCATGCTTCGAAGGTTCAATATTGCCTGCGATACCGGTTACAGTCCATCCAAGGTTACTCCCTAATTTTATGAAGCCCTGCCAAAGTTCTACTTCCAGGATATTCTTCCGCTTCATGCAGACAAAGTTATTCCGAGTCTAGAAATTCGCACCAACGGGACAACGCGCTGCATTCGTGCGCGGTCAGAGTACTAATATTTTGCAAAAAAAAAAAAAAAAAAAAAACTATTTCTCTGTAGGCCTAGAGAGACCCGAGAATTTCGCGGGTTTATGTCTAGACAAGTTGGAATTCACACACATGTACGTTCATGTTACGTTTGTAATTGGTCGACGTGTTGTTTTACACATCCTGGAGATAAATGAGCCAATAACAAACATGCAATAAATTGTGCGCCCAGCCACTACTACCACAACAATCAACCTATAAACAGTTCATATCTGTACGAGAGAATATAAGACTGTGAAGTCTAGCCTACAGGTCACTGAACTCGCTAATCTGTCGGGTGTGTAGACATTACCAATACACCTATATTCTCACTGTGTTAATTAACATTAACTAAAAATTAAATATTTTAATTTATAAATAAAATGTAAATTTAACCAAAAACCAGTTACTTTAATGTTAATACAAACATAAAACGCTCGTGATACATAACGTAATTAGGAAACAACGAAACCCGTTATATATGGTGTGATTTTTCTAAGGTTTAATTCCAAAAGTGTAAAGAAACTGCGAATAGACTTTAGCGAGTATGTCACCAGGCGCTGTAAGGCGGATGGCTTTCCAAAATTTTGCTTGTCAGTAAAGCCATTTTGCTGGCGTGAGCGGCTGGAGTTCGTAGTAATAGTAGAGACATCAGTCCCGCCACCTCAAGGCTTGTCTGCAAATGGACGACCGTTGCAATAAAACGTTACATACGCTCTGGTCATGTTCGAAGTCTTCGCGTTTCCCACTGGCTATTCACAACGCAGAACTTCACAGATAAACGGATACAAACATGAAACCACGTTCGCCGGTAGATAGAGTTGCCATCATTGTCCGTTCTTGCTTTCTTCTGTTGCACAAAACAAAGTAGCTAATAGCCAAAAAAAAAATAACATTTACAAATAATTTGGTAAAGACTTGTGTTTGGCATTGTACACAGTCCATTAAAAATATCAAAAGTAGGTTTTAAAGTGTTTTGATGTGCTATAGCCGTGAATTTTTTTCGCAAAATATCACTGACCGTACGTACTTTTAATATTGACATCTACGCTGACGTGTAGACGGGGTACGTTGATATCAAAACTTCTTTCACTTGACGAGTGAGTGAACATCATTCGAAATATTTACATTGTTTCTCTAGTAAAGTTACGGATATAGCAAGAATATTGTTACAATCTTAGAAATATTATTTTCATATAATTCTTCATGTGTGAAAAGTAAGAACTATTTTGATTCTTACCGCACTTAAGTTTGTACCACACTTGTTCCTTCATCACTTCCAAAAGGATGGTCGTCTTCTGTGATCGATGATGCATACATTCTTTTCGATGGCGGCAACTTTGGAATTTCCCGTCATACCTGCACTTTCTAGGTAAAACGGCGATTATTGACTTCATCACAAGTCACGGCCGCATCCAAGTCGGGTTTTGGGGATGGAGGCCCTCCCTCCCCTCCGCAACCAGATTCGACCCTCATCTTGGTGTTCCACAACAAGTACATGTTCAATATTGCATTAAAAATACATGCACTTAGTACAGTAACATTAACATTAAAAAAATATTTATAATACAGCTCATCCACTACTGACAATTATATGTAACATTAAAACTTAATGCCTACTGATAAGAGTGTGATTTCGACCTAACGAACAAAGTTCCATACTTCAAGTATCCCCCTATTTAATGGGTATCCAGATCCGCCACTGTGGAGAGTTAGTCCACGATTTTGTATGCGCAAGGTGTATCACCTTTCAATGTCCGTGTAAATAACAACGCTCGCCGGAGTTCAATCCATGTGTTCCAGCGATATGTGGCCGTAACGAAGACACGTGGCACTGTTTACGAAACACTCATCCACGAGGATGACGTCAGGGCGTGGAGCCACGCTATGTATGTACGTACATACATAGCTCAAATTCTAATTACGTGCAAACATTTTTAATGTTACTACTTTAGTGCGCTCGCCTCCCACCAAGGTGAACCTGTTCACTGGATGTTCGCGAGTGGGAATCGTGCCGGAGACGATGCCGTTGGTAGCGCGGGTTTTCTCGGGGATCTCCCGTCTCCCCCGCCCCTTCATTACGGCGCCACTCCATATTCACTTCAGTCACCCTCATCGGCTCTGAAGACGTCGATGTTTAGAGGCACCCAAATCTCTTCACTTTACTTCACTTTTACTACTGTACCTGTCAACATTGAAGCAATGTTTGTGTAGCGACAAAACCAATTTTGTGTTAAATAGATTTTAACATATGTGTGTTAATAATTTTCTTGCAGTTTTTTTTATTTAAAAAGACATTCCGATGTAAAATAAATTAAGTGGAATCGAACCAGTGCCTTGCGTGCTTGCCATTCTCCACTTTGTGACACCTAACGTCCTACCATCTGCTCTATTTTAACACGTCTGAACGTGTTTTATATTTTGGTATTAACCTCGACATAACGACAATCTGCAGTTCTCGTTCGTTGTGCGGCAATACATTATGCTATACAAATATATGCATATTTGACACATGCAAATTGCTTTGAAAATCTTCAGAGCCAATCTAAGCTATATTTAAGTCTCATGTTATGCTTTAAAATTTAAATACAGTGGTTTCGTTTTCCGAGGTTATCGCTTTTCGCTAGTATCCATCATTGTACAACGTCAAGTCAGTGCACACTCGTGTTGGCTGGACATTACTTTAGCGTCGTAGTACCACAAAATATTCAGTTCTTTCTGTTACTTTTAACGTATTACGACATTTAGTTGCGGCAACATTACATAAAGGTTTTATTAACCTAATGCTTCAACAGTATATTTGCGTTATAGTAATATAATAATTTGTAAATGGTTAACATTAGTTAACTTCGTCCCAAAATTATTAATTTTACTACAACATAAATACTAAACTAAATGCCTGGAAAGTAATTTTTTGTTACAACAGCATTGGACTTTTTTCTGTGTACAGTTCTGGGTAAATATGAGCTTCCCGTTGTGATGAGACTCATGGCAGTCACGACAATGTTAATTTCACATAAGACGGAAGAATACACAACGTGCATACAAGTAGATCTTAAGGAGGGCATTCTAAAGTGCTCATTTTAACGTGAATAGCTTATAACAATCGGATTTTATCACACTCAACATTAGCCTACAAATTAAGGATCGATTGTATGTTATAACTTTTATCCTTCCTCTTGAGGAAACTGCCCGGGCAGGCTCTAAAACTTCAATTTATGTTTATTTACTATTAAAATTTATTTTTTTTTTGCTACGAATATTCGTATTCTCAGAACATGTATTTGCTGAGACACGCGCAAACTACGGGTGTACGAGAAATGTATCCGGGTAACTAACTTTTCTGACGGCCGCCTACCTTAGCTGTTTTCTCGTTTGAGGTTCAGAATAGCGGGAGCGATAAGGGCTACAATGCCACACGTATCTAGTGCGCCATCGTCGCTACGCGCAGGTTTCTGAACAGGTGCGTAGTGTTCTCACCGTACTGCGAGTATCTGTGGGATTTTCAGCGGTGACCCCTGTTATTTTATTGGTGGGAAGGATGGAGCAAAGTTCACTACAGCCTCTTGCCGTAGTTTCGCTTGTGTCAGGCTAGTGTGTCTTAAGATATATAGCTAGGGATAGAGAAATTTCGCGGGTTCAATAAGCTGTGGTCTAGACTCCACAGTCCTGTGTTTATCGGACCCTTAGGTATATGTTCATTGGCTGCTGCCTCAGTGTTACCCCACACCTGGCAGTATGGGATTCGTTACTTGTTTCCGGGCAAGTCTGCTATTGGCAAAGAGGTGACTAGGACGTATATAATAAATGTGCCTAAATTAATTAGTGTTATATAGTTTTTTTCGGGGATTCCACACACATTTTGAATCAAACCTTCGACAAATCACCCCATGGTCAAAGTGTTTAGTTAATTCCTAAATATGGCAAGAATCACAAGGGTTTATACCTCTGTTAATATACAAGTATGTCATTTTTCGTTAAATTTAAGTTTTACCTATATTTTATACGCGAATTATAATATTAAATTTTTAATAAATATTAATTAAAACAGTGAGAAAAAGTCGTGTTGGTAATGCCTAGTAAGAAATAGTCCTTATAGAAAGTTTACAAATGACTGCCCACGAATTAGGTGCGAAGCTAGCACTCGTGGTATCTTGAAAGCGGTATTCAGTAATCTTCGTATAGGTGCTTCATCTTCGTAGACTGACCTGTTAGCCGCTTCCTCAGTAGTTCCGTTAGTACACCGCCTTTCTCGAACATTCTGTAACACAGTCCCAGCGTCAGGTCTGGTCGGTGAAGAGGTCGTCATTACAGACGGAGCAAGCTGCCCAGAGATGAAGCAGGAACAATATTCTGTAACACAGTCCCAGCGTCAGGTCTGGTCGGTGAAGAGGTCGTCATTACAGACGGAGCAAGCTGCCCAGAGATGAAGCAGGAACAATATTCTGTAACACAGTCCCAGCGTCAGATCTGGTCGGTGAAGAGGTCGTCATTACAGACGGAGCAAGCTGCCCAGAGATGAAGCAGGAACAGGAAAACACACGTACGCCTACTGCCTGTGCCAAGCCACCATCCCCGAGTGATCTCGGAAAACTATGGTTTGCCGAAATCAGTTTTTGGCTGGGCCGGGAATCGAACGCGGGTCCTTCCGAATGTCATTCGGTGGTTCACAACTCGCGACCTCGCTCGATTCAATCCGAAAAGTTTTGCTACAGGGAACACAATGCTTGATAAGCCGTGTGGCAAACTAATCTTTAATTTTGCTTTGCTTTTGATCTCTCGAATACCGGTCCATTTTATTCCGTGGTTTAGTCTGGTAATCGAGGTGAATACCGTAGTAATGCGACCCTAAAAAAGATTCTGAAATAAAATATGTCACTGGAAATGGTCAATATATACATTATTCAATAGTATCTATATATTTTTATAAGTTCAAGTGTAAACTGCCACATCTCGAAATACATCTGTTTACTAAGAAAACGTATTTCATTTAACTAGTTGAGTTTTGCGTAGATTAGGAAATAAAGAAAAATTCGAATATAGTTTAATTAATATCCTCAGGTCTGAACACATTTACTGGCACTTAAAGACAAATTAGAATTGAGTAGCCAATCCATTACTGCAAGAACACCGGTTCTGTTGGTGTCTGTGTTAGAATTCACCATCGCCCTATTGGCCCATACCAAACCGGACACTACACTGTATTTTACGGCGTTCACTATTTGCCGGTCATCGACCAATGGAGAGCCGGCGTAATCAATTGCCCTTTGTCGTATAAAAGGGTTTACAATTAATCATGTCCCTTCGAGTGGCTATAAAAAAAGTAAATTCTGTCGTTATCAATATCATTGTTACTGCGCTATCCTGTTCTTGTGAGGTCATGTTAAACACTAGCCGAACAAAGACTGCACTTTCGTGGGAGTTTTGTTCTAAACAACAAAGAAATTTTCCAATTATCTTTGCTCGAGCTACACTCGAGCACAGTCTAAAAAGTTTTAAATGTGTAGCACCCAAAAGGCAAACGTAGAATTTTCACATTTAATCAGGTCATCCAATACACAGAGACGAACTAGACTGGCAATTACTTTGATGTGCGTGTACTCAACCTCTGATTGGCTGTGGAAACAGGCCTCGTCTCTGAATGGCTTATGCGTACTGGGAATGGTTCCCTACTGGCTGGGACTGCCTGCTGGGGTTTAGGTTACCAGGCGCTGATTGGCGAGCGGCGTTCCAACATTTCGAGGAACCAGCGGTGCCATTTTGTTGGCGTGTGCGTTTGGAGTTCGCGGTAAAAGCAGCTGTTTCGCTTATGCATAAGGGCGCCTTTTTTTCGCTAAAAGATTTCAGGACAATGTGTGTTCCAAAGCACTTTAATTCAAAACCACTTTATTGATTGGGCCATTTGAACTGTTACGCGTCTTATTTGTCTGCCCACGAATCACGTACGATCAGTATCGGAGAAACGTAATTCTGATTGGCTCACTCATGTAACGGAATGTCTTCACGTAAAGACAAGCGGCTAATGTCAAATGAAAACTGCAAGTGTGCACATAGGATATTGAAGTCAAGCCTGCGCGTAAATATTTTCACGAAGAACAGCTGGTCCTTGTTGTACCTTGAGAGAAAAATTTGTTCCACTCAACAATATATTTTTAAGGCCAAAAATGTATTTAACTGCCCTAACAAAATTTTTGTTTAGTAGACAAAACTTGAAAAGAAATCAATTTTAGTTTTGTTCATATAACAAATCATTCGCCTAAATAAACAAGACATCTGTATTGGGCCAGTAGTAACCAGACTCTCTCAAAAATATTTTTTTATTCAACTGTTTTTTGGCCACTCACTTGATTGCCTTCGTTCAAAAATACAGCTCAAAAGTTTGTTTGTATTTTTGTGGTAATTAGGTTAGTAACAGCGTTTGTTAGTGAGTTTGTTGATGCTTAATAATGGTGTAAACCTCCTAACAAAACAAGTTCGACTAGAAATTAATAAGTAAAGCTATAAAACTTGAAATATTTATTTGCGAACTTTGTCCAGTATTCTAACTATGTATTAAAAAATATTTCTACTTCACCAACAGTGATTTAGCAGAGGTTGCTAGAGTTTAGCGTTCAGGTGCAAAGGGAACGAATCACAGTGGCGCTTCCCATTCGTTTACAGTAATCGAGCCAAATAAATCTTTATTTGCGTCAACCAAATTTTGTTTGTGGCAACCATATAAAAACCAAACAAAATACTTATTTTCGTTTGAACAAATTAATATTCAATTGCATCCGTACAAACCTTCAATTGGGTTACGCCAAACAATTTTTTTTTTTTTTGGTTCAACCAAACCATTTCCACCACTTTTAATACTCGACCATTTCTCACATCGAAATGTTTCCACCTCGTTTTCTCGTCGGGAGCTGGAAGAGTTTAAGAGACGGCAGAGATCGGGAAGTAGGGTTCTCGTCGGGAGCTGGAAGAGTTCAAGAGACGGCAGAGCTCAGGAAGTAGGGTTCTCGTCGGGAGCTGGAAGAGTTTAAGAGACGGCAAAGCTCGGGAAGAAGGGTTCTCGTAGGTAGCTGGAAGAGTTCAAGAGACGGCAGAGCTCGGGAAGTAGGGTTCTCGTCGGGAGCTGGAAGAGTTCAAGAGACGCCAGAGCTTGGGAAGGAGGGTTCTCGTCGGGAGCTGGAAGAGTTCAAGAGACGGCAGAGCTCGGGAAGTAGGGTTCTCGTCGGGAGCTGGAAGAGTTCAAGAGACGGCAGAGCTCGGGAAGTAGGGTTCTCGTCGGGAGCTGGAAGAGTTCAAGAGACGCCAGAGCTTGGGAAGGAGGGTTCTCGTCGGGAGCTGGAAGAGTTCAAGAGACGGCAGAGCTCAGGAAGTAGGGTTCTCGTCGGGAGCTGGAAGAGTTCAAGAGACGGCAGAGCTCGGGAAGTAGGGTTCTCGTCGGGAGCTGGAAGAGTTTAAGAGACGGCAGAGCTCGGGAAGTAGGGTTCTCGTCGGGAGCTGGAAGAGTTTAAGAGACGGCAGAGCTCGGGAAGTAGGGTTCTCGTCGGGAGCTGGAAGAGTTTAAGAGACGGCAGAGCTCAGGAAGTAGGGTTCTCGTCGGGAGCTGGAAGAGTTCAAGAGACGGCAGAGCTCGGGAAGGAGGGTTCTCGTCGGGAGCTGGAAGAGTTTAAGATACGGCAGAGCTCGGGAAGAAGGGTTCTCGTCGGGAGCTGGAAGAGTTTAAGAGACGCCAGAGATTTGGAAGTAGGGTTCTCGTCGGGAGCTGGAAGAGTTTAAGAGACGCCAGAGATCGGGGAGGAGGGTTCTCGTCGGGAGCTGGAAGAGTTCAAGAGACGGCAGAGCTCGGGAAGTAGGGTTCTAATCGGGAGCTGGAAGAGTTCAAGAGACGGCAGAGCTCGGGAAGGAGGGTTCTCGTCGGGAGCTGGAAGAGTTCAAGAGACGGCAGAGCTCGGGAAGGAGGGTTCTCGTCGGGAGCTGGAAGAGTTCAAGAGACGGCAGAGCACAGGAAGGAGGGTTCTCGTCGGGAGCTGGAAGAGTTCAAGAGACGGCAGAGCTCGGGAAGGTGGGTTCTCGTCCGGATCTGGAAGAGTTCAAGAGAGACGGCAGAGCTCGGGAAGGAGGGTTCTAATCGGGAGCTGGAAGAGTTCAAGAGACGCCAGAGATCGGGAAGTAGGGTTCTCGTCGGGAGCTGGAAGAGTTCAAGAGACGGCAGAGCTCGGGAAGGAGGGTTCTAATCGGGATCTGGAAGAGTTCAAGAGACGGCAGAGCTCGGGAAGTAGGGTTCTCGTCGGGAGCTGGAAGAGTTTAAGAGACGTAAGAGTTCGGGGAGGAGGGTTCTCGAGGCGCGAACTATCGCTTTATCTGCCTGCGAGCAGCGAGTTTACAGCGGGTTTCATGTCCGCCGGCGAGTAACGAGCAAACGCGCCTCCGGCCGTCCGTACTTTATAACGAGGACTCCATGTACACGCGCTACCACCGGTTGCCGTACCAGTTTCGTTTACAGTGCGGACCCGCTCATCAATAGTACGGATATAAATCAGGTTGCAGAGGAGAAAACAGCAAAATAAACAATATACGAGCGAATTGTGCACCGCGCGCACTGATAAGAGGCCCACAAATTTCCCGAGTTCATTTAGTCGTACTGAAGATTTCAAACATGCGCAGTGTATTGTTACTTCTGTTACTGGGCAACCGATTTTCGGATATAACGCCGTAAAAATAACCCAAAGTGTTTTTTCATTTTTCTTAATTTTTTTTTAAAGGAAAATCTATAAGTAGGGACCTGCAAAAAAACGCGTTATTTTTTTACATCAAGCTAAAATTCATAGTACTCTATATACTCGAGCTGGTATCATTTCTCCATTGGTTTCTTATTAAATTTAATGTCACATTCATTCTGAGTGAACTGCACGTGATTGGAGCAGGCAATTGTGAACTGTTCATTTATTGACGCATGGTTATCCGCTCCGTGTCAAATAAAGAATGGTCCAATGACACACGTATTGCAAACGAAAAGTGTTTTAAGTTCAACATGTCATCAAATAATATCGCGAATGTGCAGGTCTCTATCTATAACTCATAAGTTAAATTTATCTGTACAAAAATGTTTATTCTACGTACATACGATTATCCTGACCGACAAGTAGAAAATTCGTGAGATAACTGTGATGTAAAATGAGGGGGAAAACATATAGCAAAATCACCTGTTTATCAGGGGAGAGATCCGTCACTGGAATTTGTAAATTAAAATTGGTTATTTGCGAAATTCCATAAACTACGAGATATGGAACAACAAACTTCGGGAAATGTGTTTGCCTGATTTGAAGTCTGCCATCTGTGAAATTTTGGCGAGTAATTACATCGCCCGTCAGTCGAGAATTAACGGGTGGGTGTTAACCATCAAAAATGTGTTTTTCCGTGGGTGTTGCTATAACAAGGAACACCCGAATTTCGCGAAAAGATTTCCGCACATGTTGTATTTCAATTCCCTACGGGCGTACCAGCAGTTTTATTTTCCTTACTGGCGGCGTGTCTTTGTGTGAAGACATTTGCCTAGTTGACTGGCCAATCAGAAATACGCAACTTCAATACTGTACTTCTGTGATTCGCGTGCAGACACCTAAACTGCATAACACAGAAACCATCCAATCACGAAGGTGCAGCTGAACTTAAGTTTTATAACATACAACTGGCCATGACATTTTTTCGCGAAATTCGGGTGTCCCTAGCTATAACATAATAATCATGTGTGCGTTAAGGATCCTATATATCGAAACGTTTTTCTTTGTAATAGTTGTTTGCGCGTAAACGCGCGTCTCGGTAAATAAATGTTCTGGAAATGCGCATTTTTGCCAGAAAGGATTTTTAAAAAATAATCTTTATGACGCTATATTTTTACTTCTATCATAATAAGTGTATTAATGCATTAAAAAAATCGCGAAAGTGGTTAAATATCGCATTTTTAAAGCTTGCCTACGAAGTTTCGTTAAGCGGCAAGATAAAAGTACGAGTATACGCAGGTAGTTTGATCTGCGTACTTTCATCGCGTGTAATGAAACCCCACTGTTACAGTTCTAGTTTACACAGTGAAGCGTCACGACGGAAACACTGCACGCCTTGCGCGTAGGGGCGATGAGGCACTGGGCGTGCGTGTTAGTGCCGCCCGTATCGCTCCCTCGCTTCTTGACCTTGGACGCGCGGCTTATTAGTCCTCCTAAATTAATACATAACGTTGCCTTTGTGTCAGACGCCCAGGCGAACGTCGTAATAATCGACTAACACTTATGGGTAACACACTTCAACTGGTCAATAACATTGGAACCTCCTATACGGGAAAACGTTTTCGTTCATTTTACAAATAATTTTGTATAGGCGGCTCACGGTAAAATGAGCACTTTTGGAAGCCTTGTTTAAAATCTACTTGTGCGTACGTTATGTATTCTTTCGCCTTATATAAAATTAACATTGCCATGGGCCTCATCAATTTACTCATACTGTAGGTCATGTAAAACTGTGAAATTATGTAAAAAAAGTAAATATTTTACAAATCCGGTAGTTTTTACACTTCAGTGCATTAAAAAACCGAAAGTGAAAAAAAAAGTCAAGTTCTCACAAATTGTTGCATAACGCTTTTTATTCGAAGTTAATATATGGAACTACATTCCATCCGTCGTTATCAACTTTATTGGGCACATATCACTCAGTGCGCCCGTTGAAAAACTATATGCAGATAGAGGTATGACTTTTTTCTAAGGTTGATTTCAAAAGTGCTTACTTTATCGTTAACAACAGCCTTTAAACTAGCTGCCAAAGATTTTCTTCTATGGTACTGAAATATTTACAAATAATTGTTATAATTAAAAAAAATGAAAACTAGTTGGCTAAAAGTTTTAGTACCATTATAAGTTAAAGCTTGTAAATTTTACATCTCAGTATTACTGCAAGAATTATTCTGTAGTTTTACCAACCATGTTTTTGCACATGTATGGATGCAACTGGTTTACAAACACATTTTTTGTGAAGTACTAGGATTTGCGTCATTACTAGAGACGTGCAAAATTCGGGTAATTATTTCAGGAAATACTAGACACTTGTACTTTAGTAGTGTGTTTCTCACTCATTGGACTATATTTTGTTTGGGCACACCCTGGACCAATAGCAAGCAAATAACGAAAGGCTGTTCCAGTCACGTCCTATCAAGACAAAAGGGAAAACGCGTCCTCATTGCTGTAGAAGCCAATGAACAAGTGGCAACGAATCGTATATGGATAGGATGATGAAGTCTATCTTGCTGCCAGAAAATAACGCCAATTTTGCAGGTCCCTAATTAGTACAAAAAAAATGTAAGTTAGTGTTACAAACTTTTCTCTCTCTTTATACTATATCTTTAAAGCACGTTTCATGGAACAAACGAAATAATTTTTTTAGATCCATTTTTATAATAAACTTTAAGTCTACAGTATTTGCATGCAAAAATTTAACATTAATTGTGAACATTATACATAAAGGTTCATAAAATTTGCAAAAATACACTCGTAGTGTTACAGAAATAATCTTGACAACCAGTTTGCAAAGAATTATTTGTAAAACTACACAAATTTGTTATAGGGTAATGACTTAATTGATGTGTGATACGCCAAATGTTCACTGATAGCAGAATAAGAACAGGTTAAAACTTTCCTCAAATTTATTCTTTCATCACACGTAGTTCTTGATATTTTTCAAATAACAAATTCATAACGCCATATTTTCAAAAGGATGGTCCTATCTTAGTAATTGCGTTAGATCGTAGCTCGTATTGTTGTTCTATCTCATTTCGCATAAACAAATATCTGACGAGGTTAGTTCCCCGAGTTCAGCATTATTGCCTGTATTACTGTTTATGTTGCTTTTATGCTTTATGAAAAGAAGTATTTTTAGCAGGTGGCGTATGGAGGTGTAATGCCAGTTTGTAAGAAGCCAACTTTGAAGAATTCTCTCGTGAATACATGAGCATTTTTTGATTCGATGAATCCTGATTCATCAGCAGTTCTCCGTTCCCAAAGACATCAATTATGACTAGAGACATGCAAAATTCGCGTTATTATTCGGCACCAGGCTAAACTTCACAGTGTTGTATGTACTGGAGCCGGCGTCGTTTCTCCATTGGCTGCTGCGTAGATGTGAAGTCACACCCGTCTGATCTAACTGCACGTGATTGGAGCACGCAGTTGTGAAGTGTTCATTCATTGGCGCAGAGTTTACCAGGGCGTGTCAGATTAGGTATGATCCAATGTGAAACGTATTGCAAAGGTACACGTGCTTAAAGATTAACTTGTCCCCAAATAATAATGCCAATTTTGCAGGTCTCTAATTATGACAGCATCGCAGTACTGAAAAATTTCGCTTTATCTAATACGAACTTAAATCGTTGAGGTCACCCAACTCCCTTCCTGGAAGAAGGTAAGGTGACAGAACAAATAAGTATAGAGTACAGAACAGTGCTAAGCCACTCGCCTATAGGCTGTTCACGGTGAAACGAGCAGTTTTGAAAGTTCTGCTTAAGATCTACTTGTATGCACATTGGGTATTACTCCGCCTTATGTAAAATCAACATTGTCATGGGCCTCATCACTTTATTCGTGCGTCAGTCAAGTGAAAATGTGCAGTTATTATAAAAGGAAATGCTATACTAATCTGGTAATTTCTACACTTCTGTGCATTAGAATGACTGAAAACAGAAGAAATAATTTTAAGTTATCACAAATGGTTACTTAACACTTTTTATTGAACATTAAAATATAGAACTACTTTCCATCCATCGTTACCAACTTTACTAGGCGAATGTCACTCAGTGCGCCCATTAAAATAAATGCAGGCAAAGGCAGTGACTTTTTTCTAAGGTTCATTTCTAAAGTGCTCACTTTATCGTCAACATCTTTTATCAAAGTTTGGCACATAACCTTGACGCTGGACAAGCCCAATAAGAAAACATACCCACTCAGACACGCTGCTTTTTTCGAGTGCGACACGCAATATGTACAGTAGGCTCAAGGCCACCTTAAACGCGTATTCAGCTTCTGTATATTTATTTGTCTTTTCGGAGGAGCGATTTTGATCCTGCACGATATCACGGAAAAGAACACCCAAATCTTCGACAATCCAGTCGTAAATTACTTCCAGCTTTTCTGAAGCCATGCTAAAGTTCTACTTTCCAGCTATCCCCCCATCTCATGCAAACAAAGATTAACAAGTCTAAAAAATTACACCGGAGGCGCAACGAACCCAATTCATGCGCACACAGTTTAATAATATTTTGTATGTCAATTATTTCTTTTTAGACGTTACCAATACACCTATTTTCTCAATGTTTTTTATTTATGTTAGTTATAAGTTAAATATTATCATTTATAAATTAAAAAATTAATAAAACATAAATCTAACGAGAAGTAAGGTACTTTTATGTTATTGCATGTTATCAGGAGTATGCCACGCTTGTGATATATGACATATTCAGGAAATAACCTAACACGTCTTACTTGGGGTAGTTTTTCAAAGGTTTTACACAAGAAGTGTGAAGAAACCACGAGCGGGCTATACCTCTTAGTCACAGAATATTCCCTTAAGAGGGCCATACATTTAGAAGGGAGATGTGAGCTCAAAATAACTTGTACTAGTCTACTCTACTTGGAAAGGTTGTTCAAGTACACAAAAGATTTATTATATTAGAATCCCTCCCTTTTTAATGACACAATAATATCTAATAAGTTTATTTCTATTATATTTTCACTTAATATTAAATGTCTTAAATACTCTTTGATTA
Organism: Dryococelus australis; assembly: GCA_029891345.1. NCBI lineage: Eukaryota > Metazoa > Arthropoda > Insecta > Phasmatodea > Phasmatidae > Dryococelus > Dryococelus australis. The sequence goes on along the minus strand of CM056996.1, from coordinate 14,951,203 downwards.
ATTATTCAAATATTCAATCTAAAACATTTATCAGGCCTTGTCAAGCTATTACAGCAATACAACCTCTGCACTTATCGAACCCCAACTAACACCCTTACGGTCGCACACTTGCCACTGATGTCCTGCGAAATTCGCGTTATTATTTGGCATCGAGCTAAACTTCACACTTCTATACACACTCAAGCCGGCTTCGTTTCTTCATTGGCTGCTGCATAGATGTGAAGTCACTCCCTTTCTGACTAGACTGCACGTGATTGGACCACATAATTGTGAAGCGTTCATTTATTGGCACGGTGTTACTCAGGGTGTGTCAAACAAAATATACTCAGATTACAAACTTATTACTAAAATATATGTGTTTAAAGTTTAAAGTGTCCCCAAATAACAACGCGAATTCTGCAGGCACGTCAGGAGGTCTAGTGAGTGAATATATTTGGTCGGTTTTTAGCAGCGAGGTCTTGAGAGCCGATGAGGGCGACTGAAGTGAAAATGGAGCGGCGTCGTAATGAAGGGGCGGGAGAAACTGGAGATCCCCGAGAGAACCCGTCGACCAACGGCTTCGTTCATCACGATTCCCACTTGCGAAAATCCGGTGAGCCGGCCGGGGATTGAGCTCGGTTCGCCTTGGTGGGAGGCGAGCGTGGTAACCGCTGAGCCACCGGGAGGTCTAGTGGTCGGATCGCTCGTGGGCCCTCGCCAGACGCCGCTGATAGCAGCGGCCCGTTGGACACAAAGAGTCCAGCAGCACAGCAGGAGGCGGTGACGTAGAAGACAACCGCCCTACTCTCGTCCGTGCCTTATATACGTGAGGCGATGACCTCCATTCCCGGTGCGGAAGCTATGTTTACTCACTTATCAAAACACGCCGCTGCAGCGCTAGCGCCATCGCTCGCAACGGCGCACAATGGGAACGTCACTGTGTTTCCTTTGATGCGGGCGTAGCCATTCGCTGACGCTAAGGGAACGGGCCTTGTATCTCATTGGCTAATGCGTGTTGCGGAAGAGTCCCTATTGGCTCGGCTGCCGGTTGGCAACGCGCTGAGTGGCGAACGGCCTTCTCAGGCGCCACTGGGCAGTGCAGTCAATTTGTTGAAATATGCGGGATGGAGTCCGCGGTATCTCCGTCTGCTTCACCTCCGCTTTCTTAAATACTCTGTAGCCCAGTCACAAAGAACACAATTCATCTTCTGGAAATGCGAAAATTTCGTTGATTCGTTTGGAACAGGAATAAATTTCACTGCCGTGTTCAATGTCGATGGTGTGGAGTAACACTGGCTACTCTATGGGGCAGCAGCTAATCAACAATCCTCTGAGACTCGAGTATACACATGACTGTGGAATCTATCCTACAGGTCATTGAACTCGCGAATTTTTCCTATCCCTACTATTGAAAACTATCACGTGCAAAAATATTTTCGCGAAATTCGGGTGTTCCTACTTATCAGTGAGGTAATATCCAGTGAACCAAAGACGTGTGCTCTAGCATAAAGCTAACGGTGACATTTAGCCTTACGTTAGGACACTTTTGAAGTTTCCTTGTCTCTACGCTTTGTCGAGAGAAAATTACTTCATCGAAGCGGCGATGCTATTTTCCAATTACGCAAACCGTTTAAGTTAAACAGCACCGGCAACTGGGGCCGTGAGTGGCGACATGTTTTAAAGCAGCACGAGGAAATAAAAAGTAAAAACCTTGGATCATATAATTTTATGTCGCCACAAACAGCGACCTGGGGTAAGAAGCTTGCCCGGCTCCACAGGACAGCAAACGTAACACCCGAACTCCAGATAAATCTTACACAGATTTGTAGGTCAGGGAGACTTGTAGCAGCCACTCTCCGTAGACAACAAACAACATACAGGAGACAACAGGAAGGAGCACAATCCGAAACTATCACTAGCTATGGACCAATAAATACCCATAGAGACTTGAGTGGAAGTAGATCTGATTTAATTTCAAAAGGAATATTTTGGTATGAACATCATGAAATAAATTTATATCAGTGCGAATGTTAAGTAGCAGCTTGTTATTAGTTTTGCAATTTAGCTATCTTTGTGTGGCCTTAGCTATGACTGTAGCTTTCTCCTACGTATCTCTTATTTGAAACACGAAATATAATTCAAGTCTCTTCAAACTCTCTAAATTGTTGCAAAAAAAAGGGAAATTAACTTATTAAAAAGTTTTTTTCAGACCAAATCAGTTGGGATCACATGAAAAATCAGTTCAGGGCTTCGTAGGCAAATAGGCAGAGCAACTTTAACAAACTGAAGATCCAAGATCGCGTAAATGTAAGCCGAATTAATTTCTCAGAAGTTATTAACTATTTTTCGGACGTAGTCTCTGCGTATAAATTAAGAATACTTAGATAAAAACATCTTGAATGCTGCAACGTATTGCAGAAACTTAAACCTGGTTCCGCTGGTCTTACAAAACAAGGCTCTCAAGCCTGAGTTTCTTTACTACAATCCATACCGTACCACACGCATATCGCGGTAGCTCTAACTTGACTTTACTACAATCCATACCGTACCACACGCATATCGCGGTAGCTCTAACTTGACTTTACTACAATCCATACCGTACCACACGCATATCGCGGTAGCTCTAACTTGACTTTACTACAATCCATACCGTACCACACGCATATCGCGGTAGCTCTAACTTGACTTTACTACAATCCATACCGTACCACACGCATATCGCTGTAGCTCTAACTTGACTTTACTACAATCCATACCGTACCACACGCATATCGCGGTAGCTCTAACTTGACTTTACTACAATCCATACCGTACCACACGCATATCGCGGTAGCTCTAACTTGACTTTACTACAATCCATACCGTACCACACGCATATCGCGGTAGCTCTAACTTGACTTTACTACAATCCATACCGTACCACACGCATATCGCGGTAGCTCTAACTTGACTTTACTACAATCCATACCGTACCACACGCATATCGCGGTAGCTCTAACTTGACTTTACTACAATCCATACCGTACCACACGCATATCGCGGTAGCTCTAACTTGACTTTACTACAATCCATACCGTACCACACGCATATCGCGGTAGCTCTAACTTGACTTTAATTCTAGCCTGCATTGTAAAGAAAATTCCCTTCATTTCACGGAAAAGTGCTGGTAAAAATGTATCCAGAAGTGTCCGTAAACTCTCTGTAAAATTACAGACACACTGATTTTCAGAAACGGACATTCCGTAAATTTCACGGAACCTCTCCGTTAATTCCTAGTTAGTTTTCTGTACTTTCCGTTGAAAATAAAAATAAGTGATGAAAATGTCTTTAATTTTCGTTATGTGGGTGTTACACCGCGTATAATAATTATATTAAAAAAGTTAAAATATTTTCTACTTAATCGAGGTTTGAACCCGAACGATTTCAGCCAATCACCTACAACTGTTATATTTTGATTCAAAGTAACGAAAGCAAAAATTCAGTTTCCATTAAATTTAGTGCAATTTCAGTGTCGCCAAATGTTACAGACGCCTGATGCTATTTTTTAATGTTTGAAAGAATAGGCCATAGTCGCGTGGCTAATCTTAACTGCCGCAGAAACGATAATGTTCTTGTTACAGTGGCGAAGAAAGCTTCGTGTAGAATCGGCATTGTTCGTCCCCGTAACTCGAAGCCAAAGAAAATACGGAGACTTTTCCTTTTTTTTTTTTGTATTTACTGACTTAACTCCGTTCGTCGTCATTACGGACTGCCTTTCCGTATATACACTGTACATTTCCGTACGTCGCTCGTGCAGACTAAGTTATTGCTCTGCGTTACGCTACGTGACTCGGCCAATCTAACCAGAAAAATGAAAATTCCCTATCAGGCCGATGTCCTACTATGTCACCGCCTGCCTGACGGGAAAACCAAGATGGCTAGAAGCGTTTAAAACTGCGCTCTTCAGCAACGCCTTTAAACTTCGCGCCAATCGCGATACGGCTACATCATATCTTACGCATACGTCTTCCGTTACTATAGCAACCAAATAACAAATTTCTCTATGCAATATGCCCCACATATAACAAATTCCTCTATGCAAAATTCCCCACGTATAATACATTTGTGAATGAAAACTGAAAGACTTACAAACATAACTACACAGAAATACTTTTTCTGGGGTTAGAAAAACTTGCAATTAATAATATAAATTCTATCTGGAGTAAATAAAATATATTTAGAAACAAAAACTAATAAACAAAACAAATAAATATTACGTTAACACACACATTGCAAAAGTAAACTCAGATCGCTGCGTCGGGAATTAGTTGTGGTTATTTGAGGGGTTACAATATGTTACTGGTTAGGCCTTTCTCGGTCACTGCAAGAAAGAATGGGTAATATTCAGTAGCTGCTTGTGCTTCGTTGTACAAGGCTAGTTGGTGATTATTATTAACATCTGTACACTCGTGACGCTCGCCTTATAATCCACTTGTCATAAGGAACATGTAGGTTGTCGTGAAATTCTCACGCAGGGAGCGAAGCAGCGTAACTACTCGTGGCGCCATCTGCGCAAGAGAAGCTCACTTGTTGATGTCCCAGCCTGGGGAAAAAAAAAAAACATGTACTAGAGCCGCGGATAAGCATCAGGACATTTTACATTCAAGTAATATCAACATCCACTTAGAGATTTCTTGGATTACATTTCCATCTGCTTACTGAAGTTCCGCGCTTGCGCCTGCCTATGAATGTTTTCCAGCCTACCCGATTTCTTCCTATAGTGTTAGCTTCACGCCATTTTTTAATTAAACCTTCCTAAAAAAAAACCTGTATGACATGTTTGTTTCTTAAATAAATTATACCTTACACGAGTTAGGTAATACCATTAACCTTTAGTACCACTTTTCTTTGAGTAAATGAAAATTTCACGTAGGCTACATGATGTCTATAAACTTTAATTTTATTTCGTATTTAAAATGAAGAATAAGAACAGAGAGAAAAGACGTATGTTGGAAATGACTAGCAGGAAATAGTTCTTAAGTGAAATGCTATCATACCAAGCTTTTTCTACGTCATTTGTAAATGTTACGTTCCTTAATGCCATTACTTAGTTTTCAGGAATTAATGATGTAAATATATTTCAGTTCCATACAGAAAATTATTTATTTATGAGTGAGTGCCCAACTCATAGTACGTGTAGGTTTCTCCTTGATATTTTCTTCCAGGCTTGTTAAAATTAAGTTTAAGCGAGACATAGGTATACGTAGTGTGCAGTTTGAAACTTAAGCAGGACATCCGAATATCTGGACGTATTCTATAATAGCAAAGCAAAGCAATGGGGAATTCTTGTTACTATCTAAAAGCAGGATAATATTCACTTACTTACACATTTCTGAGCGGAATGTATTATTTATTTATTCGCTAATATTTATTTAAAGTCGTTTATCCGTCTGATCAAGTTGCGGGCGATAACCTAACTTACTCTAAAACTGAGACTTCATTATTGGCGTAAGGAAGTTGTTTTGAGGTTACAGCACATTTCACCGTCCAGTGACAGGAGGCGCAAGCGAAACTCGTAAGTTGACCCGATATTTTTTAAAAGCAAATTTCGCATTATATGAATATCATATTTTGTATTTTTTTAATGTTTTAAATTTTGAGGGTAGTTCTGAGAATGTGATCCAGAGCGCGCGAGTCATAGTAAATTTTCTAAGCTCGATTTGATATTAAAATAGTGTACAAAATAAGAGAATAAACTGTTATATCTTGGTGTACTAGAGTTTTGAATCAATCATTGAATACAGATTTTAGGAACGGTTAAATAAAATAAGTTATTTTAAGATGAATGTAGATGGCGCTAGACTTGCTTGGGGATTATACGGAGCAAAGGCGGGTCTTTGAATAAATGCTGCCCACATCCCATGTCACACGCGACGACCTTCCCAAGCCTCGAGATTATTAAAGCTTTTTTTATCGCCGTGTACGCCTTCTGGTTGGCTGCTCGCAGGCTAAGTAGGTTAACCCGGGGGGGGGGGATCAGGGTTAAATATGGCATCGCGGTCGGAGAGTTCCACAGCGCCGTGAGATTTACTTTCTGGGTCAGCGAAGAGAGATACCCGGATTGGACCGCACTTGTCCCAGCCTCGCCCCGCGCTGGACCACGTTCTATTGTCTCCTATTGTCCCTCAACACGCCCCCTTCCTCTCCGCGCGCAATTATTCTTACTGCAGATTCGACTTCGCTGTGCTCCCTCAGCCACCCCACTTAGCACATCCCCTTCCAGGCCTTGCCTGGCACTCTGCGCGCCCTAAATAATTCATTGTTTTTATTCAAAAGCTTCGTTATTCAAACACTGGAGCATTTCTGACTTAAAATCCGGAACATTCGGCAGACAACTGTCAAACTGTGTTCGGTGCGCTGTCACATCCTCTGCATGGGAATTATCATGACAGATTGTTTGTATAATCCATTCACCGTTATTTCCGACTTTTCTGAAGCACTGTTTAGTTTCTACTTCCAGGAAGTTGCTCCGCTTCGTTAAGCCAAATCTCAACAAGAGCTGGAATATCACACCACAGGGACAACGCACCGCATTAGTGCCCACTCAGTATATCGTTTATTCACGGTAAAATGAGCACTTTTGAAAGCCCTGCCTAGTATCTATTTGTATGTACGTTGTGTATTCTTCCGCCTGTGAAATTATTTGAAAATTAAACATGTTACTAATCTGCTCATTCTTACACTTCGTTGCATTAAAAATTTAACAGAAAGTGAACGAAATAATTCAGGTTATCAGAAATGGTTACCTAACGCTTTTTATTCGATGTTAAGATACGGAACGTCTTCCCATCCATCGTTACCAACTTTACTGGGCGCATGACACTCAGGGCGCCAGTTGACATATACGCAGGTAGGGGCAGTGACTTTTTTCTAAGGTTGATTTCAAAAGTGCTCACTTTATCGCGAACAGACTTAAACAATATTTTACATAAGAACTATCTCTTACTAGGTATTGCCGACATACCTATTATCTCCCTGTCAATATTCACAATAATTATAAACGAAATATTATAATTTATAGATATCATATAAGTGAAAGTTATATTTAAGTAAAAATAAGTTGCTTTCATGGGAAACGCTTGTGACACGTGACATATTTAGGAACAACCAAACACGTCGTGCGTGGTGTGATTTTTCTAAGGTTTGAGTCAATAAAGTGTGAACAAATAGCGAATAGGCTGTATATAAAGAGTTTCCATAGCAACATATAGTCCGTTAAATCTGAGTTTAAGCGTATACTCGTATCTAAAATATAAAAAAATTGCGGAAATACTTTTTTTTTTTTAATATATGCAAAAAGAATTATTTTAACTACCATTTTTTTACGTTTATCCCATTAAAGTTTTTCAAAGGAGAAAATATTATGTCAATATTTTCAAAGTATGAGATGGTTTTCATCCCTTATTTTCCGAGCCTTCGATTGTTGTCTGTAATATCGCCACCATCGACGAAATATAAAAAATACTTATCTACAATCCGGATGTGACTAGTGTCGAGAAGAACTCGCGGGCTCATTGACCTACAAGTCAGACTCCGCATTCCCTTACTGCATACCCCGCCAATTTTGGAGTATCTCTCTTCTTGATGAGAAACTATCCATGATGTGTCGACTTAAGCGCGTAGTAGTCGCGCAATAATATGGCGTCACTTTTAAAATTTTTCCGTCTTTTTACGGAAAAGCGCTTGCAAAAATGTTACTTAGAACCATCTGTAAAATATCGGGTGAGTTTCTTTCTGAATAACGGGTTTGACGTAAATTTTACTGTACCGTCCGGGAATTCACGGAATCTCTTCTTCTTTTTTTTTCTCCAAAAAAGAGGAAACGAGAAGAATCTTCCCTTTTAGTTATGCAACTATATTAAAGATAAGTGTAATGAAGTCAGAATATTTAATTGTGAAGCGAGATTTGAACATGAAACAGAAGTCTAGGCATCCGTGACTTATACCACTAATCTGGAATCTTCTTGTAACAATAAGGGTAAGCCTATAAATACGTTATTTCCAGGAATGTCGCATATACAAAACTGGATTTAGTTTCTGGTAACATTTGAGTGATTTAAGAGTTGCCAACCGTTACAAAAGTCTGATGCTACTTTTCGATGTTCGATAGAATAGAGATATGTGCCGCGGATATCCTAACAACCGCATAAGCGATAATTTCCTAGTTGCAGTGGCAAAGAAAGGTTTGTGTGATGCTGGAGTCACAATACCCCGACAAACCCGACATGAAAACTCCGAGACGACGAAATCTGAGCAGCAGCCAATGAAAAGCAAGGTCACCGTGACGTCAGTCCGATGAAATCGCAGCCCCTACAGTCCAACAAAAGTAGCTTCTATTTCAACTTTCCGTCGTGTCACAATAAAAATGTAAATACAACATTAGAAACCAAAATTTCGAGAGTATTTACCTACGGTAGTAGACAATAAACTGACTTGCCGCCAAACTAACGTTCCGATTTCTTTTGAAATACTTTTGTTGTCGAAAGCAAAACATTCATTCCATTTAACATGAGTTTTAAAAAGCAAATATTGGATATTATAAATAATACTTGCCGTTTAAGTATTTTCCAACAGTCCACTAACACACTTGTCTGGCAGATTTCGTCAGAGTATTGTGAGCACTGAATAACATATAATATGAAATTCCGCCGAGCTCTGACGTCGTGTCGGTCTGTCGTGTCGTGTTCGTCGAACTATTGTGACTCCAGCATAATGTTTGGAACCGTTCCTTCCCGAAACACGAAAAAGCTACAATAAATGTGCAGATGTTCCTTTTTTTTTTTACGGAGCACATCTCCCACTATTGTCATGTCAGATTTCGTTTCCACATATTAACTGTATATATATTTCCGTAAAAATGTCCGTGATTTTTGGAAATATTAAGGTGTCGCTGAATCGGAAATAAAGGTCTTGTCCTCTCGAATGGGATTCCATCTTGTTCCGTCTCACGTTCATGAATGCAATGATTTTTCGTGTGAAAATTCAAGTGATTTGAAAGATTTGCGTGGGCTCGTAAAATCGAGATCTTGAAAGCGACGAGCGTGAAGCGAGGTAAGTATGGAGCAGCGTCAGAATGAAAGGGCGGGAGAAACGGGAGATCCCCGAGAAAACCCGCCGACCGGCGGCATCGTCCGGCACGATTCCCACATGCGAAAATCCGGGTGTGATCCCGCCGGAAATCGAACCCTGTTCACCTTGGTGGTGAATATTTTAGGTCAATAAATATTTCAAAACACTATATAACGGCTTGTATTTCATTTTTGACAGGATTTATTTTGGGCGTGTTATGTTCTTGTACAGAAATGTTGAACGTTAAATGTTAAGCCACGCATTATTTAAGTGTACAGAGGTGAAATAGCCGCTTGTACCACGGATTCCAGTCTCACACAGACTAGTATACAGTAACAATAAGAACACTATATGTGCAAAAAGTATATAAATCTACTGTTGCCAATATATCTGTACAAGAAATCAAAAGCTATAGTCATATTACATCTTTCATCTCTGTAATACAACGGTAATTAAACTTTCCTTCGCTTCCTTTTTCGTGTTCATTCCCGGACAATTGGTAGTAATTAGATACTTATAAAGTTAATTTTTTGACGCGGCTCCAAATCTCGCAGTTTCTACACTGGCACGACTTGTAAACGTTTCGCCTTTTATCCGGGAGCGAAGGTTTAATTTTAATGCGGTAACTACGTATATTCGCTCGGCCGGATATGGGGAGAGCAGCCGCTTGCGGCGAGGGGAAGAAAAAAAAAACCAGAACGAAGGTAGATATTGAATTAGCATACTGAAAAGGCTCCGCGCAGCATCGCTCGATCTCTGTCCATCTTTCTCTCTCTCTCTCTCTCTCTCGCTCTCTCGGTCTATCTCTGTCCTCGTCAGACGCGGGCCGGCCGCTGATGCTGCGCCGCGAGCCCCGCACTGGAGCTCTCTCGTGAATGAAATGACGTCACGCAGTTGGGGCTTGTATAATTTAGCAAGGTCGGCAGCCCTGCTGGCCGCGGTCGATTCTTTTTTGTTGGTTAGCGAGTTGAAGGTCGCTGCGGGAGGAGGAGAAGGGGCGGGGGGGTGTTGACGGGGTGTGAGGTCACTCGTTGACCCTTGCGGTCACCGACTTGTGGGTCAAAGCTATCTTCGTCGAGCGCTGATTCTGGCTTCCTAATTCGGTCGTGAGAACGGTTTATTTGTAAGTCCCTTTCGACAGCTGCGAAATTATTGAAGCGGGGCAGTGGATGCATGACTGCGACACGGTATAGACGTCTGAATATCCATTCTTGGTGTCTTCGTTTTCTTTGGCCGCGCAGAACTCGCGAGCTGTACTTATACATGTTTATTACTTGCAGCCTGTTTTCCTAGCTTGCGGTTATTTAGAATCTGCGTTTCACACCGCACGTTTGTGTACAAAGGACCACCGAAGATGGGCCTCCTGATTTTAGCATGTTCTGAACCACAACATCCCCACTTCAGTGATCATAGTTTGAGCTGAGCCAGGGCACAGAGTACAAACACGAAATGGAGTGACTGTTCCTCTGATAAAGTCATACCCATTTCTGCGTGAGACTCTGGGAGCGGGCCTTGTGTCTGGTTGGCTACTGCGTGCTGCCAAATGTCCCCTGTTGGTCGAACTGCCAGCTGGTGCGTAGTTTACCAGAAGCTGATTGGAAAACGGTGCTCAGACATGTTGCTGGCCAGAGACGCCATATTGCTTACGTTGATGGGGGGGGGGGGGAGGCAGGAAGGGAGGCGGGCGGTAGCTTGAGTCTTGAGTTCGCAAAATGAGCAGCTCTTTCACTTCTGTATTCTTATTTACATTTTGACCAAGGGTTAGCACAAACCAACACTATACCAACTAACCATACTGTGATTTCTTGAGACACATGTTGCACTAGCAATACAAACAGGTCATGTTGACCACGACATCACTTTCCTTCACGCGAATTAAAAGCCGCGAGTTGGTTTTTAAATGCAAGTTATTCTGTTAAATAATGTAGTTCTCATTCCTTCCCTGCGAGATCAACATTCACAAACGAGTAGATCAGACATTTGCGTTCCAAATGGTAGATTAGTGAATATTAATTTTGGTAGCCATATCTACCGAACGATCTGACATATTCTAACCAATATTTGTATACGGGTAGTGCGTAAATTAAATTAACGAAACAGTAGCTAATTTGACCACCTCTTTTAAGATAACACCACATGTAAATTAAATGTCCCGTTCATATAAAAGAAACAACCGGAACGGATGCCAACAAATTTTACATTCAATTTTACCTATTGCTGGTAGCCTGGGCTGAGAAATTTTAAAGAGGTTATTTCGTAACACTTTTATGACATGCCATGTTACCGGAACGATCAGGCCGATCTAAGCGAAACTTGGCACATTGGTTGCTATTGTGAACATTAAACATGTATACTGTATTTATTAATATAAACTCTTTATTTTTACATTTTGATAGATAATGCACTTTGAAATTTAAATTTATATATCATAGAGTATAAACTTCTCAAGCGAGACCCATCAAGTTTTCCATCCAAATAGTAGACTGATGGACAGTAAAATTAGCGCGCACAGAAGAATGAATCATATGGTACTGAAACTTTACATTGATAGCAATACAGATGACTAAAGGCTGTTCAAAATAAAGTGAGCACTTTTGAAACCAACTTTAGAAAAAAGTCAGTGCCTTTGCCTCCAAATATTTTAACGGGCGCACTGAGTGGCATGCACCCAGTAAATCTGATAATGATGGATAGGAAATAGTTCCATATCTTAACGTCAAATAAATAGTGTTATGTAACCATTTGTGCAAACTGTAATCATTAATTTTCTTCTCTGTTGTATTAATGCGTCTAAGTATAAGAATAAGCATATTTGCATTATATTTACTTTTCTAATTCGCTTGATCGACACATTAATAAAGTGATGAGGCCAATGGCAATGTTAATTTTACATAAGGTGGAGGGATACACAATGTGTGTACAAGTAGATCTTAAGCAGTGCTTTCAAAAGTGCTCATTTAATCGTGAACAGCCTATATCGTAGGCTATGGTTCCCCAGAACATAATGTCTGCTGTGGGGGAAGTGTGCCGCTAGGAAACGAAATCGGGATAGTAGTATTCACCAGGAGCCCTTTACACCTGGACGAGATGATCGTCAGTCCCCATAACGAAGCGTTAGTCATCACTAAACGCCACACATCGCCTGTCTGTGGAGTTCCACATTGCTCTGGCCTGGCACCACGGCAAACGCAGCTTCCGCTCTTACAGAGTAAATGGCAGCACAAGTAATGAGCGCTGGGATCGCAGATTCGCCTCCGCATGGCGTCGGGAAACGGTCCGTGGGCGCACACGAGTCCCAACACTGGCCAGCATCGTGGACCAGGCAGCCAAGAAGTCCCTTCGCACCTGGCTCACGATCCGTCGATCCTCTCGACTGGTTGTCGACCTCTTCCATCCTGCGCCGGTCCTCCGTGTGTGGGAGCCTTCATGTATCCACGGCTCCCAACAGCATTGGGCAGTGTGGTCTGTACGATCCACGTGGTGGACTATACGGCAATACGACCATCCTGCCGTTTACTGCCCGATTACGAGTCCTCTCTCGAAGTCCGTCAGTTGCGTCTTTCCGGCATCCTTCTTCAACGTGTCAGCTTGCTTGCTGTCGTATGGGGTTTCTCGCGTTAATGCAACTTCGACGACACAATAGTGTTTATGACCAATAGTGGGTGCTTGCAGTGCCACTACCTGATGTGCGGTCAAATTCTAATGCTCCAAGGCGCCGCGGTGGTGTAGTAGTTAGATTACTCTCCACCCACCCGGTTCGGGTTCCATTCCCGAAAGGGGTGCTCCCAGATTTTCGCGTGTAGGGATCATGCCGGACGATGCTGCTGGTCTATGGGTTTTCTCTGGGATCTTCCATTTCCCCTGCCCTTTCATTCCAGCACTACTCCATACTCACATCTCTTTATCCCCATCGGCTATCAAGACCCAGGTGTAAAGAGCCGTCAAATCTCTTCACTCACTCACTCACTCACTCTAATACACCTAATTGGGGTCACATGCATACCAGCCCGCACTCTCGCCACTTACATCGTTTCGTGGTGGTCACATGGGTTCTTCGCGGTGCGCTGTTTTCAGAGTCTGGCAGGTATCATGGAAAGCCGCCTGAAATAATTGCAGGTGGACTCTTAATTCCAGAAATATCACCCTATTCTTGTAGGGCTACTCTTTATGACGAAACACTGAAACATTAAAAACAATGAAGTCACATTTGTTATGTACAATAACGTAATCTGCATGTAACTTCAAACCAACACAAACATTGTTTTCATAATCCCACAACATATTTTACGAACCACTCGTAGTACCGCCAAATCTTGTGGGAAATTCTTTCTACTTTTTGATTTTTTTTTTTTTACCATATAGTGCTATCAACTTTCGAATAGATCATCTAAATTTCTTACATGCAGGTGCAGAGGAAAATTATATAATGAGTTATGTATGTAACCATTGGTCTGAAATATAACAAACATTGTATAACATTATTGTGACTCGTTTTTAATGTTCATATGCAGATCGTTAACGTCCATTTTTGTAGAAACGGTATTTTTACTGGCTCAGTCACGAAGGTTGTATTTTTCCATGAAGATGGAGTCCATAAAAAATAACCCCTGTATACGAGCACACACGCTATTATAGATTACCATGCTACAAGAATCCCCGCACAAATTTACAACAGGTAGTCATGTTTCTCTTATAATGAGATTCATTATTTAGCAAAATAACGAAGCGGTTCCAGTCTTCCAAAGATGAACTTCCCTCGGTCGGCAATATAGGAGCGATATGACATTTTAATTACGTCTCTGGTTTTTTTAAGTTACCGTTAGAAGAACGGTGTTGTAAAACACGGAGCGTATTTTGTTAAAGGAACATTGTGTACCTGAGACTACGTTGCCGCTATTTTCCTTTGAAGTGCTTCCCTGTTCTAAAGTAATACCATAATTAATAACCCCTGTTTCAACGTGGCCGCTTCAAAGTTCTTAAGCTCGATATTTTTATTTCAGCATATATTACTACTTGTTAAGTACTTACTAATAAAGTGTTAAGTATTATGTATTGTACTTAACATGCGTATACATACTCAAATATATATGTCATCTGCCTTTTAGCTGTTGCCAGAAATAAATGGCGTTATTTCTCTAACATAATTCGATGAATTTTGCTCTTTACGTTAGCGGGTTTGTTATTGGCTAAGAATTTTACGCAAGTTATGCAATTGTGCAGTTGTCATATAATAGGAAAACAAATGCGTTAGTTTCAGGATCTACCAAATTTCAGATTATACACACGCTGGTAACTTTTGCGGTTTTATCGCACTTCAGTTGATATGTACTGAAAGATTCTGTGGTTAAGACTCGCCTGCAAGAAAACAAAGACCGAATTCCGTTTGACCTGTTAGAGGGTTTATAGGCCATTCACGGCAAATTGAGCACTTTTTCAAGTCCTCTAATTTGAATAATAGTCTATAAATATATATATTGTAACGTTAGACGTTAACTTTAGAGTAGGGCGAACTATATATACTGTGTTTATAACTTACAAGGGAGTGTTGATTTTTAAGAGTAATGGAAGAGTAAAGAGTGGCTGGTAAGAGAAAAGTAACCAGGGCCTTAAAAGTGCAACACTTTACCGTGAACAGCCTTAAACTGTCTACTTACAAGGGTAGCAGCCACTGAATCAATAGGTACGGCTTCACTACGCAGAGAACTGTGGAATTTAGTCTGTACGTATTTGGACGTGCGGATTATTTGACTTCCTGGTTTCCAAACCAATCACAAAGCATAAGCACGATAATCTGAAGTATAGTACGCCAAAAAAATTAGTTGAATAATTTTTGCACTATGTACAGTCATGGTTAGAGGTATGAGAACGCTGCAAAATAACTGTAGGTGGCGGGAATTTATGAAATTTAGAACGTTGTATGTACGCATTCTTCCCGTGTTAATCTGGTATTCTAGCGAAAACGAGGTCAGGTGCAAGAACTTTAGCGCACTTCACCGGCCGGGCGCCGCCTAGACTAGGTACAAAAATGGCCACCGTTTGAGTAGAGCGTACGAACAAAATGCTCTGCTTTTGAGCGACAGCGTCTTGCGCATAACATTTTACTGATAAAACATTTTACGTTTTTAAATTAAACATGTTTACATATACAAGTTTTATCATGAAAGTTATAGCGTTAAGTATGTAAATATATTGTAATACATCAATTTTGACGTGAATGCGTCTTTAAATTTGCAGAAACTGTAGGAGGCAGTCCAGAAAATCCGATGAAAACAAAATCGGGGATACAGTTTGGCATTGCAGCTCCGAGTCTATCAACTACATTCTAAATTCAATTACACCACTCGATTGCCAAAGGATCAAATAATATGTTACGTTGAGTGAGGATTGCGAAGCATTGCGCGTGCCGGGGTGGAAAAAAAAAGGGGGGGGGGGGAGCAATTTTGAGTTTGTTTCGCCGCGTCTCATAACTTCCGCGCAGTAGGTATAACTTTTGACTAGAAGAAGTTACGACGCTCGTTTAGGTTTCAATCGACGGATCTCGTCAAGATCAGTCGAGTGCGTGTATAAAAATATTTGTGTAGCGTGGTTATGGTGAAATTTCACGAGTTTAATGTAAAAAATTAAGATAACTTAACGCAATGTCGTCCTATACTCGTTAAAAAGCCAAGCCGAAATGCGGAAATCGTATACGGTTGGAAAGAGCATCTCAAAAGCACTCTAGTGATGCCCATAAAACCCCGTATGATCGAGTGAAGCGGTGCCGGGAACGTAAAATAAACTTCAAGGCGTCCGAGCGCGTCAACGTAGACGTGTTCACGCAAAACAAACGGCCGTGTTCCCAACAGAGCCACGCCCCATTTTTTTTTTCCCGGGCGCGAGACCCCTTTAGGAACGAGGCCCTGTCACACACCTCTAAGGATGTCCCTGGCTGTCACTGTTCCAAGAACTAATGCAGTTCATTAGAACCATAATAATTCAGCTAATTCAATATCGAACACCTTACCAGAGAGACTCGTATAAGAAACACAAGGAAATTTAAATTTCACTCAGTAGTCGGTGTTTTGAAATGCATTTAATACTGAACATGCGTTTGTTAAAAATCGCTGTCCTTACAAAGGGTTAAGGTATGATCTTGAAATGTTTTCAAACCTCTAGACATGAACAACCTACGTAGTAATGTCACCTCTATTTTAACTACTGCGAGATTTGATTTTTCCGTGTTTTAAATAGTTTTCACGTCGAACACGCATGATCAGTATTGTAATTTTTACAGTTCTAACAGCAGAATCAAACTAATAAATGGCAAATTGTTTACAAAAATGGCTGATACTGAAATAGTAGCGACAGCTCTGTGCACAGGATAGTGAAACCTACTCCATATAGCTTCCCTTCGCGTTAACTTGACCTCTAACAGTAAGTGAAGACGACCGAAATATTTTAAGATGTCCCACCTGGCCTTCCATAATAGAAACTGTTAGAGTTGGTGTAAACGTTTGTCGGGTGCGTACAGAGAGAAAAAATTCACCCCCCCCCACCCAAAAAAAAACATTTTATAAAAACTTGCAACCAAGTAAGCTGTACGAAATCAAATGTTTCCCACCAATAGGGTTTATTTAGTGATACAGTGTATCTTGTGTTTTCCCACTGAAGTAGCAACCAGCGAACACGTAAATATCGCTCGAGAGAGAAAGAGAGAGCGAGAGAGCCACTAAATCTGTTTACACTCTAAAAAACTTGTTTCGCTTATGGGCAGTAAAACAAAATTCAATATACACAATAGCGATGTTACCTATTACGTTTGACAAAAAAGAACCGCGTCTCAGTGTGTGCTGTATTTGATCAGAATTGAAAGGGTTGTTTATTTATTCACATTAATATATTCGCCAGTTGTTTTTCCAACGTACGTCAGTATAATAAACATTATTTTTATATTTCATAATTTTAAATATCAACGTATCACTAAAAATCACCGACAAACCCCAGTAGGTTATTCCTTACGAAAAATATTTATACCACATTTCCTTAAAGTGATTATCAAGGCAGCTATACGTAATCAAAAATTGAATTTTTAAATGATTTTCGTGGATCGGTGAATTGTGTTTTGTGTAACGGAGACCCTACACCTGTGAAAATTCAGTCGGCAATATCGTCCCCCTTCATAAGTAAAATAGGCGTTGCCACCCTGCGTTTTGTTATTTATCAGTATCACTGTTTTCCTAACGAAGAGGGATGATATTACCAACCGCTTTTTCGTAGGTGTAAGATCTCAATTCTAAAACAAAACACTATTCGCCGATTTGTTGCATAATTTCGAGTAAGTCAGTGGCTGATATTTGCGATGAAAATCTTTTCAAAACTCTATTTTTAAAAAAGCATGGGCCAATTAATAATTTCTAAGGAATAGTGATACATATATTTTCGCCATGTATCTTCGTAAGGCATAATCTGCTGGGGTTTATCCGTGATTTTTAGTGCTTTATATATATACTATTGCTGGTGAAACTTCCAACACCCAGAAATAATTTCCCGAATTAATCCAAACTCGGAGGATGTGTATGCCAGTGTATCGGCAATACGCGATCACGGTTGCAGAGAGATGCGTAGGCCCAGTAGCGCCCTCTTTTGTGCGACCGGAAAGGTCATTGTCGCGTCAAGCTCAGTCAGTGAAGAGCCGTCAAGCAAAGTGAAAGCAAGAGACAGTTTTCCTCGTCGATATCGGAGAGCGTCGTATCAGCATGCGAGTGAGTTGCATGCGAGTGAGTTCGAACGGGCCAGAATGATCGATCTGCTATAAGCGGGTTTGTCATACCGTCACATTTCGGTTCGTAAAGGGTACGCTGCTATGACAGTGACGCGTGTGTGGCCGCAGTGGATAGAAGAAGTTCGCACACAGAGACGAGCGGGTACTGAACCACGCAACGTGACCACAGCATGGGATGACCACCATACTTTCCACATGGCCGTAACGGACTGTACAGTCTCGTCCACAGTGTTGGCTCGACACTGGAGCACTACAACGGGCGTGGACCTGTCTGCGTCGACGGTTCGAAGCGGTCTATTGCGGGCTGGACTGGTGCCATGCACGCCATTGCGTCGGCTTCCATTGTCCAGAAACCACTAACGCCTCGGACTGCAATGAGCACGTGAACGCCGTCGCTGGTGTGCTGAGTGGCAAAATGTAGTGTTTTCGGTCGAGTCCCGCTTCAACCCGTCCTACAGTGATGGCCGCATAAGTGTTAGACGCTACTGTGGTGACGGCAATCTAGCAGCCTGCATTGTGGAGCGGCATAGCGGACAAACGCCAAGTGTGGTGGTCTGGGGTGCCATGGACACAACGTGCGATCTCGACTCCTACGTATTGAGGGAAATATGAACAGCAATCTCTACATGAGGGAGGTTTAACAGCCCGAGGTACTGCCCCTCCTACAGGCAACTCCACATGCCATATTTCTGCAGGACAACACCCGGACACAACATGCGATCTCGACTCCTACGTATTGAGGGAAATATGAACAGTAATCTCTACACGAGGGAGGTTTAACAGCCCGAGGTACTGCCCCTCCTACAGGCAACTCCACATGCCATATTTCTGCAGGACAACGCCCGGACACATGTGGCGAGGAATGTGTAAGCCTTCGTTAATGAACGACGAGTATCACTGCACCTTGGCCTGCACGTTCGCCTGGCATGTCATCCATAAGCCATGCCTGGGATATGGTTGGTCGGAGGCTTGTTCGTCACGGTTCTCCAGCAACCACTGTTGTTACTTTGTGGATAGCATACAAACTGTGTGGAGGGAGATTCCCCAGGAACATATCCAGGTCCTCTTTCATTCCATCTCACGACGTTTAGGGGCTCTGATTGCAGCACGTGGGGGCTTCACACCATACTGAATTCTCAAGGACAGAGATCTTGTATAGTTTTGTAAACCTAATCAATCGTGTATTGTCATGTACCTAATCTGTGGTGTAAAGTTCATTTCAATGACATGTATAATTATTGATGTTGCATTTTTTTACATATTTAGTATGTTATATATATATATATATATATATACACACACACACACCCACACACACTAAATTTGTAATATATATATATATATATATATATATATATATATATATATATATATATATATATATATATATATATATATATATACACACACGCACTGAATTTGTGAAAAATGCAACATCAAGAAGGATACATGTCAGACGCTCGCATGATGAGAGCGTTTGCTTAGGTCCACGTTTGTGAAGTAGTAAAAAAGTATTATTTAGATTATTTTTGCTGCCAATCACGTATCTTTACGTCATTTGAAGAGACTGGCTTTACCATTTCTGCCGATGCAGCATTTAATAAATATTATAAAATGGTAAGAATTACGAATATGTTATCAAGTTATTTTCTACTTTAGAATATAGTACAATAACTTATTATTTCTAATTGCTAATTTTAAACAATTTATTTTTAAAATAATTAAGCTACAAAAATATTGTCCGCTAATAACTACCAAATTCATCGTACATATATACTTAAATACATGAAAGACCTGTGGTTGCGTTAAAATACATACAGTTATGGCAGTAACATTTTCAAGAGGTTTATTTCAAAAAGAGTTTAATCTGCAGCTGTTAGCTTCGACGCGTTACGAAACGGTTTCCCGAAGCATTGACGCGGCGAGCGGTTTAGAACCACAGAGCTTTGAGTCTCGTAGCACCTCCGCCAACTCCCCTCACTACTGTTCCGAGTGAGCGCGAGTTCGCGAAGTTATAAATCGACGATCAGGAGATTGGAAGGGTAGCTGGGAAGGGGAGGCAGGGCGGAGACGGGTAACTGCCCGTAAATTGAAAACACAGTCTGAGAAAACCTTGGCGTGAAAAAGAAAAAAAAAAATAGCTTTCATTGCTGGGCTGCCAGACTTCCACGAGTAAACGAGTAAGTGACCTGTACCCGGCCGATGAAGTCGGTTTCGGACACTGACGAGCGATGCAACGGTGTTTTTGTACTTTATAGTACACAGAAGTGGAAAAACCATACGCAGGGTCCTGTATATCCGTACGCAGTAAATACATTTCTCTTAACATCCTTAACTGAAACGGAGAAAATACAGTGTTCTGCAACCTTCCAGGTCAAAATTATACAAGATGGAAGAATTTAAACTAAGTATTGTGAGATTTTGCCACGAGGCCTTCAATGAGTCGTAAGTGTGAGTAACGAGTTAGTAAACTGCTTTACTTTATATAACAAACAACTGCCTGCCGCGTAGACGTTTGGTGGCGCTAGCGCGCAACACAATACGAACTCTCCTGTGGCGTGGACACGGCGTTATTAACCACTGTTTACACTTCATGCCAGGTTGCCGAAAATGGAGAGCTACTAGTCGCAGGGACTTGCGGACATGCATCTGGTGCATGGCGCAGCAGGATGGTGGTGCAAGGAAAGCCGCACGAAAGCACTGAGAAATGTTTCGCTACGGGCGTCATCCGAAGTGGAAGACATTCATCGCACATAGAAACTTACGAGAGACTTAACAGAGAGCTGGCCAGGGCGCTAGACAACCAACTGTTCGCACATCAAAATTCGAGGATATGGTGGTGGATCGTGGGGCAGACATTTATTTTTTTTTGGAAACTAAAACAGTTTACAAGTACGTTCCTCACATGTTTTATTCTTTCAATGTCTCGTGACGCCTGGAATATGCATTTCCGACCATTGCTTTCCTATCTCAAAATACTCAATTTAAAATCTTCTACCATCTGTATAAATTTTTACCCTAAATGTTAGAGACAACCTGTTTGTAGTACGCAAAATTTACAACATGTCATGATGTAAGTATATAAATGTTAAGCGCCTTTACGATACAAAGTTGGCAACTTCATTGCGCGCTTGACTTTCTCCATGAATGTGCAGGAAATCTTCACTATCCCAGTTTCGTGTTGCTAAACTTTAGATCAATGTCTTTAAAGTGCACGAGCGAACCAGAGAAAACGACTCACTTGCCACCAACATGACAAACAAATTTCCATGAGAGCAGCCGTCCAACTAAACAGCTGAGGCTTGAGTGCGCAGAAATCTGTGGAGTCAGAAGCCGTGAAATTTCCCTGCTCCTCGCCCCCAAGTTCAGGTGTTGCAACTAAGATACGTTTTGGTAAGCACTGTAGTTTCATTGCAGCAGTTATTTCTTTCTTCTCGTAGTCAATAAGCTACGTGTTTGATGCTCGGTGCTATAAGAATCCACATTTCAGATATCAGATAACCCGCAAATTACAAGGGAAATTTTACCCACAGTAAAGCAACGCTACCTAGATTATATACTAGCAGAGACTCCTCACTATGTACAGAGCCCATCCTTATTTTGCAACATTGTTATCACTATTGGCCCTTGACTGTTTGTTGAAATGACACTATTACTTTTCAGTACAGTATACACGCGTTCATCCGGGCTAACTGGGTACGAATGTCATTTGGATTAACAAAAAATTTTGGAAAGTTCAATTAAGATGATGAATTAAAACAAATTATGATACTGTCAAAAATTTTAACTAAAAGTTGTTGTTTTATTAAGTTCAATTAACATTAACAAATATATTAATTCACTAAACAAATTACTGTAATTTTAAATTCGAATTCCGCGGAAACCGGATTAAAGAGGGCCGATTAAGCAACGCACAGATGTAAAATCTGAATAATGCATTGCGTTCCGAGTAACTCGTGAATTTATATCCCATCAGGCCAGACGTCACGCTCGTGTATGTACTCAAGAAACCATTCTTTGTGTATTGTATGTTGACACAGTGTGAAGCCTTTGTGCAGGAGTGTTCACGACTTGGTCGCACTCATGCTTCATGTTTCTTGCTAGTTCGCTGTTACATAGGGCGTGACTACAAGAAAAACACGATCCAGTCGTAACAGTTGGACAAAATAAAAATGCTTCACGTATACCCTGCCAGAGAAAGAATTCGCGAAATACTCGATGTTGAAATAATATATATTCCGAAAACATTTTCCAAGTGTTATTTTCACATGACAAATTCTACTAGCTATTTTTTAAAATGAAAATGTTATAGTCCATTCATGTTTACTTTCAACTTTTCTCTGAAGCCCTGTTAAAGTTCTGTTTTAAGGATGTTTCTCCACTTTGTGGAAACTAAGCTTAACCAAGTCTAGAAAATTACATCAAATGGACGACGTACAGCATGCCTGCCCGCTCAATTTAATTATATTTTCCATTATAATGATTTCTTATTATTTATTACCAACATGCCTGGTTTCTCTCTGTTTTTATTCACATTCATTACAAATGAAATACTAGGATTTATATATAAAATGTAAATAAAAGTTCAATTTAATCGAAAATGAGATACGATCACATATTAACAGAAGTATAGAACGTTCGCAATACATGATATATTTAGGAAAGAACCAAACGCATACACGGAATTATTGTTTAAGTGTTTGATTTAAAAAAAGTGAAGAAACCGCAAATGTACTGTGATATGTATTTGCTATATGTATTAAGTTACTAAATTGTGAGGTTACCTATTCTGAAACATATATACATTACAAATATGGAGGGCTCGAAATAGTATTTAAGCGTAGAGTGTTTGATGATACGGTGGCATGAAGCATGGTTATCTTGTATTACGCAGGTCGTGAGTTCGATCCCGAAGTCCTTACGCCAAATAAAACTCCCCAGTTCACTATCGATGTATTGAGATACTGCTGAGTATTCTGCATAAAAGTATATAAAGACTGGCGTCTACGGGATGTCTCTAATTGAACAGTGGGTCGCCAATAGCTACGACCACACGCACTCCAGTTCTGCTGGCCGGTGTCTTGCCACTTACCAGCGTCCTATTGGTCGAGAATCAAGCGCTGAAGCTCACACTGAACCGACAGTGTTTATCACTGGGTGTCTCTCAGCCAACGGAGTTGCGAAATTTCTGCGTTCCTGTCCAAGTGTCATTACCTATGTAAGGGCTATTCGCGATAAAGAGAGCACTTTTGAAATTAACCTTAGAAAAGAGTCACTGCCTTGAATGCATGTATTTTAATGGGCAAACTGAGTGACAACCCAGTAAAGTTGGTAACTATGAATGGAAAATAGTTCCATATCTTGAAGTCAAATGAAAAAATGTTAGTTAACCACTTGTGATCACTTAAATTATTTCTTTCGCTTTCTGTTTTTTTAATGCATCGAATTGCAGAAATTAGCATATTTGTACAATATTTACTTTCCTAATAATTTCAATGTTTCACTTGACTGACGCATGAATAAAGTGATAAGGCCCATAGCAATGTTAATTTTACATAAGGCGGAAGAATACAGAACGTGCATACGAGTAGATTTTAAGCAGGGCTTTCAAACGTGCTCATTTTATTGTGAACATCCCAAAACAACATTTACAATTCATCGTGATAGTTTATGTAATTATAAAAAATAATTCTTCTTTTTACGAAATTCTCTTTTCATGAGATGCATTTCAACGCTAAGAAATTGACCAATACGAGCGAAGCGACAAAGATAATCTCGTGCTAGTTCCGTTTCCAACGGGCTATACTTTTTCAGAGAAACGTAGTGTTGTGGAAGCAACACTGGGACTTAGTCCTCAAAGTGTTTAGTGGAGCTCCTTACAGTTTCTATCCTAGGCGTACATAAGAAAATAAAATATAATTGTACGTTACTGAAGATAACAATCAATATGAGACTGCCGAAAGTGGAAGTTTTCTTCAGTTACGCCTTCGTAAGAGATAACCGTCTGTGTATCTTCGCACTGGTACCAGACGAATACGTGTTCTAAATGTACACCACAGGCATCAGAAGAGTATTTTAGAAGTCTGTTCGTGGACATTCTCGCCCTTAAGGTGGCCGCCTTGGTGCAGGTATTTGTGTGTCCCAAGTCGTAGAATCGCGGGAATCACTAAAACTAGCGTGTAATTCCGTCGGCAACACGCCAGTATGAAGCTTTCAGCGGCGACCCTAAACCTCTATGAAGTAAAAACAGAAATAAAAGTGTGCCGTACGTACACGCAACCTTAAAAGTTTCTATACCACTGTGTTCATATCTAAAAAGGATCACAAAAATACCTGTCTGAAACATATCCAACTTAAAAAAATACACTCTTTGAATAAAAATGGAGAAACTGAAAATGTATACAAACGCATGATTAAAATGCTACTCGTAAGTAGACACCTTTCAGACACTTTGACTAGTAAAATAAATAAATAAACTTTCTGAAGCTTTGCACACCGACTGCCTTTCTAGGCCACATTCATAACACGCCCGGAAAGGTGCGTATGTGATGTGAAGTACTGTGCACACGCTGATGAAAAATGTGGCTGATGAAAAATTCTGAACAACGGTACAATACACCAAAGTTTAAAACGACCCCGCCCGTATAAGTTAAACAGCATTAAAAAAACTGGCTATCGGGCTAGCCAAGCATGGAGACATCCGCATTCAGTCTAGTGCCTGAGATAGGCGGTGTCCTAATACAAGCCGCAGTCGCCACTTTATCGTCTCCCATGGCGAGGCATCTACACTCTGTCCGCTGTAAGAACCCGCCCGCCTTCGGCATGCACACGATCGCTAATAAGTCCGAAAGGGCCGTTATTTTGTTTACTTTTCCGCCGTCGATTTGATGTGCTACCGACCCTGTAAGCAGCTAGTTTTGGGACAATCTCCATAACATTCGCACTTTCGTTTGAGACATATATTAGTTTGTAAAACGTGTGTTTCGAACACGTTGCAAAGCAGTTCTTGCCCCAAAACAAGCGAAGTTCCTAAGATGAGCATACTACATGCTGTTCAAGGTAATGTGAGAGCTATTGAGACCCTAGTTACTTTTTCCCTATCAGCCAGTTTTTATCGTTCCACCACTTATTAAATGAATATTGCCGTTTAAGTAATAAACACAGTGTATATATATTTCACTGAATTCGAAAGTTGACGTCTAAGGCTACAATAAAATATATTTATGGTATATTATTCCAAATGAGAAGGCTTCATAAAGTGCTCACTTTACCGTGAATAGCCTATATATTTAGAGTGTTCGGAAACTTAATACCCAAACCCCAGACATACTTTCTTTGGACCAACAGTAACACAATAACCCGGTACAGATATATCCGGAAAATATTTCGATATCGTTTAGTTAAATCCAAAGTTGCAGCTTACAACACCTAGAGAACAAGTCTGTGAGTGCGATACTGTGTGTGTGACAAGTTGCATAGTGCACAGGCGCGCGATACTAAACTATTACATACGCTGCGTCGCGCACCTATTTCCTGTGCAACTTGTCCTACACGCATGATCGAACAGCTTCGTTGTGCAGGTGCTGTAAGCAGTAACTTTGAACAACACAATTATTTTGTATGATAATACCTTTCCTGATATAAGAGTATTGGGCCTTTGTGTTGCTATTGGTCCACATAAAATATCTCCAGAATTTGAACACGGAGTCCCGAACATTCTGTATTATCTGGTACCGCGCTAGCATATTCGCATAGGTTATTGATAAAAGGGGATAAATGTATACATTTTTTGTGACGAAACTCCTGAGCAACTATTTCAACCGTTTTATTTTTCTTTCAACACTACTATATACAACCTCCCAAGAATGGCAGAGGAAAGTATAAATTGATTCCATTCTATATGTTTTCTTTTTTTATTATATGAACCTGGTTTACTTGCGCTGTATTTCAATCTTCTGTGCGAATAAATGAATGTAATAAGTGTGCAGTGTGTATACTGTTCTGTTAAGCGTGTGCGATAATGTCGCCCAAGTCGATCCCGACTGCTTTGTACCTGTCACATCATTGTCTCCACTCTATCAAATGTCAACAACGCTGCAGACAGTTGAATGAGTGTGTTAGTGGAGGGGGAGCGGGGATAGAATATGTGTATGGCCCGGGAGCACCTTGACGATTGACGTCACTTCAACCTCTGACGCTCGATACAAGGCCATCGATCTCATCTGCCACCCCCCCCCCCTCCTCGACAAACCACTGCACCACCTCACACTACAATCCTCTCCTTTATTTCCACGGGAATCCCTTCTTCCTCGGCTTGTGTCGGCGGGACCTCCGCCGCGATCACACATCTTCTCTAACACCTTTCTCTGCTCTCGGTTTCCGTTCTTTTTATCCCGGTTATCCTTGGACTTTTCTAAGCCAATCTCTTGAACCCCTTCCTAACAACGGATTTCCAACCAAACACAATCACTCAGTCTACCCTTAGAACAGCCTGGCGTGTAGAAGCGGAACTACGTACGGTGTTAGCCTGAACTCCAGTTATGTACTTTGTGAGATGATTCCTCACTGAAAATGAGGTATTCTTAACCCTTTTAAACTCACTTGATTTCGCAGCTTCAGGTGTTGTAGGCAGGACATTTTATGACGTTTCATGTACTCAACCCGTTCGGTTACACGTTATTTCGGAGTTCAAGTGTTGCGATCACGTGATTTCCTTTTGGTCTGCGCTGTACTTGTGTACTGCGTGTACTGCGTTCTCGATTATAAAGGCTATTCACGATAAAGTGAGTACTTTTGAAATCAGCCTTAGAAAAAAGACACTGTCCCGTACCTGCATATATTTAAACGGGCGTACTGTGTGACATACGCCCAGTAAAGTGGGTAGCAATGGGCGGAAAATAGCTCCATATCTTAACGTCGAACAAAAAGTGTTAGGTCACCATTTATGATCACGTAAACTATTGCTTCGCTTTCTGTTATTTTTTATGCATCGACGTATGAAAATGAAAAAAATTATAAAATATTGACTTTTCCAATAATTTCACAGTTTCACTTGATCGACGCATGAATAAAGTGATGAGGCCCATGCCAATGTTAATTTTACATAAGGCGGAAGAATACACAACGTACACACAAGTAGAGCTTAAGCAGGGCATTCAAAGGTGCTCATTTTACCGTGAACAGTCTATACTGGCATTACCCATTCATGCCAAAGAGGTGTAGATAATTCCACGTATTAGTTTAGCCACAAGCAGGTCTGGTCAGTGATTCCTTGCTGTCTACAATAACGGTCATAAATATCATTAAAGGTGCTAAATGTGTACGATCGTTGTTACAGTGCTATTGAAGTACAGACCTATCTACCTTCTTTACAAACCAATTTGGCACTGGTTCTTATTTAACGATACATTTATTTACAGCAACAAATCACAGGTTGCAGCAAAGAAAGTGCTTTTAGTCCCGATTCGTGTCCAGCAAATGTATGAGCTTCAGTGCGCATGGACAGTGCAGACGGATGGCATCTTTAGGTACTGAGACGTCCGCATCTCCTTAATGGCAAGGTACTTCACTCAACGACACCCGTTGACGCTCAGTACCGAGGTTGGTACCCTCGCTGTTAAAAATTTCCGTATATTTACGGAATGTTTTACGGAAATGTACAGTGTATATACGGAAAGGCAATCCGTAATGACGGAAAACGGAGTTAAATCCGTAAATACAAAATACGTAAAGGCTCCGTATTCCTTTTGGCTTCGAGTTACGGGGACGAACAATGCCGATTCAACACGAAGCTTTCTTCGCCACTGTAACAAGAACATTATCGTTTCTGCTGTAATTAAGGTTATCAACGTGACTATGGCCCATTCTATTAAACATTTAAAAAAATAGCATCAGGCGTCTGTAACATTTGGCAAGACTAAAATACACTAAATTTAGTAGAAACTGATTTTTTGCTTTTGTCATTAGAATATAAATATAAAAGTTAAACCACAGTTTTCAAGTGAGAGTTGTAGGTGAATAGTACACCTTAATGTTCCAGTAGTAATCGTCGATAGGTGGTAGTGTAATAAGTCAGTGTCCCGTGTCGGGGCGTACGCCGTGAGCTGCCTCTCAAGTTAAATAATTATTTATTTGTTCATAAACTTCGTCAGTAAAACCATTTCACCAAATGTTCATATCGTTTTGTGCCCCCATGTAAGAATTGTGTATATATTTTATTGAGTATGTTGTTATTGTTTATATTATGTGTTGAATGTGTACTGTATAATAGGTTGAAGGTAAACGCCTCTGTATATTTTTTGTGATAGTAAATTTAAAAAAAAAAATAGTTACAGTCTTGGACTGATAATATTTAGACTCTGGTTCAAACCTCGCTTAAGTACAAGATATTTTAACTTTTTTAATATAATTTTTTATACACAGTAGAACACCCACATAACGAAAATTAAAGACATGTTCACTGTATTTTTTTAAATTTTAAACGGAAAGCACATAAAACAAACTTGGAAATTAACTGAGAGGTTCCGTGAAATTTACGGAAAGTCCGTTTATGAAAATTAATGTGTCCGTAATTTCACGGAGAGTTTACGGGCACTTCTGGATAAATTTTTACCAGAGCACGTTTCCGTAAAATGAAGGAAATTTTTTTTAACAGTGTTGTGGTGCCCCCGTGGTGTTGCTAGTCTTCTGTTGCGTGTCTTTACGAACGTCATATGTTTCTCGAATTTCATTATTGTGCTGATTACGAAAATTTGGGAAGAAGCGGACGTATAACTCTTTGAAATTTATATGGCTCATAAGTACAGAGCACTTTCATAACCGAAAAAAAAACCAAGAAAATATTTGGGAGGAAATTTGCCAAGATGGTTGTGACAATTTCAGTACAGGGATGTATCCAGTATTGCCTATTTCTCGCAAGATATTATTTACACAAGATATGAAAAAATTCTTTCTGTGAACCTCCATCTGCAACAGATACGAATTCACACTGAATACAGACCCCCCCCCCCCCAAGATGGACTGTGGTGTGGTTACGTAGCTTACGTGTGCATACAAACTGCGTTGGATGAACACCGCACTCTTCCAAACACTTTCCTTGACGCAACACATGATTTACTGCCTCAAAGAAAATGTCTAACTATGAATCACTGCAATGTAGGTTTGCTACTGTAACATACATTATGTTCTATCTGTACATTCAAGCTTATATTAAACTTGTATCTGTCGTTACAAAAGTCCAGCAGAAGCATTTGTCGCACTACGGATTATAGGAACAAAAATTGTTTGAAAAGAAACAGTGATCAGTAAATTATAGAGAAGTGACCAGTTTTTCAAAATTATATTCACTAGGGGGGAAAAAACTTCGACGGCTCCGGGACTCGAATTAGCAAGCCCCTTCATCATACGACTACTTTGTCTTTTCATGTCCACATACTTTTGGTAGGTATAGTGCATCTCACTCTTAGATTGCAGTCGCTAGCTAATAAACAACTATATATTTATACACTAATATACAATTTTACCAATTTCGTTGCGTATTTTTGTACGTATGAACTTAGTCTGCCAACACAGCATAACTACTTGGCTGTTGATAATTGCTAGCTATCAGGAAACAGCATGTGTCATGCACCCTTTACTGCAACATGAGAGTGAGACACAGTATAGGTTATGTCACGCGGTAACATGGGCCAGAATATACTAAAGTCAGCTCCTACGGAGAACTGGACTTCACAATGACATTAAATGTCTGCAGGAAGACTGTGCAATTCATTTTCTCAGTTGCAGTTTAGTGACTGCAGAACATACTGGTTTGTGAGTGGTTGTATTGGGAACGAAAGCTACATACTGGGAAATACAATGTACGAAATTTGATTTCTATTATCGCTAAACCACCGTTGCCCTTGGTACAAAGTAACATTTTACTATTGTAAACAAAAGCAGCCCAAAATATGTAAATTTCTTTGCAATCAAGGAAGCTTATATTGCCATACAACGAAAACGTATAAAGAAAACATTTATTAACAGCAATCCTATGTTTATGTAATATTATCTTTGTATTAAAACGATATTGTTTTACTGTGAGTAAATGAGACTCTTGGGTGGAAAATAGAGCCCGTGGGTGGGGGGAGGGGCAGTTTTGCGTGGTTCTTAACATCGAGGTTTAGAGAGTCGATGAGCGTGAAGCGAAGTGAGTATGGAGCAGCTCCGGAATGGAAGGGTGGTGGAAATGGGAGATCCCCGAGAAAATTTCCAATTGCAAAGATCCGGGGGCGACCCCACCGGGAATCGAAACCGAACTGGGTCAGATTCCCGGCAGGATCGCAACCGGATATTCGGATGTGAGAATCGTCCCTTGGCGGGAGACGAGCAGTCTAATGACTACAACACCGCAGCCCCATGCCAGCCTCTAAAAAAATGATTTTCCTTGCAGTACAGAAAACTTAGTGAGGATTTTTTTTATAGTGTACCGGTGCGGTGAAGCACCAGACATGTGCACCGGGGCTTACGTTCGGTTGCACCAATTTCTTCCCCGATCCGAGATCGAATGATCCTAGTTCAGAAACAGGATCCAGTTTGATCTTGGTTTCAATGTAAGAGTGTTGCACCAACGAAATTTCATGATTTTAGATTTTCGGTTCGTCGATCTTGCTTCCAAAGTGAGAGATCGATATTAAGTGTGAGAAAAATTTTGGTATTGGTTCGTAATATAGACGTCATGGAAGTAGGCGCATTTTTACCACAGATAGAACTAGATGTGCGATGTTTGATTTGTTTTAAGTGAATTATTGT
Organism: Dryococelus australis; assembly: GCA_029891345.1. Classification (NCBI taxonomy): domain Eukaryota; kingdom Metazoa; phylum Arthropoda; class Insecta; order Phasmatodea; family Phasmatidae; genus Dryococelus; species Dryococelus australis. Next base: position 14,920,566 of record CM056996.1, on the reverse strand, counting down.
TGTACGAGTTTTACTGAATAATATTCAAGTGCGTATAATGTTATAATTTCCTAAGAAAACACTCGAACTTAGTTCTATCTCTTGGCGTATTTTAAAACTACATTTTTCGACGACGGCTGATGATCTCGGATCGAGATTTGGAACCGCCGATTTCGGCGGTTCCAAATAAACTTCATCTCGATCTCCAGTCCAGCTCCGAACTCGAATGGCGCAACAGTTTTCTGCATCGATCTTAGATGCGATCTCGGATCGAGTTTCGAACCACGACGGTGCAACCGGCCCGTAGAGTGTATAGTGAGATGCCTGCCTGTCGTTTCCTCGAGCGGCGCTGGAAGTCGGTCGACTGAGTCAGTCCAGTTGCTGGAGCAGAGTAGGGAAGTGTCAGCGATCCTCGGAGGTGCGAGTTACTCCGGCACACTAGCTGCTCGTGTAGCGAATCCCTAGCGCCGGACGCGTCCTCCGGGGGGGTTTGTCGCCCGGAGCTCGAGCGAAGTCGTGGTCCGGAACTTGCCGAGCGAACGTTACTGGTAAGAGCAGCGAGTCTACAACAGTCGCCTCGCTTCACGACGAAATGTGCGCGCTTTCAAATTTACTTACCTCTTGTGTCAACTACAGCCTCTGTTCACGGTTAACTGAACGTGTTTCAGATCAACATTTCAAAAATGTCACCGCCCTATAGGCTGTTCACCGTAAAATGAGCACTTTTGAAAGCACTGCTTAAGGTATACTTGTATGCACATTCTATATTCTTCCGCCTTATGTAAAATTAATATTGCCATGGACCTTATCACTTTATTCATACGTCGGACAAGTGAAACTGTTGAATTATTCGAAACCTTAATGTTTCACTAATCTTATTTTATTTTTATTTTTTTTACATTTCGATGCATTAAAAAATTAGAAAACGAATCAAAATTAAGTTATCACAAATGGTTATTTAAGTCTTTCTATTCGGAGATTGCATGTGGAACTACTTTCCATTCATCGTTACCAACTTTACTAAGTGCATGTCACTCAGGGCGCCCGTTAAAATATATGCAGTGAGGGACAGTGACATTTTTCTAAGGTTGATTTTAAAAGTGTTCACTTTCCCGTGAACAACTTTTACCTGCATTTATTTTAACGGGTACATTAACCTGTAAGCGCCCAGTTAAATTGGTCACTGTAGGAAGGAAAGTAGTTCCATGTATTAATATTGAATTAAAAGTGTTACACAGGCTGTCACGATAAAGTGAGCACTTTTGAAACTAACCTTTGAAAAATGTCACTGTCCCTACATGCGTACATTTGAACTGGCAGCCTACATTGACTGTCGCGCGCCGTATTAAAGTTGGCAACGACCGAAAGAAAATAGTTCCATATGTTAACGTTTAATTACAAGTGTTAAGTAAACATTTGTGAAAACGAAAAATATTTGATTTTTTTTTACTTCGGTTTTTAATGCATATAGGTATAAGAACAAACAATTTGTAAAACATTTGATTTTCTATAAAATTTACAGTTCCCTTTGACCGACGCACGAATAAAGTAATGAGGCTCATAGAAATGATAATTTTACATGTGATGGAAGAATACACAACGTGAATACAAGTATATCTTAAGCAGGGCTTTCAGAAGTGCTCATTTTACCGTGAACAGCCTATATACATAAACATTTGTGACTACTGAAATTATTTATTTTGCTTTCTAATTTTTTCAATGTATGTAAGTTGAAGAATAAGGCCATTAATAAAATATTTACTTTTCTAACAATTTCGCAGCTTTACTTGTCGGAGCACGCATAAAGTACTCAGTCCACGTGACAATGTTAATTTTATATATGGTGCATGATTGCGGTGTGTCCTTATAGGTATATCTTAAGCAGTGGTGCGCTTGCAATGAAAAGCCCATATGAATATGTATGTGGTCGTAGCTAGTGTAATATTATAGCGATACTACGTGAATATGCATATATCCTGCACCTGGTAAAGTTAGCACTTTTGAAAACTAACTTTAAAAAAAATCGATCGCCCTCGGTTAACTCCATGTGTGCTACCGCACCCACTGCTCCCAGCCGACTAGACAGTGAATTAAGTGAAAGTATTTCTGTTACAATCCATTAACGGTTACTCCACGCTTTTCTGAAGGCCTGGTAAAGTTCTACTTCCAAGATATTCCTGCGCCTCGTGCAACCAAAGCTTCACTAATACTAGGAAATTTCACGAAAGGACAAAGCACCGAATTTGTGGGCACTCCGTTGTAATAATTCTTTGAATGAGAACTATTTCTCACTACACGCTACCAACACACACTTTTTCTCACTGTTTTTATTCATATTTATTATAAATTAAATATTATTATTTATAAACGGAATATTGGTAAAACTCTAATTTAACGAAAAATAAGATGATTTTATGTTAACAGAAGTATGAAACGCTTGTGATACATGAAATATTTAGGAAATAACTAAATATGTCATAAACGGGGTGATTTTTCAAACGTTTGATTCAAAAAAGCGTGAAGAAACCGCGAACTGACCTTGTATTACACAGGTTAAATGTTGACTTTTGGTAGGTCAAAATAGTGCTATTTCCTTCATACTCCTTACAGTATGAATTCGCACATAACTAAAAAGTTTAGGCCCCTATCAGCTTCACGTTTTCCCCTTGACTATCGCATGCAAAAAGTTACCGGGCCCGTGGCAACGCAAATTATGTCGGGAGGACACAAAACAAGGAGAAAACCAGGCACTGAACCCTTGCATGCCCGTCGTGGGCAGTCGAGGGTAATGTGCTTGAGAGTGTCGGCGCCCAGTTATTGAACAATTTCATTTTAATAGAACTCTATGTAACGAAAATACTATTCAATATTAACTGCCAAAATTACGACGTTTATCGATTCATATATCACACTATTGTTTACGTTAAAAAAAAAAAATGAATCTTTAAAGACCGGTATTTTAATTTGTCGAAGGATGTGTTTTAAAATATTTGATTGGCCACTGACGCCAGTTAGTTACAAACACATGACCTACAGTTTACACTACTGTACCATTCGTATTACAACAATTTACCTATATGGCCAGTAAGGTGCGATGTCGAAATAAACGATACTTTGCTACTTCAATGTTCACAATTTCTCATTTCCAATATACACTTTTCAACATATTGAGAGATTTTGTTATATCAGGTCAGGCACGGCTGAGAGAGGCCTGTAATTATACTAGTAATCATTTCCCCTCTTTTATATTGTAATTATAATGCAGACAATATGGCGTGCAACAAATTGCACATTTGCCGATTTCGCCGCGCACTTCACACAGCTGCCTCTGTAGCTTATTTTTGTGTTGTGTAAACACTTTTTAAAACAACATAAAATATTTTCTCCCGATTGAAACTACGGCATTCGTTTAGGTAGCGCACTGGGTTTATTTTATGTTGTCCGAATTGAATGATAAAATTTTGGAGTAATATTAAAACATTTAATTACTTCTCAGGATATTTCAGAAGGTAGCTGAACGGTTTATGGACATTCGCTACTAACAAAATGGCAAAGTTATTTTTTATATTTGGTTAAGGATACATAATGGACAGAAACAATAAACCAAGCATATCTTTCAAAAAAGTTCCACTAACTGTGAAATATTCATAGAGAATGCGACCTTTACACTCAGTATTTCTTTCCGTAAGGTAAATAAAAAAATGAAGGAATCAGAGAATCTTTTTTTAGTCCGTCTGTGTACAGCTTCGTACAAGCCACGTCAGGGTGAATTTAACGGTAAACGCTCCGAAACGCCCATTGGGTAGATTTCTTGTTTGAGATTTGTGCTCGCAAAGTAACATGAGTTCTATGGCGTTTAACGAAAAATTGTAATTTTAAGAAATCTCTGAGCTGTAGCCAGCGAGAACACGGTGAATTCTCTCCGTTCATTTTCCATAATTACCCTTCCAGAGACGCAAATAATTAACGGGATCGCAGGGGCAAGGGGTGAAAGCTGCAAGGGGGGGGGGGGGGGGACACGGGAGTTGGTGAAGGGGGTAAAAGAGAATTTCTCCAGGGAAAATGAGGACGACATTTTTTTAGCTGCGACGTAGGAAGAAAGCGGGCGGGCGTCTTCCTTTAGCGACGGAGCAAGGATAAAGTAACGTGATAATGAGGAAGCATGGGTCTGAAGAATTCAAGCATTTATTTGCTGTGAGGGAAAAGGAAGGGAATTATTTTTTTCTTATCCGCGCGATAATTGCCATTACCGAACAGGTCGTTAAGTGCGCGGGTTCGATACAGTACCCGTCTATCATCATCAGCAGCCGCCCGCCCAATTACTTCCCCTTTTCCAAAGCAATCGCTTCGGTGCGTCGACAAAGTGACTCAAAGTGTCTCGTCCAAATGAGATTCGTGTTACCCAGGTGGTTCACGTTATAAGGTGTGGTGAGTTGAGGTCAAATCATTATCACAAGCAAAACCCATGCCCTTGGTGAGAATTGTTGCAATGGCTTCATCCAGTTGTTTGTTCGACAGGTAACCACTCCTGAGTGGTCCAGTGTAGGCTGAGCGAGTTTCCTGTAGATGTTGTTGAACTTATTCTTATGCATCTCTGTTGTGGGAAGTAAGACCGAAATCACTTGCGTTTAGCAGAGGCCGTGTCAAGTATATTCCAGAAGTAAGGAGACAGTTCATTTGACAGTCGCAAACGCAGGTCCATGAGATTCTTCGCATTCGAGTCAAGTGCCTGGATTCTGTAACTCAACAACTTCTCGTCTCGATTCTGATCGAGTTCCATTTCGATCGAGTTCCGTTCAGATCTGTTTGTGAGAGAGCGATTCTGTAACTTTTTTTTTTTTAAGTCTATCGAAATGGTATAAGACATTTCGATCGTTTTCTCTGAAGACTATGTGGCAACATTAGTTGGCCATTGGAGAAAATGAAAGTGCATAATCTTGGCGAGCAGTTGCCAATCAGAATTTAGGTTCTTTACCACTTTTTTGTGCGTACACTGATCTTTATTAATATTTTATGTGTTTAGGTTAGTAGTACCTATTTATAACAGAGCGTAACGACGAATTTTATGCTTAACATTTAAAAGATATATTTTTTAGCAAAGAGCATTGCTTATAATGCGTGTGTTTATTTTGATTCGTAATCTGAAATTACCCATTTATTTAAATATTAATCTGACACCGCAGTCGCTGTATAATTCGCAATTCGCCTCCAGCACATAGCAAAATAGTTAATTTAGTGCAATTTGAACTTATCGACAAAATATGATTAATGGTACCATTTTGTATAAATATTTTGAAATATTATAAATATACTAGCATAATATGCGTAGTAATAAAGAAAAGTACTTTGTTTTTAACAAGTAGACATTTTTTAAATCTTCTTATGTGTTATAAATTAATACTTACCCATTTTAACAATTTACTCTCTTACACGATTACAAAAAAAAAATTAGAGTAAAGAATATAATTTATTAACTTTAGTGGTATCCATGAACAGCAACGTAACTATTACTGACGTATATGAATTGCAGGTTATTTTGTAAAATGAATCAGTATGCAAAATTACAATATAATCGTATGTGTAGTGTTCCAGATCTATAATAAATACATCCTGTTAACAGAAATATGTGAATATGAAACCCCATACAAATTGAAATCTTCAAGTCTTAATCAAAAAAGGGTTTTACAACCCTCCGCCATGTTGAAAACCACTAACATTTTCAATCGAAATAGCAACACGATCGAAATACCGGAAATCGATCGAAATGAAAGAAAAGCCAGTTACAGATTGCATTTTTCATTTCGATCGAAATTAAAGACGATCTCGACCGAAACGAGGTGAAAGATAGTTATACAGAATCCCAGTGCAGGTCTTGGGCGTCTCTGGTGGATCGTGTCTCGCAGGAGGGCTAGACTGGCTCGGTGGTATGTCCGCCGCGCAGATGGAGTTGCGAAGTTCTGTTTCATTCTCGTTTACATCGGAAGGACACTCAAGTATCGACATCTCTTCATGATTCCCACACTGTTAAAAAAAAATGTCCTTCATTTCACGGAAAAGTGCTGGTAAATATGTATCCAGAAGTGTTTCCGTAAACTCTCTGTAAAATTACGGACACATTTATTTTCAGAAACGGACTTCCCGTAAATTTCACGGAAACTCTCCATTAACTTCCATGTCAGTTTTCTGTACTTTCCGTTTAAAATATAAAAAAATATATAGTGAACATGTCTTTAATTTTCGTTATGTGGGTGTTCTACCGTGTATAAAAAATGATATTAAAAAAAGTTAAAATATTACAACTCTCACTCGAAGATTGTGGTATAACTGTTATATTTTCATGCAAAGTAACAAAAGCAAAAATTCAGTTTCTATTAAATTTAGAGTATTTTTAGTGTTGCCAAATGTTACATACGCCTAATACTATTTTTTAATGTTTGAAAGAATATGTCATAATCGCGTGGCTAACGATAACTGCCGCAGAAACGATAATTTTCTTGTTACAGTGGCGAAGAAAGCTTCCTGTATAATCGGCATTGTTCATCCCCGTAACTCGAAGCCAAAGGGAATACGGAGACTTCCCGTATTTTGCATTTACGGACTCAACGCTGTTTTTCGTCATTACGGATTGCCTTTCTGTATATACACTGTATATTTCCGTAAATATGCGGAAATGTTTTAACAGTGAGGGAGCAGAGAAGTTTGGCTTTCTTTTGTCTTAACTGGTTGAATTTCTCTTGCTGATCTTGTTACTTACTCGGAAGCCTTCGCTGCCATTGTCGTCAACTTCTAGGCGTTGGATAAAGAATCCTCGACGCGGCTGACCGCACGATGAAAGAACGTCGCATCAGTTCTTTTCCTCGCCTGTACAGGCGATGAAGCATTCGATGAAAATGTCATTGTTGACCATCATCCTTTAATTCTGAGCTTTAAAAGTGCAAGTTTTTTCCCCCGGTGATTTGATGTTAAAGAGCATTTTATATTATCGCGTTGTTCGATTATTTTATATTTTCACTCATTTAAATGGACTAAAAACCACTATTATCATAGGCTTAGAAGAAGGGAGGGATACAGACTTTCAGAGCATAGCATGGAATAAAATGCTATGATGATATTGATGTCGCCCTTTTAGACCGACTCAATCTCACTTTCTTTAAATGTTTTTAGTGGTATTGACCACTGCGTATTCATCACTTAAAAGTGAACAAACGATTATTAATACATTTTGTGACCAAGATTGGCATTAAGAACTATGCAATATTAAAAAATTCAAGAGCCACTGAAAATTGTGAATGCTTAATACTTTAGGGTTTACAATTTTTTTAAAATAAATAATGAGATTTGATGTTAGTTTAAGTTATATAGCGCCTATTGTTTCACTGCAAGAAATTGTTCTTATTCCCTTAAAATACTAGTATCTAGATATATTTCGAAATGCTGAAACTTCGTCGAACTTTTTATGAGTGTACTACCTAATATAACAGACGTGTTTCCATTGTATAAAACTGATTACAAGTTATTTTCGGTCGAAGGAAACTTCTAAAACTATGGCAAATACTGCTTTTGAAAAGGGTAGTTATAAAGTAAATCAGGGTACTATGGCTTTACTGCACCAGTTACGTAGCTATCAATATCCCCCGTGCGGGGAGCGAAGACTAGAATAGCAGTGACGGATATAGTTCCATCAGCGTTGACGAGAGTTTAGAAGGCTACATCTGGTGGAAGCACCATGCTCGATACAAAATGTATGCTGCCTTAAATTTTAGCTACAGGTATTATTCACAGTTATAAATACTAAGACTGACTCCAAAGTGGATGGCCAAAAGGTTAATGCAGCTTTAATAAAAAGAATACTTTTCCTCAACCTCTGAATATTTTTTAGCACTGCTTGCTTATGAATACTATTTATTATTCAGTTCATGTCCGTAGATTAGTTGCATTTTACTACTTTTATATTGAGGGCGCTGCCTACGAAACCTGCAGCAAGAGACTTTACAATGGTGAATCAGTGTTTAAGAAATATTTCTCAGTGCATTCATTTTTAAGAAAACGGTTTCAAACAAAATGTGATTCCATAATCCATTCATGCTTACTTCACGCTTTTCTGAAGCCCTGCTAAAATTACTACTTCCAGGATATTCCTCCGCCTCGGGTAAACTAAACTTAACTAAGTCTACACAGTCACACAACTGGACAACGCACCGAATTCGTGCGCACTCAGTTGTAATAATATTTTGCATGAGAACTATTTCTTACTAGGCATTACTACCAACACACAAGTGTTCCCACTGTTTTATTCGTATTTTTTATGAATGGAATATTAAAATTTGTAATTAAATACACATAAAACTTCAACATAAGGGAAATATTTGGTACTTTTACGTTAACAGAGGTATAGAACGCTGTCGAAACAGGCCATATTTAGGAAATAACTAAACACGTCATACATGGGGTGATTTTTCAAAGGTTTGATTGAAAAAGTGTGAAGAAACCCCGAATAGACTACACTGACATTTCTTTAGAAAACTGGCACGTTAAGGCCGTTGGCCTAAAAAAATCCGTTACTTTATATGAGTGCCATATGCCTATTGTTCAACCTGTAGACATTATTTGTGACTACTTATTCTTAAGATTAATGTTTTTATATCGTATCTTTTCTTGTAAAATGACTTGTCAAAGTGACAATTTTACTTGTTTTGTAATGTAGAAATAAATCCAACCAAACTATTTACAGAATATTAAACAATATCAACTGGAAGGTCATGCATTATTTTATTTTAAGGTACACTTAGCAAAAGTTATTTTACGAAAAATTCAAGGGCAGCCACAAATCACAAACGATCAAGAATTTCCTTTCTTCCAGCAATATTTTAAAATTGCAAAAAAAAAAAAAAAACATTTCCTTGTCACATTTTATAGACGTCTTGAAGTAACAGTTGCCGCATTTTTTTGTCGTGAACTGCCTCTTTTTTATACGTCAGATAGTTTCCATTATTTTAACATTTTTAAAACAGTAAAATGGTTATTTTGACATGTATTTACGAGAAAACCACGAGAGCAAACAATTTTTGGCGGTGAAAGGGTGACCACTGTTAAATATTATGTGATGAAAATATAAAATAGTAAATTTTTGCACTGCCGAAACCCTTACAGTAATATACCAATTTTTATGTTATATATATATATATATATATATATATATATATATATATATATATATATATATATATATAATACACACACACACACACACACACAAACACACACGCGTCGCGTTGAATATATTTTGTTTGAGATATTTATATTTGAAGCTGATGCATTGAGAAAGACTATCTTTAAGATCGATGCCACATTTTAAGTCTCTGGCTGCCGTCTTGGCAGATAGAGCCTCTATGGAAGAGTTTTTGAAAGTTAAAATTTTTCAAACAGGCAATTTTTTTTTTTTTTTTTTTTGCAATTTTTATGTTAAATTCGCACATGTTATTTTAATTAGTACATGTTCGCATATAATGCAAATTATAATAATTTTTGCACCACGATAGTATTAGAGTCGCCACAGTACTTAGTGAGGAGTACACGAGGGGTGGGGCAAATTGGAGAAAAAAATTGCCTCCTTCCAAACCACAATTTTCAACCAATTTTCAATCCCCCCTTCACCAAACCTTTTCAACTCTGGTGTAAAGACAATTATCGGTCTCTAATTCAGTTTGTAATATGTATTTATAACTTATGCAAAACTAATTGCATTATTCTTTATACACTAAAACTTAATTTATTTATAAATGTTGACATAGCCAAGAAGATAAATATTTCAATAAAAAATTATTTTTTTAAAATCTGAACAAACAATAAGAGATAGTGCTTGATAAGGTTAAAATGTAGTTGATCACAGAAACTGTGATACTTGCACCCCGTTCTGGAATCGAGGAATCGGCGACTATGCCACTGAGTGAGTGAAGAGATTTGGACGGCTCTTAACATCGAGGTCTTGAGAGACGATGAGGGCGATTGAGGTGAGTACGGAGCAGCACCGGAATAAAAGGACGGCGGTAACGGGAGATACCCGAGAAAACCCGCTGACTAACGGCATCGTCCGGCACGATTCCCACATGAGAAAATCCGGAGTGACTTAGCCAGGGATTGAACCGCTCAGCCACCGTCCTCTGCCACTGAAAGTATAACAGAAAGCGAGTAGTCAGCGGAAAGACAATGAGCGAGTTAGTGGCTTGGGAACAGAGGCTCTGACAAGGTATGCGATGACGCGCATTACCGAACTCGTCCTTAGCTCACACACAGTATATGCCGTTCACTGTAAACTGAGCACTTATGAAATTCCTGCTTGAGAACTACTTGTATGCTTACTAGGTAATCTTTCGCCACATGTAGAATTAACATTCCCATGGGCATAATCCCTTTATTCGTTCGTTGGTGAAATAAAGCCGTACAATTATATGAAAGAAAATGTTCCACAGTTTTGCTAATTCTTACGCTTGTATGCATTAAAAGATGCAGTAGGCAAACAAAATAATTTCAGCATTCACGACAGTGCAAGTGACTGGCAAGGCACTTTCCGTCCAGGAGGTCCCGTGATGGAATCCATGATGGACACGTATCACCTGTTCGCTGCTGACAGTTTGTGTCTTTCCGCCGATTGTAAAATTGACCTTCCCACGTACCTAATTATTTTTTAATGCGCCAATTAAGTGAAAACGGGACATTGTTAGAACAGCATTGTGTTTCTAGTATACCAATTCGTACACCATGTGCTCGGCGAAAAATAAAATCGCCAACATGACTGCACACAAAATAAATTTTTACGCTCGCAACACGACGTTAATGCCAGGAACTACTTTATTTAATCCGCTGCCAATTAAACCGTGATCGTGCATGCCAGTGTATGTGGCAGCTACAGGCTGTTCAAATTAAACTGCGCGTTTTTGGTAACTCTGATTATGATCTAGTTGTATGCACATTTTATATCATTCCACCAGGTGTAAAATTAACTTTGTCATGAGCCCGATCACATTATACGTTCTTACGTCGGTCAAGTGAAACCGAGGAATCATAAGGAAGGGAAATTCTTTACAAATGTGTTAGTTACAATACCTATAAGCAATAAATAAAACGGAAAGTAAAAATCAATAATTACAGTATTCACAAAAGTTTTCCGAACAATTTAAATTAAACGTTAAGACATTGAACTTCTTTCCCTTTTTTGCTACCAACTCTACTGGACGTGGGCCAATCAGTGTGCCAATTAATACACACGCACATAAGGGCAGTGGCATTTTTCGAAGGTTGATTACAAAAGTGCCCATTTCACCGTGAACAACCTACAAGTGCAAGTTATAAAATACCTCGCTGCTAGCGTACTCGCCTCCCACCAAGGCGAATCGGCGTTCAATTCCCCGGCCGGGGCACTCCCCGGATTTCGCACGCGGGAATCGTGTAGCACGACGCCGCTGTTCCGCGGGTTTTCTCGGGGATCTCCAGTTTCCCCCTCCCCTTCATTTCGGCGCTGCTCCATAAACACCTCAGTCACCCTCACCGGCTCTCAAGAACTCGCTGTTAAGAGCGTAACTGAGACCAGCTGCTTCGTAGCGTTGAAAAATGGCTGGTGTTTGTAAATAATGGTAACACAGTTATTTGAAACAGTTGTTGCTGACTTCGGAATCGTAGAAGCTGTTATACTCGTGAAGAACTTCAACATGACTAAAAGCTCTCCCGCGGGTCATTGTAAACATAAATAATGATAATAGCAAAGTGATTTGCCCTGCAAATGAGTGGTGTATTGTATGTTTAAGGTAGAGTTATTATCACAACCAGTTCTAATTATTCTTACAAAGGCTGCATTAAATTACACACACATTACAGTATTACATTATCTCAAATGTAATACTATGTATACTTTCATTACATACTGGTTTCCAGTCCATTTGAGAGGTCAGGCTTGAAAAGCTTCTTGACTGATTTTCAGTGACTAGTATTTCACTTGATGATATCACTTATTCAGTATTAGAGTGTAGGCCTATTGCAGTGGACTCTCCACTTATTAGTCCTTCAAATTAAAGGAATCGTAAAAACGATTAATAAAAAATATCTTTCGGTGCTTATAACTTAAACGTTACACTGTAAATACGTTTAGGCACGGAACTACATTCTTACATAGTTGTAAACTTTGCTCTCAGCGCGCCAACCTATTTTTCCGTTCAAAAATATGAACAGTTACCGGGGGTGATTGTCCTCGAACTTTGTTTTGAAAGGTTCTCAATTAGCCGCGAAACGCCTATAGACACCACCGCTTATCTTGAACTTTAACGGCGGGAAAATAAAGGAGAAGGGATAATTCGTCTTCAGACACCTCTGGGATTTTTTCTCGTTGTCCTAATACTGACAGCGTTTCCCTGTTGAAGTTGGTACTCTCTCTTTACCTGTGACGTCACCGTGTGATGGGTGCCTGTTTCCTCGCCGACGGAGTGGAATTGTTGAGAAAAGAGTCGTGAAAGTGTACGAGACTATACGATATCGACGGCATTATAAACGTTATAACCGCTTGTTGTGCCTAGTGTGTGTGCAATTTTTAGCGCTCCATTGTAATGTTAGATATATTTGTCACTTCACGTGGTAAAATTAGTTTATATTTGGTAGTTGATAGTTTTCACGTTTCCATTGAAAATTTAATCGAATATTGTGCAGTATGTCTATTTTCTTAATTGTATTTGTTTTCTATTATTTTATTCAGTTCCGTTTATATGTATGTGGTTGAGTGATTAAGGCACCATCATTTTGTTTTTCTAGTTAATTTTAAATGGTAACCAAAACAAGGCATCCTCCGTACAAAATGAACTGTTGTCCAGCGACTTACGCAAAATTCTAGACTTGAATATTTCTCGCTTATTTCCTATTGTTATAATTAATGTTCTCGGGGAAATATCATAATCGCTGAGATGCTTTGTTAACTAGCATCAAAAATATTTGATAGAAATTTTAACCAGGTACCGCAAATAGATGAGTTTCCAACGAATGAAACCGCATGACATTTCATTTTCTTGCATGTAGAGACGATGAGACATCTGGCATACGTGCTAATTTCGCCCTTAGCGATACCGCTCTCAAGGGTCTCGAAACACGGAAAATACGCTCAACCAGGAAGCGTCTTAGGGCCTCTTCAACCGAGTTTCCCTTTTAGTGCTTTCATTTCAACGAGACGTATTTGACGTTGTTCAAGTACTCAAAAAAATATTTCTTTTATTTAGTAGGATTTTATAATTTTTCTTATACTTACATTAAACAACACGCAAAAGTGACGGATTTTATTTTTAAAAAATATATTCAAATAAATACTGGGTTTTGATGTTTACGTCTTGTATCATATTTCGAACATTATAGTTAATATACTTTGTTACCATGGACCATATATAAATTTCAACATTGTTAAAATGATTAAAAAGATGTTCGCAAACGTAAATATTTTTTTTTTTTAACTCGCTGACGTTATTTTACAAAAGCACGCCCTTGCGTTTTTTATTACTCTGTACACATACAAAAAAATAATATTTTTTAAGAAGTATGTTTCAGAACTGCTAAATTAATGGAGGCACGGCTATGTAATGAGATTCACTTGAAAATGGTAGAAAAGTTGGGAACGGACTTCACATAGGAAATTTTGTAACTGGTGTGAAAATACATCGAGCACGTTTCCAAGAATCAAAATTACTAAAAGAAAAATCCCGAGAAAAAAAAATTTAATTAAAACATCTCAATTTCAGTGGGCTCCGCAGAAAAACGTAGAGTTGTAGACAGAGCAAAGAGCTGGAAGCAGAGAAAAGATTCCGATATCGTGATCCCAGAGGATGGACCGAGAAATTTTAATCAATTTGTGTTTTCTTTTGTTTGTAAGAAATAATATTACCGACTTGCGTAATAAATAATTTTCAACAACTATTGAATTTGCACGGAGACGATTAAAAGTATTCGAATATTCAAAAAATCATTACTTGCGGACAAAGTTGCGGTATAAAAGAATTAGTTCGCGAAACCAGCATTCTCTGTAGTAAACGATTGTGTTTGGCACGCTTAATTCATTTAGTCGTTTTACTTTTTTGGCTGGAAAATTTCACAAATCACGAACACGAATTTGTAAATATGAAACATGACGTCATTTTGTTGATCAGTTCGCTCTTCTGAATCCCAAAATAAATGATTAGACAAGAACAATGGAACATCGTTAAGGGTATGTGCCACGAAGGTGTGCAGATAAGCGGTTACCCTAAATCCCACGTATGATATGTATACCTGGAAATAAAGTTTCTTGTGGACAATGCTTTTTTTTTTGTCACAGTCGTACTGTAAAATGCAAGTTTATTATCGGCCTAAATTAAATGTCACCGTAGTATTAAGATTTGATTATAGTTGAAAGAAGCGACTGTGCTGTATCAAGCGTGTGGCTCACAACATTTTGCTGTTCCTGTGCCGTGAGAACTGTGCCATCAGATATCTTGAGAACTGGAAAAAAAAATAAAATGTCAGCGAATGAAGTTAGATGTTACTCAATAAAATATTTACAATATTAGATCACGAGTATTTTGCATTCTTTTCGGACATGAAATTAGAGTCTTATGATCGCCTTTAGACAAATGGACGACGCGAGGGGAAAGCGCGTGATTTAAAAGAAAAACATTCAACAATAACTAAATATTAATATTATTTTCAAACTTAAAATGCATCTAGAAGCGTAAAATGAAACTTTCCACGGGAATGAAAAGGACACGAAAGATAAAGATAGATCTTAGACTCCAAAATCAAAACAGTTAAAACGGCTCCAAATGAGCGAACTTGACTGCATGTTTGCTGAAACTGTTCCATTAGAATCTGTAAATTCTCACTGATAATTTCAATTGCTGGTAACCACTGGCTAAACACATAGACCAAAGATGAGATAGACCGATATAGCTGGCTGCGCACAGCCAATCTCCGTGTCCCAACAATGAAGTACTGTTCTGCTTGGTTTGGATTTTAGGTTAGGAAACTGATTTGTAAACAATAATGCTTTGAGATTTATGTATAATTTCTCTAACAAATTTGTAACTATATTTGACTTAATTCAATTCGGTAAAAGTACATTATTAATATAATAGTGCACGTTATTTCAAAATTACGATATAAAAGAACACGTTCATTACTATTGACCACGTGACTTTAACAGGTGTGTATGATTGAGGTAGGTCAATGTGGGTACCTGCGCAGAAGATGAGTAAGCGGTCTACCTCATCTTTGGTCTATGATTAAGCAATGACTTTACTGGTTATTAGTGAATTGCACTGACCTGGCAGTAAATCCTCAGTGCAATCGACTGATTCGTCAGTAGATAATATATCATTAACTGAAGATTAAAATAATTCTACTGACTAAAATCAGCTATTCAAAATTAGAGTGTACTTTTTTATGATACCCAAGTCCAAAGTACTCAACAACCGGAGAATCTCCCTCCATATGTTCACCTATCCTCGCGCAAGGTATATATTAACGCAAGAAATTTGTCGGAAGAAAAATGGAAGAGAGAGAAGGGTCTGGTCCTAAAGTGGCTAACGAAAAAGAGAAGCCAAGAGGTAAAAAACAGAAAGGGGAGGGGCATTTATTAATGGTGAACGTTGTCACGAAATCTGCAGGGGATTTGCGTGTTGATCCCGGCGCTAAAATAAGCTCGCAGAGTTTTGGCGTGCGGCCGATTCATTATCTCGCAATGCGGCTACCTCTTCAGAAACAGCTACCCCTCCCGGAGGAAAGGCAAGGGGGGGGGGGAAACAACTTTAGTGGTCGTAACGTTTTATGGCCTGGAGTTAAGAATTCCAGGAGCGAGCCCGAAAGAACACGGATAAGGGGACGAAATGCATCAAGTTCGTGAAGGAAGAGGAAAAAAGAAATTTGGACATCGGCCTTGCTTATCTGGACACAACCTTGCTGCTCATGCTTATGCCGACCACGTGAAAGCTGGTGTTTTCCAGTCAGGGATCTTCGTCGAGTCGGAATTGCCGATTGTGGGTTTCCACTTGGTTGGGCTCGGCCGCGTCTGCAACTCCACGAAGTGTCCTGGAGGCCGCGGTGCTGTGGTGATTAAACCACTCGTCTCCCTTCAAGACTGGCGCCCAGGTTCGATTCCCGACGGGCACGGCCGGATTTCCGCATGTTGGAAACGTGGAGAACGTTGCCGTATTCGTGCGGGTTTTCTCAGGGTGCTCCCGTCTATCCGCTTCCTTGCAATCCGCCGTTGCTCCATCTTCACGAAATTTCTCCCTCATTGACGATCAAGACCTTGCTGTTAAGCACCGACCATAACCAATCAACTCAACTCACTACGTGAAGTACAGGCATTGTCTCTTCCGATTCCATAGGCTTGTCTGAAGAATTTATATGTTATAGTCTGTTCACGGTAAACTGAAGATTGTGTATTCTCCTACCATATGCAAAATTAACTTTGCCACGGGCCTGAGCACTTTATTCATGCGTCGGCCAAGTGAAACTGTGCTCTATATGTATGTATGTATATATATATATATAACTGAAAAAATGTCATAGCGAATGAAGTTAGAAGTTACTCAATAAAATATTTACAATATTAGATCACGAGTATTTTGCATTCTTTTCGGACATGAAATTAGAGTCTTATGATCGCCTTTAGACAAATGGACGACGCGAGGGGGAAAGCGCGTGATTTAAAAGAAAAACATTCAACAATATCTAAATATTAGTATTATTTTCGAACTTAAAATGCATCTAGAAGCTTAAAATGAAACTTTCCACGGGAATGAAAAGGACACGAAAGATAAAGATAGATCTTAGACTCCAAAATCAAAACAGTTAAAACAGCTACAAATGAGCGAACTTGACTGCATGTTTGTTGAAACTGTTCCACTAGAATCAGCAAAATTTCACTGATAATTTCAATTGCTGGTAACCACTGGCTAAACACATAGACCAAAGATGAGATAGACCGATATAGCTGGCTGCGCACAGCCAATCTCCGTGTCCCAACAATGAACTGCTTTTCTGCTTGGTTTAGATTTTAGGTTAGGAAACTTATTTGTAAACAATTTATATATATATATACACACACATATATCAACTAATTTGTGATATATATATCACATATTAGTTGATGCTTACACTTATATGCATTGAAAACCGAGAACTCACGGGAAATAAATGTTTAAGTGACACTCTTAATTCAACTTAAAGATAGGGAACTACTTTAGCTCCATCGTTACCAACTTCATAGGGCTCATCCCATTCGCTGTGCTTGTCAAAATATATGCAGGTCGAGGTAGTAACATTTTTCGAAGTTTTTTTAAATTCTCCGTTAACCGTGAACAGCCTACAGTATATCAAAGCGATGGGAACGTTGCCGAACTCTTTGAGAACATAACGCAGTAGTTCTCCGAATAGAAAAATTTCAACTCAATTTATAGAACTCTAAGTTGTCTCATATGTGATGAATTGATTAAACAGACAACTCAATCGAATTTTCGTTATTTAAATAAATTTATCATGCAAAATTTATTTTATTATAAGTAAGATGCCTTCATTTCTCTGTAAAATATATTGTCCTTTCGAAACTACATAGTTTGTTGAAATATACCCTGTTAAATATTGTGTCGGGGTACCAAATTATTTATGAAGTTATTGCCGAACTATTTCGTACAGGCTTAAAAAATATCGATTTGTGCGGGAATATTTTAATAGAATATATTCTGTGAAGAAAATGTAATTTTCAATGCAGCCATTAACTAAACCATAGATATCAATGATAGCTTCAGTTAAAATGAAAATAAATCTGTAGCAGTAATATTTCAAGCGAATCGATTTCAGGCTCAACGTATGTGGTAATTAGGCTTACCTATTAACTAATTATGAATTTTCAAAAACAAAACTTATTGTAGTATGAAGACGAGACCCGTGGAATTTTTAGTTAATAATGCTTATTTAAGACGCAATAAAGGTTCTGGGTTCGAAACTCTTGTACGGCATTACTTCATGTACTTTTTAAATTCAGCTTTACTCTACAGTATGATTTACAAATACCCCGTCAATCTCCATGACGTATTTTTCAAGTGAAAAAAAATCGTGTTTTTTTTATTTCAATTAATTTAGCATGATTTTAAATACAAAACAATGAACGATGGCCTCACTGAATGCGTATTTAACTGCCATTCTGCTGTTAAATATTAATGACAAAAATTGAAACTCTCTCCTAAGGAGGAAATTATTTCGAAAGGAATAATAATTTAATGCAATTCACAGAGAAAGTAGTAATAATTTTAAACTAACTTTCCTACCACCGCCTCAAGTTCACTTACAGTCATTTGTGCCACTAATTCCCGGTCGCACCAACATCTTCCCAATCCGAGATAGAATGATCCTAGTTCCGAACCAGGATACAGTTTGATCTTGGTTCCAATGTAAAAGTGTTGCACCAACGAATTTCATTTTCTGGACCTCAGATTCGTCGATCTTGGTTCCAAAGTGAGATCGATATTAAGTATGAGAAAAATTTTGCTATTGGTTCGTAATATATGACGTCATGGAAGAAGGCGTATTTTTCACTACTATAGATCTGGATTTGCGATTGTTGATCTGTTTTAAGTGAATTATTGTTGTACGAATTTTACTGAATAATATTAAAGTGCGTATAATGTTGTTTTAATTTCGCAAGAAAACAATCGAACTTAGTTCTAGCTGTTTGCTTATTTTCAAACTACATTTGTCGACGAGGGCTGCTGATCTCGGATCAAGAATTCGAACAGCCAATATTGGCGGTTCGAAATGAACTTCATCTCGATCTCCAGTCTAGTTCTGAACTCAAATGATGCAACACGTTTTCTGTTGTCGATCTTAGATCCGATCTCGGATCGAGTTTCGAGCCACGATGGTGCAACCGGACATGAGTCGTGTTGTGCGAGTTCTTGACCGCTGTCCTCGCGGCGATGGATGTGATGTCAGCCTCCGCTCCTGCGAGGGGATGAGGTGCTGTGATGTGTTCATCCCCGATGAGTGCCAGCGATAAATCTGCCCCCTGCACCGAACCCCTGCGGCTCTGATGTCTCGCACAGCCACCTCTACCTCCACACCCCCCCCCCCCCCCCCAACCCGTACATCACCCAGCCAACCCATATTCGCTGATCACTCTTCCAGCACTCGCCTGCCTCCGCCGTACCAGTTCATCCCACAGACTAAAGAGAGGTAGAACGATATTTGACTCTCCCGTCGCCAGTAAAACGTTCTAAAGTTACATAGTCAACAGTGATGAGCGTGTTTGTTCACGTATATGTCAGCAGACCTACACTTATTCGTGTATTATACTTTGACTAACTTGAATACATTTTAGTGGGATTAACACTAGGTTAGAAGAAGAAGCGTACAAACATCTAACAGAACTTACTTACGTAGAGAATTTCGACCTCAAATCCTACCCACTATAATGTCGCGGACTTAGGCCTTGACGAGTATTTTAAATTATACGTTTATTAATGTTTCCAAAGGCACAGTATAACATTGCATTTGTGTTATTTTTTTGTAGCAGTAATTATTGTTGTGTCAGTTACTTGGTGAGATATTGTTCACAAATAGTATTTTTCTTTGCAACATTGTTATACGTACTTCCAATCTGCTGATATTGAAACAAGTTTACGAAGGCCTTTACTGAGCATTTTGATTGGTTGCCATGAAAACGGAGTAGCGTGATGTGTAATCTTTGATTCAGCTCTCTCGTGATTGACTGATTAAGTGAATACGTCTCAGATTAACGTGACTGAAGGAGATTTTAGCTACCTTGGCCCCCGAGAGACAGGACGCTTACCCGAGTGGGTTTGACGTTATAATTTCTAAATTAGTTTTTTTTATTTTTTATTATATTGGTCAAGTTCGAACCTGTATGTAGGCCTTACTGATGGTGACGAAGACACGAGGGCGATATTCCAGTGAGGAGAAGTCCTGTAAGGTCAACATTCGCGTTCATATTTCTACAGGTATTGTAAATCGAACGGCCGCGCCCTTGAGAAGTGCAGTTTGGAGTGCATCACTGCATTTCTGGCCCGTGAGCCTAGCATAGGGAAGATCTCAAGCAGATGTACCCTTTGGCATTCACGGGAATGCCCCAGACCACGACCAGATCATCAAGAACTTCCAAATTTCTACAGAATAATTTCATGTCAGCTTTTTTTCCGAAATTATATATATATTAATTATAAATAAATTATATATAAAATTATATATATATAGAGCCATTCAAACGCAGAGGAGCCATTGCATTATGTTTAATATGAAATCACCTCCACAAATACAAACGAGGGACACATTGACATAGGTTTATTGCTACAACTTGAGATAGTTTGACTTGGAAAGTTTTTAATAGCTCATCGCAAGATTAATTTTTGTGACAAAGCTTAAAGTGAAATTATAGTTATATCACGAGAGGGGTTGGTGTTGGTTAGGAACACAAAACAAATATTTCAGTGTCACTTTGTTGTAACCACCTATAGGCAAGCCGTTTATTACAGAAAAATTTTTGGAGCATATTTTTGTATTGAACTATCCTGCCAATAATTTTTTGATCAAACCTTTTATTACCAGAACGTTTCTGCTGGGTTGCAATTTCAGAAGCAGGTTGTTATCACATACACACACACACACACACACACATATATATATATATATATATATATATAATTTTTTAGTGCTTTCTGTGATGCTATTTCTATCTTAACTATATTATCCAATGTTCCTACGAGAGTATCTGCAGCAGGTAAATGGTACGTTGTGTATTACTTAACTATATTATCCAACGTTCCTACGAGAGTATCTGCAGCAGGTAAATGGTACGTTGTGTATTACTTAACTATATTATCCAACGTTCCTACGAGAGTATCTGCAGCAGGTAAATGGTACGTTGTGTATTACTTACGCTCGGTCGCTGCCATCCTGTGTCGACGAGTCGGGAAAAATAAACACTCAAGACGGTAACTCACTGTAACACAACTGGATAAATTTGCAGCATTATCTCAGCAGAGAAAAATACATAATTAATTTGGCAATAAGTGTTAAGTGGAGTGGCGACACCACATTACACGGTAGTGATGACGAGCAGCAGTCAGTACACCCACAACATACATTTCTTACATCACGACAGTAATGGACCACCAGTCCAACCTTGGACCACACGGAGTGGTTAATGGGCAGCTTGCATTCTCTTGCTACCTTGTTTTTCTTCTATCGTCCAACCCAGCCAAAGTGGCGTATTCTTTACGTCCTGGCGACTCGCTACTTTCTCTGATCACATTCGCGTTGCCAACGGGAATTCATCTGTGCTTAAAATTTGTACGCTTAGGAAGAAAAATTATTTTTTCTCAGTTGGTTGCAGTTTGGTGTTTAGAAAAATAATTTAATTTCTAATATACAGCAAATTATACCATGGCAATTTCATGGCTTTGTAAGTTTGTTACACTTTTGCTGCCCTGTTCCATGTGATGCTTTGTGTCATGCCTACCGCTTTGTGTACACAGATCTTTGATTTCCAAAATTGGTTTGTGAGGGCATAAAAAGTACGAAACATTTAAGAAAATTATGTGTAGCCAAGTCTTCAATGTCTAATTGTAAAAATTCTTTGAATTAAATACCTAAAATCGTGTATGCCAGTTTCCCGCTGTACGAATCGTACGAGAAAATAATAAAAGCACTTTCGCTTTCCAACGCTAACATCCCCAGATTAGTTAAGGCCTTGTGCTATTTCGTATACGTTCAGTTTACATTGTAGCCAATACCTTAATGCTTAGCTTTCTATCATACTTGTGTGCTTTCGAAATGTTTTTATGTTGGCAATGAAAGTGTGCCCTGTTAAGAAAGATGATGCACGAAGGCAGCATAATCACTCGATTTTCGAAATAAGTCGTTTTCCAAAGTGCTTATCGAATTTTTTGGCTCGACAAGAAGTAAATAATAATTTTCAACATATTTTTACGTTGTTGCACTCTAAGAAATTATTCGGAAAATTTACCAAACCAGTGTATACGCTTAGTGAGAAAGCAGGAATGGTAATTTTTCTCCTATACATCCATTGCAGCGTTCCTACATTTGCTCAGGAAACAGTCAAATACATAGGGAAGTTCTCAACTTTGTATAGTAGAGCTGCTAAACATTCCTATATCTGCAGCTTGATGTGTGGTATTATTTCCATACGGTATATAGATTAAAACTTCCATTAGTGTTTAGTAAATTAACCACAAAAATGTTTACAGTGTCGATATCCACTGCCTTCATTATTCTCAGAGCAATGATGGAAGAAAATTAATATTTTTTTCCCTTATCTTCAATCAATGTTCCGAGAATAACGAACGCAGTGAATTTGAAACAATTTAAGAAGGTATTCAAAATTGTTATTTACGCCTTGCCGAGCTAAAAATTTCGAAAAAATCCCCTGTAAAAAAGTTGTGACAAAAATTATATAAACGTATGGTTTTCATGCACCATTCCGCAGTAATACATGGTAGTGACGTGTCTCTGTTTCGTTGATCTGTGATCCCGGGGGTTCTACGAGCCGAAAAAAAAACATTTTTTTCTCAGGACTGCAGATTTCGCAGACATCATCAGCACCGATCTGTAATCACACATGGGTAAACTATCTATAGGCTATTCACGGTAAAGTGAGCACTTTAGAAAGCTCTCTCATTTTGAATAATAGTTAATAACTATTTACAATTTTAGCCTTAGACGATAACTTTCGAGTGCGGTGGAATATACACACTGCGATTATTACTTACATAACAATATTTATTTTGAAAAGGTGGCTGGAGAATAGAAAATGGCGGAAAGGAAAAAGTAACTAGAGCTTCAAAAGTGCTCAATTTACCGTGAACAGTCTATACAAAGCTGGGTTACTGACTTTCATCAGGGAAGTGCAGATCTGTAGAAGATTGTGTTAATAAGTGACTTCTCTACTGGCGACTAAATAGAATGCATTTAGAACCACTCAAATTCGCTGCACTGAAACGAACATTGATTTCTATGGAGGTTCACCGCGACAGTATTATTATTTCTGTTGAACAGACATATTTTGTACAGTATACGCCGAAAAAAAAAATCTACCTTGGTGATTACAAAACGAGCACGCTGTTATATGCGCTTCAGTTGTCTTGTGTATAGAGGATGTTGCAATGGAGATAAGTTAACTCCTTTATGTTTGCATTAAGTGTGTTTGGTTCCCAAAAAAATAAACTATTTTACTGTTGTACCAATCACTGTTCTACTTGTACGCATTATATGCAATTGTATTTTCCAAGAATTAAAAAAATATTTTCTTTATATGTTCGGAATAATTTGATGTCAAATTCAAAACTTTTATATTTTCCTGCATCAATAATAACAAATACTAACTAAGTTATACGAATTAAAACGTTTACAACATAAACGCGATGCTATGGGTTACCGTGTGACACATTGGTATAGGATGTTCACGGTAAAATTAACACTTTTGAAAGCCCTGCTTAAGATCTACTTGTATGCACGTTGTGTCTTCTTCCGCCCTATGTAAAATTTACATTGCGAAGGGCCTCGTCACTTTATTCATACGTTGTTCATGCGAAACTGTAAAATTTTGAGTAAAGTAAATATTTTAAAAATCTGAACATATTTACATTTCGATGCATTAAAAAAACAGAAAGTGAAAGAAGTTATTTGAGTTATCACAAATTGTTACCTGGCACTTTTTATTCTACGGTAAGATATGAAACTACTTTCTATATTCTGTTACCAACTTTATTGGGCGAATGTTACTCAGCGCGCACGTTAAAATATATACAGGCAGAAGCAGTGGTGTTTTTTAAGGTTGATTTCAAAATGCTCACTTTATAGTGAATAGCCTTTAATCATTAAATAAAAAGCCATATATGTATATGAACAAAGTTAAACATAAAGAATTTTATCATAATTAAATTTCTTTTTTTTTAATTCAAGGTTATTTGGTAATTGTATATTAGGTAACGTTGCAAATACTTTCGCTAGCATATTTTAGTTGGTAAATGCTATCACAACAGCAGAAAAAAAATAAATAGAGCACTTTGCATCAAATAATTAGATAAATGTGAAGTTAAAAATTTTCTTATTCGAGGAAAATGTAATTTCATAACACGCATATAATTTGAAACATGTTTGCTACAGTTATAAAATAATTAATTTTGAGGTATCCAACAAATTATAATTGGTTGTGTTTATATTTTACAACAAAATAAAAAGGTTTGTCTGGCAATTCCTTGCAAACGCATAACACTTTCTCTCACAAGTGAAAATAAAATTAGGAAATTTGCTGACACATTTCACAATCAATGTTGGGATGTCGACATGGCAACACCGGCCACCGCAGGGACGAAGGATGTGTTGGTGTTGTTTCCTTCCCGTGTGCAACACGGCCGTGATTATATAGTAGGTCCACTGATAGCTCGTCACTTCACAATCAATGTTGGGACGTCGACATTTCAACACTGGCCACCGCAGGGACGAAGGCTGTGTTGGTGTTGTTTCCTTCCCGTGTGCAACACGGCCGTGATTATATAGTAGGTCCACTGTTAGCTCGTCACTTCACAATCAATGTTGGTATGTCGACATGGCAACACCGGCCACCGCAGGGACGAAGGCTATGTTGGTGTTGTTTCCTTCCCGTGTGAAACACGGCCGTGATTATATAGTAGGTCCACTGTTAGCTCGTCACTTCACAATCAATGTTGGTATGTCGACATGGCAACACCGGCCACGGCAGGGACGAAGGCTATGTTGGTGTTGTTTCCTTCCCGTGTGCAGCACGGCCGTTATTATATAGTAGGTCCACTGTTAGCTCGCCATTTCAGAAATAAACATTTTAAAAAACGCTGCTGTCCATAACTGCCTATATTTTGACGGACGGTCTGAGTTGCGTGTTCTAAATTAAGTTGGCGACAATGTAGGAGAAATTTTTCCTTGTCTTAAGCCCCTGTCAGACTGTCAAATATCCGCCTTCAACTATATTTGACAATAAAATTTGAAGACAAAATACGACCATCAAATTTTTCCTTACAACAAAATTTATCAAATAATCTTGATTGTGTTTGAAAATGTGTCACACTGTCAAATTTATTTACTGGGCGAATGTAATTCGTATTATTATTTAAAAATTACTTTCATGGCGATATACTGATTTTGTTTTTCCATGCAATCCATTGCAGAAAGAAATATAAGGAACGTTGTAAATTATTTTCGCTTATTTCCTAAATTCAAATTTTATTTGTCAGAGAACATTCCTTCACAAGAAATTTAATGACTTAAATTCGTAATATTACGTGCAACATTCATTAGAAATAGCAGTCATGCGCGGTCAGCTTCTACATAATTTAATTATCTTCATAACTTACTTCGTTTCCAGAAATTGTTCGTTATTTTAAAATTTCTACGTCCTTTTTTGTCATGCAAAATTCTTATTGGCAGAAACTATCAAACATTAATTTTCAAATGTTTGAAGGAAACAGGCGCCATCCAACTATTTGAGACAAATATGGCGGCGTTTATGACGTTTCAATGTCATATCTGTCCAACTTTATTTTAACAAAACTTATTGAAAGCAGTTCGACGGAAAAATTTGACAGTGTGATAGGGGCTTTAGATGCCATATTGAAAGTATGAAGTTTAACTTTTTGAACACCAAATGCACATTTTGATTTAATCTCTGTTGGTTTTACGTTTACTTGACATAAGGTAGCATATTCGCGCTCCTACAGTCACACTTGATCGAAGGATGAAGAACGTCATCACGTCAAGAGAGGTGAGCATGAAGCAGCTGCGAAATGCAAGGGCGGAGGAAACTGGAGATCCTCGAGAAAACCCGCCGACCAGAGGCATTGTCCAGCACGATTCCGACGTGCGAAAATCCGGGAGCGACTCCGTCGAGAACCGAGACCGTTTCGCCTTGGTGGGGAGGCAAATGCTCTACCCGTTGTGCCACTGCGGCCTGCTACACATAGGTTACATATGATAGGAGGATGGACGGAAGATAGAGCCTAGGCAGGGCAGGCAATGCCCCGCCCAAAAGTTTTCAATTAACTGCGGGCAGCCCAGTCTTAATGATCAACATTCCGTATACAAAAGCTGTTTACGATCAAGTGAGCACTTTTGAAATAAACCTTTAAAAAAGGCACTACACCTACCTGCATATATTTCAGCGGGCGCACTGAGTGACACCGCCATTTTACATCACTGGGACGCTACTCCCTCAGCGCGGGGGTAGATCGGCTCCTTGTGAGGAACCTTGGCCACCCAGTTGGTTCTCAATTAGATTGCGGAGGCGAGGAGAAGCTAACCCCCTCCCCCTCCGCACCCATCAAACATATTTTAAGCTGCAAAGCAACATTCTTGTACAGGATTCCCAGGGTAGCGCCTGGGAGCTGTTTCCATAACTGATTTTTACTCTCTTTTTCCCTGCCTGTACGGGATAAAAGAGAGTGGTGAAGTTAATTGATTTTATCAGCGCGGAATTTTAAAGTTCAGGACTTGTGAAGTACTGTCACGAGCTCCCTGTGAGAGAGCTAGCGACAGTTTGGTATAAAAAGCGGAGGTTAATAGCCAAATTAAGTTAAATTTTCGATAAAAGTAGCTTTCCCATGACTGGAGTGGCAAGGGTTTATATAATTAAATTAATTATATGTATATTGAAGTGGTGAATTTAAGTTTCGCGAAAATTTAAATCAGTGTAGTTGTTTCAGTTTCAGTAATTACTTCATATCTTATATGTTAAATACAATTAAATAATCTGATTGGTGTGTGAATGCATGTCTGAATGTACCGTGACGAGCGGCTAAAAGTCAAGTAAAACATGTTAACTCGGGGAAGTCCGAGAGCGATATGGCTTGCGCGCGATGCTAGCGCCAACTGGTTTTGTTAAACGTGGTCGATTTTTGTCCCGGACCGATCGGAACACACTTTTATGAAGCAGCTGCGAGTTGCAAGGGCGGAGGAAACGGGAGATCCTCGAGAGAAAAAAAAAAGTATATGGTTCTATGTGTGTGTGTGCGTAAATAACCCGAAGTGTACGCTGCAGGAAAATATAGCACACATAACAAAAGTTATTGCATTTCGTATAAGCCATTCGTTTTTTGAAAGTAGTCTGTAGGCTCATAAAAAGATCCAGATAATATTCTTTACACTATTCCGACAGGAATTACATGTTTTTGTCATTACATGTTTCAGCATACAGCCTGTAATATAACATATTGTTCCATGTTTGTTTCCATAACGTTGTGTCTGTTGCAGGTGTCTAGTGATTGCTGTAAAAAATTATTATTTTGGTTTAAATTGTTTAGTTACCCCTTTAGAAGAAGATATACATTATTTAGCACTGTTTATATTTATTTCAATTTTTTTCAAAGTGTTCATTTTACACTACAGAACATTCTAGTAATATGTATATTTAATAATTCTTATTTTATTAGCCGCCCATAAACGAAAACTTGAGTAACTTATTAAGCATTTCTCCTAGTTTAACGAGTTCAGATGTGCGGTGTATAATTTCTCATTGAAGGAACACAAATTTTTCTTTCATACAAGTTTGATTGAATATAGCTGGAAAAGAATAATTTTTCTGTTAAGGTATTCTTTTTCTAAAAAATTTGGAGTCTCTCATTTAAAAATATGCGTTTCATCTAGCCGTAGGATTACCGTTAGGATGACTTTATGAATGATGAGATGAACTTTGTTTCATCAAAGCCAGACGTCTTGAGTAGTAAGCGGTACATGATGCGGGAGTCGTTCGCGGTTATACGTAGCTACTTTGGCTAGTGAAATTACTTGAAATGGAAGTCTACGCCATTAACAATTCAAGTAAGATTAGATCATGTGATGTAATGCATTGTGATACAATGTCTTATTACGCTTCAACTATCACCCTTACGTGAGACATGTTGAGATTAGAAGTTGTGGCTATACTAATATTTGATGGAATTATGAACTTTCAGTTCTAATACAAGAGAATACGATGCTAAAATCTTTACGAAAAATAAGTTACATGGCATACTACGAACAATTTCAGGTCCAGTTGTCCGGAGAAAAGAGCGACTGCTTCAAACGAATCTTGTTAGTCGAGCACATTTAGACATTACACATTTTAGTCTGAAATGGTCACTTAGTAAATAAAAAATAAGGGTTATAGACTCGCGGTTTGGTGATGAGTTTCATAAGCGATTCGGAGGTTCAATCATAAAGTGCAACTGTATTTCACATATGGTTTACTCAAATTAGTTTTTATCTGATAGCACACAGGGAAATTTTATTGATAATTAATTGTCAAATGGTCTGCTTTATTTTGTTTTTCCTCATTTGAAGTCTATTTAAAAATTGTAATTGTGACAAGAGTTTGGTCTTCTTGAGTAATGATATGTACTTCCATATCGAAATGTTAAAGGTTTCAATGCAATACATGTTGTAAGAGTTTTGTTAAT
This sequence comes from Dryococelus australis, assembly GCA_029891345.1. NCBI lineage: Eukaryota > Metazoa > Arthropoda > Insecta > Phasmatodea > Phasmatidae > Dryococelus > Dryococelus australis. Next base: position 14,892,088 of record CM056996.1, on the reverse strand, counting down.
CATTGTATTGCAAAAGTAAGATTCTAACAGTCACTTACATGTCAGTTATTACACGTTGAAGGTCTCTTATTTACCTAAACTAAAAAGTTCTGAGTTACATACTAGTTATTGAGATGTTCAATATGTTGTACGTAAATTTAGTCTGTGATTTATCTTGATATTGAGCATGCATTGAGATCGAAACACTTGTTGTTTACTATTTCCTCATAGTTCTAGATAGAACTATGAGGAAATATGTGTTTTCTGGAAATTATAAGTTGATCTTCTTTTGATGTTATTGTTCCAAAGCCCTGTACCGCACTAATCCTTAGTTAAATGTTTTCAGATAATTTTCATTTATTTGCTGGTATACGAAGTTCGTTATACTGCAAGCCCTCCATTTCAATACAAATAGAGATACTTTACGAATAAATTAATTCGTTAAGCAACATCCAGAACTGATATCATTAGGAAACATTCAGTCGCATATATGCATATGTTGTTGCTTATGGAGATCAACACAAGTACAGTTGACTTCACAACTCTATTTTCGAAATTTTAAGTCATATTCATGGTGCCATTTTACCAAGAACCAATCAAAGTTTAAGCAGAGTGAATAGAACTCTATGTGTTTGTTTTTAAATAAGCCGTTTTATATTTTATGTTTACTGAGCGAAGCTCATGGACAACTTACAATACTATCGTCTTGACTAAACTAAAATTAATTCAAGGATAAAAGGAAAAAAAAAAAAACGCTGGCGTGCGAATTGCTACATTTATTTACCAGAAAGATAACAATAGTCGTTCCAAAAGTAATCTTAAAGAATTTTTCAGGAAATGCATGGATTTGTTTCCTGGTGAATATATACTAAGGGTTAAGGTAATAATTTTAAAATTTTACGGAGATTTAAAACTGATTTCATATTTTGTGAAGATTAACTTTAGGTTTGTAATATGAAATGGTAAAGCTGTAAAAATAACAGGAGTGTAATCTCAAATGATTGAAATTTCAATTACGCAAATGGCTTAAGCCATGGATATTGTGTTACATTTTCATACTTTAATTAAATAATTAAAATATGTCAATGGTCCCCCGATTACCTTTTTGACGTAAGCTGGCGATGTTAAAAATATTACTCAAAAATAAGATTTTATTATTTATTATGCAGCAGAGAGTTTAGAGGTCTTTGCAATACACTTGTATGCTGATTACAACATATATGATAGGAATTTACACGATATATTTCGTAGGTGAGATAAAAATGTTGATTACAGTGTGGGACTCAGCGATGATCGTCGTAACGTTTCTGTAATCCAGTTATTCAAGTTAAGTAATTTTCTGCGGCGCGCAGGTAGCTGTCATTGATTTTGACAAATTTCGGGTTTCTACATACGTAAGCAATCTCGGAGGTAGTATTATTTGTTAAACTTAAAGCCAGTTGATATAGCAATGAAAAAATGCGTCGTTTGTGGCATAAAAATATCATTATCGAAATAAAATCTCATAGAGCCAAGAAACTGCTCATTTTATTTCGGCTTGCCAACTGAACGCAGAGTTCAATTTTTAAAATCTCTTTTTTTCGGACAGTAAAATCTTCAGCAAAATGCGTGTTTGAATGAAGTTGAGGTAAAATTTGGATAACATGGTTACATCGAGTATTATTCTTCTAAGTGAGAAGACAAAGGCATTATTACGGTAGACGTCAATGTAGTATTACATGAGAATTTAATAATTGTAATATTTTATTTCATTGATGTTTTTATGCCAATGAAGGTTTTAACATATAGAGCGACGCCTGAGAAATTTTAAATCCAGAAACTATACTAACATTCTCCTTGACTGGGGCTAGTTGGGAAAATCACTTCAGAAGCAGTCGGTGGGGATAGAACGCAGGGCCTCCCGGGCCAAACCACACACAATCGGCGCGGGCGAATATAGTTAGATTGTTGCTTTCCGTCACGCGAGAAGAAACACAGGACTACTGCATTACGTTAAACAGGCTTACTCTTAACTGAGCAGTTTTGAGCGCAACCTTAGACAAATTAGCACTGGATGTAACTACTCGCATCTTAACGGACTTGCAGGACGCAGTATTCCCAGAAAAGTTGTCAATGATATAAACAAGTATTTACGCGCAATGAAATGCGTCGTTTAAAATTTTCCTTATTAGATTCACATAGTTCATTTCATGTTGTTTTACGCATAAAATATAATAGTTGACATAAAAATAAAATATGTATATATTTAAGTTTGTGAGTGTTATATTTTATCGACGCATGAATAAAGCGATTGAGCCTAAAGGCTGTTAATGATAAAGTGAGCACTTTTGAAATCAACCTTAGAAATGTCACTACTCCTAACAACATATATTATAATGGGCGCCCTAAGTGACGTGCGCCCAGTAAAGTGTATGGTAACCATTTGTTAAATTATTTCTTTCGCTTCGTTTTTTTTAATGCGTCAAAGTGTAAAATTTAGAAGATTTGTTAATGTTTGCTTTTCCAATAGTTTCACAGTTTCACTTGTCCGACCTATGAATAAAGTGCTAAGGCCCACGACAACACCAATATTACATAAGGCGGAAGAATACACAACATGTGTACAAGTAGATCTTAAGCAGTGCTCTGAAAAGTGCTCATTTTACCGTGAATAACCTATATAGCAATGTTATGATGTTCGTGTAGCGAAAGGATACCAGAGACAGACGTATATCCTAAGTACGAATTTCAAAGGGGTTCAGATGACCACAAACCCCCTACACTCAAGTCGTTTTAATTGGCAAAGTGAAGTTAACAGTTCGCTGAAATAATTTCATTTTGAAAATTAGTCACAAATATTAAAACGTACGGCTGTGTGGCCCCGCTTTTAACCTCCATGTGCGTCTAGAAATTCCCTGGCGTGGGAAATTTTCTTCCTTTTTGTTTCGCCGTTCCTTCCATGCCATACTGTGGAATGCAACTATAATGTACCGCTTAATTACTCTGTCTGGTACGTCTTGGACGTCTAAACAGGTGGATCGAGCCGAACACCCGGCCTCATCAGCATTCCTTCACGGTTTACGACAGAAAGTGTGGCAGAATATTATTTATGTCAGACCGAGTGTACTCGTAGCCTCCCCGCGAAGTGTCTGACTTGTATAGTTGATGTGGCAAGTTTGATGTTGAATGGCTAAGAAGTTGTCCGTAAATCTATAGCACTAATACTGAAGAAGTTGCGTTTTCGTCGTTCCCTTTTGCCCAAATATCAATTTAAACTACAATTTTCGACGTGAATACGTCTTTAAATTTGCGATCACAGTAACGGGAGGCAATCCAGAAAATCCGATGATAACAAAATCGTGGGTTACAGTTTGACATTGCAGTTCCGAATCTACCGTCTACATTCAAAATTCAATTACTCCACACGATTGCCAAAGGATCAAAGAATATGTTACGTTGAGTGAGGACTGCGAAGCATCGTGCGCACTGGAATTTGCTGGAAGGCGAGAAGAGGGGGGGGGGGGGGGGGCAAATTCGAGTTCGTTTCGCTGCATCTTATAATTACCGCGTTGTATAACTTTTGACTAGGAGAAGCTACGACGCTCGTTTAAGTTTCAATCGATAGCTCTCCTCAATATCAATCGATTGCGCTTATAAAAACATTTATGTGGCATGGATGTTGGTGAAATCGTATGAGTTAAATGTAAAAAATTAAGAAAACCTAACACAATTTAGGCCTAAGACTCGTCAAAATGCCAAGTCGAAATACAGAAATTGTATACGGTTGCAAAGAGCATTTCAAACGCAATCCAGTAATACCTATAAAACCCTGATCGAATGAAGCGGTGCCGGGAACGTTAAAAACACGAGGGCGTCCGAGCGCGTCAACGTAGACGTATTTACGCAAAACAAGCGGCCGTGTCCTCAAACACAGTCATACCCCATTTTTTTATATTATTTTGGTTAGTCTAGTGAAGAAACAATTAACATATTATTACAAACAGCCTGAGGGACATATCCGAGTTCATGAGGGCTCGAGGTCTAAATAAAAATGAAATAACTAAATTTTATTTTTAATTTTTTCATACAGCTATTATTTACAGCGTTAAACTATTCATCTGCATTATTATTCGTTTTATTTCCCAGTAAGCGAAATATTTAATGCCATTTAAACTCTAATTAACGTCCTTATCAAGGCCTCTGTTTGGCTGAAGTGAATTCACTCATACTGATCATTAGCACACGTTCAGTCTATCAGTTGCCGTCATTTGTAATGTCTTCCACTCAAGCATTCAGTCCAGTAGTCCAGCCTGCCAGCCGCACCCTTCACTGCTCTTATGCTCGCAGTCGCAGATTTTCCTCCCGTTAGTCACTTCTGGCGCTACTCGTTGCTCTTCCATCTCGTAGTTGCAAAACCGCCCAGACGCCCGACTCTCAAAAACTCTCGGCCCGGAGGCTCCGCGCACGTTTATAGCCGCTGGCCTTGGCCTGGAATGTTCGCCGCACGCTGAGAGAACCTTTGGGCAGTAAACCGCTAGAAAATACGCCGAGATTCGATACAACCGAGGTAAGGAGCGTGCGTCGAAAAAGGGTAATCACTGCGCCATGCGGTGGTAAGCACGTGGGAATCGTCGTACCTGACGATGACAATGGTTGGTGGGTTTTCACTTAGATCTCCCGTTTCCCCCCGCTCTATCATTCTGATGCTGCTTCGTACTCACCCCCACTTCGCCCTCATCGGCTCTCAAGTCCCCGTGGTTAAGAGCCACCCAAATTTCTCAACCCAGCCAGTCCATTACCTTCCACACACAATATAAGATCCCCCCCGGTTGATTTTGAAGTAGCCAAAGACGTGGAGGTTTGTCTTTGGTTATTCATGTCATTAAGTAGTTTTGTTTATTTTTGCATCATTTAGCAACACAATGTAGCAGAAGAAAAATGTGCAAGATTACCTTTGTAATTCTTGTAGTGTTTATACATTAACCAGTTGTTCAATAAATTAAAAAAATTATATTAATATGCATCTGAAGTTCCTCAACTCCCTGTTCGTCATTATGTGTAAAAAGAAGAGCTTGAATATAAATGAAAAATAATAACGCACTACAGAAAAACTAATATTTTTCCATGACAATATTATGATCATTTTAAAATGACTGCAACAACAGAAAGATATAGCTGCAATAAGTATACATAAAAAAAAAAAAAAAAAATCAGGTGAAACACATGGAAACTACTCGGAGGGTACAAACACAGTAACGAAATGAAATTTTTATACACACATTTATAACATAAGGAAATACCCTCCTAAAGGCTGAGCACGATAAAGTGAGCACTTTTGAAATCAACCTTAGAAAAATGTCACTGCCCTTACCCGCATACATTTCAACGGGCGCCCTAAGTTACATACGTCCAGTAAAGTTGGCAACGATGGATGGGAAGTAGTTCCTTATCTTAACGTCGAATAAAAAGCGTCAGATATCCATTTCTGATCATTTAAAATTATTTACTTCGCTTTCTGTTTTTTTATGCACCGAAGTGTAAAAATGAGCAGATTTCTAAGATATTTACTTTTTTAATAATTTCACAGTTGCTCTTGAACGACGTATGAAGAAAATAATGAGGCTCATGACAGCCATGGCAGTGTTAGCCTTACATAAGGTGAAATAATACATAACGTGCATACACGTCGAACCTAAGCAGGGCTTTCAAAAGTGATAATTTTACCGCGACTAGCCTATAGAAAAGAAAACAGTGCATTATGGCTGACAAACCGAAGTATATTCCGTGGGCGGGATCGATTGCTACTTCAGAGAAAACGAAGAAGGTCCTCCGGTCAGTGCTACCAACTACTTGGAATCGCATGTCTCCAGCCTGTGGTTAAAAAGTCCTTAGATGCCCAAGAGTTTGTTGGGGGGGGGGGGGGCGATCAGTAAGGTAAAAAATGAGGTTGTGATATTTCATGTCAAAAGCCACAGAACTTTCGCCGTCCTTCATAAGAGCGTGGGCTTGCGTGTGTGTGATATAAAGATATATAGGTTTTAACATTCACTATCGTATGCTGACAGAGCACTTATGGAGTGTAAGATCCCGTACACGTCCAGATATAACATTTCCTTGAGAATTTAAAGCAGCGCCCTTGCTTTTATTTTGAACAAAACATAATAGATATTTCAAGTTTTACATTCAGTAAAATAGTGGACTCAGTGGTGCTTCATTGTTGCCTACGCTCAGGGCGCTAGCGAGTACACAAACTTATTAGCTGAGATAATAACGGCTTTTCATGGTAAAGTGAGAACTTTTGAAAGCCCTCTCAATTGGAATAATAGTCAATAAATATATTTTATTTTAACCTTATATGTTAACTACCGAGTGCGGTGGAATATACACACTGTGTTGATTACTTATATGGCAATATTTATATATAGGTCATTCACGGTAAAGTGAGCACGTTTGAAAGTCGTCTCATTTGGAATAATTGTCAATAAATACATTTTATTTTAACCTTAGACTTTAACTTCCGAGTGCCGTGGAATACACACACTTATTTATATATAGGTCATTCACGGTAAAGTGAGCACTTTTGAAAGTCGTCTCATTTGGAATAATTGTCAATAAATACATTATATTTTAACCTTAGACTCTAACTTCCGAGTGCGGTGGAATACACACACTGTGTTTATTAGTTACACGGCAATATTTAATTAAAAAGCTGGTTAAAAGATAAAAGATGAATGGAAGGTAAAAGTAACCAGGGCCTCGAAAGTGCTCATTTTACTGTGAACAGCCTGTATAACCCAGGCAGAGTGCAGTGGAGAGATTTGGGCGGGGCGTGTCGAGGTCTTCAGACCCTGATAAAGGTTAAAGGAGATGAGGACGGAGCAGCGCTGGAATGCAAGAGCGGGGGAAACGGGATATCCCCGAGGAAACCCGTCGTCCAGCGAAATCGTCCGACACAATTCCCACGTGCGAGAATCCGGGTGCGACCGAACTGGAAATGGAACTCGTCTCGCCTTAGTGGGATGAGAGATGAGAGCAGCACGGATTTTCCAGTTGTAGACTTAAGAACGTGGCGAGTCAGTCTTCATTTTGAGCGCTTTCCCTCATTAACGACGTGTTTATTGAATAAGGAGCATTTAGGTCAGAGCACCAAATAGCCTATTTGGTGGTGAAGCGTCGAATAACGACTATTTAACTATTGTAATTCGCATTTCGTATCCAACGATAAAAAAATATATATATATACAGGGCTCTATTCAGGGGTGTAGTAACTATATGTCCTACATTTTGCAACGAATTAGATTATCTTGGTTTCTCTTTGTCGTATTCTTATAAAAATGATGGTTAAGGTGGCAGTAACGAATTTACGTTTCACTTCACCAAAGTAAGAATAAAGCGATAGATCGGAAGTGAAAGGAAACAACGGATACTTTTCCCCATATAAAAGAAACGTTAGTCCTAAAGGATACGTCTAAGTCTACAGCTAGCAATTTGCTTATGTTTTACGAACAATTTATACGATAAATAGTTCTCAATCTATTTTATAACACCACAAATATGAAGTCTATAATACTCTTTAATGGGAAAATATTAATGTACTGTGAGTGTTAACAGGCAATAAAACCGTAAACCATCAGAGTTAGAGTGCCAGAAATTTTGCACATTTATCCGGTAACAAACTAGTCTCAATAGTGGTTTGTACATTCGATCGCCAGTTAATAGTTCAATCAATGGCTACTGCTACAGATGAGTGAATCACTGTAGTCATTTCGTTGTTTTCTTATACGTGTTGAATCAAATCTTTGAAAAATCACCCCACGTATGGCTTGTTTGGTTTTATTACATGTATAATAAGTGTTTTATAATTCTGTCAACATTAAAGTACCTTATTTTTGGTTAAATTAAAATTTTAATTACATTTATCTGTAAATTATAATATTTCATGTATAATCTATATGAATAAAACAGTGACAAAACAGGTGTGTTGGTACGACCTGGTAAGATATAGTCCTTATGCAAAGTATTATTACACTGAGCGCACACGAATGCGATGCGTAATCTCTTCGGTGTAATTTTTTAGCCTCGTTTAAGCTTTGCTTGCACGACTCGGAGGACTATCCCGGAACTAGAACTTTGGCAGGGATTCATAGAAATTTGAAGTAACCGTGCATAGACTATAGATATGGACACCCGAATTTCGCGAAAATATTCCCGCACCATGCTGTATTCCAGTGCCCTACGACCATACCAGCAGTTTTCTATTCCTTATTTGCAGCGTGTATTTGGGATAAGACGTTTTCGTAATCGGCTGGCCAATCAGGATCAGGTAACTTCAATACTGCACGACTGTGATTCGCGCGCACCCACCTAAGACGCGTAACACGGAAACCATCCAATCACGAAAGTGGATCTGAGCTAAAGTGTTGTGAAGTATTGCAACTGATCGTGAAATTTTTTTTTCGCGAAGATCGGGTGTCCCTGACTATGGAGCAGGCTACACGGGATTCGGTCCGTGTGTTCCTTGCAGGTACGTTACTCGTGGGAAGTCATATGGGGAGTGTTTACCAAACTTTTTTTTAAGGTTGATTTCAAAAGTGCTCAAATTACCTCTACCAGCCTTTACCTGCATACTCTTTAACGGTCGCACTGAGTGACATGCGTTCAGTAAAGTTGGCAACGCTGGAGGGAAAGTAGCTCCATGTCTTAACGTCGAATTATAAGTAATAGGTAACTGTTTGTTGTAACTTGAATTCTTTATTTATCTTTCTGTTATTTTAATTCACATGAGTGTAAACACTCGACCCCCGCATGAATAAAATGATCAGGCCCAATACCGTGAACAGCCAATACCCCCAAACACAAAGCGTGCAGCTTATTTCTTGTTGTAACGAAACAAGTTATTTGCATGCCTAAGTACAGCACGCACCAAGACATGTATTATTCGCAACACCAGAGACAGTAAATTAATGGGGGAGTGAAAGGTTTAAAGATCATGAAGAAGTTAACATAATTGTTATTACTCTTACACGTAACGAGTATTAACGAGACGAGAATGTCAGCATCAAATGTTCTGTGTAAATGTTTCTTTATCGTCCATGACTATAGAGTTATCTGATTTTCGCGAAAAGATTCCACGAGTATCTGTACTCCAAAATAAGTTAGTCCACAACCAATTTCGTCGTTGGGTGATTTCAATTATCACGCCTATTTGGTGCCTGCCAGCAAATCAACTACGTTCATAGTCGGGGTAACTTAATTCTGATTGGTCCAGTCGAGTATAAATTTACTTTCACACAGACACTTGACCAATAGCCAAATAAAATGTGTAACTGTAAAAATTCTACGCGAAAATGAATGGATGATCATATCCATGTGCTATTTATTTATTGGTGTCTATATCAGTTCGACTTTTTTGACTATGATAGCCATATTTTTATTTTTATGTAAACTTTTAAAATTGAAATTCGTTTTTAATGCGAGGATATTATATATTCGTGATTGGTTTTCAATGCGGTTGTTCGCAGTCGTATATTGTTTTCTGTCTAATAGTTTTCCCCTCTTTTTTTTGTTCAGATTCATTATTGTCTGTTTTTAATATCCTCGTTAGCTCCTAGTTATTTGTAACCTCATTCTGTTGTTATTTTCTGTTTCGTCTTCTGTTTTTTTTTAATGGAGAGAGTCAATTTAAACTATCAAAGTAATCGTGATATAACACCGCTTTTATACTTGTTGTAGGATAACAATCATTTGCAATAATACGTTTTATAAAAACGCACATGCGATAAAAAAATTAATTGAAATTTTAATCCGTGATACAGTTTGAACACGTCTTTTTCAGTTCTACGGGCAAATGAAATGGCCAGGTCTAAAACGTCTCTTGTGTACTACTTATAATACGTTTATGTTTCTATTGTACATAGAATTTCTGGTCTGGTTTAGTCGGCAACTGTACACACATAAATAATTTATATTGCAAAACTTTTTTTTTCCCCTTTTCAAATTACAACTGACAGTTACGCACAGTTTTAAAATGCGTCTTATAAGGGCCTTTTCCAAAATGGTGGCTGAAAAATTCATGTTCTGGTTCAGAAGAAGAAAAAAAAAAGTCATATTTTCCAATACGGCTTCCGTGTCTTCTCAGCCTCCACGTTTCATGATATTCCTCTCCTGATCTGCCTCCACGTTTCATGATATTCCTCTCCTGATCTGCCTCCACGTTTCATGATATTCCTCTCCTGATCAGCCTCCACGTTTCATGATATTCCTCTCCTGATCTGCAGTTACTATTTCAAAGGGCCCGCCTGTTCTCCTTGTCATTAAGGACGTGCAAAATTAGCGTTGCTCTGTTTGCTGCAGACTAAACTCCAAGATGACGTATGCTCGTTTGTCTTCTACCATTCGTCGACAACCCGCACGACACGGCCCTAGGGCGCTTTCAGCCAATAGTAGAGGCTAAATGATTGAGCAGTCAGTCGCCAGTGAAGTAGTTATGCAGGTGAAGGACGCTGCATAGTTGTCAGTAGCCAGTGACATCACGAACTGCACTTAAGTGAAGTCGAGTATGGTACTAAATAGTAACTGAATTTTGTACGTCTCTAACCATGCATTTCCAAAAGTCTCTCGTGCTGTATACAGTACAAAGAGTACCTTACTTACCATATTCTCGCCTTTTACGCAAATAATTATCTTAACACGTAAACTGTATAGATAGGGATAGGAAACTTTCACGAGTTCAATTACCTGTTGGCTAGACTCCACAGTCATGTGTCCAATAGAGCCTCAGATGTTGGTGGAATAATAATACGTCCATCTGTGAGGACGTATTATTAGGTATCAGAGGTTAAGAAAGACACACATAAAGGGCCGAAAGTAATTTTTGCTTTAATCATATAAACACTCTAAACATCTCAATACACTAATGCAGAATACATAATTAAGCAGACTGAAGCTTAGCAGATTCCATCTGCGCCTGCAACACAAATATGGAAAAAATATAACAGCAAGTACACAGGACAAAATACAAACTTATGTTTGTTTTCGTTTCTAAAATTTTGATATGAATGTTTATAATGATGGGCACAGTTTTGGACTATTTACAGACATACACTTTGAGTTATTGGAGCCCGTGAAAGAACATACTAAGGAAATTCGCAAGTGTTTATCTAATAAGCGTGAAAAAGCACGTGAGAGAAAACATTCTCCTCCATTTCGAGTTCAGTAGTGTCAAACCCCACGATCACTCTGGCGCGAGTCAGTTATGCCAGAAAAACAGTCATGTGTAAGCTTTTTGTAAAAGTTTATCTGTTATTTCCGTTCAAAGAATGTAAACATTAATTACAGAAAGGAGCCCCGGTAGTGAGCACGTAGCGGTTTTGGGTCGATAAGCGAGAAACAATGACCTGAACAATCTTCAACGATAACCCCAAGCATTCAGTCGTATTAACGATAAAATGCGACAAGCTCCCTCCTCCTATGGTTACCAACTCCAAATTTGTAGTCCAAAACCACCTAACATCACTCTATACAACCGCTACCTACCCCACTACTAGTCCCGACTAATCACCTTCTACCAAGGCTTAACCATGTCTCTGCTATCTCCGTCATGACAAGGCACACACTATCACGACCAGACACTCTCGATTGCAGGCAAACTCATTCGTTTCTGACCATTTCACTGGGTAATGATCAAACACATTTGGTCATCGCCAGGCGTGATTCTTCGTGACCAAATATCTTAGGCGGTTGCTAAACATAATTAGTCCTGACCAAACCACAATTAAATAGGCCTATGACGAAATACGCTCGGCCATGGCAAGTCGCAATCGATACGAGGTACAAGTTCTACAAAACAGAACACAAGTACACAACAAGAAATAGCCTACAGAAAATTAGACAACTCGCAGAACCACATAAGAATATTAAAAATACACCTTAGCAATTTAAGTTTTAAGATAAACGAAATTACTTCAACTCCTATTTAGTAAGTTAATAACCAATTTTGTATATAAAAGTATTGGTACTACCATTTCACGTCGAATTATTGAAAGAAGAGATCTTAAACCAGACTGTAGCCGACAAACGTGCGAGAACGATACAAACGTCCCGATCTCCGGAGATTTCAATACTGTTGCCGTCCTCTAGAGAAGCTTTCGATGCGAACAAGCTACAAAATGCACTAAATGTGGTGTTGAGCGTTACAAATATGGCCAGCCAGCTAATGTACAGTATAAACATCTCGGACACTACGATCATAGATTTTAAGGTGAGCTAAAACTTACAAAAATAATTAAAATATCATAATTACGAATAAAATAGGATGCTTGCTTCATCTGTATGTTAGTTGTAAAATTATATGAACAATACGAAATTCATCCATTTTGTGTTTAGGCCTACCTACATTTTTTTAAAGTTTTTTTTATCTCTAAAAGCATTCAAGATTAAACATATAAATTATTCTGATTTTAGTAAACTATTTTCTCCACAAGTTTTATATTTCGTTTCTAGAGGCGTATAGGCAACGTCTATGTTTTATAAGTGAACTTGCTCTCGCCTAGGTTCAAGCAACGTTTATACGTCGTTTAAGTCGCTACAATACAGTGTTCGGAAACTACCGTAGCTATTTGACTCTTTGCTGAGCGAATGTGGAAACACTACCATGGGTGTATGGGGGAAAATAACTTTACCCCTCGTGGTTTCACACAACACTAACATGATAAATTTGCCGATCATTCCTTAGATGTTGAGTTGTTGACAGAATTGGGCAAAGTCTTGAGAGTCGATTAAATGAGGTGAGAATGGAGCAGCGCCAAAATGCAAGGGCGGAGGAGACAGGAGGACCCCGAGAAAACCCGCCGACCAGCGGCTTCATCAGGGACAACTCCCACTTGCGAAAATCAGAGAGAGACCCGGCCGGTGATTGAACTTGGTTCGCCTTGGTGGGAGGCACCGCTTACCCACCGCGGCCCCATGACTTCTTAGAGTGTAGTTTCCTAGCAGAAACATGTTCCTAAAGGCTGTTCACGATAAAGTGAGCACTTTAGAAATGAGCCTTGGAAAAAAATCACTGCTCCTGCAACATATATTTTAATGGGCGCACTGAGTGACATTCGCCCAGTAAATTTGGCAACGATGGATGGAAAGAGGTTCTAAATCTTAACGTTGAATAAAAAGTGTTAGGTAACCATTTGTGATAACTTAAAATTATTTCTTTCGCGTTCTGTTTTTTTTTGTACACAGAAGTGTAAAAATTAGCATATTTGTAAAGTATTTCCTTTTATAATAATTTTACAGTTTCATTTGACCAAAACACGATGTGGATGGATACACAACTTGCATACAAGTAGATCTCAAGCACGGCTTTCAAAAGTGCTCACTTTACCTTGAACAGCCTATATATAGGCTGTTCAAGGTAAAGTGAGCACTTTTTAAGGTCCTTCTAAATTTTTCCTTTCACGCAGTTTCTATCTTCTTGCTGCTTTCTAACATAAACCTTGCAGTTTAACCAATAAACACAGTGTATACATTCCACTACTCTCAGAATTTTAACACCTAAGGCTGCAACATGACGTACATTTATTATTGTTTAATGCCTGTTGAGAGGGCCTTAAAAAGTACTCACATTATCGTGAGTAGCCTATACTTCCAGTTGCCTTTCCTAGACGGGCCCCTGAAAATGAGTTTCATGTGCGTGTGTGTGTGTGTGTGTGTGTGTTCGTATGTGCCGCGAGAGCGACGAAGCTCTCCGACAGACAGGCAGCGGGCTGGTCGGCGCGATGTTAAGTGTCGCGTCGCGTGCTCATGGGCCGTAAAAAACCGCTTGCTCCGCGGCAGAGGAGGAAAAAAACTTTTCCACGTCGTTCTGTTAGGGGTAGAGAAATATTGCCTTCCCGCAAAGGGGCTGCAAACGATACCCGTTCTTCCTAATACTAAACTTTGCAGTTCCTCGTGTGGTTTTTATTTCATTTTTTCTACGCCTTTTTTGTACGGAACGATTTTGCTCTACTGTGATCAAAACTTAAATCTTGCAGGCTACACGTAGTTAAATGGGAAATTTGAAAAAACCTTGCTTAGGACCTATATTTTCAGTAACCATTTAAATGGACTGTGCCCATTGCCAAAAACATAATTTAAATTAACCCCCCCCCCCCCCCAAAAAAGAAAGCTTTTAAAATTTACGATGGAATGCTAAGGGGGGGGGGGGAAGAGAAGCAGTCAGTGATACATGAAGTAACGAGTGAAAGGGGACAAACTGGACTAAAATGATCACAATCAGTATAATAGTATTTCCTTGTCAGAGAATAAGGAACCGGATATGAAATATTAAAACCCTGTCGAAAAATTCATAGCAACGTCACACCATAAACTAATAGAAGCAGGATGCCCCAATTTCAGAAGACACTGTTAGACAACAAACACGAAAAAATGGCGCGCATAATAGCCACAGCGAATACAAATGAATAAACAAATACATAATTTTCGTGTTAATGCATATACGAAATAGTAAAAAAAAATATTATATACGCACTACAAAATACGCAGATAAACAACAAATTGCAGTGCTAAAAAACAGAAAAAGAAATCCAACTCGCACAAGACAGTATGAAGGGTAACTCAGCACAGATAATGAAACAAGACTTTCCGAAGTTAACGTCTCCTGGAATGTGTTCCCTTCCTGAGGCGGAACACGTGCCTGTACAGCAGATTGCAGCTGCGCACGCCAGCAAGATGGCGTCACTGGCCAGCAAGATGGTGGGACGCCGTTCGCTGATCAGCTCCACACCAGCCGGCCGATCTTTCACAGCTAGCAGTAGGCTGTCAGTCATAACGTTCCCGTCTCTGAGCTTCTCTGAGCCAATAAAAAATGCATTGTTTATTCAGACTGTTGCAAAATTGCATGCCAATAATTTGGGGCAATATTCTTCACCTCTGTAGGATGAAAAATTGTTAAATGAAGATAGGTCCGCGAACGCTTCGTGCATGTCACGCGGGTTGGATCATGTTGATGTGGAATGCCATCGCAGCGTTTATTTGCATGGTGCGCGACATCTCACACTACGACACTACCCCTAGAACAGCGAGAATTTCACATGAATTAGTTACTCGTGTGTGAAAGCTTATCGTCGGCATTAAAGGAAACGTTCAAAATTCCCTCCATAAGCACGAACACATGCATCAACACGCCGTTTGCATGGACGCCCGGATGCGTTGATGAATCCCTGGGAACTTCCTGATTGATTCGAAACACGCCTCAATACGTTTACGGAGGGCGCCCACATCGTCCACTGGGGTCGCATACACGAGTGCCTTTAAATATCGCCACAAATAAAAGCCTAGTGGATTCAAATCAGGGCTCCTTGGCGGCTGGTATGGAGCTGCTAACTACTGCTGCGATGGCATTCTACAGTAACACGATCCAGCCCGCGAACCATTCATGTACGTTATGTATTACGGGCTGTAGTGAAGAAACGAAGCTTTTGAGGACCTATATTCATAATAACATGTTTTCAATCTCCAGATGTGAGGAATGTTTCCCCGAATTATTGACATGCAATTTTGCAACATCCTGTGTATTTTTTTGGAAACAAATCTTCAGAACATTTTTACCAAAAATATTTTGTAACTTAACAAGTAAATCACAAAAGAATAATTGCTACCAGAAGTTCCTGTTACATGTGTGAAAATAAAGTTTAAATTTAAAAGTGAGTAATCCAGATTCCAGATTCATTATAAACATTACGATACATGAAATATTTTGTGTTTTTTATGCTTCATTCTGTTATAAAAATCCAATATTTTACGTGAGTAATATAATTTATTTTTATTTTTTCTACTTTTCAAAAAATTCATTGTAAAACTTACAAAAATTGTAGTCTGTGGGTACGCCTACACCCACGCCGAAGAAATCTCCGTGTATAGGCTGTTCACGGTAAACATGGCCCTTCTTAAGATCAATATGTATGCACGTTGTGTGTTCTTCCGCCGTATGTAAAATTGGCATTTCCTTGAAACTCATCATTTTATTTATGCGCCGATCACGTGAAACAGTGGAATTATTAGAAAAGTAAACCTTTTACAGATCTACTAAATTTGCACTTAGTATGGGCTAAAACATTTTATTCACACATGTTTACGTAACACTCACGATTCAACGTTTTTAAATGGAACTAATTTCCATACGTCGTTACCAACTTTATTGTACGCACGACAGCACGCGTACCCGTCCAAACACACGCGTGTAGGGGCAGTGACATTTTTCAAAGGTTGATCTAGAAAGTGCTCAACAGCCGATAGTTATCTGCTCCACGAATGTACCGCGAAGCCTTGAGGAGTTACGCTAAACGATATTTGTTTCCAACAGCGATGTATTATTCTCAGAGCAGACCAGCCCACGGGACTGAACCCTAACGAGCGCTCCAACTTTTCACGGCGATCCTTTCACTGGCCAGAGCCCGCGTCTTCCGAAGTACACGTGTGAAGGGACGATTAGCTGGCTCGCTTGAGCCGATCTCGAGCACGCCCTAACGTAGTCGTTCAGCATCGTCACCCGCGACATCTCATTTTCTCTGCGAGTAGCAGCAGACAGTCCCACAAATACTTCTCAGTGAAAGAGTTGTAAAAAAAAAATGACACTGCTATCCTTTCTAGAGGTTGCACGAGGATTACATATGAAAAAATATGGCTTTCAGAAAGACACGCGGACCATGCCACGAAAATAAACACAACTATAGCAGCATACACTAGTGAAAATAATTTAGTAGTAATTCAGTGCACATGAAGAAAGAGGTTGTATGTGGCACTGGACGACATTTACTAGGCGTTTTTAAATGCATTTCCACTAGTTCGTGTACCTAGCATATTCTTAGTTATTAATGGAGAATTTCATAATTGCTGATGGCCGAAGTTGCTCTGGCAGCTCAAGAAGAAACAATGCCCCAGCAATCTCAACGACTTGATACGAGTTCTCCTCGAAGAGAGAGCAAGCATATATGAAGTTACGAGATAGTACACAGAGAAACGAATGTCAAAGGGTTTCCAAACAGGAGTCGAAAAAATGTTTGGAGGTCGTCCTCTTCGCTGGATGTAGACAAGGAGGGATTGTCTCTATAGTAGAAAATTAGTTTATTATTCAAGCCGCTCTACAGTAGTATAGATATAAAGTGTGATAGATTTCGGGGAGTACATACAAAAAAGTCCAATGTTGCTGCAACCAAAAAAAAATACTATTGAGGCATTTCTTTAATCGTTTATGCTGTAGTAAAATTAATAATGTTGTGTAAAGTTAATAAATTTTAACAATTTACAAAGTCTTACACTACTCTAATGCTAATATACTGTTTAAATGTTAATGTTAATAAAGCCTCTAATTAAAATGATGTTGAAACCAAAAGTTGTATTAGGATAAAAGTAACAGGAAGAACAAAATATTTTGTTACAAAGAAATGTACAACCAAAACAAGGTTACACTGACTTGGCGTTGTAAAATGGCGGATATTTGCGAACAGCGATAACTTATTGAAATGAACCCACTCTAACTAAACTGTAAAGCATAGAATGAACACTAAATGTAGCTTATAGCAGCTCTCAAGCCTTGCAAATCAGTTTATATGTACCAATTATGCAAATATTTACACAGCATAAAGTATTCCCACTTAACGAAAGAGAACTGCAGTTTGTCGTTACAATGTACTCAATACCCACGATATGAAATATAAATAGATATGTTAAGGTTGGCGAGGCCCCGGGTTTCGATCATACTGCCTACTATGATTATTTTTTTCGTTTATTTCTTTTTGTGACAAAATAATTTTCTTTAATTTATTTTACACTGCAACGTTGATTTAAAGCAAAAAAAAGAAAAATTACACGTGAAATTTTAACACAAATTTTAACATCAATGGAACACAATATTGGTTTTGCCGCAACATTAGCAATATCTTAATGTTTCCAGTACAGGAAGGAAGTAATGTTATCACAAAATTACTTAAATTTACAGTAGCATTAATAGCGCAACAGCATATTACAATTAACAGCAACATTAGTTGCTGACGGCTCACAGATAACAACAAATTAATGTTGTAGTAACATTAATACTGTTATCACAACATTCGACCTGTTTTCTGTGTAGGGGGACTGGATGAATGGCAGGTTAACCGCTCACGCCAATACTCTAGATTAGCGAGATGTACATGTACGAGAATAAAATCAAAGGGGTGGGAAAATTACGTGGTTTGATACCAAGCCCACGGCCAAAAGAGAGCAAGAGAATATCAAACGAATACTCTTGTCCACCTCCCCCCCCCCCCCCCCCGTCATCCAGAAGAGGCACAGGTGCGGGGGCGACAAATATACGTGTATGACCTTTGGCTTTACGCTGGCAGTTAGTGACCCATGTTTTTCGGGAAAATTCATTGCGGATAGTTATATTTTAGAAATACGTTTATCTCTTCCACGCATATATGATTATGCAATTTGCGGCAGTATAACGAAACACAATTTTATTTTTGGATTTGTACCAGTTAGATTATAACGCTCTATCACTTGTCAGGGCCGACAAACACGTGCTTGGCTTGACGTTATTTATGGCAGCAGCTGTGTACGCGACTACGGGATATTGTATAAACAACGAGAGATGCCTCCTGCCACGTAAAGGACTTACCTTGTTGCGCGTTGTATTTTGATGCGTATCTCGAGTAGCTGCATCACGGTGGATGAACTTACGCCACTGGGTGGATGCCGCCGTTCGTATATTACTTTTTAGTCGTCCACTGCTTTCCGTCTTATCCTTAACTAGCCTATTGGAGGTACTTAAAAACTCTCGCTTAATGTTTGCACCTTTTTCTAAAAATTGATGCGTTCATTTTGCAATACAAGTTTCCGAAGAATATTGTCATCTGCTGGTAACAGCAAAAGAGTGCGCCTAAACAGCGTAAAATTATCACGTGTTATATTTTCCATTTCAAATGCCTTGAACGGCATTAAGCGTGACTTAAAAAAGTTTTAAATTTGCGGACATTTTCTGGCAGTACTTCATGGAATTGATGAAAAGAAGAGCCAGAGGAAGTTCTCAGTGAAATCCTACCACCACGAGCCCAAGGCACCGGTTAGTAATTCCCTCTCAAAAAATTTTTAATCGGCTTTAAATCTAAGTAAACGCTGGTGGTGGGTGACAAGTGAGTAACAAACTGTTGAGAGCATCTCCGATTTGCTTATTTTTAAAAATTTCTCATGTCTATCTCACTGACTTTAAATAGTAGAGACAGGCTTTGACGTGAAGTTTTCTCAACTGTGATAAACCACATTAATAAATCAATTTAGAAATACGAACAGAGATTTGATACGATTGCCGTTATATGGCCTGCATTATATTCCTTCTGGTGGCGAAAAGTAGAATTCAATCAACGAAATGCTAATCGAAGTAAATTTGTTTAACAGAAGATTGAATGGTCCACCACACATATTACTAAAATTTATCAAAGAAAACCCTGTATTCAAATAGATGGAAATAGTGAAATAGTAAGAACGATTTCTGTAGATCAGTTGAATGTGATGTGGGCCTATAATTTCTTAGAAAACCTTCGATTACGAAATGTGAGCAGTAACATTTTGAGTTTTCTGTTCTGGACGTAGCCTAGTAATGCCTACATTAAATTATTCTGTATATCTTGTTTGTCATGTTACATTAATTATTTATCATGCAATGCACACGTTTCTGATGTAGTAAAAAGTTATTAATTTATGTAACTTTAGTATGTGAAAATTTTCAGCTAGTACTGAATATAGATGAGTTACAGAAACACATGCTCTTTAAGTTCACCAAAAAACAATTACATATTATGAATACGTAATTTAGCTAGCTCTAATTAATAATACCAAATATTCAAACTATGCCATAAATAAAGTTATGAAATGAAAGTAAGTTATAAGAATTATTATTATTCTTCCCGTAAACTATGGTGCATTTCTACGAGGGAGTTTTAGTTTAAGAATACAATTAAATCGAAGTTCGATCCAAGTACGAACTCGTAATTACTACACAAAAAATCACTCTAGAGAAATTCCTTGTGAAAATATATTTGCAATGGCATATTTGGCATTTCAATGCTTAACTTAATCTAAATGAAAACCTAGTGAGATTTTTCAGGGTTTAATTCTTACTGTTCAGCTTTTCCAACAGAAACGCTCTGAGAGCAGGGAAAAAATAAGTGTTTCTTAGAACGTCTAAAATCTTCGTAGAGGTTAATATTTCATTTCTTTTTCAACATACCAACCTAATTTTCCCCGCTCTGCATGCAAAAGAAAAATATATTTTAATAAGCGCTTTTGTTATCTTGTAAATTAATTAATCCGCTCTAAGGCCAACGAACTTTCCATGGACGTTCTAATCCAATTAAATATTGACGAGTTTAAGTTCTGCCATCATACAACAGAGGCTCCAACATCCACTGTTGGAAATTTCTTTCAGATGTTGAGTCTGCTCTAGGTTAAAAATTAAATATTAAAGCACGTAATTGATCACTGTACGTATATTTTAGTGGAGTCTTTAGGCAACCTCGGCAGTGAAATATGTTCTCACCCAGCTCCAACATTGGAGGTGGCAGTTTGAGGTACTACTTGGCATACATGTTAGTGTCAAAACAGGGACATTTGATGTATAGGCAGTCTCTTTTCAAGCATGCTCGGAAAAAAAGAAAGACAATTAAATAGTTTACAAATATATATCAGAGTAATTACTTCCCCTTATTTAAAATTACTGTATGGGCATTCACAAAACATCGAAACAGGTTTACACATAATAGCGACTTAAAACCAATATTAAAGGTGCTTTCATTAAAGCGAAATGTTATAACGAATAAAATCTGTTACTGTCTACCGAGCGAAGTGACAAAATGGCTGACGTCCATAGCGCAGGGGGCTCCACAACGGCTTGCAGCGCAAGGGATTCTGGGATTGATTCTCTCTCAGGTAAGACATAAGTATCGTCTTTAAGACACCCGCATGTGTTGCTATGTCACAGAAACTGTCACTTGCCCGTGAAATAAGTAAGAAGTACAAATCAAATGAAAAGTATGAATTTTTTCTCAAAATGTAGTAGTAATATATTGGATTTTTTTTTTTTTTTTTTTTTTTTTTTCGATTACCGTCCAGCCATCGTAGTTTCGATTTTAATTATTTTCAGAAATTCTTCGAGACCACCACCTGACTGGTTTCATAATACAAGTCATTGTAATTCCCTTCTCAGCACTTGATTTGTTAAATTTCTTATTCTGTTCCTCATAACCTGGTGGTTAACGAGATTATATAGTCTGTTCACGGTAAAGTGAGCTCTTTTATGTCCTAGATCCTTTCATCATAATAGATCAATTTGATCCGCCCACCACTTTTTTTTAAATACATATTGCCATGTAAGTAACAAACACTGTGTATATATCTCACCGGACTCGAAATTTAACGTGTATGTCTTCAATAAATATATTTACTGACAATCATTAAAATTGAGAGAGCTTCAGAATGCGGTTACTTTACCATGAATAGCCTATAGACAACAACTATTCATCTAGTGTCTTAATATGTACCTTACAGTCTCTAAATATTCAAATGCGGCCATACTGTACAAAACCAGATGTTCGATAAGAAATGTGTGTGCAGCAGGAAAATAAAAGCACAGAAAATTAAAAGGACTGACACTAACACAGCTATAGCAGCCTCTCTCTCTCTCTCTCGCTCTCTCTCTCTTTGTTTCTTTTTTTTTTCTCTGTCGCACATTCTGTTGCTGGGCATTGGAAATACGTTCCGTTGCTCTTTCTCTAAAACGTACAGCCTCTTCAGAATAAACAGTTTTCCTCGGGAACGTCATCAATAACAAGGTGGAAAAAAAGGGTTTAAAAATAATTGAAGGAATAATTACCGACCTGTAACATTGGATTGCTAAAAAAAAAAAAAAAAAAAAAAACCGTGAAACGGCCATTGAAGCTGTTGTAAAAATAATATAATTTTTATGATGTGGTTTAGTCCTGTATTTTTTTTACATTAAACTCATAATAAATATTTGGGCAAGAAGAATACGAATGCCATCGCCTAACTTGTTACAGAATACACAAGACAGATTCAGCCGCAGAAAAATCAGTCCTCTTGGATCCCTTCGTTCTGTATATATATATATATAGTTTGTAGACTTGCCTACATCTCACGTCCAAAAACACCCACTGCAAGCAATTTCGAGCATAATATTTGTTGCTAGTGTTCATTAATTACTGCGTATGAAAGCGTGTTATATTAATACCAGTACAGAGTAGCCGAGAATTCTCTCCTTTGTATCTTATGTGATACAAAGGAGAGAATTTACAGAATAGCAATATAAATTTGTTGAGGGAACTTCCACACAAATATAATAGATCGTTCTTTTAAATGGTTACAATTCTAAGTTTCTTTGGGAAAAACTTGAATGTTGCTGAAAGTGATCTGTGAATGCACTATCTTAGTTACGTTGGAAGTGACATGAACTTACGATAACGTCTAGATGGTTCAAATAAACCATCTGATTTCTATCCATAAACTGAAAGTTAAGGTATTCAAATTTGGATCTTACATCCGTAATTTTTTGTAAGGAAAACATAATTTTTTACATACAGCTATAGACTTCCAGGTCAGTGAACTGGGGGACGCTAATTTAGCAGCACTCACACTCACCTGTATTAAAGGTAGCAACCAACGAGTTGGAGATCACGCACACTGGAAACACACTAAAAAGAAAGAAATAAATCTGTTCCCACTAAATATTACGACATTGGATAAAAAATACGACATTTTTAAACAGCAATAAATTGATAACATGATAAGTTCTTAAAAACATTTGGCGTGGTAAAATATTTGCTATCCAAAACTATAATTGTTGCCTTGTGACCGATCACGTTGCACCATTGCCATGCCAAACAAGTAAATATATGACTGACTGGAAGGGTTGTGAACGTGTAAATAGTTACTAAAGCGTCAAATTAGTCAAGTATGCGGAGACGAAATGGCATGGTGGTTCCACTGTTGTTGTCTCATTGACTACGCGCTGGTGTCTGATTGACTGCTGCTTGCTGCGAAAGGTTCGCTATTGGCTGTGCTGCCGTCTAACATGTGAGTTATCAGGCACTGACTGATTGGTGAACGGCGTTCAAACACGTAGCTGTCAAGCGACGCCATTTTGTTGGCGTATGCGGTTGCAGTTGAGTTGAGAGATTCGTGCGGCTCTTAACAGCGAGGTCTTGAGAGCCGATGAGGGTTGAAATGATGTGAGAATGGAGCAGCACCGGAATGCGGGGGGGGGGGGGGGGTAAATCCAGGAGTACCCAGCCGGGGGTTGAATCCGGTTTGCCTTTGTAGGAGGTGAGCAGTCTAACCGCTCAGCCACCGCGGCCCTTAATGCGGCTGGAGTTCACGATTAGGTCGTGGCAACTCGAGTTGTAGATGAAACCAATATTTACGTTCCTGTCAGTACGGCAGCCTGGCTTCATCTGAGCTCGGTAGATAGACCGAGCGTGGCCACACATTGATCTCAGCTGGTTGATAAGGACGGGCTGTTGTCGTTGGTCGGGGCCCAGAGACCCTTGACGCGAGAGGATGGATGGAAGGGGGAAAGATTCCGTATATCTCCTGTTGCCGACGATAGACCCCATGGATTTGTCATGAGGGAGTCAGGTACAAGCCGATCGCCGATCAACTCCCGGAATCGTAGAAGACTTCGTATATCAAGCGGAAAAGGCTGACTTGGTGTAGGGGGAAGGGGCTCAGAACTCAAGAAAATCCAATCCTGACAGATGCACGACCGACAAACCACTGCCCTCTGTTTCCCGGCGGCGGGTGACTTGAAAGCTAGCTTGTCTGCAACTGCGTGGTAAAATGTCAGGGGTCGGTGCGGGGTCAAACGTCAATCTCCCCCCTACCCCCTTCCCAGTCAACCACCCTACCACTGGGCTGCAGCGTGCGCTCGGACGACCAGTCGTGAGGAAAGAGAAGAAGGGCTGCAACCAACAGCCCTCGACCCTTTTTTCCTTTGACCTCGCAACGCGACAGCAAAACAAGTTGTTTTCCCCGAGCCCTGCCGCTGGAAGGCAGCTCGAGGGTCTCCATCTCTGGACGGAGGAAGTGATGGGGGTTAGCAAAGGAAGGTGTTGCGGCCACCTTCGACTGTCCACGGGCTGGAGTTACAAGCCCCTGCCATCGAGAATATCGACGCGGCGAGATGTGACTAAGAACACGCGCCGACCTACAACTCCTCGTATTCTTGAAATAATTACATTTCCAAAGCAACTTCTGTGTATGTCTTATTTCCCAGATTCCATCAATACACCATAACAAATAGTGGGTGCCATTTCTATGCGCTCTTAGCTAAGCAAAATTTTGTCCTAATTAGAAAAAAAAATATCTCGAACTGTCAATATTAGCCCTTGTGTGTAGCTGTAGCATAGTCAACATTACCCTAAATCAAATCTAACTTTAGCATACGTGTTAACAAAATGTAGCTCACATATAATTTTAAACACTTCTCTATTACCATTAAGGTATATTAACGTGTAGTTATTAAAAACTTTGCGATCATTTTTGATAATTATATCAAAGAATAAAATATCTAGAAAATCATTAGAAGAAATTCTTTTTGCGTTCTTCAATTTGGCACCACAGTGCTGGTTAACCATAGTCAATGTATTGTTTAATTAATATTACCTAAGTTACTTTTTTTGTAATAATTCTTTTGATGATTAGTGATTTATAAACATGAAATCTGGGATTGGGACGTTGAGAATTCATTCCTCGATTTCTTATTTTTTAAACAGAGACTTTTTTGGAATTACTGGTATTTTTTTTTTTTTTTTTTTGGTGTGTTAATAAAATTATTTTGCTGTTTTTGATGGTTTACTAATGTCATTGTTAGCATCCGTTATGTTTGACGATCAGCTTTCACGCGCACAGAAAATCACTATACAGAAAGCTCTGGACTAGATTAAAAGTTGAACTGAATGCCAATAAATATTTTACGTAGCGACTAATAACAATAACTGCATGTTAGGGTTATTCCTGGTTCACTAGACATGTTATAGAACTCAATGCTCGCTATTCGTGGAGTTTTACAACCAACTAAAACTGGTGTTAATATTGTATTGTCTTATTGCATTTCGGCTTGTTCGTTTATTCAAATAAAAAAAAAATTAATTATAAATAAACTATTTACGCATCCACGACTAATACGCCATACTAAAACGGAACTGAATTTTCGGAAGCACTTCAGCCGTTATCATAACGTTGATGTTGTTACAATAACTACGTCAGGGCACAAGGTAAGTGTCCAGAGGTAAGACGAAATAAATTACTATGGACATAATAGTGTAAAAATGTGTGGCAATTTTTTTTGTCCTCTTAGCCTTCAGGTCATACCGGAGCGCGCTCATTCTCTTGAAGATGATAATTATCATGTGCTTGTCAGGAAACTATATTGTGCCTGTCCACAGGCCATAAACCCCATCCATCAACATTACGAGTTCTCGACCGAATCCCACCTAACCTGGACCATCGAACCGACTGAGGCTCGACAGTGAAATACTCCCCAACGCAGAGCTCGAAATTGGGAACCTCATAATATTGCCTTGGTAACATATTTGATGTTCCGTGGCAACGGTATAGTGGAATTATACTCAGAAGAAAAAGTTTAACATTTGTCATTGCCGAAAGTGATTACGAGAAAAGCTACAAGAAACAAAACTTACAGAATAAAATGCAATACGTGTACAAAAAATTTCAGCAAAAATCGTATACAGTAGATACAGTATGCGAAAATTCATTACTGATTGGAAAATGTAATAAAAACTCCTTATACGAATGCTAAACAGACGACACAATAAATATAATGACCAGAACATTTAACGACTGACATAAAAGCACGATATATGCATCTGGGTGTGGAAGAACCCAGTTGCCAATTTAAAAAATGAAATGTACATAACCGAGAGTATAAAAAAAAATAAACAAGAAATGCCACCAGATAATAATTTCGTTTTCTTATCAGTAAAACCCAGGTCTTCCTTAGCGCTCCCATGCTTTTAGGCCTTCGGAGACTAGCGACGCGTGGTTGTCGCTCACGCGCCGATGGCTCGGGCCAAATGAACACAACCTCGTCCTCGCGTTACGCTCACACCTAGCCACAACACCTAGCCAAGTGTCTCCTGCTGTCGCCTCGCGAAACAGACGGAGTGAACACGCCTTCGCCGCGACTGCGGCAAGCAGTGTTTGATTTGCCTGCGAGCCCGTTGAAACAACTTCCCTACACTCCTCTCCGCTACGAGCGTCAATATCGCCTGCTCGCCGTTAGCTTTGCACTCTCCAGTACCCTGGACTTCACGCCCATTGCTATAGTCCATTCACGGTTAGTTCACACTTCTCTGAAGCCCTGGTTAAGGGGAATGGTGCGTGACAGCAGTACATTTACCCGATTTTCGATATAAGTCGTTTATTAAAGGGTTTTTCGAAATTATTGTCTCGACAAGACGCAAATAATAATTTTTAACGTTTTCTTACGTTGTTCGATATTGACTTACGTCATTATTCTCGGAGCAGTGGTGGAATAAAATAAATTATTTTTGTTCTCTTATCTTCAATCTGTGCTCAGAGAATAACGAACACAGTGAATATTAGTAACAATATAAGAAGGTGCTCAAAATTGATATTTACGTCTTTTCGAGGCAAAAATAAAAAAAAAATCCGCTGTAAAATCAGTTATGACAAAAATTATGTAAATATATGGTTTGCGTGCACCATTCTCCTTGAGTTATATTTCCAGAAAATTCCTCCGCCTCGTGTAAACTAAGCTTAACTAATTACACCTAAAGAGAACACAACGAATTCATGGGCAATTAGTTGTAACAATATTTTGCTTGAGAACTATTTATTACTAGACGCTCCCAACACAAATTTTTAATCACTGTTTTTATTCATATTTATTATAAATCAAGTATTATAATTTATACATAAAATGGACGTAAAACTTCAATTTAATGAAAAATAAGATAACCTTACCTTAAAAGAGGTATAAAATGCCTGTGTTGCATGGCATATTACGAAATAACTAAACACGTTATACATGGAGTGATTTTTCAAATATTTTATTCAAAAAGTGTGAAGAAACCGTGAATAGACTATATGAGGCCTGCCAAATTCCCAGTATCTTTTGGCACCACGCCTGAATTCACAACCTTATGAATACTCCAGCTGGTATCATCAGATCATTGCTTGATGTCCGGGTGTGAAGTTACTACCCATATGGCAAGACTGCACATTATTGCACATGAGCCAAGCATACATTTATAAAGTACGCACAGACTGGCGCAAATTTCATTCCGGTCATGTCAAATGTATTATGGTCCAACGGCAAACTTAACGCAAAACTCAGACATGCTTATAATACAACTCGTCGCCAGAAAATAAACGTGAATTTTGCTGGTCGCTGCCAATTCCAATTTCTTCCATGCAACACAAGTACATGCGTAAGAGTCAACGTTTCCGTGGACTGGCTATTGCTAGAGGCCTGAAAAATTCGCGGTTCCACTTCAGGACAAGCAAGAATTCGAAACCTCGTACGCTTGTATTGCATATGCTATTGACCCGCCCGTTAGTTTACACCTCATGGAAAACTCTGAGCCAATAATGAACACACAATAAAACGCTGACTCAATCGCCGCATTCAGCTAACACTACGAGGAACCAATGAACAGTGATATTTGAATGGTTTTACATACGACAGTGGAGTATAGCCCTCGGGTCATTGAACTCGCGAATTTTCCAGGTCTCTAACTATTGCCTCAAATATTTCGCAAACTGTGTCTGTGGAAAAGTCAACTTTGTTCTACTGTTATGTTCGTTCCAGAGTTCAATTCGTTCTACTGGTCAGAGCGCAGTTTTGTTTTAGACGCGAGTAACAAACAGAGAGCAGCACAGCGACTGAGTTATGAACTATTGTCTACAAATAATTCGCACTTTTGCACTGAAGCAGCAGCCAATGGAAAACTATGTTCGCACATGTAAGTCCAACGTACTGTCATAGCAGTTCACGAAAATATTAAAGTACTTCATTTTCATTGTTCCGTGATTAAATAAGCACTTCTGAAATCAATTTTTGGGAAAAGGGCCTACCGTTAAATGCGTGTGTGTGTGTTGTGTGTGTGTGTGTATATATATATATATACACACACACACGACGGTTTTTAAATTACACGGACAAACTACGCATGTGTATTCCTAATGAAAAAAAATAAGGCGAAAACATATATACGACTTACAGACTAAAGTGCATCCCAAGGGCGGTATGCTCCTTTGAAGTAGGAGCAATAAGAACAGGTAATTGCGTTTTCTACAAAAAGTATATACAATCTTACTGTAAGACTATGAAAAACTATTAAACGTACAAAGTTCTACGATCCATGTGATGTTTAACACCATCAAAACGTTTGCTCGTGACTAAATAGGGATTGCAACCCTTATTTTGCAGTAAAAGTGTGTTTTGCTAGTGGTTTATTACATTTTATGTGGCATATTATAAAGTAACACGTTGAGATGAGCTAAAAAGGCCTGAATGATTATTGCCCTAACCCCAACCGTTTTCAGGGAATAAATGCATAAAGTACACAACCTCGAAATACCGTGGCCGAGTATGTCGGCAACATGCAGTTTACCTCAGATGACCGGAAGTCACGTGGCATATCATGCTAACATAAGATCACAAAATGCCATGTCGGCGTGTTAATAAACGAATTAGTCGCGTGTGAGTTTAGCGGGCTTGGTATTCAGGTGAAATTGGTTAACTGACGAAACCTATATACCATATATTATTATTATTACTAGTCATTATTGCCCTCAAGGATAGTGTTTAAACTCAAATTATTCATGATTATTCAATGTTTACTTGTATTCTTCCTTTTCTTCTTCTTCATTCGTTCCCTGTGTTCCTGTTTCCTTTGTTCTGTCCACTTTGTTCCTGTTTCCTTTGTTCTGTCCACTTTGTTCCTGTTTTCTTCTGTATTTTGAATTTCGTGTCCATAATTTTGTTCCTGAACTGTCCTCTTTTCTTGTCATTCCCTGCAATATATAAATGCACACCCTGGCCTGCTGTATATTCGCGCGCCATCACGTCCTCGTTCTCAGTCCGGCAAAGGGAGATGCTGCTGTAACGACTGACATGACACCGGGTCTGGACAATACAGTCCCTACTACTGAAATACACTGTCCGCTGGCCTCGTTAAACTTATATGTGTTATGGTGCGTTCAGGAAGGCTGTCAAAGCAAGACGTGTCCACGCGTTGAGAGCAATATGTTTCCAGTTGATTGGCGGTGATGTGCTCAGTGCCTGTGCGTGAATAATAACATGATCTGCTGAACGACGATGTCAGCTTCACGTATATATGCTAAAGCAGAAAATGTAAACTAACATGGTTTAGGTGAGGCGGGCCTGTTTTTAAATGTCGTTTATATAATATTAGAGTCAGCCACGAACAGATTATAGTAACAGCCACTGAGTTTGTGAAAATCCAAGCGGGCTCGCTATCGATTTTCGCATGCGGTAAACGTGACGGGTGTGGCCGTCCGGGTTTCCTCGGGGCACTCTCATTTCCTACTCCCTTGCATTCTGTCGCTGCTCCGTCCAATTTCACCTGTGTGGGTTCTGTGGCCCTCTTCACGTAGCACATTCCAGATCTTTACAAGCCACGAAACACGACCCATTCCAATTGATACAAATTTAAAAATAGCACTTTTGAATGTAAGTGCTTTGTTCGCATGCTTAAACTGTTGATTTACCAGTAAGTGCTTAAGTGAAAATGCATGCGTTAAAGAGAAGGAATTTTTTAAACATGTATTTTTAAAATGTTATTATTTAATCGTGAAATTAGCACAATTATGAAAGAGATATAAACCACTCGAAATTAATCTAGTTTGAGCCATTACTGCATACCATAAAAATTTGGAGGTAGCTGAATTTCATAAACTTAAAAAAACTAACAAATTATTATTTCTATTATGTTATGCCTTTTTTTGCCCTTTGTTTTTTATGTATTATTTGTTAGGTAGCCTATTATTTAATACGTTAAAAAGTACCTTCAACCAGTAATAAATACGAGGAATACACGAAACGCATCATATGTGGTTCAGCCAATTTCCACAAATGACTTAAATAATACAGTTATGGCTACAGCCGACAAAGTTTAAATGGATTCCGTGATATGCAGATCTGTGCTGTCCGGCTGTTGCACTATGTTCGTTAGCTGTTGCTGCTGTACTTGTAAAAAAAAAAAATGTGGACTGTGTTTCATAAGGTTTACAAGTTTTAAAATTTGCTCTTTGTCGTCCATTGTTTAACAATATGTTGCCCAATCACAAACATTGCCGAACACATATTTTCTAATCAAGCCCGCTACCGACTTATTCGGCTAATTTTCCCGTCGTGTTTTTATCAGATTCGTTTTCGAGACCTACGGGAAACCGATTACCAAATCCCGTGCTACCAGATCAAGGATAAAACCGCCCACTCACTCGGGCAGCAGCAAATGAGCAAATAGCTGGAACTACGTTATACACAGAATATATCTTAAAAAATCTCTGAACTCGTACATTTTCCTATTCTCTATCTATTACGTTTCTTTCAAAAACCTATACCACTTTCTCGCAGAAACGGAAAAAATCACATGACTAAAGCGACACCATTATTTTATTTGTCAGTCTATGATCAGTCGCTTTCATGTATGAGGGAAACACAAAGGAAATATACCTTTTCTTTTTTGTAGACGTTTCTGTTTCCAGTGTCTTTAATGCTTTTTTTTTTGTCGCCGGTTGGTTCTTACAGTATTATTTTCAGACCTAATAGTCGGGAGTCATCGATTGCTATTTATTAGGAAGCTGGTAGTCTTTTACTCGACCACTTAAAAGTGCTATAAATATATAAAGGCGTGAGTAAATGAATTTATTTGTTTTGAACTGACGTGGATTTATCTTTTCTTTCATGCACCTTTTCCAATGTCATGTGTTTGTCCCCTATCAGCTATTATAGTACTATTTTCAGATCTAACAGCAAACATAATTTCTTAGGAGGCTGTTATTATCTGAATCGCCTAATAAAGGTTTGAAACGTGTAAAGGCGTGAGCGAAATAAGTTTATTAATTGTCAGTATTAAAAAGAATTAATGTTCAATGTTCCTTAAAAAAATCCTAGAAATGTTTAGCCATTTATAGTGGGCTGTATTACATCGCTTAATGAATATGACAAACTGGTATGAATTTTTATTTTGTCATCAGCCGTGCAAGATTAACTTTGTAATCGCTTGCTCGCGGTGTGAGAAGAAAAGTTCACGTACGCGATCTTGAGTAGCTTCTACGTGACTGCGTAAATGACGTTACCGCGAAAGAGGCGCGTAGTATGAAGACGGGCATTCTTTGTGCTAGACTCGCTGTCACTCAGGTCCTCTTTAAAACACAGTGTTCTGACGAGCACGTAACACAGCTGGACCGTTGCTTTCCTTCCGGCAACAAAGATAATCGATTGCAGACTATAATTATCTTGGCGTTAATATGAACCACTTCTCCTTTCCATTCGCGGTTATGAAAATGCATTACTCCTGTTAAAGCTGCTTTCAGTTTAAGACTGGTGAGTAACGTTATGAACAATTTTGCAGTTATTTTCATTTGTCACTAATTAAAACAAACGTTTCCGAAGTATTTCCGATATCGTGCTGTGAGTTCCTCTTTAAATATTACTTACAAAAGCATTTTTACACTCACTATTATCACAATGGGAAACTAACCAAGACAACTAACGGATGGAAAGACACAATAAATTTGAAATTTTTGGAATTCAAACCCGGAACCTTGTAAGCCGGACGTAAACCTAATCGGTCTTGTACACAGAAGCCGCAAGTCTTAAAACAGAATAGTTTTAATCTTAATCGAAAGCATTCTCAGCCCATCTCCAATCGCTCTACCAAAATGTATTACAAAGACCACGGCGTACTTGAAGGCTAATGGAACATGTAACCAGTGAGTGGCAATATCCTACATCAGTAAGAGTAGGCCCAAACTGTAGTATTTGGATCTCTGAACACAGCATCTGTAGGTATAGTACGTCTTTATTCTCTCTCCTAGGCTGTCGCTTGTATAGCAAAATACTTTTGTTACTCGAAACTCAACAGATTAATTTTGGCGCACCTACATTATCTGCATGTGCATTTGAAGTATACCATACTAAAATAATATCAAGTTACTCACTACCTATAGGTTTTCAGCTCAGTATGACGATTGATTGTGATTTTTCGGCTATACGTGGCCTAAAAGTATTGCATTAGTTTTAA
Source organism: Dryococelus australis (assembly GCA_029891345.1). Classification (NCBI taxonomy): domain Eukaryota; kingdom Metazoa; phylum Arthropoda; class Insecta; order Phasmatodea; family Phasmatidae; genus Dryococelus; species Dryococelus australis. The sequence goes on along the minus strand of CM056996.1, from coordinate 14,859,770 downwards.
ATATTTTTTAAAAAGATAATTGGCAGATGTTGCGAACACTGCATAAGTGCTGATACAGAACGCCCCAGTTAATCACGTATAATGCAAACACCACATGAAATTACGTAGTGTTCTATGAGACAAATCTTCGCTGCAGGATTTCTCTACACGTTTAACACGAATGGAAAAGATGTCGAAATACAATCGACGTATTCAACTCTTAGATATAACAGTTGTGAATCTGTTCAACAACAGAGTACTTACAATTACAGAAGTGAAACAGCCTCCTATACTAAGAACTCCAACTGCACACGCCAGCAAAATGGCGCCAGCAAAGTAAAGTGCTGGAAAGCCTTTCACCAATCAGTGACTATTCGCCAGCCGGCAACCCTAGCCAATAAGAAATCTACAGCAACGTACAGAAACCAATCATATTTTCAAGTCCCGTTCGCGCAGCCTCGGCCGCCCAATAAGAGATTGGGTACGCTCACATCAAAGGAATCGTCACGTTATTTCGTCTGTGTACTTGTAGTCTATTCGTGGTTTCTTCACACTTTTTGAATCAAACGTTCGAATGAATCATCCGATGTATGGCATATTTGGTTGTTTCCTGCACCCCATTATCACAAGTGTTTTGTGATTCCGTTAACTTGAAAGTGTCTTATTTTTGGTAAAATTTAACCTTTACTTATAAATTATATTTATAAATAACAATGCTTGATTTATAATTAAAACGAAGAAAAAAACTGAGAGAAAATAGGTGTGTTGATAATGTCTATTGAGGAATAGTTCTCGTGCAAAATATTATTAACCTGAGTGCACACGAATACAATGCGTTGTCCCTTAGGTGTGATTCTCTACACTTGGTTAAACCTTGTTTGTACAAGGCACAGGAATAACCTGAAAGAATAACTTTATCAGGGCTTCAGAAAAGTTGTAAGTACCTAATCATGAACAGACTATATATAGGGATAGGAACATTTCGCGAGTTCATTTCAGGACAAGATAGACTTCAAACACGTGTACACTGAAGTTGACTTTGCCATTGGATCTCAGTTTACTAGACACGCCCTGGATGACTCTGAGCCAATAGCAGACTTCCAAGGAAGCAAGTAGGGAGTGCCCCACTGCCAGGTGTGAAGTAACACTGACTCCTCTCTGTGACAGCAGCCAATGAACAAACATCTGAGGCTCGAGTATACACATGACTGAGGAGTCTATCCAACAGGCTATTTAACTCACGAAATTTTTCCTATCCCTAACTACATATGTCGTGTGGGTCAACTCTAGGAAAACAATTAATTTATAAACTATTAACTGATGCGAGAAAAATCATGTGCAAAATAATTGAACAAAATCGGTTTTATTTTATGCTTAGTTTTTTTTTTTTTTTTTCTTTTTTTTTTTTTGCGAGTGGTTTCGTTTGAGGTTCATCTCGCTGCGGAAAATTTTCTTTTTGTTATTTAACAGTTCTTCATCCTCTCTTCGTCTTACTTCTGCTTGAATTCCTGCCTTCGCCTCAAACTTTACTGCAAACAGTAGCACTCCTTCCAAATTCGCCCCGCTTCCGAATGAAATCTTACTCGAAAGGAATCAATAGAAATTTATCAATCAAAGCTGTGGGGGATTCATAAATCACTCCGTAATTTAGAGTGCATACGGTTTTAAAACAGCCCTTAAGAAACGTCTCGACTCCATCGTGAAGTTTCGAGCCCAAGTCTCAAGTCTGAAGTGAGTTTGTTTTTGGTTTGTTCCCAGAAGAATTCTCGCGCGTAGCAATTCTGATTCAGAAAATATTTAAGTTAGTGTTGGCACTCGGAGCGTGATTTTAACTTTATTTTTGGTCATTTAGGACGCGATAATTAAGTGGCTCCCGCCTGTTTCACTGTTTTGCGTATAAAGGCGATGCGACGTTCGCTGCGTGCACTAGCGTCGTCTTTACAGTTTCTTGTTTCTGTGCTTCACACAGTTAAGGAGCTATTTGAAAAGTCTGGTGTCAGTGACGGAGATCGTGTAACATGGAATAAGAGGGAATACAAAAGCGATATACTTTATAGTCACATTGTGGTAAGCCTACAATGGAAAAATGTAAGGTAAAATTCCCTTAGACTGAAAAAAAAAAAAAAAAAAAAAAAAGCAAATCACTCCAACGTTAGGGAAGGAATTACTATAAATATGAACTTCAAATTACATGGAAAGTAAGGCGGAATTTCTTAACTGCAAGGGAAAATAAATTTAAAAATTAAATACATCGGGGAAAAATTAGTTTTCACAAAGAAAATATTTCTTAATTATATGACGGGTGGAAAAAAATTATTATTAAATATAAGGTAATATCCATTCGCAGGTTTGGGCGCAAACAGTCGTACATCGCAGTTGTAAGCTACTGCGATAATAGATTCTCCACAGCAATTCTCTATAAACTGCTAGGTTTCATGATAAATTCTCAACCGACTCTGACCAGTAATCTGCCGTACGTAACATTAACCCTACTGAATCAAACACTCATGAATTAGAACAGTTTCCCTTCATGTAACCTCCAGTTTGAAGCTAATGATCACGATATATTCGATTTCGGCCACACAGAATTCAGCCGACAGAGTGCTAAGCATTCGCTATTCGCTCAGAATCATTTGAGTGCGGTACACATTTACTGACAATCAATGCAAAGAATAAGTCATTCAGCTTTATTCACTACACGTCCATCAGTTCTGTTCGTCTCTGCGTCCCCATTTACAGCCGCCATATTAGTCGGAGCCACAGTGGCTGAGCAATTAGCCTGGTCGCCCCCCACCAAGGCGAACCGAGTTCGATCCCCGGCCGGGCAACTCCCGGATTTTCGTAAGAGGGAATCGTGTTGGGCAATGCCGTTGGTCGGCGGGTTTTTTTTTAGGTTATCTCCCGTCTCCCCCGCCCCCCTTGCATTCCAGCGCTGCTCCATTCTCACAGCATTTCACCCACATCTGCTATCAAGTCATCGTTTTTAAGAGCCCCCTAAATCGCTCAACTCAACTCTCAGCTCCTATTAGTTCACATAACACCGGAAACACGCTGGCGAAAGGCTGTTCACGGTAAAGTGAGCACTCTTGAAATCAATATTTTAATAATAATCAATGTCCAGAAATACATCTATGCTGCGGTACACGCTGGTATAGAGTACAGACCTCTTGTTAAGTTGTATGTGAATGATAAAAATAGTGTTGTATTGCTCGTTTAAAAGGTAAATTTATGGATACTGAAGTACGCATTTCTTGTTTTATACGCTTAGTAGCACGAAATCCGATAGCTTATTGATAAAGGCTATTCGCGATAAAGTGAGCACTTCTGAAATTAACCTTAGAGAAATGTCACTGCTCCTACCTGCATATATTTTAACGGGCGCCCTGAGTGACATGCGCCCAGTAAAGTTGGTAACCAATGAGGGAAAGACGTTCCATATCTCTTAACGTCAAATAAAAAGTGTAAGGTAACCATTTATGATAACTTACACTATTTCTTTCGCTTCCTGTCATTTTTAAAACATCGAAGCGTAAAAATGAGCAGATTTGTAAAATATTTACTTGTCTCATAATTTCATCGTTTCACTTGACGGACGCATGAATAAGGTGGTGAGGCCCATGGCAATGTTAATCTTACATAAGGCGGAAGAATATAGAATTTGCATGCAAGTAGATCTTAAGCAGGGCTTTCAAAAGTGCTCAGTTTAACGTGAATAGCCTATAGATAGATTGTCTTTCCTATAAGTTCCACAATCTCCCTTTGAATGACGCTGAATAAAATGAGGCGGTCTGTAGAAATATGTTAATGTTACCCATAGCGGAAACAGACGAATTTAGGAAAAAAAAAAAAGCATATACTGAAGAATTAACCCTGAACAGCTTATACACTCACAACGTTCATTATTTGGCCGGATATATGCATATACTATACGTATAGACCGAATACCGTGTTGAAACTGCCCCTATCGATTGATTTTTTGGGACGTGTAATTCTGTTCTTTTTAGTTATTTATACTTTGAGTGTCGCCGAAGTATCACCGTGTTGCGGGAAACCTTCGGCAAAGTAATATTTCCTCGCCCGTGTCTTCAAAGATTGCGGTTGTTTAATGTTAGGGAAAATTCCATACAGCGCGGCAGCACTCAAAGTGTTGAAATGATAGTTATAGACTGTTCACGCTAAAGTGAGCACTTTTTAAGGCCCTTCTAAAATATTCCTTTCACCCAAGTTCTATCTTCCTGCTGCTTTTTAATATAAATTTTGCAACGTGACCAAAAAAAACAACATATTTCACCACTCTCACAAGTCAATGCCTTAGGCTGCCATAAGATATATTAATAATGGTTATTGCCTGTTGGGAGGGCCTTAAAAATTGCTCACTCCACCGTGAATTGCCTATACCCACGCTTTCCTAACATGTTGTTTTGACAGGTTTACTGGCAAACTAGGCGTTCAGTGCCGGGGATCGAGATGACGGTCGGCGTGCAGCTGACACGCGCGCTCTGCGCCCTGGCAGCGACGGCTGACGATGGCCGGATGTTGTGGCGGCTCGTGTGCTGGGCCAATATACGAGCCACCTCTCACCGGATGAGAGAGAGAGAGAGAGAGAGAGAGAGAGAGAGAGGAAAGGTAGGGTGAAGGCGGAGGAGGGGATTTAGATGTCGAGTGCAGCGCCTCTGGCGGCCTACTTTCCGATCCAGGATCCACTTTTTTTTAAATCAAACCGTTGAGAAATCCCCCCCATGAATGACGTAATTGGTTGTTTCCTAAATACGTCATGTAGCGCAAGCTTTTTATGCTTGTGTTAACATAAAAAAACTTAGTTTTTTATTAAATTGATCATTTAATTATATTTTAGTAATATATTGTAATATTTAATTTATAATTAATACGAATAAAAACAGGGATAAAATAGGTGTTTTTAGTAATTCCTAGTAACAAATAAGTATAATGCTAAATATTACCACACGATTGCGCTCGAATGAGGGTGCGTTATCCCTTTGGTGTGGATTTCTTGACTTAGTTAAGCTAAGTTTGCCATGAGGCGGAGGAATACGCTGGAAGTGTAACTTTTACATGGCTTCAAAAAGTTGGAAGTTACCGTGAATGGACAATTAAGTTGGATACACGCGTTCGCATAATATGCTGAGCAGACAGAGCAAATGTAACGGATTTCCGTGACATGGGCTGTCTACGGTTAAACGAGCATTTTTGAAAGCTCTGCTCAAGATCTACTTGTATGCAGGTTGTGTACTCTTCCGTCTTATGTAAGATTAACACTGCCATGGGCCTCATCACCTTATTCATGCCTCGGTCAAGTGAAACGGTGAAATTGTTACGAAAAGTAAATATTTTACAAATCTACTCATTGTTAAACTCCGATGCATAAAAAAAAAAACCAAAAAGCGACAGAAATAATTTAAGTTATCGCAAATGGTTGTTGATAAATTTTACTCAACGTTAAGATATGGAACTACTTTCCCATCATCGCTACCAACTTGACCGGGCGAATGTCACTCAGTGTGCCCGTTACAATATATGCAAGTAGGAGCAGTAACTTTTATTTAAGGTTGATTTCTAAGGTGCCCACTTTATGCGAACAGTTTTACATTCACGCATCATTCAAAGTCAACCATAAAGTTAATATTTTGATAGTATGTACATCCGTGGTCTTGTGAGTATAAAAAAAAACATTTCCTTCAGAAGCCATAAATTTAAAACGTTACACCTAATACAAAGTCGAAGAGTGGAAATACTTTTCTCAATTCGCTGCCAACCCAACTTGAAGCACGCAAGCCAGGGCGTACTGGAGCATGTATGCAGGAAGTGATTATTTTACAAAGGCTGATTTCAAACTTCTCACTTTACCGTGAACAGCCTTCACCTATACAAACATCCAGCGGCGTTGCCAGAAATTCGTCATTTTTGGAAGAGTGACTGCCGAACGGGAAGGGAGAAAGTTTACACCGGCATTGGCAGAGCAGACACACGTGTTAATAAGAACAAACAGTAGAGAAAAATCACTTCAGTATATAATAGAGTGCATTACAGTTTCCGCCAGTTTCAAAGTTTAATGCACTATAAAAGGCTTATTAATAACTTCAATACAAATTCATAACAAACTTGTGCACTAAAGAGGAAGGTGATTTACGACTTCCAAAGCTTCCCTGCTTCGATCCAGAAAACACGATGAGAAATTTTGCGTTGTCGATGTACCGGTTATTCCAATCTTTGCTATCCCCTTCAGCTGCCTGGTAGCGTTTTTTTTTTCCGGTAATTTTAAAATTTACCGAGCGATGATGATTTTAATACTTTCTAATAATATTTTTTCTTTTTATTTTATCTTTCTATTTTCCCCCAGTATATCTCACGAAGTTCGTCTTTCCCATAAATGATTGATAAGCTTTGACCTCAAAACATCATCTTCGATGGCAGCAGTTTTTCAACGCCTTGGAAAACCACGCATCGAATTGTGGGTAATATCGGCGTCGTCTGAAAAGAAAACTCAGAGATTGGTTCGACTTTATCCACGCACACAATGCGGATGACACAGAAGAGAGGTTGGCTGTTGGAGATACATGCTCTGCCCGTTCGGCGCGATCTGAGAAACTTACGAAACCACCTTGAATTGAAAAAGTGTTTGTCCGCAGTAAAGAAACAGTTGTCAGATTCCAGTCAATGTTTATTATTTTCATTTTGTTGACAGTTTCAGAACACTTAGCCCTGACATTCAATGAAGTATAAAACAGTAACTATGTATGAATTTTATTTTTAAACCTAGTTTCACGACTCTTGAGAATGACTGCCTGGTTTCAAAAATTCAATTTTCTTCCTGCAGAACTACAAGGTTATATATATTTTTATCACAGCATGAAAACAATTTCAGGTTTATTCTTCTTTTTTGCAGATAGTGCACAAGGACAATTTCACTTTTAAATTTACTCCCATTTGAATATATTAATATCATAAGAAGATACGTGCCTTGACTCTACATTCAGTGTCTTAATTTTTTACCGTATCTGCAATACCTCCTGGGACACCAGTTATAGACTGTTCACGCAAAACTGAGCAATTTTGAAAGATCTGCTTAAGATCAACTTATATGTACATTCTGTATTATTCCGCCATGCGTCACATTAAAGTTGCCGCGAGAGTTGCCGCCTTAAAACATACGTCAGTCAGGTGAAACTACGAAATTATTGGAAATTAAACATTATAAAAATTTGCTCATTCTTACAATTACGTGAATTAAAAACAGAAAGCCAAATTAATAATTTTAATATCCAAGTATATCTCTAACTAAAACTTTTAATTCAACGTCAAAAAATAGAACTACTTTCCTTTCCGTCTTTCTCGTGCTCATGCCCCTCATTGTGACTATTAAAATATATGCAGGTAGGGGCAATGATATTTTTCGAAGCTTGATTTCAAAAATGGTTAATTAGTGTTGAACAGCCTATAAAATGACTATCAGTGAACCATCGATAGAGGTAACGTGAATTTCTCAAATACATCACGAAAGATTCAAGCATCTTTAAGATCACTTCTATTACAGGTTGGGAATATGAATGTTAAATGTTTGGCAAAGAGAAAACTTTTGCCACTAGCGTTTAGCTAGTGTCGGCGAGGTACCAGATTTTCGCTATTTTGTACGTTAAAAGAAGTTAGTCGCAAAAATTCATGAATCAAATACACAATAACTTCTTAACTAAGTAAAATTTTATCTTTTATTATTCACTTAGTATAATATTATAACTGAAAGTACTTTTTGGAACACTGCGCACCTAACGGCGGTAATTATCGCTCTGCCAAACTCTCCCACAAGAAATCACGTTTGTTACAAACCTGAGTAGAATAATAAACCCTACCATAAGTAAACAGAAATAAATCACGTGAGAATATCACGTGCAACGTATGAGGATAAAGGAAAGTCTCACACCTTGTCAGTAGCGAACGAACAAACAGCTAAGTCTCAGCTGTACACAGGACTGTGGAGACTAGCCTGCAAACTATTTAACTCGGGACATTTCCTTGCACATACTAATGACCTCGTGTACAAGGGCCGGTTAAGTGATGGAGAAGGAATTTAGTTTATATTGCACTATTGGTTACTCTGGCGTGAATATCAAACAATTTTATACACTTTAAATAAATAAGACATTCATATAGAGAATTATTTTTTTCGCTTACAAGAGTACTCTCGCAGGCCAATGTTTAATTTTATACAAAAAAAAAAGTTTGTTGAAAGAACAACTAAAGAACGCCAATAAACGGTTTTATAGCATTTCCTTGCAATGTGCACCATACTCATTGTTGATCAGTACTGGTATGCAGTTAGCATACATTCCAAGTTCTCCTATTATGAGCCGAATAAATCCAGTGGACCTAGACATCACGGACTACACAACAGCAAAAGACAGAATTGTTTAGTGTGTGTATGTTTTCAAACAACCCACTAACATTATTATTTGCTAATACGAGTGAGTGTTTAACTACACTTAAAAACGGCGCCAATCAGGTAAGTGGTCGTGTGTTAAAATTTCGATGGCTTCATCAACATACCCATTTGATTTTATACATCAGCACAAACAAAGGGTCATGTGACACATGTCAAATAGCACACATATGAAAACGTTGCATGTGGCTAGGCTGTATTACGGGCGGGAACACTAACGACTGCAAAGCGCGGGTGTTTGTTGTTCACAGTTGTACGCTACACTCCCAGTACGCGCAGTTTCAACACATAAACACCGCGTGGATGTGGCGCTTTGTCCAATCATCTGCAAAAATTCAGGTGCCGAAATCACACATAATGTGACGTCAGCTGAATTATTTCACAGGAAAAGCACAACATATTCCTTTCTCCCTTAATTTCTAAAAGAAATAAAGGAATCCTTATATAGTTACGATTTATTTGTGTATTAAATATTGCAGGGCCGCTTATATGTGTCTTCTTATTTTAGTCAATATTGGTTTTTAAAATCCTCAGACAGCTCTTAACAAAAATACGATTTTATATTTTCAAACAATAATGTATTATTTAAACTTAAAACAATGATGTACTTCCGAATATCGAGTAAAATGAATGAGCTGAGTACACTTTCCTCTCATTAGAATTATAAATGCTTCAGAATTATGCCAGAAAGAGAAAGCGCTAATAAACGATACAAGCATGAACGTACATCTTAAACCGAAACAGTCTACACATGTCATTGTCCTTGTCTTATCTGAGATTCAAACCCGGAACCTAGCTATCCAGATGCAATCCTTTAGCAACTTCGTCTGATTTAATCGAGCGATAATTCAACAATACTCGTGGAGCTGTTCATGCTATTATTTCCACGTTAGCAAATAAAGGCTAAGACTATTTATTTTCAGCTTATAGTAACATCGGAACAGAAAATAACTATGGCACTTAAAGGCACTGCTACCAGCTGGCAGCTGCGAAATTTTAACAGAAAATCCCATGTTAAGGAAATTTCACCTCAGTGCGTTAATTTTAAAGGTAGACGTTTCAAATGAAATCTATTCTTCGCGAATATTTTAGGAGAAGATCCATACGAGCGGATAATTTCAATATAGATAGGCAGTATTTAAATTTACATTAAACATAAATTTTAAAAATCCCTTGCATGCAGGCTATACCTACATGTTATAGAAATTTCTCCGCTGTAGGGAATTTCTAAAAAATTCGAGAAGAATACATTTTGTTTCAAAAGCCTATCTTTAAAATTAATACACTGAAGTAAAATTTCTTTAACATGGGATTTCCTATTTCAATTTCGAAGTTACCAGACGGTAGGCACTGCCCATAAACATTTGTTTTATACACCGTAATCATATTTTTAAGATTAATTTTGTATTCGCTATTTCGATTTATAATCCATTCCCGATTACTTCACACTTTTATGAAGTCCCTGCTAAACTTTTCCTTCTGGGATATTCCTCCGTCTCGTGCTTGAAGTCTATAAAATTACACCAAAGGAGATCGCGCCGAATTCGTACGCAGCTGGTTGTAATAGAATTTTGCATGAGAACTATTTACTACTAGGCACTACCGAAATACGTGTTTTCTCGCTGTTTTTGTTCACATTTTTATAAGTGATTCATTATGATTTATAAAAAAAAAAATTGGCAAAACTTCAAATTAACGAAAAATAAGAAGTTTTATTTAAAAAGAGATATAAAACGGCTGTGATACAAGGCGTATTTAAGAAATAACTAAATACGTCATACATGGCATGATATTTTAAAGGTTTGATTCAAAAAGTGTTGCTAAACCGCGACTGTACTATAGTCACTCATACCTTAGCGTAAAGGTTCCAACGTCATCACCAACTACGGCATGTCACTTGTTCACTCGGCCACTTGCTCACTGAGCTCGACAATAGACCGGCTTCCAAGACAAAAAGACAGTTCGGAAATCGAAAATCTGTCCCTTTCATGAACCACTTAATTATCTACTTCAACGATATCTTCCGTCACAAAAGACTTCCCCCCCCCCCCCAATGGTCATCGTCATCTTGGAGGTCGGCCGAACTCTCATTGTATGCTCCTGTACCATAATCGCGAACAGGCCTCCTTCAGATACGTACTAGTAGCCATGAACAGCACTCATCCAAAGAAGGGGCTGCTTTCTGCTATCTATCGAATACGAACTTACGACCTACTTAACGTAGTTGGGTACACAATCACACCAGTAACACTCTATTATAGTCTGTTCACGATAAAGCGAGCACTTTTTTAAGGCCCCCAATAAGCATTAACGACATATTATTATTGCAGCCTCAGGCATTAAATTTTTAGGATGGTGAAATGTATACACTGTGTTTATTGGTCATATTGCAATGCTTATATTTAAAAAACAGCAGGAAGATGGAAATTTTATGAAAGGAAAAATTTAGAAGGGCCTTAAAGAGTGCTCACTTTACCGTGAACAGCCTATATAAGATTTTGGGAAGTTGTAACGCGGAAAACGTGTGTGGATTTTAAAGTTCGTCTGAAAGGCTCAGGACCCCGCACACGCAGCACAAAGAATTTTCTGAAACTTGGAATTTCTTTCCACAGAACTTCACGCGCGGGTCGTCTAGACTCGAGTTGGCAGGACTTGAGAAGGTCAATTAAGGCTTTCAAGTGCCGAAGTGACCCGGGAGTGGAAGAGGAGCAGCGCAGACTCTCCAAGAGAGGAAGATCACGAAGAGAAGTTCCTCCGAGACGCATCGAGTCCCCATTAATTAACCGCTGTTTCATCTAAGAGCGGGCACTTCGGAGAAGGATCGTTTAAGACGCCGTCGACTTGGCTGAATTACAGAGCTGATAACTACACAGAGGCGAAACGGCTCGGCGTTTCCTCTATACCCATGCTTATCCGTTCTCCGATTGGGCGCGTGAGGCTATAGGAATGGGCCTTGTTTCCGAATGGCTACTGCACAATGCGATTTTTTTTGCTGTTGGCTTGGGTACCAACTAGCAAGTAAGTGACCAGGCGTTGGTTGACGAACGGCGTTCCAACATTATGCTGTCCAGTGACGCCATTTCGGTGGAGTGTACGTCTGGGGTTCGTGGTAAAAGCATACATTAAAGATGAGGTAGACCGATCTCGCTGGCTGCGCACAACCAATCTCCGTGTCATAACATTGAACCAATTTTCTGCGAATACGGCTGGAAAAAATGGCGGGGATTGGGGTTGAGATTGTAATACTGTTTAGTAAAAAGTACTTTTGAGATTTTTTAAATTTCTTCTAACCAATTTGTAATGCTTTTTGATTAAATTCAAACTGGGAAAATTATTTTATTAATATAATAGTGTTCGTCATTTCGAAATTAAGATATAAACAAACACTTTTATCACTGTTGACCACGTGACTCTGACAGTTGTGTTCCTTTGGGGGCAGCTCAATGTTGGGGACATACGCAGGAGATGAATAAGCGGTCTACTTCATATTTAGTCTATGGGCGAAAGCGGCTTTTTCATTTCTGCATTCTTAAGGAGCCTGTGTGTAAAGCCTACAATTAATGGTCTTCGTAAGAAACTACTGAGCGTGTTCTCGATTCTCTTATCAACGCCAGGAGTAAGCTGCAAACGACTTTTGAATAAAATCTCCAAGATATCAAACAGATATATAAAAATTCCGTGATATAAAATAGACATTAAATAAATTCCGTTACATCAAATGGGTAGAGCCACGAGTATCTCGTGAATTCTTTCGGAGGTGAGGTAGACTCCAAACACTTGTTATTTTCTCCTACTGTTGTGATTGGACGGCAGTTATTTAGACACGCCCCGTTTGACTGAGAGCAAGTAATAAGCAGGCAGCGGTAGTGCGCGTGAGTGTTAATCAGTCCTGTACAGAGGCTTCGCTTGTTCACAGCAATCAATAAGGAGACGATAGTGTCTCGAGTGTACAGAGTGCTGTCCAGCCTAGCTTGCTGCCAACTCAATTCGCGGAATACTCGGGGCTCTACAAATAGGAATATTAAAACAGTTGGACTCGACGTCTCGTAGAAACTGAGTATTTTAGAGAAGGAACAAACTGTTCAGAGAAGCATGAACGCGGAAGTAATCAGCCCCAAACTGCAGTAAGGAAGTAATCATCCTAGAATTCTCTTGGAGTAATTTCGAAAAAAAAAAAAAAGTGTGTAGAACAGGCATCCTGATGGCCGGACTGGGAATCGACTTCGTGTCTTCCGAACGCGAGACTACATGTTTACCACTAGTTCCACCATACTCGGTAACAGTCTTTCGGAGCCCTCGAACGAGAGATGTGTAACGAACGAGTCGCCTGTCTACCGCCGCCACTCGGCCGCGAATGGGCGAGTTCAAGTAATGGCAATTGGTCATTCGCAAACTTAAAATCGTAGGCTATTCAGAACGCTATGAGGCAGTGAACGACCGAGCTGTGCAATTTCTTCACTCCATCACCACCGTCTACTAATGCGATAGTGTTGTGACGCTTCAGTAACACTTTAACTGTTATTCTTGATTACATGAGTATTTATTGTTTTATGTGATTGTTAATACTTAGTGGTGTTTATTCAGTGGGTATGATTGGATTGTTTGCACTAACTTATTAATAGATAAACATAGAAATTGTATTTATTCCTATCAACAGTATGTTACGTTTACCATTATCACAAATACAGATTGACATACGCGTGGATTTCTTTATAGGGTTGTACTTACATATAAAACGTATAAGTCGTTTAAGCATGTGTAAGTAAGGCGAATTTCGCAAAAACTAACTTGGATTTGGTATGAGCATGTGTCCCATGGCAACATCGCTCCAGTAGGCAGTACAATGATTGAATGAGTGAGTGAAGGAATTTGAGCGGCTCTTAACATCGAGGTCTTGAGAGCAAGGTGAGTATGGAGCAGTGGCGGGATGTAAGGGCGGGGAAAACGGGAGATCCCCGAGAAAAAATCGCCGACCAGCGGCACCGTCCGGCACTATTCTCACATGCGAAAATCCGGGAGCAATCCCGCCGGGAATATAACGCGGTTCACATTAGTGGGAGGCGAGCAGTCTAACCACTACACCACCGGGGCCCCTCCCTGACAATACAATAAGTAGTGTCCCGAAATTATCGCGAATTCATTTGAGGATAAGCTAGACTTAAAAAATATACACATTTGACTTTCGTATTGATTGGATTGCAGTCTGTAAGTCACGCCCTGGGCACGTTTGAAGCAATAAGTAACACGCCGAATCACGTGTCATCTGGTCTCAGGTAAAACTGGAGCAATAGCAAATTAACAACTAACTGAGGCTCGAGTACACAAACGATTGTGGAGTCTAGCTTGTTTCCACGTGAATCCGCGAAATTTCCGGGTCTCTATGACAATTAGCTATCAAGGGAGCGAGCGATTTAGGGAAGGTCCTATCCGTATCATTAGAGTACCAACCATGAAACCTGGTTTTTCAACCCATCATTTCGATACTGCTCGGTTCATAAGAATGAGTGCGTCCCGTTGGGTAACAAAGTGTAAAACAGGAAACGGGAAATTCCTACATTCTACATAGAAAAAAAAAAGTCCTTTGAAAACCATTATACCTGAAAGCATACTTGTATGGTATATTTCTATCCATGATCACTAATTGTTTTAAACCTAGCTACAGACATAGTACCAATATAGTTCCATTGTCACTGCTGATGATTAACGCACAGTTCTAAAACAGAAAGCGTGCACACTAAGCCTCTAACCGTGAAATCTACATGTGGAATACAAGTCACTGAATGTGTGTTAAGGAGATGCTACCAAATGGAGAATCGGTAGAATAACTCCGAGGTTTGACTATAATATAGCCGAAATAATGATTGGTGAGTTAAATTCAGCAAGTGTAGCAATCAGAAAGGTCTCAATTACGCCAGAGAAGTTAATTTTTAGTGTGTATTCTATATAGAGCTCTTTCGACTTTTCTAGGTTAGACTGTAGGCCTACTGTGCCTGGGTCTAGATTATGTCTTTGAGAAACTGAACCAAAGAAGCACTAATGTAGACATTGGCTAGCACATCAAGCTCTTTATCGTCCTTGGAGCTAAGTGCGTAAATGATTTGCAAGCCGTCTTACAGGCCTAGGTCATAATTAATTAATATAACAGTAGCCGAACATAGATCCTACAGCTCATTGGCTGTGACAAAGAAACGAATGTTGTGTCTACACAGCACGCATCATAAATTTTCTTGGTTTTAACACCTGAAACAGTAAATAAAGATCTGTCTGAATGGGTTAAAACCCAAAATGTTCCTTTCCCTACCTATACCATTTCAATATTTTATGTGATAATCTCTCTGGTCCACAAAGTACTTTGTATTGCAAAGCTTCACCTATTTAGCTACTAGTTGTTGACACAGAGAGTACCATTTTTACCTTGGTAAGGTTGCTCTCTTGCAAGATACTCATCGACATAGATTCCATCTAGGCGTGCCTAGCAAACTACTATCGAATTTTAAAAACACGTATTTTTAAGAAATGTAACTATTCTTCGAGCTAACCGTATATCCTTTGAAGTATTACATCAGACTGTAACTTTTTAAACTCAGTATTCTGGGAATTTTTATTTTATTATCATTATGCAGCTTTATGAAGTATATGGAGGTGTTATAAAATGATAATTATGTTGAGAGCTATTACATCAAAGTTTTATAATTGGCTACCGCCAGCAGAAACTCTTCTCATTGGTTCCTTAGTGTATAAATGAGTACTTAGTGGACCAAACTTGATTGCTTTATATATGCCAAGGGCTATGACGTGCCAGCGACCCTGTGGTCTCCTGATTGTCGTAGTTCTACAGCGTCGGGCGTGTCAGTGCTAGGGTGGGTGATCGAAGGGTGCCGCTGGCATACAAACCCCTAGGCGGTAGCAGTGACATCCTAGCTCTCAGGCACGTGGGCCACGAACTCCTTTAAACCACATTTGTAATGTTGAGTGATTTATTAATTTTTTTTTTTTCAAATTCATTATTTTACAAAATCCGAAAGGAGACGAAGAGACGACAGATAAGTTGTGGATCGAATCACAGCGAGCAGGGGCCCGAAAAATGTTTCAAGCCAAGTAAGCGATAAAAAAAAATATAGCGGCACCTCTAAAAAAAAAAAAAAAAAAAAAAGTGTGTATCGTTCGTGTTCTCATCACGTAAATCACTCAACGCGGCAGCCAAGAGGCGAGCTCGACTCCGCGCTGTTTAAGAACCTCGGGTCTGGAAACGGCAAATTCGTGCGGAAGGGTTTGAGAGGGTTAATAAATGTTTTCTTCCCCCCCACCACCCTCCGCGGCTGCCTTCTTACACCGCCTCGCTTCCTCCTTTCGACCCCCGACCGAGCTTCGACCAGTCCGGAAGCGAGGGAGAGGAAGTTAGCGGTTTTTACGGCCGCAGACGTCCGGCCGTGGAAAGGGCGGGGAGGGGGAGGAGGAGATGGCCCCGCTGTTTTACGTGCGAAGATAACGTTTTTATCGCCGGCCCTGAAATCTTTTCGCCCTCCCCCTGCCCTGATCATCTCTCTCTTTCTTCTCTTTTTTTTTTTTTTTTTTGTTTGTTTGCTTCGCTGGAAGGGCCCTGAGCAGCTCCCACTCGGCCTCCACGGTTATCGAAGACAGCACAGCTCATCGCTCCGGGATCGCTGATGGATGACTTCCCGCCAGATCTCCGCCGCTGCCACATTGGAATGTATAAAAAGCATCGGAAGACGCTAACCGTGTATCGTGCTTTCCAGCCACGCCACGGCCTACATCTCCACCCCCTCACACTCCCTCGAACCCAATTTCACCTATAGTTTCCCGTGTTCTAAATAATAAGTTTTTGGAACTGTGCTGTACTTTAGGGCGAACCGGGTTCAATATCCCGCCCGGTCACCGGATTTTCGCAAGTGGGAACAATTCCTGACGATACCGTTGGTCGGTGGGTTTCCCGTTTCCCCCGCCCCTTCATTACGGCGCTGCTCCATATTCACTTCACTCACCCTCATCGGCTCTCAAGACCTCGCTGTTAAGAGCCGCCCAAGTGAGCGTTATTATTTTAAGACAGACTAGACTTCAAACACTTGTGCTTTGGTACTGCGTTTGTCATTGGGCCACAGTTCGTTCGAACGCCTTTAAACCAATAGCAAGCAACGTACGACAGTCTGGCTCAATCACGTGTAACCAATTCAAAAGTTAAAGCGGTTCCACACTGTGCAGAAGCCAACAAACAAATGGCACCGGATCTAATAGCTATAGACCGGTGAATTTTACTCTGCTGCCAAAAAATGACCCGAATTTTGCAGGTCTTCATTTCGTTATCCGAACCAATCAGTTTAGGTTCTGTGTTCGTCTATAACAACACAGAATTGATTAGTACAATAAGACGAACTCACGTGGCGGTTTCTATTATGTGTGCGTGCCCCTTCTCTGGTTGGCTGCGCGAATCTCTGAGAACGGGCGTTTGTGTCTGCCTACTGTAAGATGCTGTATGCTGTTGGCCTACAATTCACCTGGCACGCCCTAAGGACTATTTTGACCAAAAATACAAATTAGACGGTAGGATGGCTAACATACTATAACTCGGTCGCACTCACACAAATCAACATTCAATATAAATCACGTGTTTGTGCTCGTGTGTGTAGGGTGGTGAAGTATAGCTTGCAAATAAAAATGTTATATTATTTTCAGGATTGAATCATGTTATTTGGTATGCCAGTAAAAATTCTAAATATTATTTAAAATGTCACATTTTTTGTAGTTTTTAAAAAAATGACATTATTGATTGTAACCATTCTCAATTTATGTGATTAGTAGCCACACAAGAGAAGTGTTAATTATTGTTATTCTCATTTTGATACAATTTTCCGTTAAAATTGAACTTTATATATGGGTGCGGCCCTAAACCCGCGTCCTACTGTCTGAGTGTATTTGGACAACCCTGAAACAAACAATAAAGTAAATTTGGCAGGTAATTACGAATGAGTAGAGACCTGCAAAATTCGCGTTATTATTTGGGGACGAGCTAAACTTTAAACACGTGTACCTTTGCAATTAGTTTGACATTGGATCATACTTAATCTGACAAGCCCTGGCAAACTCTATGCTAATGAATGAACGCTTCACAACTGCGTGCTCCAATCACGCGCAGTTCAATCAGACAGGTGTGGCTTCACATCTATGCAGCAGCCAATGGAGAAACGACGCCGGCTCCACTACATACAACACTGTGAAGTTTAGCCTGGTGCCGAATAATGACGCGAATTTTGCATGTCTCTACGAATGAGTTACTTCAACGAAATAACACTGTCCACTGAACATCAGCGTAAACAGCGCAAGCCTAAAGTAACCTTCAAACGCGTCACGTGCCCCCTTGCTAGATGTACGTGGATTTTGTGAGTTCATTTGGCAACAGCCTAGACTTCTCAGTACTTCACGCACCCGAGCCACAGCTGTTTTTTCATTGGCTGCTGATAATGAGATAGGTATTTTTTTAAATTCAACTTTCTTGCACCTGATACAGTCACGTTGCTGATTATTGTAATATACTGGCTGAAGAGTTGAACAGGGCAAGTCAACACCACTGTACCCCTATCATAGAAGGAAAACTAGTGTATACTTTCTTGAAGTATAGACTACCACCGGAAGTGTGAAATTAACGTACCTCTTCCAATCATGTTCGTTTGGAGCTGAATGGATTATCTAATGAGGATGGATGAAGAGACGCGGCCGCCTTGGACACAAGGAAAAACACACTTTCTGGACTGCAGAACAGTATATTCACCGCAGCTGCTGAATAACTGGTGCTGTAGACTCTTAAGAATCCCGTGATAACATAATTGATATTTCTGTACTCGAAAATACTGTGATGTCCAGTCAATGGTAAACACGTAGCTCAATGGGACACCGCCTATTATCACAAAATATAACCAGCATTTAAATCACATAATTATTCAAGGCTAACTTTCTTCGGGTAAAATTTCTTCTTATGGTGAATTGAACCCTCAAATATAATCATAAATACGCTCGCACATTAGCCGTTTGGAAAATGTCATGTGAACATCCAAAAGCGCCCACTGACATCATCTAATTGATCATCGCCAAAAAACATTTTATTTTAGATAGTCCTGCTTAAAAATTAGCTAAGTGCTTCAACGCTTAAAGAATTGTCAAAAACGTAAATGGCTTGCTATTTTCTATTGGGAACCAGCACATCTAAGAGCACAGTTTCGGTTCTTCTGTACACCTTATAAGTCTTACTTTAACGCATAAATAGAAACCCGAGAAATTCGCGAGTTCAATAACCTGTAGGCTAGACTTCACAGTCTGATATACTCTCATGCAGATATCAACTGGTTGATCGTTGTGGTAGTTAAAAGTGGCGGTTAGGTGCACAATTCACTGCATGTTTCTTATTGGTTCATTTATCTTCAGGAGGTGTCAAACAACACGACGACCAATAACAAACGTGACAAGAACGTACATGTGCGTGAATTCCAACTTGTCTAGAAATGAACACGAGAAATTCTCGGCTCTCTAAACATAAACTCGTCCTTAAAGAGAGTCGCGCAATAATTTCAACATCTCTCAGAAACTAATATTGCCTTAAAACCACAGTGTATAAAACTGAAAATAATGACAATAAACATAAATTTCTTTAAGGTTCCCAATGAAATAAAGCAACGTTTTGCTACAGTTGACACAACTATGTAAAAGAAACGCTATTCTTTGCTATACAGAAAGCTTCGGGTGTATTAGTTTTTTGCAGTGTGAAAGTTAATTTGAGCTTTGCAAAAATCAGGTGTCCTTAGTAATAAGAAATTTAAAGAGAGATAACTTTCCAGCATAACATCAACAAACAAACATTTCCCAGCCTCGCCTTGTCAAATAACCAGTTTGCTATAGAAGTTGTATAGCCTTGTGATCGACAATCCATAAAAGTAAGACTTTTTTACCTCGATTGACAACAATGAACCTTACGGTGTAGGAGCATCATATTTCTTCAAGGGTTTTGGAGTCATGGTGGCTGAGCGGTTAGCCTACTCGCCTCCCACCAAGGCGAACCGGGTTTGAACCCCCGGCCGGGTGATTCCCGGGGTTTTCGCACGTGGGAGTCGTGCCGGACGATGCCGCTCGTTGGCGGGTTTTCTCGGGGTTTTCCCTGCCCTTTCGTTCCGGCGCTTCTCCATGCTCAACTAGCTTTACCCTTATCGGTTCTCAAGAACTCGTTGTTAAGAGCCGCCCAAATCTCTTCAATCACTCGAAGAATGTATCATTCTCTAATTCCCACCGCCTTCGTAGTCCGATATAAAAACCGAAGCGAACTGGAAATTTTCAACCGTGTAAACAGAAGGCACTTCGCACAGTATATTTCAAATTTTCCCTCCGGGTAGCGAATGGTAAATAGTTTATCTAAAAGTAAATTAGCGAACGAAATCGAAGCCATCGTCGAATGAAAAAAATAAATAAATAAAATATGTATCGCCTCAGGATAACAAGAATTTTCTTTCACGCACGCAGAGTGAATTTTTTTTAATATTGTGATCTCGGTAATAGTAGTGTTCTCTCTCGACCGGCGTACAGCCGATGCAGCAGCGGGAAATATAGGCACAGGGAAGTGAAATGGAACGCCAGTCGTTGTCACTTAGGTGATTTTGTTACTCGATATTCTTAAACAGGGGCATCGCGTTAGATTGGCAACGCTCTGCTGTGTAGTGCACCATTTCGGAGCAGAATTCTCAACCCTACATCAGTAAGGATGCGACTCGCTCATGTCGTAATAAAAATTAAATCGTAACCATCAAAATGTAAACTGCTCTAACCTTTACTTGTAACGAAATTACACTCATGAGCACATTAGAGATACCTGACTAGAAGCGTGCATCACACTCGTGAGCACATTAGAGATACCTGACTAGAAGCGTGCATCACACTCATGAGCACATTAGAGATACCTGACTAGAAGCGTGCATCACACTCATGAGCACATTAGAGATACCTGACTAGAAGCGTGCATTACACTCATGAGCACATTAGAGATACCTGACTAGAAGCGTGCATTACACTCATGAGCACATTAGAGATACCTGACTAGAAGCGTGCATCACACTCATGAGCACATTAGAGATACGTGACTAGAAGCGTGCATCACACTCATGAGCACATTAGAGATACCTGACTAGAAGCGTGCATCACACTCATGAGCACATTAGAGATACCTGACTAGAAGCGTGCATTACACTCATGAGCACATTAGAGATACCTGACTAGAAGCGTGCATTACACTCATGAGCACATTAGAGATACCTGACTAGAAGCGTGCATCACACTCATGAGCACATTAGAGATACCTGACTAGAAGCGTGCATCACACTCATGAGCACATTAGAGATACCTGACTAGAAGCGTGCATCACACTCATGAGCACATTAGAGATACCTGACTAGAAGCGTGCATTACACTCATGAGCACATTAGAGATACCTGACTAGAAGCGTGCATTACACTCGTGAGCACATTAGAGATACCTGACTAGAAGCGTGCATCACACTCATGAGCACATTAGAGATACGTGACTAGAAGCGTGCATCACACGCTTTCGGCCTGATGGTGGTACTGGATGTTATGGCCGCCCACAGGTCGTTGTGGTCCAGTACCATGCTGGTGAGAGATCTGCTGCTCTGCGGCATGTCTACCTGTTGTTACTGAACCGACCGTGCCCACAGTTACCATATGTTGGACGCCACGGTAATTGTCCCTGGCGGAGGCGCTGAATCCATGAACTCGCGGTACGCTCTTGGAATGGTAACCTGGGGTTATACCAGCACCTGTATGACTTCTACGATGGAGTTCTCCAATCGTCTGACCTCAAAGATCTGGCCATGCGCTAATGTTCACAGATTTTTTTTTCATCCCCATTCTGTGCTCGACTGTTACTCACATCGTCAGTATACTGGAAGGTCAGACGACACCCCGATCATGCGTATCTGGATACTATATCATTCGAGGGGGTAAACACAATTTAATTTTACCAACACCGCAGGTGTGTCTAATTCAACCACTAATGAGTGTACACTGAGAAAAATATATTGTTGTAGGAATTATATTTTTCCTCCCTCAACCATCCAAAATTGTTACCATAGTGACAACCATGAAATGGGTTAGCGTTACTATCTACATAGGCATATGGTAAATTGAGTTAGTAATGCCAAAATGATACATTTTAATAGTCAGTATTTCACAGATCAGTGACGTCATTGCTTTCAAAAGAATATAATGTTGTGATTACAAACGAGTAGGTTTCTAACTACAGACTACAATACTGTCCCGATGTAGTTACAGAGCTTACTGCGCATCCAGCATAACATATATATCCAACCATCAGTTCTGTTGCTTTTACTGAGCAGTATGGTGGCCTCAGCGAAAGTGTGTGTTAATCATAACTAGCTGTCCTGTTGCTTTACTGAGCTGCTTTGGTAGTCCTAGCAGTGCGTCTTCGTTCGATCAGCCATCTCGGGTCGTCTATTGTCATTCCCTCACAGACTTGCGCAGCTATTTGTACATATTCTTCAGAACTTAAGAAATCCCTTGCGGAAGCAGCCAGCCTCAAACTGCCGGACCTTGTGTTGATAGACGGACGCCTTAGACCGCTCGGCTACTGTATCAGTTATGAAATTTGGGTCTTTGAATGTAGTTCTCATGCATTGTTTAATTTTATCTTAAGCATGTCATGTGTCTGGAGATGAATCTCGAGGAGACTAATTTACATATGAGTTAGCGTATTTATTTAATATAATAATAATTTCTTCTTTTTGTTTTATATATATATATCATTGGGTGTCACCTGATATACAAAAAAATAATTTCGTGTAATGTTTGTGTAAACAGGTTTTCCTTTCACACCAAATAATTCGTAGTATTAATTAAAATATGGCGTCAGATATTTCATTCTAATGTCCTTATTGTGTAAGTAATATTCGCGTTTTCGATTCCTCCAGAGTGCAGCACCGTTTCCATGAAAATGGCCGTCATTATAGAGGGTATATCGAGATGACAATTACATTGAATGTTCCAGTAAAACGTGAATATAGTGTTTATTTCCGTCTATATTTGGCCAAGAAAAATAAATTTTCTATGCTTTAATGAATACTTTAGAGGGCCTATATTACCCTCACATATTGTCAACAGCCTTCACCAAATAAAAATTACTTCGCAATAGCAAACATTTCCTATTTATCGTCTGTATTATAAATTCTACTAGTTCTACAATATATAAAAAAAAAATTAGAGAGTACCTTTAATATTCCGCGACGCTTACCATACTTGTTTATTACCGCTACAATTCTGGTTCTCTAATATCTAACAGAATCTAAGGGTATCGCCAACAATCTGCAACACTGTTGTGATTACTATACAGGTTTGTAAACTCTACAATACTAGTTCCGACATTTTAACTCAATCAAAGTGTACCGCTAACAATCCACGACACTGTTGTCATTACCATAATTGGTATGTAAACTTTTAAATGAACAAGGTGACTTATACTAAACGTGACTGTTGCAGTTAACAAACAGCTGTAACACGTTTGAACAAAAAATAAAGGAAAACATACAAATATAAAATATGTAGTGCTCCGGTTAGCTTAATTAGATTATGCGCTGTTATATAAGATATGTTTCCTCTTTGTAGAAACTGATCCAGGAACATATGACTTCACCAATTTATTTTTAGTTACGCTACTGAATTTGCATAAGCTTCCATCAACGTTTCAGTCAGTACAGGACCAAAAGAATTACCTCAATAGCATGTAACTTTCAAATTTTACCCTTAATTAAAGACTTTACCAGACGAAGGTGCAGATATATAAAAAAGTAAATGAAGAATTGAATTAATAAGACCACTAGCTGACTAAGACAATCACCCTTAAAATGATTCAACAAACAATAAACAATTATGATTGGGATTTATTATTTAGAAAATTGAATCTGCATGTCATATTTGTAATGACTGTCCTTGGTATGTTTCGAATATGAATTATCGTTATCAAACATAATATTAGCAACCTTACGAACGTATTAGAAAAGTTAGCGGAGCCTACATTTATCTGCTACACAAGCAAAGACATGCAACTTTGACGCACTTTGCGGGCCGCATTCACCCATATCTTAGCTGCTTCATAGTGATTGGCCTTTTTTTCAGTGTTCATGCCGCACTAATTTACATAGTTATATGCGCTGGACTTAGCTCTGGACTATTCGCCGCTGTAATAGTGTCTAGAACAGCAATACTCCTCTGGTGGCTGCTGCTGGAAGGACCTGCTACTAAGACGGATCTCTCCCCTCGCCAGCAGGAACTGGTCATCCTCGGCCGCCCACTGGTGCCGAGGTCCTGGCGTCGACTCTCGTCCCAGCGGCCTCGCTGTGGACTCGCCGTTGCCGATCGAACTCCGTGGGCTGGCGCCTTTCACTCGTCGTACCTCTCCTGACCAGGGGCAATGGACGTTGAACTCCGTATTTGGATGCTACGCTGGCTCAGGCCTGGGTCCTCTGACGACTTGCGGGCAACATCGCCTCTACGTAGTTGACTCCTTATAATGCATATAAATTATATTGGCAGCTTAACGATGGAGAATTAAAGCTTCCTTTATCCTGAATTGATGACTTGCGGTGCAATACAAAGGCGTATTTCAATATTTATTCTCTTCTAATCAACATTTACGTGGAGCCTTGTGCTTATGCTGCTGCCCTACTTAGAATATTTTTTTTGGAAGAGCCTCTAACGTTCGATTTGCTTTGTTCCTAATAAAAATCGTCGCTGTCAATGCCATCCTGGCTTGTTTATTCTCTACCAATGGAAAATACTTTAAAACATTCAAATTGCAAGGATAAAGTTACATCTGAATATTAAACTACCATCTGCGAGGGCCTTCCAAAACAATTTGTCACATACACTTTGCATATGATCATCTGACACACTTGATATCAGAACATAAATGATGGCAATCAAAGGTAATATTATTTCCCTACATAAAATAAAATAAGCTAACACAGCCAAGTGTTACACAGAAATGTTAGGTTTACAATACTATGCTCTGTTATAGCAACAATCCTTTGTCATTGCATTCACAACTATCTGCATAGTACCTAATACAGAGCATTCTGTTGCTACTACGAAAAAGTTGGTTCCTACAATAGACTAACGTTTACAATAATATTTCGATTATTCTTCCAACATTTAAGATTGTAATATATTACAAAACATTATGTTGCTAATGCAAAATTTCTGTTGTCGCTACCATAATAGTCCATTGCAGAACTGTTCTTTAGAATTTCTCTGCTGATTTATCTCAGTGTATATTTAATTTAATTTAAACATGTTTACCTTGATGGGTTCACTTCCGGTCAAAGGTTCTAGTGGGCGTTCAACAACGAGGGTGAGGGTGAAGTGAGGTGAATATGGAGCAGTAGAGGAATGCAATAACGGGAGAAGCAGGAGTACCCCGCGAAAACCCACTGGCCTACGGCATCACAGTTACGTCACATTTCCCATATCCTAAAATCCGGGCGACCCCGCCGGGAATCGAACCTTGTTTGTTTGCCTTGGCGGGAGGCAAGTACTCAGACTACTAAGCTACTATAGGCTGTTCACGGGTAAAATGAGCACTTTTGGAAGCCCTGATTAAGATCTACTTGTAAGAACGTCGTGTATCCTTCCGCCACATGTAAAATGAACGTTGCCGCGGACCTGATCATTTTATTCATATTTTCCCAATTTTTTAATAAATACAAATAATTATATAAGCGTTGAAAGGTGAGAAAGATAAATAAATAATTTTAGTATTGACACTTCTAATTCAACGTTGAGGACTGGAACGGCGCTCCGTCCTTCGTTAGCAACTTCACCGGGTGAATACCACTAAGTGTGCCCGTTAAAATTACAAGCAGGATTGGACAGTGACATTTCTCAAAGGTTGATTTCAAAAGTGCTCACTTTGTCGTGAACAGCATTTACCATGAGTATCACGAACTCTAGAGGCATGTGCAGCAAAACAGACGAACTTTCCAACATCACAAACAATCTGTGCCTTGCAACGAATTTCCATCTTCGTGATCAGCCAATAGGAGTATTTCTAACGTATGCAACAGCCAATCATATAGAAGACTCGTTTCTATTTTTCTTTGCGCCGCATCGCCAGTGAGTGATGGAGATTAATTTTACTACGGAGAGAAACGTGTCAACCCAGTTGTCTTTGTAAACATACCTACAGGCTGTTCACAGCAAACTGAGCACTTTTGAAAGCCTTGCTTGAGATTTACTTGTACGCACATTCTGTATTAGTAGGGGTTGCATGTATGTTCTACGATGCTACGGAGAGAAACGTGTCAACCCAGTTGTCTTTGTAAACATACCTACAGGCTGTTCACAGCAAACTGAGCACTTTTGAAAGCCTTGCTTGAGATTTACTTGTACGCACATTCTGTATTAGTAGGGGTTGCATGTATGTTCTACGATGCTACGGAGACATTAGTGTGCTAAGTGCTATTTGATTAGCACGTAAAGTAGTGTCGGGTGGGTGGAGCCTAATTGGTGCTATCCTTTAACTTTGTTAATTGATCGTACCATTCCCCCTCCCTCTGGGAGGCGTTTTGTGGTTGGTTGTTGTCTTCCCCTACTCCTTAGGAGTCATGCTGTGATTGGCATACTAATTGGTGGGTACACTTTAGGTGGACAAAGCGCCCAAGCGACATTTAAGGGACTTTGAAATTTTTTTGACGGTAAGATGATGTATGAGGGGGTAAGAGGAGGGAAGGGTTGTGGTGCTGGATGTACAGTCGTGTCGTCCTTGGTTCGAATCGCATCGAGGTTAATTAAAGTATATTTACATATGTTAATTAAAACATAACTACATTTGAGCAATTACTTGTAATTACATATCCAACCTCTACGAGAGTCAGCACCATACTCAATTCCAACACACATTATGACCTTGAATAATAATAATAAATCAGAGTAATTGCATATCGAGTGTAATTACACAGTGAGAAAATATATCGGGAGCAATTATACGACCGCTCAGCCCGGAGGTTGGACGCAGAATGAAAGTAAAACACTAATATATTTTGATTATACCACCCTCCCCCCGACCGCGATATCTTGGACAACATATACGGGAGATATATTATTTTTAATTGATGCAGACTTCGCCTAACGTTGTGTTAAACAGATGTGATTTTAATCCCGGTTGTAAAGATCACCTCTATTCTAAGTATAATGTTTAAATAATAATAGCCACACAATCTCGCTAATATCATGTCAGAATACTTTAACAAGCTCAAAATTCCACAGAGTTCACGAATACCTAGCAGAGCTTCTTCATTGCCGAGTGAGAGTGTTTGCTTTTTCCCCGCTAGGAGCGCTGAGAGACATACACACGTCAGTCTGCCATCACCCTCGCATGAGCGTGTATCGCTTTCATAATGATAGGGGAATTGACACACATCCTCTCCTGTATCGACTGCTTGCCGGGAAACCGAAGGGATTAGTTCCCCCCCCCCCCCCAACCGCCTACACCTCTCTCAAAGGGGTGATTTGAATGGTGGTCGGTTAACAAGTGCGTGCTGTCGAACATGCAAACATTTCTTTCCCCAACCCCTTTCTGTAAGCCTTATTTAAGGAGGAGTTGACTACACACAACAGTTAGTGATAATCCCATTACCTTCTCTCCCTAAACTCTTCCCCACAAACTGCATAAAAAATGTGTACCACTTCAGAAATACTTATGTGAATTTTTTTTCTAATATTTGGTTTCTTTGGTTAAGAAAAACATTATCTCAAAATAGGACTGTATGTAGAGTAAAAGTGTAAAATATTTAATGTGAAAAAAAAAAAGTTGCTCATTAAAACGTGCAGATGTAATTTTTCCCTCAACTTGGACAAACTTTTCTGGACTGTCCGAAAATATCTACGGGTTCCCACTCTTGTTAACGACACTTATTACATGTAGGTTTCACCACACTAATGCTTGGTTAAAAATATGTGTATTTCAGGGTAGATAATTAATAAAGAAAAAGAAGAACAAAAACAGATAATTTCAAACATATTTATTACGCCGTCTTTTGAAATTACCCATAAAAACGTCCATACTAATTTCTTCCGCTAAACATCTAAAAGCAAGAATGTTTAAATGGTTCTCTAGGGCTTATGAACCTAGTAAAATAGTAAAACCCTGAACCAAAATAACAAATTTGAAACAAACAGTGTTACTCCGCTCATAAAATATCTTGCCACAACAACAAATAGACATATGAACATACACTGTAAAACTTGTATATTTTTCTCCGCACAGCACCATATGTACTACGATTGTCTATTCTCTACTTCAATTAATTTCTTGTGCTGTTTTCTTACATGTAGATATTCGAAAGTCACACTAGTTTTGCTGTTTACCCTCTTCCATATTGGTTTGACCGTTGATTCTGAATTTACTGTTGCAGCATTTGCTGCTTCATTGACGTACGTAAATTTAAACGACTTTTTTCGTTCAATGAAATGCGCTGCATCATTGTATACTATTTCCCGCACTTGTCTTTGCAATAAGGACGTAGAAAGCATGTTTATGTTTAAATAGTAAGGGTTCGTCTATGCAAGAGGTTCTTTTTTATCACAGCAACTCGGTTTCTATGCACACGGTCATTAGAAAGAGGAGGCCTTGGTGATGGACCTTTCACTTTAGGTGTATTGAATGTTTTCGATAAGACACAATAAAGATGTTGCTGATTAAGAAATATCAACGTTGTACCATTGTTTTTTAAATTAAACCTATAGATGCTGACTAATTTTATTGGATGCGCCTCTGTAGCAAAGTCCAATACATTGCTCTGACGTAGCTTCCCATGTATCCGATTGTGAGCTACAGCAGTCTCAATAAGCAGTATGTTTGCTATTTTGGAGGATACGAAAATAATTTTTCCAATGCGCATGATGTCTTGAATGTTTGGAAAGTTCTTTCTTTCCGTAGGTAATTCTACTGGGAACACGTTTAATAGTTCCGTCAAAATAAACATTTTTCAAATACGCCACAGCGGATTTCAAGCGCCAGGTATATGACCGCCTTGGATACACATTCTTATTGAGTTACAATTCATAAAGCTGTTTTGGAAATGTCGGTAGGTAGGTAAGTGGGCTTAACGTCTCGTCGACAGCGAGGTCATTAGAGACGGTGCAAGTTGCGCAGGGAGGAGGGATTGGAGAAGGAATGGGAAGGAATCAGCCATGGCTTTTGTTAGGGACCCATCCCAGCGTTCGCCTGGAGTGATTTCTGATATCCATGGAAAACTTAAATCAGGATGGCCGGTCCGGGAATCGAACCCGGATCCTCCCGAATGCGAGTCCATTGAGTTACCACTGTGCCACTTCGCTGGGTTTTGGAAATGTCGTAGTCAAAAATCATGTAGGCTAGTTCGCCACTTTTGATCACATTATTATTTCCAAACGAACTTAGATATTCAACAAAGTATTATCTTATTATTGCAAATAACATTAAAGGGGCATTACTCTCAATTTCAAATAATACACCTATGTGTCGTATGGTCGTATAGCTATCATAATTTGTTTTGATCGTGTTGATATACAGGAAGGGTGTTTAACTTTCCATAGTAGTATAGGGTGTACTCATTCCCTACAATGGCCTGTGATGCTTGCCACAATCAGAATGCATACTTTACATTATGACCGATAGTGAAGTAAACGAATAAAGTGAACGGAACTTTTATGGTCGAAAAGTTACAGTAAGTAATGACTTTCGGTATAAATCCTCGGGGCTCATCGTAATTCCAGTGAGGATCCTTATAACCTCAGTGGGGTTCGGGACCGCACGTCCCCGCAGTGGTGTAGCGAACTTAACACGCGACGTAATTCCAGTGAGGATCCTTATAACCTCAGTGGGGGTTCGGGACCGCACGTCCCCGCAGTGGTGTACCGAACTTAACACGCGACGTAATTCCAGTGAGGATCCTTATAACCTCAGTGGGGGTTCGGGACCGCACGTCCCCGCAGTGGGGTACCGAACTTAACACGCGACGTAATTCCAGTGAGGATCCTTATAACCTCAATGGGGGTTCGGGACCGCACGTCCCTACAGTGGCGTACCGAACTTAACATGCGACGTAGATGCGATGGCGGTCAGTCGTGCCGTGTGACTCGGGCCGCCCGACAACTGTGCCTGACCAATCCCACATTGCCATGAGCTGCTTACTGTCTAATTCCCTCCACTATCTGCAGTGCTGTAACGTGACAGCCCACTGACACCGGTGTGTGTGTGTGTGTGTGCAAGTTCTTTAGTGCACTGTCTCACTATAGTTAGTAAACTGGACTCGCGCCGTGATGGTATTGTTCACGGAGTCGAGCCAGTGTTTAGCTGGCACTGCAGACTCGACCTCACGTCTTGCACAGATGTAGCTGCAGGCAGGTGGTGTGGTGTAGCATACAGGCGATCAGCTGACGTTGCAGAGTATGGATTGTAACTGGTGGATGACAGATGGTGTTGACTAGTTGATGGATGGCAGGAGACGACATTGTTCAGAAGGTTAATTTACAATGGAATTTTGCAATGACCCCAAGGTAAAGTCGACACATTATCACAGTCAATGTAGCGCTTGTTGTCGTGGCTTGAAAATGTGACCTTGGCAACGCATTCAGTGAAGATATCGTGGTGGGCACGGGAACGGAAATTGTATTTGGTCCCCATAACCCGTGAATTTTGCATAAGGCATTCCAAATAATCCTCGTACAGGAGTGACTGCAACACGTTAGCTTTCATGCCCTTAGATTTACGCACACACTGCTAATTCATTAGTGTATGCATAAAGCTTTAGACGTAAACCCACAAAGTGTGAGATGATGCAACCTGCACATTCATCCTTCATAACTCCTGTAATGCCTTTGTTCACTACGGGAATTTTTGCGGATTATTTGGTGCATAATTGGAAAAGTGAAACTGTGTAGCCAAATCAGGGGGAATAGCCTCGTAGACATCGTAACAATATACTTGATATAACAGCGACTCGGTATCGCAGTAGAGCAGGCGTAATGCCGACAGAGCAAATCTTTTCTGTATGTTATTGTAATTAAACTCATAGATATATAATTTTGATTAATCGAGAACAGCAACACCGGTATACAAGTCCTATTAAATATAACTGACATTTTTTTCATTTTAATCAGGACTGTGTTCTCATCGAGTATCTGCCTTTTCTTGAATATCGGACCCCCAATCAATTCTGCCGCCCCATATATCGTATCATACCTCGATACGACTCTGACGTCCCTTTCCTAGCGGACATTTTGCAACGTCTTTCCATATACTGAATTGTTCATCAATTTAAAAAAAAAAACTTTTTCAATATTAAAATTAATGTTCACAGCCAGCCACGCCTCTTGCTCAAAGCACAGAACACGATGAACAGCATCGAGTTTGGTTCCATAAATTAAGTAGTGCTTCAGTGTTTCCCAGTGTACAACATAATTTTTCCGCGGCTCGAGTGTCAAAAGCAATTTTTTAGTCATGCCGTTCGGCGGTGTGGTACTGACTGGAGCAAGCAACAGATTTGCTAGGACATCATAACATTCAACCGGAACAGAAATATCAACTTCCGCGAAACAGCTGGTATCCCCGGCTTTATCAATGTTGCCGAAATCCCATGTGGAAAATTCGCCTGCCTGAACCCACTCGAATTCACCAATAGACAACTTGCACTTCATCGTGTGGTTGTACAACCCATTTACGTCGAAGTAACAAATATACTTCTCTGCCACACTGGGGTCGTACTTATCTCCCATGTAAATATTATTAGCTAACACGTGCTTGCTGGAAACCTGGGCATCTCCACTTCTGACCCCGCGCTCTACAAAGAGATATTTATCTGCATCCGTCATCAGCTCGATCTAAACACTAGTTTAAAAAAAAAATAGCAATCCAAGAGAGGGATGAAGCTGAAATATATTGTACATTGCGGGGTCAAGACCGTATTTTGTCAAACATACAGTCCTGAAATTCTAAAAAAAAGTCTGCCAGCAAACACGTGTCCACACGTAAATACTGCATTGCCTACCAGTTGAACACATTCCATGCGGATTGGGCATGATTGTAATCATTATGCCCTCGCCTTTCATTATATTATTAAATGCGTCCTTTAGTGGGAGTGAGGTACATTCCAGACTGTCAACAGACTTAACAACGTCATAAGGAAGTACTCCCTTCCTTTGCACCAAATCAAATTGCGTGTTGTCTGGAAACTGTGACCGGGTGATAGCCATCTGCGCAGACGGGTAAATCATTTGTCAATGATTTCAGTAACGCGATCATGATATTGAACGAACGTAATTGCACAACTCGCGGACCTCCCTACGAGTTTCCCCCCCCCCCCCATAGGGGATTGTTTTTGTGTTGCTTTTATAATTCTTCACGGTGTTTCCGATCACTTTAATGTCGCCCGGGTTTAGGTTTTTCCATGCTTCCGTCGGGCTGAGTGATTTGACGAGCAGGTAAAGGCTTCATTAAAATGCGGGCGTCATAATTTTGCAGATTATGTAATACAGCAACCAGTTGATTATTTTTCTGTCTGAACAGTAAATTACATTTATTATGTGCGTGGCCTCTGAATGCGCCCGTCAAGTCTGCAACTCACATCTTCAACTCAATAAATTTTTCAACCATCTTATACATACAATCTTCACCCACAAACACGTGATGCTGTGTTAAAGTGGGATCGTAAGCACACACGAGCAAAATGCTAGAAGCATACGGAACATGTTTGTTGATGGTTGTTAAGACGTCTCTCCTTCGTTACCAACTTTACTGGACGCTTGCCACTCAGTGCGCCCATTACAATATATGCAGGTAAAGACAGTGACATTTTGAAAATGTTTATTACAAAAGTGTTTAAGGGCGTCGACCACGGGAAAATGTGATATTTGGACCATATTGTTCAACTGGTAAGCATTATATCGGACTAGCTTATATTAAGATAAAACATTTTTAGACACCATAGTTTTTTTGCAAAATGACATGCCAGAGTCAATAGTTAAAAGTTTTTGTAATGGGCAAATAAAATAAACCAAACCATTTGACGAAAATTTAAAAAAGGTCATTTGAAAAATCTTGTCTACATTTTTTAAAAAGTATTTTTAGCAAAAATTACTTTCTAAAAATTTACGGGCAGCCAAAATAAAGAGTATGCAAGAATTTCCTTATTTTCAGCGTTTTTTTTAATTTCAAAAACATTTCCTTGTACAATTTTATAGACGTGTTGAAGTACCTCGTAGCATATTCTTTCAGTTTGAATTATCTTATTTCTCTACATAGGATGGTTTTCATTATTTGTGTCTTTGTCTCTATGAAACGGTAAAGTCGAGTTTATGACATGTCATTTTGCAAAAACCATGCAATCTAAAAATATTTTATCTGAGGAAAAGTTAGTCACAGGCGATGTCTTCAAGTTGTCTTAAATATACGTGAACAGCATACAGTCAGTGGTATTTTCGCTCGGCGTCAGGTGAGTTCATCTGAAGTTCCTTATTAAAGGGCGGTAAGAACGGAGATAAAGTAATCAGAGACGAAATGTCCTGGTGGTTACATTAACGTGGCCTTGCCCTATCTTTGACTGCGCGAGGCTATGTTCACGATAAAGTGAGCACTTTTGAAATCAACCTTACAAAAAGGTCACTGGTCCTGCCTCCATATATTTTAACGGGTGCACTGAGTGACATGCGCCCATTGCAGTTGGTGATGGTTGATGTAAAATAGTCCCATAACTTGACGT
Source organism: Dryococelus australis (assembly GCA_029891345.1). Lineage (NCBI taxonomy): Eukaryota > Metazoa > Arthropoda > Insecta > Phasmatodea > Phasmatidae > Dryococelus > Dryococelus australis. The sequence continues at coordinate 14,826,522 of CM056996.1, read as the reverse complement.
CGAATAAAAAGGGTTGAGTAAAAATTTTTGTGATAATTTAAATTATTTATTTCGCTTTCTGTTTTCCGTAATGGATCGAGTTTTAAAAATGGCCTGACAGTTTAAAATGTTTTTTTTCTTACAATTACACAGTTTCACTTGACCGACGCATGAGCAAATAGGCGAGGCCCATGATAATGTTAACTTTACATAAGGCGGAAGAACACACAACGTACATACAAGTAGACTTTAAGCAGGGCTTTCAAAAGTGCTCGTTTTACCGTGGACATCCTATAGCTGGGCTGCTTCCTACTGGCGGGTATGTTAGAATGCGCTGACTGTAGAGTGGCGTTCCAATATGTCGCTGGCCAGTGACGCCATTTTGGCGTCGCGTGTGGCTGTAGTCCGCGGTACAAGCGGCTTGTCACTACTGCGACACAAGACACGCGGTGCGCCCAGCCGACAGGTCGTACGACAAAAAACCTGCAAGTTGGATCATTGTGATTAGGTCTCGCTGACACGGAAGTCAGGTGCATCGACCGGCAACTGTAACTCAGCCCATGCCAAGCTATCGGCGAATAGGAGAGGAGTTACAACACGTTACCCGGACCGGGGGAGAAGAGTGGTCGAGGTATCCGAACATGAAAACGACGTCTTCCCGGTGCATGGGCAACGCGAGGCGGGCGCAGATAGCGAGGGAACCGATCCCCAGCTATCTTCAGGGGTGAGTTTGTGACGTAACGAGAGCAATTACCTCACATTGGAAAAAAAAATTAGAAGTAAAATTCCCTTACATCTAAGAGAAGCTTATTACCTGAATATATAATGTAAAACCACCCCTTAAATGTATAGTAAAATTACATGGCAAGTAAAGTACTATTCCCTAATCGTACAGAAAAAGTACCTGACAAAAGTGGGGGAATAATCCCATATAAAAAAGGGAAAATTAACTGTATTGTATAATTAAAATATATTCCTCACTATTTGTACTGTTAACTTTTTTATTACCTATATTTATTACCTATATCATCTGACGAATAGTAACCGAAACTTCAACTCTAAAATCCTGGAAGCCTGCTGGTGGATGGGCTTGAACCATGGCTCCTCTATCACGATAGACTGATACATTATCCATTACACCACGGCGACAACGTGACAGTGACACTAAATATTAGCGTGTTATAGGGTTGTTTTTTCCGCCCGTCCCCCCACTTAACTGTTGAGAATGCTGAAAAGATGCACGCGTCGTAAGGTACGTTTCCAATCCATGTATAGGCTTTTTCACCACCATGTACTTTGAATTTTCCTCCAGATTTCGGTAATTTCACCTTATCTGTAAGGAAAACTATTTTTCCCCCCCACAAGTTTGCGAATATTACCTTACTCTTGTCAGGTAATGTTCCCATTATTGTTTACAGTTCATCTGTCCTCCCCCCATCCTACTCCTAATAAATTGTGATAGTTTAAAGTATTATGAACGGGTAATAGTTTCTTTATTACTTCTTTCACTGCACCTTTCTCACCTATCATCCCTTAAGCTGTTGTACTGCCTTAAGTGACAACCGCAACAGGCTACTTCACCTCTGTACTCTCACGTTGTCTGTGCCCCTGGTGCAGACGGCAGCTTGGTGCGCAGACGGTGAGCTGGCCTGTAATTTCCCTCGGCAGGAGTGAATAACGAGCCCGGCCGGCCCGGAGAAGCCGAGCATGGGAAGGCTATAAATTGCCGAGTTGACGCAAGAGCGCGGCGCCGAGGGCTTTAACTCAGAAACATTGCCCGGCGGAGAGCGCCGCGGGGGCACATTTCACGCCAAATGAGGACTGGCGGCCGAGGAGGGACCTCTTACGAGCCCCGTGCACGACGACTTGATAGCTTGCGCGACAAGTATTAAGGCGCCCGTCTACCTGCTCCTATTTTCCGCATTTCACACCGAGAAGCTCGGGCCGGGGGGGGGGGGGGCGACAAGATTACACTGCTGCACGCAGCAAGTGCGTCATCGCCATTAAGGGTAAGGCTCTGAACTGGCGTGAAGTGTTCTCGTCGTGCTGCGTGTGCCTACGATACTTGCACCCTTTCAGGCATGATGGTCTATACGTTGGACGTTAAATATTGAATGCTTACCCACAGCACACAGCAGAAAATAGTGTGCAATAAGGAAAGTCACTCACATGTGGAATTGACATAATTCGTTGTTGAGATTACAATCCTTAATGTCACAAACAGCTGCTGGCAGTATCATCAAAAAAATACATGTTTTTTTTAATTGGTTGTAATATACGACAGTGCATTGTTTTGGAATTTTTACAGACCCGAAAAAAAAATTTGTTCCTTGCAACGCCAGTAGAATGATTTGGCCGAGTCGGGCATAACGTATTTTAAATGGGAGCTGCGTGGCTGGCGGTCTTCGGCTCGACTCGGAGATGCTTGGCAGTCTTCGGCTCGACTCGGAGATGCTTGGCAGTCTTCGGGTCGACTCGGAGGTGCTTGGCAGTCTTCGGTTTGACTCGGGTGGTGCTCGGAAGGTTTTGGATCGGGATTGTCGTATATGCCCAAAGGTGCTCAGCAGTTACACCCACTAATTCTCCAGTCAAATATGTATGTTTTTGGTGACCATATTGGTTTTATAGGCATATGGTATGTCAAATCGTAAGTATGCTTTTTTTTATCAGAATTAAAAAAAATATATTTATTTGTTATATTGTGCCGAAAATTTTCAAAGAGTATTACGTAAACCTGCAAAAGTCAATTATTCGATTACTTCATTTCCAGTTCCCTTTCTTGAAGACTGATTAATACACGATGCCAGAATCTACTAATTATTCACTACCTCGACTGTTTTGTAGGTATAAATATGCTATTCAGATTCAGATATATATATATATATATATATGAATAAACCAAGCCCATCATACTACTAGCCACCACATGCACAAGTATATTATAATTATAGTATGGATCACCATCTACCAACACTTTTATAGGTTTAATTAGCGTTATATTTAATACCAATACTGTCAGGCCCTGGAGACTTGGAAAGTACGAGGGTGATACACAGTCTTAACTTTAATGATCTTCTTGACCATCAATCGTCAATTGTCTAATCATTCAATCGATACTTCGATCAATCCATTAATCTTCCATTCTTTCCATCAATCTTTCGCACTCATTCCGTCAATCATTCCTACTATTTCCATAAATATTCTCGTCAATATTTCGTATTTTTTTCATAAATCCTTCGCAGCCTTTCCATCAATCTTTCAATTTTCCATTAATACTTCACAATCTTTCCATCGATCTTTCACAATCCTTCAGTCATTCTTTCGCAATCTTTCACACTATTTCAATCTTCTCATCAACCTTTCAATATTTCTTTCGATCTTTCAATGTTCCCATCAATATTTCAAACTTCCCAACAACATTTAAAACTCTTTCCATAAATTTTTCGCAATCAGCACCACGCACACTCCACTCAGCACCACACGTCCCACAATCAGCACCACACATATCACAATCAGCACTACAATCTATAACACAATCTTTCAATCTTTCTATCAATATTTTATTCTTTCCAGCATTATTTCAATATTTCAATCAATCTTTCGAAATCTTTCCAACAATATTTCTATCAATCCTTCGCAATCTTTCCATCAATATTTCTATCAATCTTTCGCAATCTTTCCATCAATCTTACACAATATTTCCATCAATCTTTCAATATTTCCATCAAATTTTCACTCTTCCCATTAATGATCAATCCATATTCAATCCTTGGGTTTGTAGTCTGTCTCTATCCATACATATAAAAAAAGATTCACCAACTGTCTCCAGAATTTTACATATCGACAGAATAATTTTTTGTATGCAGTTAACTATTCATGCGTTTTTGTACATAAAGTCTTTATTATCATTCTATATGCAGATATTTCCATTAATAGTCCTGTGCTCATAGCACCAGTTTAAAGTTGTAAGGGAGAAAAGGAAACGACACCCAGAAAATAGAATAAATATTTATTTTATAATATCCATTTATTATTATTATTTTATAATTACAATTTCAGAACAAACCAGTTCATCACATCATGCGATATATCCCCGTTACTTCAGTTCACTAATGATAAAAGATAATCTCGTTAATGTCTCATTAATGAGGAAGAAACCTGAATCTATGAACAATTTCTTTAGGGTCTTCAGCAAACATGTAGTTAGTATTCTCAGCGTTTTCTTCCTTCTTCAATTCGTTCGTTGCAGCAAACGAACGAGCGTTCTTAACGTCTTCTGCCTTCTTCACGTCGCTTCTCGAAAGAAACTTGTTTCTGAAATGTATGGTAACGTCACGAAAATTCAGCATCATCTTCAGCACTGTCATTGTCCTCATATTCATCTTCATCCAATGCGGTCGTCACGACCTCCTGCTTCATTCTTAATATCAAGTTTACTCTATTCTTTGTATGAGTCGCATGGCCATCGTCAGTATTTTAGAGGTCTCAATTTCAAGCAAAAGTCTTGCAAGTGTACATACGTTCCACACAAACCGACTGTGCCACGCCTCATAGGTCACTCATTCCATCATTGGCATTAACTGTCTCGTCACAATCATCTGTGGATTCAGTACCCACTGATGTAGCACAGGGGGTATGGATGGCATCACTTTCTGCCTCTCAAAAGAGGAATCATTACAGTTCTTGATGTAGTTCTTCTATATATATATACACACACACAACCAGTTTTTTCCTAGCACCAAGAGAAAATTAATATTTTTGATCGTTCCAGGCTTCGAACTTAGGGCCCTAAGGTATGCGTCACCTTAGAAAATTGCTTGAAACTTTGTATGAGTTGCACATGGATATTAAAAGTGAAAAATTAATGCACGAACATCGCTAAAAAGAAGCTTCAAAAACTCAGGCCGTTATACGAATTGCGAACCTCTTTCTCACCACGATCCTCCATATCCGATAGCTAATATCATCGTATTGCCTTCATTATGAGTTCCGGAAACTGTCTCTGAAATTTTTTCTAAGTCCGAAAGTGAATTAATGGTTCTTTTTATAATTTCGGTTCTCAAACTCAGGTCCCTACGCCATACCTCACCTTTGGATATGGCTCAACTCCTCATATCAGGTGCGCATGAATACCAAACTGTAAGAAATTAATGCGAGTACTACATCGCTAAAAAGGCTTCAAAATCTCGTGTCAACAATCGAATTGCAATCCTATTATCTCACTCTGATTCCCATATCCGATTGCTAAAACTTCCGTTTCGCCTTTAATATAAATTCCTATAATATTCACCGAACACTGGGAAAAATTACCACATTTTTTCAATGTCCGATAGAAAATAAATTGTTTTATAATTTCGGGTCTCAAATTCAGGTCCCTACACCATACCTCAACTTTCGAGATTGCAAAAACATTTATATCAGGTACGTATAAGCAGGTAAACAGACGGAAAATCACGTACAATGTTGCATAAAAAAATGATCCAATACTCGGGTTGGTATTTGAAATGTGGACACTTTATCTCACTATAACACCTTTATTCTTCATCCAAGATTTTTCTAATAACCTACATTATAAGTAGGGATAGGAAAATTTCGTGAATTCATTTTAGGACAAGATAGACGCCCAACATGTCTACACTGGTCATCTTCGTAATTGGATCACCGTTTATTAGACACGCCCTGGACGACCCTGAACCAATAGCACACTTGCAAGGACACAAGTAACAAGTGCCATACTGCCAAGTGTGAAGTAACACTGGCTACTCTCTGGGGCAGCAGCCAATGAACAAACATCTGAGGCTCTAGCGTACACAGGACTGCGGAGTCTAGCCAACATGTCATTCAACTCACGAAATTTTCCTATTCTTTCTTAAAATATTTGAGCCGTGCCGATATTGCCGAATTCTGAGTGGCCCGGTCAAATAAGAAAACGCATTCTCCAGCAGCCAGCAACCAATGGCAATAGACACAGTTCTGTTGGTTGCTTACAGTATCGAAGTCTTCTGCGTATTCATATTTTTTCGCGAAAAAATCATTTGTTTTGTCCATGTACCTAGAGAACAGACTACTAAGAATACAGAGGCAAAACAGCCATTTATGTTACGAACTCCAGTCGCACATGATAACAGAATGGCGCCTATGACCTGAAAAATTCTGGAACGCAATTCACCAATCAGCGCCTGGCAACCTCCTCGCCACCCGGCAACTCAACCATTAGCGAAAATTTATACAACACGTTGTACCCAATCATATGCAATGCCCTTTCCCGGAGCCTCGCCGATAGGTCACTGAAACCGGGAATTTTTTCTGCTCTCCACTTAGAGCTAGAAATTGAAAAATAATTCGCGATTTCAAAGACCTGTCGACTGGGCTTCAGAGTTCTGTGTGTACTGGAGCAGATTCCACAGCTCCCTGGCCACTTACAACCACAGTATAATTGTAGCTATTGCCAGAGTTCGCCCTGAATTTTGTTGAAACATGCAACACAGCTTCAATATCTGAATTTTTCCCAGTACGTATCGAGCATTGGTAGACAAATTGCGAAAGTTACGCAAACGTAGGAGTGTTTCAACTATAGCTTCTTCTCTCAATAACACTCAGCAAGTTTCTTCAGCTCTCTTATCATAGTCACACAAACATACATACAGTTCCTTTGAAGCCGGCGTGTCCACACTGTAAAATAATTTCTGGTAGACTCCCTAAACTGCAATGGAAGTTTCAATGGAAATAGTACCACGCATCAGACTGGAAATATGAGAATGTTTAGCATCCCTACTATACAAGGTTGGGAACTTCCCTATGCATTTTACTCGTTTCCGGACCAATTGTAAGAACGTTACCGTGGATGTATGGGAAAATATTACACCATTCACGCTTTGTTATTGTACATATACACTGATACGGTAAATTTACAAATGATTTCTTAGTGTGTATTCTCGGATTGGCTGCTCGAGATTTTGTAAACGGGCCTTGTGTATGATTGCCTACTGCATGCAGCGAAAGGCTTGCTATTGGTTGGGCTTGCGGCTGGCGAGTTGGTTGCCAGGCGCTGATTGGAGAACGGCGTTTCAACTTTATGCTAGCCAGTGGTGCCAGTTTACTGCTATGAGTGGCTGGGATTCGCGGCATAAAAGGCTGTCTCACACCTATTAGCACCGGCCCGCTACTGGAACTGCTGGGTTTCTGGACTTGCGTTGGCCTCGCAGACCGTGAGTGTCCGGCTAAAATACTCCACACACACACACACACACACATGCCGCCTGGAGGTGTGAGGACGGTCGCACCGGATGTCAGCGTGAGTCGTGCGCTAGGCATCTTGGGATCGGGCCAGCTGAGAGACGAGATATATCATGCAGTGCCGCTGGCTGGCGAACATCTGCAAGGTAACCTAGACTCAGCCCAGAGCTGTAACAGGTTGTTGCCTAGGCGGGCTGGGTTAACACCCGGCTTCATCTGGAAACACGTCAAACCATTTCATTCGCTCGTTAATTTACAGTTTCAGCGGTTATAGGCTGTTCACGGTAAAGTGACCAGTTTTGAAATCAACTTTAGAAAAAAGTCACTGTCTTTGCCTGCATATATTATAACGGGCGCACTGTGAGGCATACGCTCAGCAAAGTTGGTAACGATGGATGAAAAATTGTTCCATATCTTAATGTCGGATTGAAAATGTTAGATAACCCTTTTTGACCACTGAAAATTTGTTTATTTCGCTTTATGTTTTTAATGTATCGAAGCATAAAAAATAACAGATTTGTAAAGTATTTACTTTTCTTATAAGTTCACAGTTTCACTCGACCGACGCATTAATAAAGTCACAAGCCCATGGCAGTGTTGAATTTACTTGAGGTCGAAGAATACACAACGGGCATAGAATTATATCTTAAGCAGGGCTATCAAAAGTGCTGACTTTAACGTGAACAGCCTAAAGAAATAAGAGATCTTCTCGATGTCTACAGTACTTGACATGACAAAGAAACTGGTTTTGTGGTTTTGTTAATCACCACCAATGAGTAGGTGTAGGAATGTTTCGCGAATTAATTTCAGGACAAGATATACGTCCAACATGTCTACACTGAAGTCATCTTCGTAATTGGATCACAGTTAATTAGATACGCCATCCACGATGACCTTGAGCCAATAGCACACCTGCAAGAAAACAAGTAGGGAGTGCCATACTGCCAGGTGTTGAGTAACATTGGCTACTCTCTGGGATAACAGCCAACGAACAAACATCTGAGGCTCTACCGTACACAGGACTATGGAGTCTAGCCAATAGGTCATGGAACTCGCGAAATTTTCCTATCCCTACCAGTAAGTAAAGCCCCGAGTATTTCGCGGATTGAGTTGGCAGCAAGCTAGGCTCGAAACATTATCGTTTGTTTATTAGTTGCTGTAACCAAGTGGGATCTTTATACAGGACTGGTAAACACTCACTCACACTGCTGCTCTCTGCTTATTACTGGCTCACAGTTCAACGGGGCGTGTCTAAAGAACTGTTGTCCAATCACAACAGTAGGAGAAAATAACAAGTGTTTGGAGTCTACCTCGCCGCCGAATGAATTCGCGAAATACTCGTGGCTCTACCAATAATCAAAGATGATGGGAATTGCAAAAATTTTTTGGGCCAACATATTTTCTTTAACACTTTGGATGGTTTATTATTTCATGATTGGATGAACAAAGTTTCGACTCGACAAAGTTTTTTGGAGTCCAATAACGAACGTTCTGCCTTACAGTATCAGAATCCTCATTGACCCAGTGGAATAGGGCAGTGGCGTCAAAATGCATGGCAGCAAATAAGAAAAAAAAAAAAACGGTCGGACATATGCACAGTACGTTGAACCCTAACTAACAGTCAACTTTTCCCTCGATTTACCATCATCTCTACCAATAAGCTTTAGGCTTTGCGTTCGGTGGTCAGTAATAGGCACTATTCATAACGTACTGTAGTAGCTACATTTACGAAGCACTTTTGAAACTAACTTCAGATAAAAGTAACTGCTCCTATTTGCATATAGGCCCTAATTTACTGGCGCACTGAGTGACATTCTAGAATTGGAAAACTCTTACGTTTGTATTATCTTTGCCATTGGTACACGCGTTATTTGACACCTCCTGGAGAACCCTGGTCCAATGAGAAACATACAACAGAAAGCATGGCCGATCACCGCCTGCCACTGTGGCAGCAAACAAAGCAATTTGTGTGTGCACGATTGTAAATAAGACTGTAGAGTTTAGCCTGTAGGTCGTTGAACTCGCAAATTTTTCAGGTCCCTACGAATAGAATATTTCAGGTATCCATTTGTGAGATCTTTAATTATTTGTCTTGCTTCTTTTTTTTTTTTTTTCTAACCCAGCGAAGTGTAAAAATGAGCAGATTTGTAAAATATTTGCTTTCCTAATAATTACACAGTTTCACTTGACTGACGCATTACTAAAGTGATGAGGCCCTTGCCAATGTTAATTTTACATAAAGCGGAAGAATACACAACGTGCATACAAGTAGATCTTACGCAGGGCTTTCAAAAGTGCTCATTTTACAGTGTCTAGCCTATACCCACAGTGTCAGCCAAATATTTCCTTCCTTTGCAACATGTTGACAATTGTGAACACTGGGCATGAAAGTGTTATTTTGGGCCAGTTCTGTACACTTCGTGAACCGACGCCTGATGAACACCCTGTGGGTAAATAATTAGTATAGTCCGTTCGCGGATTCTTCACACTTTTTGAACCAAACCCTTGAAAGATTACCCCACGTATGACGTGTTAACCTTTTTGCTAAATATTTAATGTATCACAAGCGTTTCATACTTCTGTTAATATAAAAGTACTTAATGGCTTAGTTAAATTGAATTTTGACTTATATCTTATCTACAAATAACAATATTTAGTTTATAATTAATACAGATAAAACAGGGAGAAAGTAGGTGTGTTGGCAATACCTAGTAAGTAATAGTTCTCATGCAAAATATTAGCGCACAGAGTGCGCAAGAATACGGTGCATTGTCTCTTTGGTGTAATTTCATAGACTCGGTTTAGCTTTATTTGCATGAGGCGGAGGAATATCCTGAAAGTAAAACTTAAGCAGGGCTTCGGAAAAGTTGGAAGTAACTGCGAATGGAGTACAAGCCTTGCTGTTGCTGTAGTTTTTTTATGGGTGGTTCATATTACAATAGCCCAACACGAAGCCTACAGATCATTGGTTGTGATTATGAAATACGTACTCTGTCAGCTTAAGTACAGAACATGTCAAAATGTTCTCATTTGAAACACATGAAATAGTAAGTTAAAAAGGTTCTAAAAGGGTTCGATTCCATACATTTGTAAGGTTATATTAACTTTATAACTTGATTAAAGTTTATTAGAAACCATTTGTATGATTCTGAGTTAACAACAAGACTGCAAAAAAAAAAAAAAAAGAGGATCGAATGGAAAACTCTCAAGTGTGTGGTCCACTCAAGCAGTTTGTTGAAAGTTGTTGAACATTTACTGATCTTTATCCGTTGCTTTCTGTGTCTAGGAAACAGGACAACGTGGTCCCATCACAGAGTAGTTGAGAATACGCAGGCGAAGTGGTGGCGGGTATTACGAACTGCAGCCATACACGCCAGCGAAATGGCCTCACCGGCCAACAATATGGTGAAACGTTGTCCACCAATCAGCTCCTGGAGACAAGCTTCGTCGGAAGATAGCCCGGTGAATAAGGAACATCCCGTTAAGTACAACAGCCAGTCGGACCTACAAGGTCCGTTTCCAAACCGTCGTTCCACCAATGAGCGACCGAGTTCGTTTATGTCAAAGGAATCACCGCACTATTTCGCTTCTGTATACTTACCTATTCTAGTGTTCTCCATTCGAGTGGCTGTAGATAATGGAAAAATACAATTTAAATTCCAAATACAACTCTGTCAAACAACTGCCAGTGAATTTAAAAATCATTACAGTAAAGTAAAATAGGTGTATACCTACTATAGGCTGTTTTCACGGTAAACTGAGCACTTTTGAAAGCCCTGCTTAAGATTTACTTTTATGCATGGTGTATATTTTGCCGCCTTATGTAAAATGAACATTGCCATGGACCTCACCACTTTATTCATGCGTCCGTGAAGTGAAACTACATATGACAGCCGTAGAAGACAGGTCTGGACACTCGCCTATCTAACAGTGTTAGCGAATTGACCCCCTTATTGACTGATTTAGTTCATGCAGTAGCCGCAGAGCGCTGCAAGCAAACTATTGTTGTTAGAATTATTGGTATAGGGATAACACCATAGAGATATGAATGTCATTTTCCCATTTTAAGAAAAAATTGCAATTCCCCTCCACATATAGTAAAAAAAAGTTGTGTAATTTTACACCTACAAATGTCTGTGTTTTTTTACTCTAGATCCAAGTAAATTTAGCCTACAAATTAGAAAAAATTACATATACTTTGTACAACTAACTTTACGTAGAATGGTGTAAAATCACTATTAGTATGTAGCAGAAAATAAACTACAACATTCGTGTATTTTCTCTCCACGGCAAGTAAATTAAGACATGCATCGCAATTGTAATTTCACCACCGTGTATGTGTATTTGTTCACTTAGAAAATAGTAAAATCGCAGATTCACCATTAATGTAATTACACTAATTCTGTACATTTTTTGCTGTTTTACTAAGCAATTTACCCTTGGCATATGTTCTTTTACAATTTCGTCATGTTAATTCGCATACTGTGTAAGTGTATTTTTATAGAATTCATGTTAATTTACACCGTTTTGTATTTGCTAGATAATCGAAGTTGTAAAAAGTTGTTTCCAAAATGTGGGTAACAATTGACTTCAAATTTAGAATACGTAGCTATATACAAAAGCCAGCATATTGCATCAGCGGGAGTTACGATTTCCTTTTAAACACACAAAAAGGAGTACGGAGTAGTTCTATTCCCTACCGCTAGATCGCATGTTTTAAACAAACACTTGGAGTGATATTTTAATTCACAGGAAAATTGGTGTAAAATTACAAATACTGTACTCGTTTTAGAAAATTACTCATATAAATGTAAAATTATCGCAAAATTTGTTTGTGTAAATATACTCTTACAGATATTCCAGAATGTAAGGAAAGTTTACACACACATACACGATCATTGTATAATTGCACATTTGAAGATGTACAACTACACTGATATTGGGTGTTTATACAACGAAAATATAGCAGTAAAAATACATAACTTAAGGGTAATACATCGAGTAGGCGTATTTTTACGCAGACTTCAAAATGTGTAAATTAACACCAACATTGTGTTTATAAAGCCATACATTAATGTATTTTCACCAAAGACATGTAGTACTCTCTGTATGATTAAGAAAATTTGTGTAAAATTACACGTACTGTAGTTGTTTTTACAAATTACACATATAAAATGTAAAATTAGCAAAAATTTGTATGTGTGACTTTACAGATATTTTTTACAGTGTATGCTAGCCATGTCAACAGCACTACTTCTGTAGCCGCGCTCTGCGACTGGGTTCCTGAACTAAATGGGTCAATAAGGGCGTCAAATTTTCAAACTATTGACAAGACCTGTCTTCTACGGCCTTGCTACATATGAAGTTATTAGGCAAGTAAGTATTTTACAAATCTGCTCGTTTTTACACTTCGGTGTATAAAAAATAACAGGAAGCTAAATAAATAATTTAAGTTGTCGCATTTGTTACCTAACACTTTTATTTGACTTTAAGATATGTAACTACTTTCCCTCTATAGTTATCAACTTTACAGTGCGCATGTCACTCAGTGCGCCCGAGAAATAGATGCAGGTAGGAGCAGTAACATTTTTTTAAGGTTGATTTAAATAGTGCTTACTTTATCGTGAACAACCTTTAACAGCATTTAAAAAACACTACATGTCCGGAGACTAGTCCACGTTTTCTATCTCCGTTTGTAGGGGGGCCGCGGTGGTGTAGTGGTCAGACTATTCTCCCTCCCCCCACTTACGCGAAGATGGTTTGATTCTCGGCGGGGTCTCTTTTGGATTTTTGCACGTGGGAATCATGCCGGACGATGTCGTTTGTCGGCGAGTTTTCTCAGGGATCTCCCGTTTCCTCCAGCCTTGCATTCCAGCGCTGCTTCATATTCAGCTCGCTTCATTCTCATTGGCTCTCAAGAGCCACCCAAATGTCTCCACTCGACTCCGTTCCCCGGTATTTCCCTTTGTATAATGTGAAGCTTTTCTTTAAATTTATTCACAAAATTTCTGAACCCCAATTGGGTGTTACCGTGATGAGAAAATATATTTTGCTATTAACTGGGTTTTCCATCTTCGGATAGAGATATTTTTGAATATTTTTCTTTACTGGCTCAATTTTATCCAGGCGGCATCAGAATCAAATTTATAAAATAAAAAAATCAGTCGTTTATTACATGTCCGCTAAACCGTTCGTTCACAGTGTCCATGATCGTGGATCCAGTACAGAGTCAGGCATCAGTGCCTAATCCTTTGAGAAACTTACTTGTGGCTGATGTGATTTGTAGAATTTTCTACGACTCTTGACTGTGTGATAATCGAGCATGCATTACGTTGTTCACAGATTGTAAGAAAACTGATGACCAAAAGTACAGTGCATACATAAACATTACGTGATTGCAACACTTGAACTCAGAAACCAATGTGTGACCGAACGAATTAATTCAAACCCAGCACAAAATAAATTCGCTAAATTTCACGGATCTTTTCGAATTAATGTATAGAAAATTTGAGGAACCTATGCGCAGTGACCTACAAAAAATCTGTGCTTTATCTGGGGGAAGACTGAACTCCTAGTTCATATGACTTTTGCCACATGCTAAATACTCGGGGCTCCCTCAAGGACTTGCAGATAATAATAATAAAAAAAAGTTCAGTAATGGAGAGCTCAACCTCTTTAAATGTTATCAAATGGTAAAACATCGATTACAGGACAATAAATAATGAAGTAATGAAGAGCGAAGTTATTGCTAGAGAATAACCTTTTACAGCACATTTTGGTATCAGGCTAAAGACCTAGATTTTGTTTGTACTTAAACATTCACTTTTGTGACTGGGCTGTCATTATTGTGACCACAGAGTAGTTTAAAAATAATGAAACAGACACTTATATCGCGAACTCCCCCGGTACACGCAAGCAAAATGGCATCACCAGCAAGAACAGTGTTGGACGCCTTTCGCCAATCAGTGCTTGGTAACTAATTCGCCAACCAGCATGCCAGCCAATAGGGGACTAGCCACAGCATGTAGTAGCCATTCAGACACGAGGCACGTTCACGGAGCCTCGCACAGCCAGTCAGTGAATGGCTACGCTCTCATCGAAGGAATAACAAAGCCAATTAGAGTCCGTGTAATTATCTACTCAGTTACGTGACAAACTCTAGAGGTGTGTGATGAGATTGCTAACCTTCAGATCACTATGGCGAGAGTTTCGTGTGGCCAAGCCAAAAAAAAAAAAAGTTAATGGATAAATGAGTAACAGTTACCGAGTAAGTACACACACAACTGTGAAGTCTAACCTGCCAGCAAAGTATACTTACAAATGTCATGGTGTTATAGTCTATTCACGGTTTCCTCGCACTTTTCGAATCAAACATTAGAAAAAATCACCCCATTTATGACGTGTTTGGTTGGTTCCTAAATATGTTGTGTATCGTTATGCTTAAGATCTACTTGTATGCATGTTGTGTATTCTTCCGCCTTATGTAAAACTAACATTGTCACGAGCCCGACCACATTATTCATGCCTCGGTCAAGTGAAACTGTTAAATTATTAGAAAAGTAAATAATTTACAAATCTGCTCATTTTTACACTTCAATGCATTAAAAAAAAAACTCAAATCGAAGGGACTAATTTAAGTTATCACAAATGGTTAACTAACACTTTTTATTCGACTTTATGGTATGGAACTACTTTAAATCCATCGTTACCAACTTTACTGAGCGTATGCCACTCAGTGAGCCCGTTAAAATATATGCATGTAGGAGCAGTGACTTTTTCCTAAGGTTGATTGCAAAAGTGCTCACTTTATCGTGAACAGCTTTTAACATAAAATTATATTATTTTTTGATAAATTGAACGTTTACTTATATTTATCTATAAATTACAATACTTCGTTTATAATGAATATGAATAAATACAGCTGAAATAGGCGTGTTGGTAATACCTAGTAAGAAATAGTTCTAATGCGAAATATCATTAATGTGAGTGTGCACTAATTCGGTGCGCTGTCTCTTTGGTGAAATGTTCTGTACTTGGTTAAGCTTTGCTTTAACGAGGCGGAAGAATATTCTGAAAGTATAACTTGAGGAGGGCCTCAGAACATGAATAGACTATAGCTATAGAATCTAGATACTGTGCTGAAATAGGTCCTAAAGATAAGCCTGTCCCCTAACGAAACAATAGAGCGAATGGTGCAGGTCTGTATCTATTTTTTCTCATCTATCGATTGCCACCTCCATCCCATTGTTTTTTTTTTTTTTTTGGTGACTGAACACATTCACATCAAACAGACTGGCACTGAATTTTATTTCTGCGCTTCTAGTTAGCCTGTGTTAGTAGGGTGCTTGAATAGTTTACAACGCAGTCTGAAGAAAACCTGGCCCCATTCAAAGGCAGCAGCGGACGAACAAATTGCACCGACTGCAGAGTACGCGGAGGACCGGGAACACTATCATACTGACAAAAGAACACGGGAAATTATTCCGGGTTCTAGTCACGAGGAAAATTCAAGGCGGAATAAAAAGTGCGAGAACAAAGCGTTTCTTTTCTATTCTGTCGCGTTCGTTCCACCACCCTTTTGTTTTTCATTCTCCTAGATGAATACTAGTCCTTCGACGGAAGAGTGTTTGAGTCACCCTCAATTAGTTTCGGTGCTGTAATAATAGTTCTCACGACAGTTTTCAGAATTAATTTCTTCCTGTAGACAGAAGGCAATATGCTGGGCAAATGAATGCAATGAAAGCTATAATTAAAATGTATGGGAGAAGGCTTATGAGACTGTAAAAAAGTGTATAATTTTAAAGGCTGTAAAAAGAATCTTCATTATATCTTTCTTTAGTTTATTACACTGTCAACAAGTTGTATAGTAGCCTAAACAAATATAAAGGAAAGAGAAACCATTTTTACCACGATAAAATTAAGTATCTTACTAAGTTAATCAAAGTTTTTTTTTAAGTTTGTGTTAGCTTTGTAACTGTACCACTGCACTGAGAAATATGCATTGTTGATTAAAATAATGTTTGTTTGGCGCAAATTAATAATTAGTATAGGAGTAATTATATATTTTGTTGCTGAAAAAAATATTCTGTTATTCATATTTGGTTGCCACAAGCTTATAAAATTGCTCGTTCCAACTAAATATTTGTATAGCTTTATGTAAATTAACAGTTTGTGCTATCATAAAAAGATTAACGTACACGATCGGATTTTGAACAGGGAACATTTGGACCCCAATGCTGCACTTGAGCGAATTCGGCTGACGTAACAATTACCGGTATTCGACTGTTTTAAAAATATTTAACTATTTGATATAAGCCATGTACATTAATGAATGTTTCAAATTTTAAAATTTTACTTCTTTGTTTCCTGTCGTAAATCGCTTCATTGGAATAGTTTATACCATTAACAAACAAACACTGTTGATATCATAATTTACCCAAAAATTTCAAACTCTCAAACAGTATTTTCGAACGAAGGCAACCAAATGACTCGATTACTTTACAACCAACAAAATAAATGCCAGTTCTGGCTCGAGATGATTTGGTGCCGCAACAAATTATGTTATATATATATATAAACACATTATATAATGTTCCAGATCAAATAACCAAACGCTTTCTTTCCTTCAAAACTAAATGTTGATTCGACTCTACCATTCTCTTTACAATATTTACTGTAACCAAACAGATTACTTAGAAGTATTTGTAAAATAGTTGTGTGTACTAAATACGCATAGATAATGTTGGAATAACCAAATAATTGTTGGGTTCCACAAATAATTTTTTAATAGTTTATTGGTTTCAAAGTAACAGATGCGGATGTTTGGAGTAAAAACAGATTAGCTGAGTGAACAAAATACCCTTCTTTGTAAACAATTACTTTTCAACCAGATTTATTTGGTATCTGCAACAAAATCTTGTAGCGTACTTTATACGCCCTGGAAGATCCAGAGCCAGTAATAAATTCATTGCAAGAGTTACCGTATTTAATTTTTTGGTTGTAAGCACCGTCTTCAGTTACTCTGGGATTGATCAACATAGTCGCGGGATGAGTACGACTTATTGCTGTAGATAGGAAAAATTCTTGGTTCTGTTACCGGTAGTTTCTACTCCATGGACAGCTATTTACTCTAATCCTGCAGTTTATAAATCAAGCGTGGTCTCAGTGAGTAACCAGTTTTCGCCTTTGGCCGATAGCACGGAATATACCGTTCGGTTATTTTCAGTTTGTTGACTCAGAGCCCTGGTTATCATGCACAATAAAAATCTAAAAAGAAAATAAATATCTACTTGCATGTTTAGAAAGGAAATGAAATCGCGAATCATGTTCCTATGGCCAGTAGAGCATACTTGCATGTTTAGAAAGGAAATGAAATGGCGAATTATGTTCCGGTAGCCAGTAGAGCATACTTGCATGTTTAGAAAGGAAATGAAATCGCGAATCATGTTCCTATGGCCAGTAGAGCGCAGTGACGGAGGAGAACAGCTGCAAGGTATGTAAGTTTATGTTCTTAACTGAACCTCAGCGTTTATTGAGACGTAGATATCCAGCTAACATGCAGTTATGTCTGTTGTGGGGTATCTCGCGTTTTGGATTGAGTTGTCACTTACCTCCATTGCCCCAGCTCCAAGGTGGCTATTTGTTCCTTCTGAGTACAACTAGAGTGTACATCTGTGACACAGAATATAAATTTTCCCATGGCCAGTCAAAAATAGTCATCCATTCTTTCCACCCCCGCACCTATGCCTTTTCTGTGTATTGCGGGAGTATAGTATTTCCTTTAGCGGATCATTTAATTATATATCTTGCGTCATTCCATCTTTAGGCTCTCTCGGGCCACGTGACTCTAACTGTTTGTTTAGTTTTTATTGCATTGCCTTCCATTACCCCTTGCTTGATTATTGTTGCTTAATATTGAATACCATATGCTACTGCCAAGCTGCCCCGAATATGAGTATGGCGCAGTTGATCCTGCTATACACCCTGACTCTCCAAGTAGTATGAGGTTCTATGTCCTAAAGTAAATATTTCGACTAGAATTTTATAATCCATTGTAGAAGACCTCCCATGGCACAATCGGTTGGTGTACCGCCGGTCTGTGGTGCAGGAGGCACTGGGTTCGAATCCTATGTAAGGAATGGGTGTTAGTTTTAGTGTTAGGCCGTAAGTTATGTTGTAAGCCATCCCCTGATCAGCCTTCACGCATAACACCGGGAGACGTTAATAAGCCCCTTCCAATTCCAATTCTAATTCATTGTACAGCGACTCTATATTGCATTTCCTATATCCCTTTTCTTCGTTTGGCAGCAGCTGAGAAAGGGGCCAATTGACCACTTTTAGCTCCCCCCTTCCCCTCAGAAACCATTCTTCAGTAAGGATTCTCGTCACTTAATTCTCATGTTTAATGTTTCATTGCCAAGTCCGCATGTTACCATTCTCTTTTACCCTGATTCCTTGCCTATATCAATGTTCCTCGTTTCGTCACATTCCTCGTACATTGCCAGTTCTGCATTATGTATTCTAGCATCTTCAGAGTGGGAGGCAGAACTCTCGAACTCGCCAATTGCCTTATGATGAATCCTTTGAAAGTTCTAGCCGACCTCTCGTGGTGCAGTCTGTTGGTGTGCCAACGATTTGGGGTGCGGGAGGCTCTGAGTTAGGATCCCGGGTAAGGAATGGGTGTTAATTTAAGTTATATTGTAAGTTAGTTTGTAAGCCGTCCTCTGCTAAGCTTTCAAAACCGGGGGACGTCAAAAAGCCCTTTACAATACAATATACAATTTGAAAATTCAACCTGTTTACACTGGCATTACCCAGGCTTTGTAGCAGGTCCGCTCTCTAAATCAACTTTTCAGAGCGGTTTAAATCGTAAATATTATTCTCCGTTGTTATTTTTCAGGGAGGAGTATGTTCCATATTTTAATATTTGAGAACTGACTGAACTCCAAGTTACTGTGTGTTTGTCCGACTTCAGCCGTTGGCCGAAAATATGTCTGCCCGCATCGGAGAACTCTTGAGCAAATAATACATGTTCAGAGGTGGAGTGGCCAATCTCTCTTAAGGAGATCAACCAGATAGGGTACATTGATTAAAGTGCCATGGCCAATGGAATCACGGGCTGTACTCATTTGTTTATAAGGCAGTAGAGTCTAACCTATCGCCGAAATATAACGCAACTTTGGCAGGTTTGTAATCATTGTAGATTATTTTGTATCCTCGGACCAAACTCTTCTAATCGTATATAGATTTTTCTTGCATATTACTTCATTACCTGGAAGCGTAGCTTACTATCAAATACCCCCTAAAGATACTATACAATTTTCTTCACCTGCACTTGTCTACCCGAAAGTCTTATTGTTAGCTAACTTTGAAATCTTCTCTTTACGAGCATTGCATTATTTTTCTCAGCAGAGAATTCTAACTTCAATATCCTTCTCCATCTCTTGATCTGCTGCAAAGTTTCTTTGGTTCTGTATTCCAGTTCAGCTCGGCTCCATAATGGAATTATCACAAGAGCATTTAGAGAATTAGCAAATATCTCACTTTCATCTGTCAGCTGCAAATGCAGTAGTGAGTCAAAAAGGATGTTTCATAAGACAGGCCCTATGACCGATCTGTGGGTACATCCCTTAGATATTGTCTTCTGTACACAAGTACTGACTTAGTCTGTTCTCAAAGTAATCCATTAACATCGCATAGCTATTAGGTGGGCACTCCATTTCTCTCAGTTGCCAAAGCACCCCTGGTCTTCATGCGTTATCGAAGGCTCCACTTATGTAAAGGAAATCCCCCACGACAAGATTTTCAACTAAATTGTACCTTCCGAACAACATCAAACCCAACTATTTCTATATCCTTAACTTTCTGAAATCCGCATTTTTCCCTATGGAGTCCCTCAGTTGCTTTTAGAAAAACCTAGTAATCATTGGTCTACTAACTTTTCCAGAATTTTCCAAGAACCGGCAGTAATGTAAGATGTCTGTACGACTTTGGGTGTGTTGGGTCTTTATTTACCCCTTTATATAATAACTTGAGGATTTCATTTTCTAAGGGCCACTGTGGCTGAGCCGTTAGCCTACTCGCCTCCCACCAAGGCGATCCAGGTTCAATCCCCGGCCGGGCCACTCCGGATTTTCGCATGTGGGAATCGTACTGGACGATGTCGTTGATCGACGAGTTTTCCTTTCGGGGATCTACTCTTTCCCCCGCCCTTTCATTCCGGCGGCGCTCTATATTCACCTCAATCACCCTCATCGGCTCTCAAGACGTCGATGTTAAGAGACGTTCAAATCTCTTCGTTCATTTCATTTGCCAGATATATAGTCAGCATCCGTTTTGTAGACAATCACTAGAGACCCGAGAATTTCGAAGGTTCATTTCTAGACACTTTGGAAGTCACACACTTGTGCATTCATGTTACGTTTGTAATTGGTCGATATGCTGTTTCACACCTTCTGGAGATAAATTATGCAATAATAAGAAATGCAATAAATTGTGCACCCAACCACCGCCTTGTACTACCACAACAAGCAACCTATAAACAGTTGATATCTGTATGAGAGTATATAAGACTGTGATGTCTAGCCTACAGGTCATTGAACTCTCGAATTTCTTGGGTCACTACCTATCATTCATCAGTGCTAGTAAACCGCATTAGTAGTGATTAACTACAATATGCTGCGGAAGTTATTCCTAGTCGCTGGGCTGCCAGCTGGTTAGCAGGTTACCGGGCACTGATTGGCGAACGGCGTTCCAGCATTTCTCTGGCCAGTGACGCCGTTTTCCGGGCGTGTGTGGTTGTAGTTCTCCGTATGAACGGTTACTTCACTTCTGCATACTTAAAAACATATGGGTACGCGAGATTTTCTACGCGTTTATGACACAGAGGCAAGGAAGCGGTAAGGGCGACACTAACAGGAACGCCTAACGTCCCATCTCTCTTACGCACAAGACGTGCAGTGTTAGATCTGTAACAGTAGGACTCAATTGCACACAATTAAAACCCGCATCTCTATTGTTGTCATTAATCCCTACCTTTTATGGGAACCGTGCATTCAAGCACTAAAAATGCAATATTTTTTTTATTATCATTTTCAAGATATTTTCTCTTTTAATATATTTAATACAATGAAAGAAAAATAATGTGGTT
The DNA here is from genome assembly GCA_029891345.1 of Dryococelus australis. NCBI lineage: Eukaryota > Metazoa > Arthropoda > Insecta > Phasmatodea > Phasmatidae > Dryococelus > Dryococelus australis. The sequence goes on along the minus strand of CM056996.1, from coordinate 14,805,158 downwards.
TCAGATAATCATTTTTTTTTTTTTTACCTTTTATGGCAAAACGTCGTATTCCTAGACTATTTGTTTTCTGAGATGTGCTGGTCGCGTATGCAAAGAACGAGACAAATAATTTCATGACTGCTGGTAGGGCACGTGAGATAATATACCTACCATGTTGTAGAAACACGTTCTTGCCGCAGATCTCCAGGGACTCGTGCAGGCAGACCTTGGAGCTCGCTGGAGTCACCTCGCTCGCCTGGAAGGCTTCCAAATCTCTTCCGCTCCGACCTTGACCGTGTCTCGTCTCGTCTCTCCCGGCCGGAACTGAGCCAGTCCTCCGCTCCGCCGCCATCCCGCAACGCAATTACTGCCAGCGTGTCGTATTTTTCGGTGAGGGAGGAGCGACGCATACAATTTTAACGTTTAGACTTCTTTAAGTAGTAAATGAACACTAGTCCTTGGCACCACTATTGTATGACTTGGAATGATCAACTTATACTTAAATGTTTAATTATTCTATGTGTCTTTTTTATCTCAATTGTTTCGTTTTTGTAAAAAAAAAAAAATACATACATGATACATGAAAAGTGAGTCTTAGAAGCAAGTCAAATATGTGTATATATATATATATAGTGTGTGTGTGTGTGTGAGCTCTAGATTGTTATTAACTGAGAGAGAAACCTAAGTATATAGATGGATAACATACGTTCAAAATTTGACTTCACAATATATTAAATTGCCCCCCCCCCGGCCAGGTGTAAAGTGTTTAATTTATTAATGATGTCACCACACTTTAAAATAACGATTTAAATCGCCCCATGTATGGTATGTTTGGTTTTTACTTAACCGTGTAACTAGGGACCTGCACAAATCGCGTTATTATTTGTAACAGTTTAAACTTATAACAGATTTACCTTTGAAATGCTGTTGTCATCGGACCACACTTTTCCCCAGGTAACTCTGAGCCAATGAATGAACACTTCACGATTGTGTGCTCCAATCAAGTAACGTATACTGAGAAAGGGAGAGGCTTCATATCTTGGCAGCGGCCAATGGAGGATCGACGCCGGCTCGAGTATATACAGTACCGAACATTTTAGTTTGATGCAAAAATTACGCGAATTTCGCATGTCACTACGTATAATATATCACAAACACGTTGTACTTCCGTTAACATTAACCACCTACCCCTTTTAAACATAATCTTTAATTTTTTTTGTCAAAAAATTGAAGTATGTAATTCATATCCAATATTAATTAAAACATATAAAAAAGAGGTATATTGGCAATGCCTAATAAGAAATAGTTCTTAATATCGAGCTGAGTTTTTTTAATGTATTTTTTTTTTACATTATAGCCTTTATTTACTACCATATTTATCTTTTCAGGAATACGTTTTTGGAAACTAATTTTACTTTCACTTATAAAATATTTGTCTTTCCAATGCACAAATAAGCTGCGTTTGTTTCTAATCGGCAGAGACCAGCAAAATTTACGTTATTACTTTGGGACAAATTAAACTTTAAACACGGGTACCTTTGCAATTCGTTTGAAATTGGATCATGCTTAATCTGACAAACCCTGATAAACTCTGCCCCAATGAATGAACATTTCACAACTGCGTGCTCCAGTCATGTGCAGTTCAGTCAGAAGGGTGTGACTTCACATCTATAGTCCATTCCCCATTGGAAGCAACTTTGTCGGAGCTCTGCTAAATACCTACTTGCAGACCCGTTTCGTATCCTTCCACCAAATATAAACAAAATTGTCATGTGACTGCCATGTAGTATCTGTCAAAATCAATGTTTACATTCCTTTGTGTGTACATATGCTCGTATACTTTCGCTACACCTAAACATAAACATTGAAATGTGACTTCTACTTTTATACCTGTCAAATGTGTTGTTTACTGTTTACAGCTTTTCAAAGTCTTCTGTTATATCCCAAAAAACCATTCCGTATGAATATTCACAGTTTACGCCTCCGACATGATATAGGTCAGCTTTATGACGTTTTAAAAATGCTTGAATTGACGACGATTCTTACGGTTATTTAACATAAACAAATTTGTTTTCCACGACATAGCACAATACATGTAATGCAATTTAATATTTTGCCGCGACTGTGTTTAACACTGTTACAACTGCGAGGTAAAGGGTTGTACTAATTATCCTTCTGTTATTGATATGTATTGAGTCATTTTTTAATAGGACGTCCTCAGTTGGAAATAATATTAAAACGAAGGAACAACCAGTCAAACGAAAAGGGCACACTAGATTCAAGCACGCAACTCGTGTTGCTCATTTTTTACATACAAGCTTTAAAAGATAGAGGTGAACATGCACACAAATAAGTCTACGGTATCTTTTATTCCTCTCATATTTCTATGTATTGCTACTTACTGTTTATTAGGTATATTGCAATTTATCGGGCTGGGCTTTGTATTTTTCTTCTGGGATTGTGGCAAATTACGTTACACCGCTGTGTTCCTCAAACCCCGTAGGGCAAAGGTACAACGTTGTGATAAATATACAGACGTGGATGTGAATAATTAACTTCGTCATAAAAACCGCTCACAGTTAAAACGTATAAATAGTGCTAATCAATTATTTGGAATCACGTACACACACAGCGCCAGCGTATCGACCAGGATGCACAAAGGCACGCCATTTTACAGACGCAATGATTAACGAAATACACGTCATAGTATATTTATTACTGCCGTGGAAAAACAGATTTACCACAATATCGTAACTTGCCTAGGTAGGTTTAAAAAACACGTCTACAAATGTAATGTGGTAATTTGAATTATTTTTCGGTGTAAGAAAAATTTTCGTTTCGTTCGGCAAAAAGCAACACACCATGTCATGGCTCGCAATGTCTACCAACTTCACTTGGTAACTGCCTCGCCATCATATCTAAATATATTAAATTAAGTCTTTAAACATTAAAATATCTTTTAAGTTGTAAATTAAAAATTCAAAAATCATTATTTTGCTGCAGTTATTATGAAATATGCTACAATTGAAAACATATAATTTCCTTGCATACTAGCGAAGTGAAATTTCCCGAGTGTGAAAGAGACGAAGAAAGAGAAAGAGTGCGACAAGCCTCTCCAGCAGACAGTTTTTCAATTTCTTTCTCGCTCGATAAAACAATACCGTACCGTTACGGCCTACTTACGATATTTTCTGCTGTTATTTTAAACTGTTAAAATGCCATATGTTGCCATCGGGGCTACTTAACTATTTAAATATTTCGATAGGCACCGTTTACTTTACTAAAAATATACTAAAATACGAGGTTAAAATAATACTTTAACCGCGAACTATTTCTTACCGATCGTTGCCAACTCGTCACTGCTCTCGCTGTTGTTAATTCATATTTAAAAAAAGAAATACATATTACAAGTTATAGAAGATATTAAGGTAAAAGTTCATTTATTCAATAATACATTACTCTAAAGCTAACCACAGTGTTATATATTTGTGGAATACAGTTTATTGAAAAAAAAACCAGGTTGACATGTTATGTCTAGAGTGTTTTTTCATAGGTTGATTTTCATAAGTCGCCTCCAATCAGGAATGGACTATATGCAGCAGCCAATGGAGAAACGACGCCGGCTCCACCACATACAGTACTGTGAAGTTTAGCCTGGTGCCGAATAATAACGCGAATTTTGCATGTCTCTACCAATCGGCGTTTCTGTCAGATGTTTACGTTTTGTTTACATGTAGTGGAAGGATACTTAGTGTGCATACTGATGTACGAATTCAGCAGAACTTCAGGAAAGCTGAAACCACGAGTATTCAATACTGTTGCTGTCTATCAAACGGAACATTTGGGTTCGATTCCGGTCACCGACCCGGCAGTTTTGCACATGGGTGTTTGGCGTGATTCACATCAGTGCTACAGAAGGCAACTACAAGCCATTGCAATGCCGTCTTTCCTCGAGAACCTTGGTCGCGCCCCTTTTTCCCACCAACGTCGAGTGGCAAGTTATGGAGGTCGTCTGCGCAGGCCTTCAATCAGAGCGCAGAACTTCAGCACTATAGTTCTCATATGAAACCTGTTCAATATCTTCGAGCGGTTTCTGTATGCAAATAGCATTTAAGAATTCATTCACGTCTTAATGCTAGTTGACTTTCTTATATTTTATTCTGTGATGTGCAGGGACAGGGGAATTTCGTGTTTCGAACATTTGTATGTTAGAATCCATTGTGCCATGTATTCTCGAGCCTCAGTTTTGTAAGTCCGTTGGCTGCTACCCCAGTGTGTAACCAGTTTTACATTACATCATGTTGCACGGAGTTCGGAGCCGTTTCCTTGCAGGTCTGTTATTGGCTTAGAGTTCACCTGGGCGTGCTAATAAACTGTGAACCAATCACAAACATGATAGAAATGCACGTGATTTTGAAGCCTAGATTGTTCTAAAATGAATTCCTGAAATTGTTCAGTCCCAATCAATGTGTAGTTTTTAAAGTCAAAAATGGCTAATAAGAATTTTTTTTTTTTTTTTTTTTATAATTTTTAATAAAGGTTGTGAAATTTTCTGAAAAGATTTCAAGACAAGTTATATTTCAAAACACTGTATGGTCGTTTACATATTTTCATTGTCTGAATTACTTTTCGAAACCTGCTAAATGTCTGCACACGAATCGTGTTGGAGCCATACCGATATTGCCGATTTCTAAGTGGCCCGGTCAAATACGAAACCGCCTTCTCAAGTATAGAGCAACGAATGACAATAGACAAACTTATGTTGTGTGCTTATCGTATTTAATTCTACCATGTACTCATAATTATTCTCGGAAAATCACTAGATATAATTTTTAGGCGTGGAACATACGGTATAGGCGACTTAACAGACAATAATGACATGCAGCATACCTTCGTATTTATTTCAGCTATAACCTGCAAAAGTCACGTTATTTTCAGGCTGGAGTCTAAAATCCAAGACGCTGTATGCTGATTTGACTTCGGTAATTTGCCGACAATCTGTGTGACACGTCCGAATGACGGGTTGAGTCATTAGTAAAGGCTCGATGGTTGAGCAACCAATCTCTATTCAAACGGTCACACAGGAAAATGACGCAGTATGGTTCTCGGTAACCAATTAAGTCAAGAATTGCGTTAAAATAAGTATAGGTAGAGATCTGAAGAATTCGCGGATTAATTTTGGGTCAAGCTAGAATTCAAAACACGTGCGTTTATATAACTTTAGCCATTGTTCCACACGGTGTTTGACACCTCATGGAGAACGGTGTTCGTCGTCCTCCAATGTAACAGCAGACAACCAATGCGCATTTGATTTAGGCATATTTGTACATATGTCTGTAGAGTCTAGTCCGCAGGTTATTGAACTCGCGAATTTTTCAGGTCTCTAGGTATATGACAGTGAAATCTAGCTCGTTATAGTTAATAACGCAAATTTTGCACGTTTCTAACGATGACAAACAAATTAAATCATTATACGGTGAAAATGAATGACTTGGAAAATTAGCAGTTTTTCGTTTTATTTGGGTGAACCACTTTACGTGATACTCAGCAAAAAATTTGGGAAGATTTGGGTTTCTTGTTTTTAAAGTTAATTCATTGCGCTTTTTCCACTCGTTCCTAAGTAAACGATTATGAACATACGGCACAACAAATAAATTAATAGCCAGCACTATACCAGTCCAATCAGTGACCAGTGCTGTTTGTGTTTACTTTCTAGTGTAATAGCCTCCTAATATTCCCAACTTCTCAACTTCGTTGGTTGTTTATATCTCTGACAACGAACAGCAAACAAACAAGTCACTTATTGTGATAGTGAAATATTTACTGCGTTATCTGAGATACATGAAGGATAGTATTGATTCTGAAACATCTGACCATTAATCAACGTGTGACTGAAACTTTCGATGAGATGTTTCCGTTGTCTTTTAGCCTTCGCTTTCGCAGCCCTGAGTTGTAAACCATAACTCACTTCAGGACACGGCGGTTTGGAAATTTTGCTCGCAAGACCTAGTTTGCCGCAGTGGCGGACTATAGATTTCAGATTTGGCGAGGATAAGATTCGACGTCACTATCAATTTTGTGTACTTAAGAAATGTCTTCATAACACGTGCATGCACATACATGACAAGCGTAGCTCGTAGTGAAAGTTTTCGTCTTATGTTCACGCAGTCACATACAACTACACATTATCTTGGTTTTGGTGAAGTAGAAATTGAGTAATTAAGTAAGATAGTTTATAAGATGTTTTAATTAAAATACGTACTTGTACGTACTGTACATCACGTAAACGGTTTTTCATCGTGAACCAAGCCTAATTTTTCCTACGATGAAGATTTTTATTGGTTACATGTTGGCAGCACTGGACGCCGCCCGAAATATGCGGAGCCGTCCAGGAAGTTTTTATATTTATACCCGACGAGTCATGGAAGTTGCAGTTGAGACTGCCACGCGTCCGTGACTCGGGCATAAAACTCGTGACAAAGATCTGAGCCATTTTCCACGTCCTTCTTCCCCCAATGACAAATCCTTCGTCGTTTCAATGGCACTGGGGCCGTGGTGGTATAGTGGTTAGACTACTCGCCTCCCACCTAGGGTTCGGTTCCCGGCGGGGTCGCTCCCGGATTATCGCGTGGGGGAATAGTGCCGGACGATGCCTTTGATCGGTGGGTTTTCTCACGGATCTCCCGTTTTACCCACCCCTTCGATCAGGCGCTGCTCCATACTCACAGCGCTGCACCCTCACCAGCTCTCAAGACCTCGATGTTAAGAGCCGCCCAAATCTCTTCACTCACTCCAATGGCTAGAGACCCGAGAAATTCTCCAGTCCAATGACCTGTAGGCTAGACTTCACAGTCTTATATAATCTCATACAGATATCAACTGTTGATAGGTTGATTGTTGTGGTAGTAAAAAGCGGTGGTTGGGCGCACAATTTATTGCATGTTTGTTATTGGCTCATTTATCTCCAGGAGGTGTCAAACAACACGTGGACCAATTACAAACGCAACATGAACGTACATGTGTGTGAATTCCAACTTGTCCAGAAATGAACCCGCGAGATTCTCGAGTCTCTACCAATGGCACAGAGAACTTACCACTACAGAGGGGGAACGACCTCTTATACTGCGAACTCCGTCTCCCGAAGTATCGCCTCAGAGTAGGTAAGTCCACAGAGACGAAGTGTCGTGCAGGCTCTCTTGATGCGGACGTACCCATCCTCTCTACGGTCGCGCGACGCTCTGAGGAGGAGTTTTGCGTCTGATCGGCAAACGCGTGCTGCGTCCCCCATTTGCCGGGCTACCGCCAGGCAAGTAAGTATTCGGGAGCCGACTAACGAACGAACTGACCCCATTTTGCTGGTCAGTGACGCCATTTTGTTGGCGCGTGTGGCTGATGTTCGCGGAATGACCTGACTGTTTCACCTCTGTATTCTCAAGTGCTCTGTGGCCTCTAACAGCCAGAGAATGGCCACGCACGCATAAAAGGAACCAGCACAACATTTTGTTTCTCTGTGTTGTCTATTAGAGTTGTCTTCACACTTTGACTTAAACCTTTGAAAAAACACCTCATGTATGTCGTGTTTGGCTGTTTCCTAAATACAATGACCACAAGCGTTTTAAACTTGTGCTAACATAAAAAGTATATTATTTTCGGTTAAATTTAACTTATACTTATATATTATTTATTAAATATAAAATTTTATTTCTAACTAAATAGATTCAGAAAAGTTTAAAGTAACCGTGAACGCAGTACACTTATCTACTGTAAGCCAGTAATGTGCCATGGGTATTTATATCATAGTGCAATGCTTTGAGAATTCTGGTAGCCGTAGTTACAGGAACTCGAGCACATCAACATTATACAAGAGTATTTACCCTTGCCACCTGACAACCTCGCTCCTGAAAATGACCTATTTTACTATATATTGTTGTTTTGCAACACGATTTCAATTACACCTCTAAAAAAAAAAAAAAAAAAACTGAAAATACCAAATTATTTGATAAATAAATTCCATTGTTTATTTACAATATAAACATGAGCATTTTATAAACTCCCATGAGTAGCGACACCCGAATTTCACGAAAAAAATTTCCCCTCGTGGTAGATTTCGATACCCTACGAGCGTACCTGCAGTTTCCTATTGCTTATTGGCGGCGCGTGTCCGTGAGAGGACATTTTCTTAGTTGACAGCCTCTAGTCCCAACATATACTCCATCCAGCACTGCAAGCACAATGAACAGAGTACAATCTAGGGCTTACAGTAAGTCCGCCTTTCTGTACACCGGGGTGAACAGAACGGGTGGCCGGCGAAGGTGTATGTTGTGACATACAGACATCTCAGACTACGACTCCGATTCGTGGGCAGACTCTTACAACGCGTAAAATCTATATCGCCCCAATCATAAAAAGTGGATCTGAGCTAAAGTGTTATAAAATACAACTTGTCGTGAAATATTTTCGCGAAAATCGGGTGTCCCTGCCCATGAGTGGCGTGTTGTAATTTCATTGAAATATGTCACTTGGTTCACTTGCGCCAAGAGTTTCATTTCTGGCTATCCTGACTTTAAACCACATGTAAATAGTTAACATTGAAATACCAGATAACCACATAACTAGGGGTAGTGAAATTTCGAGAAAAGATTCCGAGACAAGTTAAACTTCAAAACACTGTATGTTTGTTTGTTTATCTTGAGAGGCTGAATTACTTTTTGACACGTGTTAACTGTCTGCGCACGAATCACGTAGAAGCCGTGCAGATGTTGCCGAATTCTGAGTGGGCAAGTAAAAACATGAAAACGTCTTCACAAGCAGATAAAAACCAATGCCAATATACTATCTGCTGTTGGGTGTTTATTACATTGAAGTCTACCGAGTACGCGGTTTTTTTTTTTTTTTTCGCGAAAAATCACTAGCTCTACACATAACAATTTTCCAAGAAAATAACTTCTTGACCGATGACATAAATAGTTATTTTCAGTTTAATCATAATGTTTTAACATTGTCCAATTTTGAAATTTAAACCAAAAATAACTATACTTTTCAAATTTCTAAAATTCCTTGGGTTCTATGTAAAAAATATACCCCCCCCCCCACTGCCATACTTTTTTCAAACTATTATTTTATATCACAATAAAAATATTTTAGGTGTTAGAAATTTTAAAAATAATATTAGTCTCGTGAATGCTATCAATCCTACGTTTGCGCTTGTGAGTCTATAAGGTGCGTGCACGACATCTGCTGAGCGCTGGTCTGAGGGCGGGCTCGAGAGAAATTCCTTGCGACGAGATCCCTGTATCATTGGATTTTTTATTAATTGATTTTCACTCAGTTGAACACCATTACCATCCAACTATACCGCATGCTGTGCTGCCTGTGGTGGAACATGACAAAGCGTATTGCAGCTAAACGTGAAATCATTATTACAAAATTAAAGTCCAGAGCGTTTCTGGAGAACTTCTGCTATAGCAATAAACCACTATATAACTGCTACGATAAAAAAATTATTAAAAATCCATGCATTCCATAAACATTTTAGGTTTTTTTTCTTCTGAAAATACCGTTGCGTTGTTTTCTTACAGTTGTTTATTATAATAATTTCGGTTGTATGAGCATGAAATATTTTTACAGAACAAAACTTTATTGATGGTGTTTTATTAATACGTTGTTTGGATATCTGTGAACGTCAAAATTGAAAAGTAAAAAACGAAACACATGTTAAAGAAAATTTGTAAACAATAATGCGTTTTAAATGACGTCACTGACGATATAAAATACAATTTGAACTCGACCTTTTAACTCAAGAGAGCTCCAACATCGTGAAAACCATGCTTTCAATAGTTATAAGATGTACTGAGTGTTCTCTTAGATGAAACACCATAGGCCTACATAGAAACAGTGAGCCATAGAAGAGAAAGCAGGTTGGTTGCTAACAAAAAATAAACTGTATTCATGTCTGAGAGTTATGGCTTCTTTATTGTCTCTAGTTTCAGACTGAAGTATTTTGTGGTAAACGAATAAATTTCCTCCTCTTCCATGAACTAGTGAAGATTCTGATGAACTTTACAGCGAAAATTTGCTATTCGTAGAGACCTGAAGAATCCGCGGATTCATTTCGGGACAAGTTAGAATTCAAAACACATGTGTTTCTATAACTTTAGATATGGGTTCACACGGAGATTGACGCCTCTTGGAATACGCTGGCCCAATCGTCGCATTCCTCTGTGACTGCAGACAACTAATGAACAGTTGAAATCGACATATTTGTACATAAGAATGTAGAGTCTAGCATGTAGGCCATTGAACTCGTTAATTTTTCAGGTCTCTAGCTATTCGTATGTTAAATTGAACCGCGTCATAAATTCACCAACCAGCCCTAAAGCAATTAAATAGTGCTATGTATATATATATATGTATATATATATATATATATATATACATATATATATGTATATATATGTATATATATACATATATATATATATATATATATATATATATATATATATATATATATATATATATACCTTTGGAATCCGTCGACACGGTAGTAAAAAAGTTAAAATAAAGTAGCAGTTATTGAAATCCACGTGGAATTGTATTATCCGTGGCGGTGTAAAATCGCCAAAATCTTTTATGCCATTATACTTTACAAGAAGCACTATTTAATATCTTTAGGGATGGTTGGTGAATTTATGACGCTGTTCAATTTAACATACGAATAGTTAAGAGACCTGAAAAATTGGCGATATATATATATATATATATATATATATATATATATATATACCCTTACTACTATATAAATCCGAAAGTGCGTTTGTTTGTTTGTTTGTTTGTCCTTCCTTCACGTCAAAATGGACAACCGGATCGAATTGATTTTCTGCATAGACATAGTTGGAGGTCTAGAGATTGACATAGGCTACTTTTTACCATAGGGAAATACCTCAAATGATTCCAAAAATGATGATTAGTAATGTACGTACATAGGTACTGGATAAACTTTTCTTAGGATTACTGCATAAAAAAGCATTGTTAAAAATTTCTCCTTTCTCTTTTGTCTTTGGGCTGTCTTACATTCCTTCCCAAGAGCCGCAGTAGCTCAGTGGGTAGAGAACTAGATAGTGTGGCCGCAGTAGCTCAGTGGGTAAAGAACCAAATAGTGGGGCCGCAGTAACTTATGGGTATAAAACTCTATAGTGGGGCGGCAGTACCTCAGTGGGTAGAGAACCCAATTGTGAGGCTGAAGTAGCTCAGTGGCTAGAGAACCCGATAGTGGGGCCGCAGTAGCTCTGTGGGTAGAGAACCATATAGTGGGGTAGTGGGGCCGCAATAGCCTAGTGGGACCGCGTGCGAAGCAGCGGGTAAAAGCTAGTGTATGTGTGTGTGTGTATATATATATATATAGACACATATGAAATAAATTGGTTAATAAACGTTGTTTTCCAAGGTACACAGTTCTGGTCCTGTGTCCTATGGTCAACTTACATTTATCCCTCTAACCTCTAATATTCGTGAGCGAAGATATTTGGGCGGCTTTTAAAAGCGAGGTCTTGAGAGCCGATGAGGACGATTGAGGTAAGTATGGAGCAGCGGTTGACCGAAAGAGTGGGGGAAACGGGAGATCCCCGAGAAAACCCGCTGACCAGCGACATCGTCGGGCACAATATCCACATGCGAAAATCCGGTGACCCGGCCGGGGATTGAGCCCAGTTCGCCTTTGTGGGAGGCGAGCAGGCTAACCGCTCAGCCACCACGGCCCCCTGTAATTGTCATTTGAAAAGTTGATCGATAAGAGATGATCTCGCTACGACATGAACGATAAATGTGAACGGACGCATTAAATTACTTTTAATGACATCTCTTTAGAAGCTTCTTTGGACATGGGGCAAGTAATTTTTTACTAAAAAATGAATGGTTTATCCAGTAGCGATATTCCTACGTATTGGCGTAGAAGGGAGGAAATGGGGGGGGGGGGAGGTAAAAGTAATTGCTAAAGCCTCTAACCTCCTTCGCACCGAATTAACACATTGAGGTATGCAAACATTTACTGACACTTAAGACAAATTAGAAGCGAGTTACCTATATCCACTACTGCAAGAACACTGGTTTTGTTAGTTTCTGCATTAGAACTCGCCATCGTATAGTCCTATCGGTCCATACCACACCGGACACTACCCTGTACTTTACAGCTTTCATTATTGGCCGGTGATCAGCCAATGGAGAGTAGAGTTGATATTGACCCAATCAAACGTCCTTTATATTTTACAAAAGGACTTA